>OV277707.1:20613819-21238819 GCA_922987775.1 Agonopterix subpropinquella
CTATAAGAGGTAGTTCAAAGCTACGATGTTCTACAGAAAGGGCTTACAATTACCCGTATTTTGACATATAACAATCTATACTAGGTGTGATACCCAGGTTTCCTAGTCAGAAAAAAGCGGAAAAATATCACAATTTTTGCCGCGCTATTCCAAACTATTCTATTTCTAGACTATTCTAGGCACTCTATCTATGACCTAGGGTTCTGACTAAGTGCACCTGGGTTATCCTCACCTAGCCTACCTATTTCTATGTTTCTATCTATATATCTATTATGTAAAATACGGGGTCAAAATGCAAGGTGTAAACTGAACTTTAAAACTGCTATATTTTTCTATCTAACTACTCTAGTCTATATGTTGTGTGTGAAATAGGTAAGGATCATCTACTATTGTGTACCTAAGCTGTTAGATAGGATCCACCTATCACCTATCTTGAGAAATAAGGGTATGAAAATATCAGAAATGATACGCCTAAAAAACAACTCTAAACAATGCAAAAACTTATTCTTACCTATTCTAACTATGAGAAACGATCAATTTTATTAGGAAAACCTATAACTATAAAAACAATATCAAAAAACTATAATAAAGAAAACTTAAAACTACGACTCTAAACACGTGAAAAAACTATACAAAACTATAACGAACTGTACAAATACGTTACCCCCAACATGACCAGTGCATTCCACAAGCGATAAGCTACAAATAAACACTAAAAAACCAATAATCTAATTGGAATTTGCACTTATCACGTTGGGTGTCTGAACTCGCGAGGAAAAACCGTAGCGGCTCGCGTCGACGCGCGAATCCGGTAGCTCGATGTCGCGAACACCTGTATAATTTTGTAATTGAAGAATCACCTGCAGTTGAAGCTTCCGAATTATCTGATCTGTTCAAATCTAGTTGTAGCCGTCGTTTTCTTTCCCTTTCTTGCCTCTTATCATTCCGTTTCTTTATTCGTAATTCTTCAAGTTGTTTTTCGTTCATATTTTCCTTTTTTTCTTTTTGAAGCCTTTTAATCCTCTCACTTTCCTTCTTTTTGTACTACGGATCATCCTTCTTTTTATTGCGAAATTTTCGCATCCGTAAAGCACTCGCACAGCTGTGGTGGAACCATCATAATTCTAGTGTTTCGGTTAGGTATCTACGATTCTCGATAAATTCGTCACATAGGCGACAACAAACGTAAAGCCCAATAAATTTATTCAGACAAGCACAATGTTTTGATAATCCACCGCAAACTGATGCTTCTAGTGGGTTATGTTTATAAATAAAAGTAAAATCACTCCTACGCGCAAGTTTAGTTTTTACGAGACTTAATGAGTTTATTTGTAACGTAAGCGACGCGATCCAGATGCGAAGTAATTTTTAAAAATATTTTTACAGATTTTCGTCCCAAAAACAAAATTCATTTTTTATATTGTAAATAAGAGTGTCAGCTTTATTGTCAAACAGGAAATAACAATAAAATTTCTACAAAAAAGGAAATATCAATCTTCGAATATGGTCAAGTTTTCATACTGAACATTAGACTAAGAGAGTAGTGTGTATTGGTCCGAATTTTATGAGAAGTTTAAAAGTAAAAGAAAAACTACTGATGTATACACAATAACTAATTAACTGCCTTGTTAATACATACTTGTAAAATTATTAAAAGTGTAAATTTTTTTTAAATAAAAAGTTACCGATTTCCATGGAATGCTCCTATCACGCTTCCGCTCTCTTTCTATTTTCGCACGAACGAACAAGATAAAAGATTTGACAGATGGATGTGTTAAATATCGCAATTGCGGGTTGGCGTGCGTACTAGCCCCGCTGTTGATGAAGTAGCGATTACAAGTTTCCCGGTTTATTTGTGTTTTTCTGTTAAGCCGGGTCCGCTGCTGTTTTCGTGTTACGATGTTAGCATAGCACACACGAAAACATGGCGCAGCGGACCCGGCTTTAGGTTTTTGTTGTTTGTTATTGTCGTTATATTCAAAATGGATACAAAGCCCATACAGCCACGTCCGATACTTGATTCATTGTTGACAGACAATAACACCGAGATTGTTAATAATAAACCGACAATAATATCAAAGGGTTTATACTGCGTCTTTTTATTAATAATATTCATAAATATACCATAGGTACCTAATCGACCCCTTTCTGTTCAACGCCATCTATTGAGAAATTATGAACTAGCTTTTTTTTTTCTCTGGAAAATCCCCCATTAGAGCCCGCGCACAATTGGCCGGTCGCGACCATAAAGCGCTCTCACTAATATTATTTACGCTATGACTGAACGGTGATCATGCTCGCATTTGTAGACTAGAGTCTACGAATGACAGTTGAGCGCTCGCGTCATCGTAAGTCGCGGCCATCATGTTAGCTACTGTAGAGACAGAGGCGAAGGCGCGCTGATATAGAGATATGGTATAGAGAGACTCGAAGTCGCGGGGTATCATGCTAGCACTGCTGGAGTGCGATATTCGAAAGACACACGCAAAGAGTAATATAAGTATATTAGAAAAGAGAACCCACTCGTGGCAACATTATGCATCCACCTTATGTCAAATTGAAGGCTAGCTAGCGCCATCTGTTTTTCTCTGAAAATAATTCTACCTATACTATACATACCTACTTATATATATACTTGTATACTCATACCGTTGTTTGAATGCTAGTTTTCGTTCAATACCGCACCGATCGAGTGAAATTCCAGTATCCTTACTATTCCTGTAATCTGTACATTGGTAAGAGAACAACTGAAACTCCAGAACATCACTAAATCGGCACAAAATTGAACAAAAACTACAAACAACACGCACATTACCCAAGGTAGGTCGCCATTTTGTAAATTTGTCAATTTGACATTGGCATAGACAATATAATCTTTTTTTTTCATAGTAAAAGATATATTTTACAGATGGCAGCACATTCTATGCAAACTGAATCGGAAAAACCACCAAAAGGCAAATGTCCTCCGCCTGGACACACGTTATCTTCAATGTTTTGCGGTGGTGTCACGAAGAAGGAGTGGTGGTGTAACAGTGGTGTACTCAAAGTTTATTTGTTTGTTGCAACGAGAACAAATTAATTCTTCATTTTTATTATTTTTCCTACTGGCAACATTAATAGTCAAAATGGCTGCCGATTTGTGATGTTTGTGCTGGTGTTCTGTTTATGAATTTGCTGTATTGTGGTTTTTCTGTGAATTGCGACGAAAATGGGTAAGTGATACATATAATTTGAACATATCTTTACGTATTTGCAATAAGTACAAGTAACAATATATTTTCTTACCATGGAAGACGTCTTTGGTAAGATGTGGAACCGTGTTTTTTGTTTTTGTATACTTTTAGTAGGAGGCTGCTTTAGAATAGGAGTTTACGTTATTCTTAACAATACATCGATGATTACGTCTATTCCTGTCCATACTTAATTTAATTTACATAAATGTACAAGAACAAAAAAAATTGAAAAACTCCGAACAATTTCCATACTTATCAATTCTTGGCAAAGATGTTTCACTTATCATTTTGACTGAAACTTGGTATACTAGATACTAGTCAGCTTGTTGAGTGTCCCATTGGGATACGTCTGACATTTCATTAATATCGCACACATACACCTGTAATAGAAACAATCAAGGCCTGGTTACCAAAAATAAACACTGGCTGTGAGATGTTTTATCCAGGCTTATAAGACTACTTTTATACAAATGACATGCATATGCTCACGACTATATTCCTCAAGGGGGTAGTCAGAGATATTCTGAACATCCACGTTTAACTAGTAGTATTGAATCTCTGTCCAGTATCACAGAATAGGTAATACTACTGCTACATGCAAAACGGCCACTCCCTGCTCCCCTCTTGACTTCAGATACCCCACCTCACCTCACCCACGGAATATCTAAGAGTACAACAGAAGATTCACTATCTAAGAACGCTCGCTCCAAGCACGACAGACACGCACACATTGACTCTCTGTATATGAATGTCACGCACATATGGAATCTGGTGCAAGGGATGTCAGTAGAGCGTTCCGATTCAATTTAGAAGAAATATCGTGAAAAAGAACACTACCTTATGCTACACTTAACTAAAAACCTTTTGGTTCATCTAAGTCATTAGAATAATTCCAAACAATGAAAAATACATAAAATTCGGGCCAAACAACCGATTGCGATCCAGTATTTTTTAGCAATCTTTTATTATGAATATTATGATATCATTTTATACATCCGACAATGTATAGGATACTAATCTAATTTTCGAAACTGAAAACCAAGTATCAATTTCATTCAGTGCGATACAATGAGCGCGTGACACTCGACTGAATTAGGCCTCGACGTTGGGGCCCGGCCGCGTAGGAACATTTTTATACCTAAAGTGCGGAGTGAGCCAGGCCTGCCTCACCTCACACTTTCTGGGGACACTTTAGGGGAGCCAAGCAATGAAATGCAGTCAGCACACACCCATTGGATTTGACTACAGGAAATTGTGTCTTTTTGGTAATTCTTTATTTCTTTAGCCCTCAAATACTATTTGTAATAACAGAGAACAAACAATAAAAGTATGGAAATGTACATGACGTTAGAGATCCCAATAATAATAATAATCACCTACCCCCCCCCCCCCCCCCCCCCCCATACGTGCTTGCCTTCGATATGCCTATGCTTGGCTGCCCAAGTCAAGCCGACTTCCTAGCCTTCCACAGAGCGGCACCAGGTTATTAAATAATTAATTTTAAGGGTTTTTAATTTTAAGTAGGGATGCAACGATTACGAAGCGGTGCATCGTTTTGCATCTGTAATCGTAATAATCACGATTAATAACGATGCAATGCACCTTAGTAAGAATCGTACGATTATTAAAATGAATTAAAAACGTCAATCAGATTGCATTTGTTCACAAATACCAGACCTGAATACTAGATTCCAGAGCCGAAAAACAACTTTAGAAAAATCGGGTCTTTCGCTGCCATTTTAGCTCATTTTGAGCAAAATCTGCCTTTTTTATTGGTCAGACTTGACTCTCTTTTTTTTATTCTACTAATGTCTTTGATTTGATTTTCGGTTTGAAGTATTACATACATTTTCGTTCTCGCGATATCTCATCCACATTAGTTATTTACAAAATCTTGGAATTTAAAAACAATTTTTTTTTAATGATTTAACTTTCATTGTAATGCAAAGAAACACTATGAGAACTCATTCTGAGGATAATCTCCACTAAATTTGTTTAAATAATCGTAATGCATCGGTTATCGTAATAAATAACGATTAATATCGTAATCGTAATGGCCGAATCGTTGCATCCCTAATTTTAAGGGTGTCTTTCGTCTTCTTTCTTTTGTTCAATCTTTACTTTTATTTAAATAAATGTGGTTTTGCTTGCTTTGAAAAATCTTTATTGGAGATGTTGTGTTACCCTAATTATTAGGTAAGTAATACAATTAAATCTACATCCAGTATAAAAGACAGCCCACGTGACGTTTCACAACTAACAAATGAGTATGAACAAATACAAATAGTATGTTAGCCAAAATTATACACAAAAAATAGAGGAATATCATATTTCCCAAGGAAATGGAAACTATCCTTTTCTCTCGTAGCGTTTCTTATAAAATTCAAATTTGCCAGTTTTGTAGTCAAAATGGGATTAGGCATTTTCCATTGCATTTATGTAATGTTTGATTATTGTACAGACATAAACTCACGACCAAAATCCCTGTTGGGGTAGTTTAAACTTTGTTAATACCACCAACTATTATTGCGTAGTGATGGCGTTTTTAATAATAAAAATAAAAGATGTTTTCCCATGTCTTTTTATTTTTCCATGTCAAAGCGTGATAGATGACTTGTCTTTCGCCCATAAAACACTAGACGGAATTGTATCCCTTAGTCGCCTCGTAAGACACTCAAGAGAAGAAATGATGATGGTCTGTTCTAAGTACTAATAATATTACATTTTCTATGAACACTGATTTTTTTCACGATTTCGATGTTGGTCTCATATTAAAAATTGTTCAGTTTGATTGTCTGAATCATCCTCTAAAGTTTGTAACGCATGAAGTTTTTACACATAAAAGATACCTATACAGATTTTTTATTTCTAGGTTTCTTTATACAAAACAAATTACTTTATATTTTGTTAAATTCCTACACTGATGATTATTTAATTATTTATAAATGTAGGTGTCTGGTCATCTTATTGGTGCAGTAAAATTAACATATTTAAAATTCCATTCCATTATGTATTTAAAGTTATCAAATCTTCATTCATTAAGACTAATTTGTAGTTTTATAAGTTCAGACCCATTTAAAATATAAAATAATCTAATATTAATCATGTTATGCTCTAGAAATAAATAAGTTCATCGATTTTTCTAAAACATTTGTGTTTTTAATGTTTTATCTTCACAATTTTGATTTCTTATTCCTCCGATGTTTATACCCCAAATAAAAATGAAAAGAAGGTAAATTGGTCCGTATAGTTCAGGCTTAGAATGAACCACTCCAAATCTTCCCGTGGGTATTTTACGCAGCGACTAAGCGGTATTACCTATGCTGTGTTATTATGAGCGAAAGGTTAGCAAATAAACAACTACAACTGCACGCTTATGGAGGACGCATATTGGAGGAAGGAGGCGAAAGAATCGAATTTTAGAATTCTTTGTATGGAATTCTATGACACCTCGCACACTTATTCGCGGCAAATCGGACGAATCGTCAGAAGAAATAAAAGGAAATTCATTTCGTTCGCCTCCTTCGTCGCGGATAGATATGCGTCCACCCTTATAAAGATAGTCGGTAGTTGTAGCATTGTTTCTGACCACCCCAAATGCGATTTTGGTCGTGAGTTTATTAACGTATAATTTTTCCCACGTTTGCGTCGTAAATACCTATTGTAATGTGTTAAAAAAAACTATAACTAACGTACCCACATTCACATGACATTAACTTAATTCCCAGTCACAAATAAATCCTCGTATCCAATTTGGAATTCCATTTTGTGGCCCCTTTAAGGTTTCTTCTCGGAGATGCGCGCGCGCATTCGTTATGCGCCATGTTTCATCCGAGGTGTCAGAAATAAGCTCTTATAAACTGTTCAAAGGCGCTTACGCTATACATAAAGTTAAGAGGTTGATTCCGAGAACCGATCGACATTGAGATGGGTCATTTTGTAATAACAATAGCGAGATACCGTATAGGGTTGTCGACGCTCTACACATTTTTATTTAAAAAAATTTTTTTTTTTGTGTGGTATACATAACATCATGCTATTTCTACCTTACGGATGTCGTATTCGTATGTGGCGACCGTCAAAGAATGAGCAGCAACATTCACTTTTGTCAATTTAGATGGACATCAATTTTTGCCAATGCAAATTCTGCTCATTAGAGTTAATCCTCCATTAAATCTCTTGCTAGCTTTTACTACGTCAACAAGACAAAACGTGACTGCAATAGATTTAATGGAGGATTTACTTTAATGAGCGTTTCTGCAACTGTCAGTAAGCTGTGCAGTCAGTCAGTTTTGAACTTTTTCAAAATTAGCAGCCTTAAAAATGTAACGCGGTAAGAACCCGTTAAAATGATTGACTTTAGCTTAATAATTCAATAAGCAATCATAATAATAAATGCGTAATGTGTAATATGTAATTTAATAAGCATTTTTTGAGTCTAATTATTTTTCCGATTATTGTAGATACCATAGTAACGCTACGCTACGGCCTTACAGAAAAGATTACAGAAAACTTTACAGAAAAGATGGATAGATTGTGTGAAGGATGATATGTGTGAGAAAGAAAACACTGAAATGACGGCTAAGAGAGATGAATGGAATATGACAATTGCGCCGACTGAACACCCTTAACCCTAGAGTGCGTTTTGAACTGTATGTGCAAAAAAAAAATAGAAGTCAACTAAATTCTGTATTATTGTAGGTAAGTGGAATTTTTTCAAAAATTTTTATACACTGACCTATGAAAATACCCTAGTTGTGGTTTTCCTTAATCTAGTCATGTTACCCTTAGTACACAAGCACGATGAATGAAAAGCTGTTTTAGAATATGAATCATTGTTGTAATGAACGCTACAGGCGAATACAGGATAATTATACATATTCTAATAATATCTGTTACGTTTTCCTTCATTTGCTGTGAGCTGTTTTTCATTCATATACCTAGTCTTAATGACACAGAAGCCATGGTTTTAATTTTATCATTTTGAGCTCATTCCTTTACCATGTAAATGAAATGACGCATAAAGTTAGACTTACATAATGCACATGGTATTATAGTTAGGGCCATACATATCACAAAAGCGATTTTTGAGCGGAGGCTTTGACGGAACGACAACGCTCAGTAAAAATCGATGCGATTCAGTTGCGAGACCGTTGCCGTGCAGTTGCGACATCGCTTACGCTCAAAACAAAAGTAGCTTTTGAGTTGTATCAGAGAGAGAATGGCGAAATATAAAGTCATTCTTGACTGCCTACTTATTTTCGTTTGTCTAGATAATCAGCATCCTTATAGCGTTAATAATTTCAAAAAAATAAAAAAAATTAATAACAGTTCCCGAAGAGTGCCAACCCTACTTGTCTTAAGCTTTCTTTTACTTTTTCTTGCTCCGCGCTCCGACACCTTGGCCCGCGACAATAGCGCGGAGACGGTTCGACCGTACGGCCTTCAAACTTGATTCTATTCACTAGTCCAGCCCAAATATAAAGACCCTCGAATCAAACCATTTTCAGACTTATGATTTAGATATAAAAGTTATATCACGGAGCTTCTTATTAACTGTATTATATCCTAAATGCTCACTGATATCATTTCCTGCTTTCTCTATTATTGTGGTTGGAATCTTGATTTTAAGTAATGATTACTGGTTACGTTAGATTGATAAAGTCCTATTACATTTTAAATTGTCAGATATTTTAAGAGGGAATGATCGAATATAATTCGAACCATGGTAACCGAGCAACAAATGGAATCATCACAAAAATGAGATTCCTTGAAAAAAAGCCTTCAAATACAATTAGATAAAGTCGCCCGTTTGCTAGTTTACGAATAGTTTGTACCTATTATTTGGCTGACCAAAGATCCTAATAGCATGGTTACACGGTCAGTATTTCATCAGTCTGCACTGAGAGAAAAACTTATCCAGAAATTAAAAAACCGTTTTGTTACTGGCGTTAAAACTAATTTATAGTTATGAATACTAAAGTTCTGCTGTCATTACTGGCACAAGCAGTTTTTTACAATAGTTTAGTATTATTAAAATGTAATCCCTACAAACTAGTTTTAGTAAAGTAAAATATTACATAATAAAGTAATTCTTGCATAAATAGTGTAAGTTTCACTTTAGTTATTTCCTAAATCATATTAGCTATGATTAGTAATCACAATTGTAATTTTGAATAGACAGTTTTAATAAAAGTAGAAAAACAAAAGGCATAGTTAATTCTGCAACTGCTTTGTTTTTGCTATAAATAACGTCGTGTTAATTAAAACACTCGTTTGTAATAACAAGTGTTTACCTGTTATTTCGATTAACAATTTTTTATTAATTTTGACCAACCTCCTTTGTAATTCCTAGTGTTCCCATAGTTCTTTTTATGACGCTTGTCTTTTATAACCAGCTTATGATTAGTTATATTTACTACAAACATTTCATCGTAATAACTGCACGGAATTTTGTCATTTTTAGTTTCTCCTTTCTTCTTTCAATAAGCCATTTTTGTGATTTTAAAATTTAGTTACATAGTTATATTTTATTGTTATTCATTTATCCCTTCAATAAACATTAAATTATTATTTTAAACAAACTAATTTTGAATTTAATACCAGTTTGGTAATATTTAAAACTATTTGTGATTGCTGACTTTCTGAATTGCCATATTAATTTCATTTCGTTTTCACCTCCCGGCTGGATTAGACGAATCGTTATCATCTCTAAAGTGATCATAACAGTAACAGTGAAGTGAAGTGTTTAATTTTATTAAATTAAGTGTCCTAAATTTGGAATCGTTGACTGTCTTGAACTAAATATTAAAAAATTATATAATAAGATGATGGCAACTAAAGTTTCCAGCCAGATGAATCTGGAAACGGACATGGATCAGCTCACTAGCGATTTACTGACAAACTTGGGACTAAATTTTTATGTCGTAGCTTTTTGTGGTAAGTAAAGTGTGTGTATTTATTCATTTATAGTGTGATAGGTAGGTACGTACTAATGTAACTTTATAGGCAAGATCAAGGAAGGAAAAGATCTATGTAATCTCTTACTAACCATATCATTGCTGCCAAAAGTGCATAAGTAAATATAAATATTTCTATGTCCTTCATGTCATATCTATTTTCTTCTCAACCTGACATGAATGTTTAAAAAATTCACTTGACCGCCCTTTCATATTTATTAATGATTGCAGAAGGCAAGGAAGATGCTGGGATACTAAGGCTTCTATCAGATGATGAGACATCCAAGCTTATACCAGTACCTGGAGACAAGGCTAGATTTAAAGTTAACCTAGCCAATTGGAAGCAACCAATCGACAATTTAAATAACGTAGACCCCTGGACTTAACACCAAATGTGAGTTCTTTCCCATATATTCCCTAAATAGAAAAGAATAGAAATTTTTATGATCAATGTGTTTTTAATTATCTATCTGAGATTACTAGTAAGAGCGTCCATTTTAGGCGTTACTTTGTTCGTATTGATTCTGAATACTTAGTACCTAGCTGTAAGTTGGCATACCTACATTTTTTAGAGTTGAATGCCATCTTTGGCTATACTGATCTAGTAACTGCCAGACATCATGATCAGTATCAATATCTAGATTAAAATATAATGTATTTATTTAATCGTTATTTTTTCAGAACCCGCGGCGCCTGATGCTTTAAATAACGCCAGTCTGCCACAACTACCGTACTGGACTTTCAGCGTGCCGTTAAAGGAAAAAAGAAATCGCTGTGGCTTTTAAATTATGTAGGTACTTAGATAGTAATCTGTTGTAAAAACTGAAATGAAAATAAACTACATTAACTATTATTTTAAGTTTCATTTGAACACAGTTACCTATACCTTATAATTTAGTGGAGTTGTTATAACAAATCGTTTTACTAGGTATCACAACTTTCTCCTGTATTCTTTATTCTGTATTTCTTTACAGCATATACATAATAATATGTATATACACTTTTATACGAGGTGTTTTTCAGTAGCTAGGAAAGAACGCAATAACCTGAATACTGATACGTTCTTGCTAGCAACTGAAAAAGTACTGTAAAAACATGTACATGTTATGTACAAGGTGTAACAAAACACCCTAGTAATACTTAAGGGGGTGCTTTAGACCATTAAACTGAACAACTTTCACTATGGACCCAACTTTGAAATCGAAAAAAAAGTTGGCTCCTTAGTAAAAGTTGTTCATTTTGATGGTCTGAAGCACCCCCTTAAGTATTACGAGGGTGTTTTGTTACACCCTGTATAATGGTGTAAAGAATAGGTACAGCGGAAAGTTGTGATATCTAGTATAACGATTTGTTGTAACAATGCTACAATCTTGTAAAAATTACTCATTGTTTAGTAATATCAAGTAGGAACTCATTAGAAATTGTAAAAGTACAAGCTAGAAATTAGACTTCATTTTCTAAAAAACACTAAATTGTTTAGTAAGAACAAGCACTATGTTTCGTAATTATAAAATGCAAACTAGTATTTACAAAATGTTCAATTGCATTTAAATAATCGTTTAGTAAAATCAAGTATGACATCGTAGATATCGTAAAGTAGTTTCTAAAATTCAGTTTAAAGACAACTAGTAAGTGCTATCGTTTTATTTGTAGATAATGAACGACTCTATGTTTTTACAAAACGGTTTGTATATTCTGTACATCAAAATTTGGAGGATTACTGTTTCATTTTAGAAATTACAAAACACTTTGTCTTAACTGTGACGTCATAATGACGTCATCGTTTTGAGGATTAGTATTGTGCGTTAAAAATTACTAAACGCTCACTACACTAATTACTAAATACAATAACTAAAAACGACTCCTTCTTATTACAAAACTTTTGTTGTCGTGGGATCTGCAAATATTTATTTAATAATTAGTGAATTTTTGTAATAACAAATGAAGTTTTCTCTCAGTGTGGTCCATCAGTCTGGTCATGTATATTTGATTAGGGAAACTGACTCGAGATTGACCCGACTAACATGGTGCTTCAGTATATCAGTTTCCCTTCAAATCAAATAAACATGACCAGACTGATGGACCAGAATGACGAAATACTGAACGTGTAACCGGGCTCTTAGAGTCTAGAATCTAGATCATATTTCCACATAACCAGACTGCGACGTAACCAGATTCCCTTTTTTTTTATCGTTACTTTAGGATGCGCGCGGTCACTACGGATAACTTAATAGTTACTATTTATACCTTTTCCTTTAATTTTTTACTTATGTCACTCACCACAGAGATTACTTTACAGTTACTACTTTTACATTGGGATAACCCAGTGTGTTACTAACAGACAGTATCGTTATCTCGTCTCCTGTAGATACATGTTTTCTGAATATGTTATTTAGTTAGGTATCACGACACGGTGCCTTTACATTGGGCAAACAAGTATGAATTCGGACAAAGGATGTTTCATTTACTGCAGATTTCGCTGCAATCGGGAATCTGCAAGGGAAATCCTGCAGCTCTTCTGTCGTGGTGCTAATTTAATATGTGTAATGTACTGCAGTTGCTGCTAAAATCGACCTGATAAAGGTATCAATCAATCAGGCAGGTCAATTTTGTGATGCGGCTTGTGAGATCGAACACGTCAGCGGTGCACAAAGATAGGCTGATGATGATGAGGGCAGTCAGAAGGTTTCAGACATATATTTTCAGCTGATAGTACTAACAGTAGTTATGCATGTTATGTTATGCAGCCATAACATAACATCTTCGAAGCAGTGATAGACATAAAAAAGTATTGTCAATAAGATTAACATTAGGCACTAGGTATTTTAAACAGATAAGTACAATATCTGAGACTCGAGAGTTTCGTTTTTCAATGTGTGTACGGTTATTAGTTTGCATGTTTTGCCCCACAAGAGGGCACATCTGACTGACTAGTTATGTTACCCTTAGTACACAAGCACGATATCTCTGATTCTAATAGAGGTTTATGATATTTGTGAATGGCTACAAAATGTACACGTCATTGTGTGCGTGGGATGACTAAATTAAATATCGTCTAATTGAATTCTTGTAGTTCAAATTAGCATTTTTCTTCACAACGTCCTTGCCATCTTGGTCTCTATGACGACGCTGCACCGCCTACCCGCGTCACAATGCTTGATGCATCCATTGTTGCTTTCAGAACCCTTCAATTTAAATCTATTCATTTTATTCTGGTATTTAGAACTTCCCCCTTTCATAGTTTATGCGTAGGCGTTTACTATTGAATTTGAAAATGATTCCTGTGCTTCATCGCAAAGCGAAGCGTGGATAAATTTTGATAAGTCCCGAGAAAGGCAATAGCATGCTATCATTCATCCTTAATGTCGTAGCTTTCCATGACGAATCGAAAACTCGCTGTAATGCGTTCACGTATGATTCTCCTTCCCAATGATTACGTATCTCTTTTATTTTTACAACAACCACTTTAACCACAATGCTCTTCAACGTCATGCCACTCTGATCGATATTTCGATTTGGGATCATATCGGCGCATCTAACTCATTGTTAGGGCTAAAAGGGAAACGATTTTGTATGAGAGGTTCTTCTGGCTGAGTCTCAAGCTTAAAGTTAGTGACCAATTCTGAATATGGAAATCCAACGGAATGCGATACAATGTAGCAACGTAAACAATTGGTTGTTGTTAAACAAATACCTCATTTTAGACGGGTAATGCCCTAGATTGTAAACTCTGTTATACTTTAACAATACGTTCTTAGTATTTTCCGCCGGGGTCGTCGACTCGTAAATAAACATCAGCGTGGATTCGTAGTTCGTTTGTACCGAAATACTCGTAAGAATTCCTGATGTAATTATATTGATGCGATGCGAACGATTGAAAATATGCTGGATTCTTGAATTCACTTTTATACGCGTTGGATTAGAATTAAAAGTAAAGATAATTTTCTTTATAGGTACCGATAATTATGGGAAGTTGCAAAGGAGATAAGAATCATATACTTTCTACACTCGTGTAGTGATTTCATTTATCAAGATTGCAGGTATAACAACCTTGCTATCTGATAACAACACTAGTTTCCATAGTCTATTGCTCTCCGACTACATTCAGGTCAAAACACCAGACTCCTAATAAACTTAAATGTCTATTCACAGGACAACACTATCGAATATTAAAGGACATTTAGCGCACATGGGCGTAGACAAGGTTTCAGTCACTTGCTCCAACATGCGCTGTGTCGTCGAAGGCAAGGTGTTACGCCCATACCGATATTAAACGTGATTTAACTGATAATTGAGCCTGTATAGAGTTTCAACTCGCGTGGGATGTGTGAACTAACCATAGCGAACGACCAGATTTGACTTGATGATACTGCTTTTAGAGCTGGTTTGACTATCACAGGTTTTCTGGGGTTATTAATTGACGGCGGTGCGTGTTTACTTCTACTTTCAGTTGAAATAAAGAACCATCATCAAACCATCAACCACCATGAACCATCTATGTAAAGAACGAAATTCGCCTTGACTTGATCCTAGTCATTGGTGAACATTGATAAATAAGACCTCTCATTATTAAGTAAAGAGCAAAGACACTTGTACAAAGCTTACAGCAAAAAGATTATAAAGAAGCGTGAAAAGAAAAATATAGTGCATGTAAACAACCTGATGACGGGATGATGATAATCAAAGGTTTAAAGCTACCAGTTCAACTTGAGATTCAGGTTACATACCATAATTGTGGAGTAATAAAAAAGCCCCAAAAGTACAGAGATGTTAATCTAACGATACTCGTTAACCCGCCTCGCATGTCTCATGAACTCGAAGGACGCGGAGATGCTGAGATAATCTCGTTATTTATTTACCATCCCATACTTAATTAAATTCAAGCTTAGCTCTAATGCTGACATATTTGGAAGCATTTATTTTGGGACTTGGAATCCTATAAGCTGCACTTAATGACCTCTTTCCGTCTCAAGGAAGAATTCACCTTTATTTACAATTCAAACTAAATCCCCAACATCTGCCTCGTCTAAAACCTAAGCCCTTGTAACTCTGGAAGTTTTATGGCTCTAATATTTCCGCCCACTACTAGTTGCCCCGCCATTAGTTCTGCCGTCTATTGCCACTAAAATCTAAGTATGAAGTAATTACAATAATAGCAGATAGTTCAGCAGTAATGCTTGCAATCTGCAATAGCTTCAGACTAGGTTTTTGTGTGTGATGTTGGCAGGCGCCGCGAAATGCATCGCTTCTTACGATAATGACTTCTCAATCACGACCTACGATACTTAGTTCTTTTTCCGTTTTAAAGTGCTTCGATAGTGCTTTTGTATTTTTGCACAGGATTTGCTTCTACAGTATATTATTATTGGTGAAGGGTGTTCTCTTTGTGGGTATGGACAGGTTTGTTTTCATTATAAATCTCTGGAAGTATTATTATAGGTTATTCGACACGTTCCCGATGACAGTTCGCTGTAGGACATTTCATATCCTTATAATTAATGCGCTGTTAACCATTTAAGTGGAATTAATGTGGATATTCTGAACAAAGCTATTTTATTTATTCGGAAGATTTACAGCCTTGATTACATGGTAAGCACTTTGAATAGGTCTGACTTCGAAAACAGTCATGAGTATTGCTTTTGAAGCATACTAAATGAGAGACGATACTATAAAATGAACACCCTGACCGTTGTTCTTCATTGAGAGCCCTGTGTCGATAGAGTACATTTTCCTTCAACTGCAGTAAAGCGTAGAGCAACACAGCACGACTATTGCCCGCAATTTGCCCGTACGTGCGAAGTGGGATTGCCTTCCCTAATTGCAGCCTGCGCCCGCGCCTCGCTCAATTTATTTATTTCGCATTACATCTCCCGTCGAATTTGCCTCGGAAGTGCTCAATTTGATATGCGCAGGAGAGTAATATGAATTGATTACTAGTAATTTGTTCTATCGCCGTTATAAATCTCACGACATCTGATACAAACTAATTCACAAAGTAATTGCAACTTAATAACTGTAGAACGTCTTACTCGTCGCTGGTTTTAGCGAAACTGCATTTTTTTGCAGTAGTATTTCTGTAGCAATGTTTTCCCACTTACGAGTGTTTTCCATATAGGACGTATTTTATAGAATCGAGATAATCATGTTCCTATTAGGGTGCCGTCCGACTGGCAGCGAGTTGTAAGTGTGCATATAAGGCATTAAAGGGCCCGACACGTCGCGGATTGACTCTGAATGGGTATCTGAGGTGTAGGGTCGTGGTTAAAGGTACACCATACATGTGGTTTTTTTGTTGCAAACGAAATTACGGCTGGTTCGGCGCCGCGCGGGCGCTCGCACTCCTCTTTTTTCCTCGTCCGCGTCCAATTTTATTATTTTCATTTAACACCTGCGCCGAGTAATCTGTATTCGACGATCTCCCGAACGCTTAACTCTTTTTGGGCCTGTTTTTGTCAGACCGATTTATGTGCCGGGATTTTATACGGAAAGTGTCGTTTAATTTTCCATGTCGCCCCGGTGACAATCGATTATGTTCGCTCTTGATTAAAATTCTTTTTTACGTGGCTGAGAGCTCTTTATTCGGTTTCGTAGGGCTCTTTTTTAAATTAGTTTGCTTTTGTGTGATCAAGATCTTATTACTCTGCTGTGGTTTGTGACTGCTTAAAGTTGAGCTTTAAATTAGTTTTTGTACACACTGAATTTTAACGCTGTTAACAAATAAAAGCAAAGTTGATTCATCAGAGAACTGGAGTGCTATTTTTGAAATCTTGATTTTTTTTGTATATTATATGACGAATAATGCATAAATTCCATAGAATTTGGCATCACTTTCGTATACGAATTAGGGTGTAAGATTTTCAAAAATAGCATTCCAGCTAGCCATCTCCGAAAAAACGAAAAAAATCGATATATGCCTGTCTGTCTTCGTTACTTTACGCATGATAATGCTTAAATAAGCGCACGTGACTTTTATCTCATTTTGTCGCTTTGTCGTGCGTGGCTTGCTAGCCCTACTGGTTAGTCCTCGTTGGTTAAAATAAAAGGGACTAATCTAACTAACACATATTATGGTCTAAGACCATATAACTAGGGACCAGCCTCGCGTTAAGCATTCCCGTCTGCCAAGGTACAAGATCAATTGATCATGTGCATTTACATACGATTTTATACCTTATATTATAACCACAGACCAGGATCTGTGCTTGTAACTAAACGAGACTGCCTATAATTGCCGAACAATAATTTCAAACTAGTCTCGTTTGGGGTTCACACAAATAAAAATTAGAATCTAAAGTAATGGAATAAAATCCAAAGTTGCGGATTTCATGCTATCTTCATTTCGTCCCCCACACAAAGTGGCAGTAAAGTTTATTAGTAGAATTACACGTCGTCCATAGTTATATGGTCTAAGATTATTGTGCATAACTATATTCCCTTTCGGTTTGAACGGTTAGCATTTGGATCAACTTAAGTAGAGTTACAATTTTGCCGTCATCTTAAAAAGCTTTAGAGCTAATTATATGTTCTATCCAACCTACCTTTCTTTAACCTACTGAGACTTAACGAAATGATCAGTATCATCCATTTACTGTACAAGTAAAGCCACGTGCGTTGAAGTGTCGTCTAATTCGTATCACTTAAGCAATAAGAGTGGTTTTCGGTTGTGATTTAGTAATTGCAGTGTAGGGATCTAAACGGTAATAGCTACCGGCACGCGGAGGCTGCGCCGGCGCCGGTGGGGAATTATCTACTCCAGTGGCTCCCAACCCTTAGTTGATACGGTGGGTTATTAAGTTACAAGTAAATGCTTTGTCATTTTAAATATGATATATGTAAAATCTCCAATATAGCAACAAGATTCTTTCAAATTTTCTGAAAAAATTTAGTACATGCATGTATATGCTCGCGACTATATTTCCCGAGGGGATAGTCATAGATATTCTGACAGCTTAGAATATCTAAATCAAAACAGAAGTGACAATCTTATAAAAGGCTATGACATAATACCCGAAATCGACGATCATATGAAGCGACTAAATAATAGTCCAAGAGCCCGTGACAATCGGACCTTCGTTATTTTATAAAAGCTGAAATTTTCTCAGCGCATGCTCCCAACCCAGGTAGGAATGATGGGCCAGACACCCTTAAACTTTAATCAATTTTAACTATACTTACGTTAGAATATAAAAGCTAAATTTTATAACTTAAATTTATAAGCTTGGGTAACAATAAGATGTTTCCTCAGTAGCCCGACAGTTTTGATACTTCCAACCCTTAGCCAGACAATTTTAACCTGCTACTTGCCAAAGCAACCATGACTCAAACTTCATAGTTGTCCATCATTCCTACCTGTGTCGGGAGCATGCGCTGAGAAATTTCCAGCTTTTATAAAATAACGAAGGTCTGATCGTCACGGGCTCTTGTTCTATAATGTGGTAGAAGCGAAAGAGATGTATCAGGTGGCGATCTGCTTACCTCGATGAGAGACGGGCTTGAATATTATGTACCTAACCTACCTATGTAGGTAGGTAGTCTCCTTATAATGACATTTGTAATTGGTACTAAAATAAAATTTTAATTAATAATGTACCTTATTAACGAAACAATGTTTTTTTTAAATTAGTTACTAAGAAGACAGTGTAGTCAAAAGTTTTGTTATCGCTTGTTTCCAATAATAAATTGAAACTAGCACGTGGTTTTAATACCTAATCGGTATTCTTATCGTCTTTCAATTAATTGAATAACAACTGCGGACTTACTTAATTATAACTAAATGGCCGCCTCGGCGCCGGCGCCGCGTTGGGGCAAAAACTAACGCATTTCCTGTACCTATGATAATTCCTCGTAGCCAGCCCTCATGAACCCACAGCTGGGCATAGACCCTTTTATCAGGCGCCATTCCTCATGGTCCTGTGCTAATCTGATCCAACGCAAATCCGTCACCCTCACAATGTCATGCTTATACGGGATTCCAGGGTGTAAACTTAAATGCGTTACATACATTACGGGGTGCTTCAGACCGTCAACCTGAACAACTTTCACTATTGGACCAACATTAGAAATCGCGAAGAAAAAATCGTCTGTTCCCAGTTCCAGTTTGGGCCCAATAGACGTTGAAGATTTCTATGGAACAGCTGTTGATTGTTTTTTTCGCCATTTCATTGTTGGTCCCATAGCGAAAGTTGTTCAGTTTGATGGTCTGGAGCACCCCCTTTAAACCCTGTATTCAAAAGCAGTCAGGTAGGCTGAATATTTTAAAGTGCATCAGTGTATTGTGTGCGCTAAACACAGATGCACTCTGTTATCCTTACCCATCTGAATCTTATCGAACGGTAAATCGCTACGATCGTATTGTGCGTTACACGGTGTGCAGCATCATCATCTCAGTCGATGGACGTCCACTGCTGGACATAGGCCTCCCCCATGGATCGCCACAACGACCGGTCCTGCGCTGCCCTCATCCAACGTTTTCTCGCAGCCTTCACCAGGTCGTTGATCCACCTTGGGGCCTATCCACATGGGTGTGCATCAGCATAAGCATATGCTCACGACTATATTCCCTGAGGTGTTAGTCAGAGATATTCTGAAACCTCTGATGAGATTAATCTCCTCTTATTGATGACAATTCTCTTCTCAACATTTAATATTAAAGATAGCAAACTACACTGTGATTGTTCTCTTCCTTAATCTGCCAATTAATATTCTGGTTTCGTAATACTAATAATTGTTGACTGAAACAGTTTCGCAAGAGAGGATGTAATGTAAAAACGAGCTCTTACAACATTATCATGGTAACTTTTGAACTTTTATGTCTTTTAACACAATCGTGCAGTAAGTGGTTTTAATATTTTTATTTAATAATACAGATTGTTACCAAAATCTTCGTTGGTTTTACTTGTTACAATTTCGTGATTGTGAATAACCATGAATTTGTCGCTTTAGTGATTATTTTAGGAAATGTTTTGATTGTGATTAATCCATTGTGGGAGAGAGACGGCCTCCACTTGCATCGATCCTGAGTTCTGACGTTCAGGCCTTATTAATCTGCATGCACATTTTAGTTTTTGGATTCGCATACGACCGCCTGGGGCGGGCCAGCTTTTTTAGAAGCCAGTCCATTCATTGCTGCATGTCCTGGCCTTTGGGCATAGATGAGCGAAACGATCAGCTCACGACTTTATCTCTTTTAACATGTGGTTACGAATTATTTAAGCATCAACTTTTTGTGAACCGCAGGACCCTAATTAAAGTGCAGTTTAGATAAAAAGCTGCCACTGTTTCATCGCAGAATTACATCGACATACATACTTATTTATACAGGAATATAATAAAATACCTGTTGTACGCATCAAACCCAACGGTCGGTATTCGGTTCCGACCTCGTATCATAAAATAAAACGCCCAAGTTTAAAAAAACCCGGCCCCGTGGCGCCTGCGCCGACCTTCCTAACAAATTTCTCATTTTAGCATTTATCATCTCTTATTTCGATAGATTAAAGTTGATATTAGTATATTTTAAATGTATATTTAAGTTTGTCCGCTTATAAATCATATTCGCCTGCCAGTGCCCTATGAACGTGTGTTTTTACACGAATGTATCTCATAAACAAAACGAATAAATGTAGTGTTTTTTATGACAAATGGCTGACGGTTAAGGCGATGTGTTACTAATTGTTATTGTCGTTGAATGTTGTATCATTTTGAAATCCATCGGAATTTTCCAAATGGGATCGGCAATTGGCTTTTTTCGTCAGTTTGGAAGTAGCTCTTGCATTGCACCAAGATTGCACCACATGCGTTTATTATACTTTTGGGTAAAATGCATTATCCATATATTTTTTATCCAAAAACCAAGTTGAATTAGAATATTAAAAATAACATAGCGGTAAATATTAGAAAAATCAAACAGCGTTATCTTTTTTACTCCAATGGAAAAGTTGAGATGAAAAACAAACGGCAGATTGTGCAAATCTTTGCACTTGTGCTGATCATGATCAATTAGCTTCGACTCAAATGTCGCTGTTTACTTTATCTCCCGCCTTTTTCTCTCCACAATGTCTTTGTGTTGTATCGTATCAATAAATGTCAGCTAAAAGTACATTAGTAGCAGCACCTTTTAAAATGTTACCGTTTCCAAATAACGACGCTTTCCAGAAACAGTTACAAAGCTTAGTTTGTATTCTAAAACTAGCAGGCGTCGACTTAAATTAGATTAGGGTTCTCGCTTTAACAAATTAATATCATTCGCCGAATCATAAACATTCCGTATAATGTCTACGTTTCGCCCCACGTCGGCTGTATCAAAGTTTAAAAAGCTTTTTTCTACTCATCTATTTCACGAACCCACACTTTTTGCCTAAAGCCATTTGTTATGCAAAACGTTACTCAAAAATTGTAATTAGAAGCAAAAGATTAGAAGCACTTTACTAAAAAATAGGGAGTTTATTTACCGGATAGAGGAAATGACACCGGTTATAGGAATTAGAAATGAGCAAATCTGTTTTAGGCATCAACGAATCGTTATCTTAATGGTCTTAAACAATTTCCGTAGATTTAAACACATAAACAAATATGTTGCGACACATTTTCATTTCGTTAATGGTGTCAGAGTGCACTTTTACTTTATCGCCACCGGAAACAACGGCAACAGCTTTAAATAAAATTTATAACTCTATAATTATGTATGATGATTTTCGTTAATGTTTGTTTTGATACGAATTATAATGAAATACTTTTTTATTGAGACTCTCGTCTACAGTGGAACGTGTTTTCATTTCATTATAATGATTTATGTGTGTTGTATCGAGTGGTATTATCCGCGTTGAGATGATACATGCGCTGTTTGATTGACGTCCTGCTTGCTTCGTTAAGTCTCTCTTCAGAGGGTACGTGGGTTGTATTGTGGACGAGCTCTATACACACGCCTTGACTGAGGTTCGATCTGACTATTCATGTTTTCCCTTTTAACGGCGACTACAACATAGGGTTACATTACAAAAGGAGTGATTTTGTTTACATTTTGTGGGTCGAGGAGTTCCGGAGCCGAAATATTTTTTTATGTCATGTTGCTTTCCTTACTAATTTTGTTAATCTTACAGGACGATGATTTCTGGTTGTATGCTCAATATATTTGACTAGCCCGTTACAATATTTTTTATATGCAGCTGTGTAAATGATATATCAATAGGATTATTACAGACAGATCGATGCATTGGAACATGCGAGCGGGGACAGACGACACAAAGAAAGTTTTCACAGTTGAGTTACCGAAATTTCCAGTTACGTAAATTAGTATAAATACTGACGACGCGACAATACAAAAGTCTGCATCAGCAAACAGCTAATATAAATATCTTTTACAGGCGTGTTTCCTTTTTCGTCTTAATTGTCATTGCCATTACATGATCTGAAACCACATGATTGCCTAAAAAAAACATTTCAACAAGTGCTCGGAACTCCAAATTGACCATTGTGTTCCAAAACCGAACATGTCGGTAGGACCGTGTGTATCCCTTCATTCCAGTCTCGTGCCCGTAAATAATACAGTCTCATCTTCGTTTACGACGTGTGATATTTCTTGTGGTCGGCCTAAAAATTGTATGGCTTTTTATGACTTGGGTCCCTATACATGGTCTCCAGCGGAGCTTACGATTATGAGTGCGTTTATGCGGTGTAACTTAAGTCCCCCAGTGACATTGTTGCCGTCGCTAGGTATTAGTGGCTTCGTTTATTCTGATTACTAGTTTTTATTAGCTGTGGTTTTTTCAACGTTCTGTTTATTTGCAGTCGGCAATTAAAATTTATCTGCTTTACATAATTGAAAAGCTAGGGACATTAGATGCCGACTACGTCTCTAGCCGTCTTTGCTTTCTTGTATTTGCTTTCTTGTTATCTTGTATTTTGCTTTCTTTTATTGATGTGTCTCGAAATTCTCTTTGGTTTTGGTATAATGTAATAGCGTCGTTTTTGTTACTCATAGCAAACAAAATTCGACTTGCTTAAAACGGCCATACGATTAATATCATGTCCAGTCAGTTTACCGTCTGTAACCCGTAAAGTAAGCTCAGGGTTGTACAACAGATGTTTTATTAGGGAGCCAGCAATGATATGTGCCAGTCAGAGTGATTGACGGCTGGCGCCGGTCTACCTCTGCTCATTATAGGAGCTTTTCATAGAATCACAGTGGTATGCAGGCTTGATCTCTATTATTTTTCGCTCCAACGGCTCGGTTGGTCACCTAGTAAAGTATTACTTTTACGATAGTAACTGTAGTGTTTTAGTAGCTGAACGTAGGCGTTATAACGGTTCAAAAACAAACCTGAAGAGCATTATAAACAAAAAATGTAAATAAATGATGATTAGTGACGCTCAAATAAATGATTTCCTGTCGTGTCGCTACGCAGGCGTCTTACAAAAGGTCTCATTAACAAAATCCGACACCGGACCTAATCCTTTCGTTAGACCTCCATTGTGTTCCCTCTAAGGTTTCTGCCTCATCGGAGCATCGGAGGTTAGAAAAAGTTGCGTTATTTATAATCTACATTTGTCATTGTGTACGTATGTACAAATACATACTCGTATGTAAGAGGCAAAAGAGAAAAGATTACATTAAAATGTTTTTTTTTTTCTGTATTAGTGTGGATTCGTGTATGTGTTCAGTGATTTTTATTTTTTTAGTTTAGGAGTAGATTCAAAAACTAGTTGGTTTTAAAGATACCATGTTGGATTGCCAAACCAAAAGGATTTGCGTTTGAATCCTGGATCGATCATGGATATTATAATGTTGAGCTATTGACTTCAGTGTCCCATTCATCATCTCAGCCGATGGACGTCCACTGCTGGACATAGGCCTCCCCCAAGGATCGCCATAACGAACGACCGGTCCTGCGCTACCTCTCATACAACGGGTTCCCGCCGCCTTCACCAGGTCGTCGGTCCACCGTGTGCCTACCCACGCTGCGCTTTCCGGTACGCGGTCGCCACTCGAGAACTTTTCGGCCCCATCGGCCATCGGTTCTGCGAGCAATGTGCTCCGCCCACTGCCACTTTAGTTTAGCATTTCTTTGGGCTATGTCAGCTACTGTGGTTTTTCTGCTCTTCATTTCTGATTCGATCTCGCAGGGAAACTCCGAGTATAGCGCTCTCCTTTGCCATCTGGGTGACTTTCAGCATTTTTATGAGGCCTTGAGTGAGCGACCACGTCTGTGTTCCATATGTCATCACAGTGTCCCATTACCCATAGTTATTGCTTAGTAGCTGTTTTCCTTCTCATACTCTTGTCGGTTTGAAAGTCTTTCGCTTGATATTAACAGCCTATTATTTAGTTCCTATAAACCCCGGCATTCCCGTTGTAACACCAGCATGGCAGGAGAATCGAGTGTAGCACCTGAACAAACTTTAGTACGTGACAACAAGTATTTGCTTTGGGTCTGTGTTGGGATTGGATCTGTATTCAAGTTCTTTCTGTTTTTTTTTTATATAGCCTAAACACCTTACGGTCTGTGGTAGTTGAACGTGCATAGAGTCATCTTGTTTACTATTAATTATGAAGTGACAAAGTGGGCTCGGTCAAAAATACAGGGTGTAAGCTTAAATGCGTTAAATTATATTATGTCGTGCTCCAGACTATCAAACTGAACAAGTTTTATTATAGGGCCAACATCGAAAGTCCAGTTGTTTCTGTTTCATAAATGTGGATCTAGTAGACGACGTTTTCTATGGAAAAACACTTTTTTTTTACGATTTCGTTGTTGGCATTGTGAAAGTTATTCAGTTGAAGATCCGAAGTATTCCGAAGAACTAAAATGTTTTACATTTTGTATAAATAAACGAAAGTGCCAAAATTCTCCCAACACGGCCGGTCACCGCGGGAGATAAAGAGCAAAACCCTCCACTTCAACCAATCTACATATGTACATACAACGCTAGATCTCCACTATCTGAAGAAAGATTATTATAATATTTATAATTCAAAAACGCAGTCAGAGAAGTAGCAGGAGAAAACCGGATCAATACAGCAAAAGATAGAGAACCTTAGTCAGAAGAGTAGCAGGAGAAAACTGGATCAATACAGCAAAAGTTAGAGAACCGCTGAATTAATTGGAGGAGACCTATACTCTTGGAGAGGTCCTTAATAACTAGAAAAGAAGAAAAAATTTAGTAATTATGTATATTGAAAATTGTATATTCGATAAAGTGAAAAAATACATATATTACTTATGAAATCTATTGCATGAAAAATTGATAATCATCTAAAATAATTTTAAATGTACTTATCATAAACAAAATTAATAAATTATCGAATCGTATAAAGATAATTATAATTATGAGAAATACTGTAATAATTATGCATGTAATTTATTTAAATAATTTTGTAATAATAGTTATAAGGAAATAAATGGCTTAAATAATAATAATAAAAACGAAAGTGAAAGTCAAAGGAGTCAATTTATTCTAGGCCCACAAACGGTAACATTTATTGATGGTATTACACTCTGAAAACATAATTGAATTTACTATAGTAATGGCATGAAAGATTAAGTAAAAATGCAAACGGAATAATGAAATCAATATTAAAAATGCACCGTTTTGACTTTTTTTATCATGATTTTTTTCCTATTAAAACGGCACATGTAATGCAATGTTTGAAAATAAAAATAAAGAACATATCTTACCAAGACAAGATGTGCGCCAACTGCGATTACGCGACACTCCGTTTAGATGAGGTATAGCTAATATTACCACTATAATCTATAAAGATTATGAGAAACAAATCGACATGAGTTCCATAACTACAGGGTGTAACAAAACACCCTAGTAATACTTAAGGGGGTGCTTCAGACCATCAAACTGAACAACTTTCACTATGGAGCCAACATCGAGAAAAAATAAAAAAAATCATCTGTCCCATACATTTTAGTCGAGTCGGTACGAAGTTTTGTATGGGACAGCAGATTTTTTTTTATTTCTCGATGTTGGATCCATAGTGAAAGTTGTTCAGTTTAATGGTCTGACGCACCCCTTAATTATTACTAGGGTGTTTTGTTACACCCTGTATACGTCAACAATACGCTAACATTTTTGGGGGCCTTTTTCTCATTGCTGGAGAAATTATCTCTTTTGTAATTAGAATAAAAAATTTTGATAAAAGTTAGGCAATCTGTGCCAGAGTAATTACTAATAGGGTACTTGAAAACTAGTCAAAACATGCGATTTGTACTAAATATTGAGTTATGACGTCATCAACATTTTCATTACTTTTTATAGTTTATCTTGTTATTAAAAATAGTATTCAAGCTAAAAACACAATGAAAATGGGAGTTTAGCGTTATTTTCTAACCCGTTTTTTATTGAATAGATAAAAATAAAATATATTGAATGTAGTCAAATACCCAATTATCTTTTAACTTTTACTATACTGAGCTCTCGTGGTATAAGAATTTCAGAATAGCGATGATCTATGTCCCTTGTACCGTTTTAGAATATAATACTATTAAAGCCAATGAAACAAAGTATACTTACTTATACGTTGTTCATTGATCTAAACAAGTCCTTGCAGATTTATTGCAAACAGTGCAGCCAAGACAACTAGTGTCAATTGATACAAATGTTGGATGCCAAATATTTATCTAGCTTCGTTATTGCCTGCCTATTGACGCTCGCTGATTGTGATGATCTCATTGGACGGCCACAGCTATAGCTAGTAGTCTTTGCTTCCTACTTTATCTTCATTTGCATTGACTTTTCTTTGTTTATTGCATACATACATAAACTCACGACCGTAATCCCTTTCGGAGCAGGGTTGCCAGACGTATGAGGTTCCTCGTACAAATACGAGATTTGGGGTCTCCCGTACGAGGTACGAGGATGATGTCAACCTCGTACAAATATGTACGAGGTTTTGACTTTTAAGGAAATTATGCCATGATTATCCATTGCAAGCGACTATTTGTTGAATAAATGAATATCTAAACCATAAAAGACTATCAGACGTTTATGGTTAGTTTGTAGTTTGCCGGGAAATCCACATGAAACCGATCATAACTTCGATTTGTTCCTCGGATTAGCTGCTCTTATCCTCTTTTTTTCGTTGTAAACAACATTAAAATTTTATTTTTTATGGATGGAAGACATCATTTTAAGAAACCAATTTTTTTTGCACTGTATCGAGTCTATCAATACGAATTAAATTTTTAAATGTCTGTAAATTATGACGAAAGTGCTCGCGAAATAACCATTCGAACTCCATGGAGAAAAACCTTTGCTTAATTAAAAAAAATAAAAATCACCTGCCTTCTCTTTCTAACTCTATGCTCGAAACAGAAACGGCAACATCAAATGTCAAATTCTGACGTATTGAATATATTTTTTTCTTGATGGCCTGTTATTTTAAGTTGATTTTTATTACACCAAGGAGTTTACAGGTCCTGCATAAGAAACCCTTGTCCCTTAGTCGCCACGCACGACAACCACGGAAAGAATTGGGGTGGTCCATTCTAAACTGGAATCACACGCGTATGTGCGTGTTTATTTTTATTGTGTTATTAATTATTAGCAGTCTTTCTTTGTGTGGGTTGTTTTCATCGTTTGTCTGCTTTTTGTATATTAATGGACGTTGTAAAATTTGAATACGTTATTTCTAAATGTGGGTGTATTTTTAATATCTTTTTTACAATGTTAACATTCGCGCCATAAACATTTTTATTTACTTTCCGAAATTCCTTTCTTAATTGTTTCCGTTTAAAGTAAACTATTTTTCAGTTTGAAGCTCAAAAAACGTTAGTCCATAAAAATAAATTTAATAAGGTCGATCAAGCTTAGTGTGCTCGTAAGCGGCGACTTCAAAGGGGATTTTATCTCACGTTGACAGCTAACAAAATCCTTTTAATTAGGCGGGTGTGAGCGGCCTGTACCTATCGCCCGTCCCACTCCCACGCATTCACATTTGCCACCTTTAAGTAAGCCATTTTAACCGACTTCGTAAAAGGAAGGTTGTTCGTCCTGTCTGTTTGTATTTATGTCCGCAATTTTCTCGGAAACTTCTTGTCGGAGTCCAACATTAGCCCAGTCAATTTACGAGGTTTTGTGGAAAGTAAGTAAGTACAATTTACGAGATTTAGTGACAAAAAGACTAACTGACAAAAAAAAACGCTACGCAACGTTTAATTATCCAAATTTTATCATCGGGTCGCTCCCAGAAGGTTTGTATCTTAGTAATACCAATGCACCAATTTTAATTATTTTTTATACAAATGACTTGAGCAATAAAATAGCTAAAAAAAATCTGTTATTCATTCGAAAAACTAACCTAACCTACCTATTTTTCAAAGACAACATTATTTACTCCTTGTTTGAAGCGTGTACATTATAAATAATGGCAAGTATAGCCAAAAAAAATTAGGGACTGTTGTTGACTTGATTTTTTCTTAATTTTTTTGTCTAGGCTCAAATCGACTACAATTAAATACCGAAAACAAACAGTTGTTATTTAGTTGCGGGTCATACCGTAAAATGACTGGGCTACGTGGACTAAGGCAGTTTTCACTTAAGACACGCTTATCCATATCGCTCTATTTATTTAGCTTCCCCGGGCAAGATCCCCAAGTTTACACTATCATGAGCGAAGGGCTTCATTTGATTCCAAGTAATTTATAAACGTTCTATCTTCCAGTTAAGATTTACTTTGTTTTGAATAGCTTAATATGTGTGTGGTGCTATTTAGCGGTAAGCCCTTATCCTCTTCTATGAAATGCACTTTCTCGCGTTACCTCAATATTATTGTGGACTTGTCCTGTCTTCCAACACGCTGAAATATCAATCATACATTGTAAGTAGTTTCTTTGGCACGCTTCAAAGATGTTACCCTTTTATCCTGACCTCGCATTTGCTAAACTTTATCTTAAACAAGAGGAGATTAAGAATGAGATTCGCTGAAAATGATGAAAGGTTTTGATTGAGATATCGCACCAAAAGTGATCTTATTGGTAAGATAAAAAGAACACTAGGCTTTTTAATACCAGTTGGTTGCTATTTTTTTAGGCGCAGACAGTAGTTTGGTTGAGGATCCAAATAATTTGGTCGTTTTAACAGTTCTCTGAATGAATCGTAATCGGGTGCACTCGTAAACAGCGTTCGTCGTAAAAGTCTGCATAAAGTTAATGCTGGTAGCAGTATGAAAACGCTAGGTTATTTATATATTTGTGGATTTACAACCGAGGAAGCCTACGGGCATCCGTCGGGGGACCGAAATACATCGTAGATTCCGCGACGTCTGCCGGGTCAACGAACTTTTAATGATATCTACCTACTTGTGATTAACATGTAGTTAGGCTTTTAGGGATTAGGATATTATATTGTTAGAGTGGTTAGAGTGGAACGAAACGATTCTGTTGAAGCTTATTAAACTTAGTAAGTACCTACCGGAAAATTTACCGCGGCAATCTTCGTTTGCTCATATTCCCCGACAACACCCGAAGTCGTTTAGTAATCAAAGGGCTCTTACAGACGAGCGACACTTTGCTGTCGCGGTGGCTCATACTTTTTACGGTCGCGGGACCCTCCGCGGCGACCGCAAAGTGTCGCTCGTCTGTGAGAGCGCAAAGGGTGCAATTCAAAGTCGGATAGCAGCGAAGAGGGCGCGAAAACAATTAGCCAATCGTTGCAAGGCATTGAAGGTGGCACATCCGGATTTTTTTTTTTTTTTAATTCTGTTTTTTATTTTATTTTAATTGGAGCTTTTAACCCTGAGGTTATGTCAGCCCCATCGTGCCTTAACCTTGACTCTACAAAACAAAACTCAACAATAAAATGAAAACCTAACACTTCCTACCGAAAACACAACTAAACACTAGTACTATAAATAAAAAGGTACACCATTTTAGCCTCTCCCGACGAAGGGGCAGCTAAAATGGTGACGAAAGGGCCTACATTTACAATATTTAGATTTAGACTATTATAGAGTAATCGCCTCTGCGACTGATACCGGACACATTCCACCAACAAATGCTGGACATCCTCCACAGTACCGCACATCTCGCAATTAGGTGAGGGTGCCTTTTTCATTAAAAACGCAAATTTGTTTAGTGGAACGTGTCCGGATCTGGTTTTATACCAGATCCCTTTCTCTTTCGATCTCTCGTTAAAATACTCTTGCCAATTAAGATAGATTCTAGCTTTATATTTAGGGAGCATTTCTGTATAGTCTGGTATGACAAAAACCTCGTTACCGTTCAAGCAAGCTTCTTTTGCCAAGAAATCAGCCTCATCGTTACCCTTCAGCCCTACGTGAGAGGGAATCCATTGCAATCTCAGAGTTAGATGGCGGGACAAGGATCTTATTTTGTTAAGTACGGAATACGCTAAGGCCACACCCCTAAAACCAGAGGCGCAGCGAGCTAAATGTTGCAGGGTCATTGTAATTTCGCGGGCTATTAAAATTTGTCAACTGCGCAGGAATATCGGGGGAACTTATAAATCTGTTACTACTGTATCTTCAGATTAATCGCTATTAGGTGAATGAATGACAGAATTATTGAATACAAAAACAGCCAAATACAATATCACTAAATAAAGATAATGCTGTTCTGTAATAAACTGTTTAGTTCATTTATATTCCAAATTATACAAAGGGTAAGAAAATACAACAAAGACTCGTTGAAGAAATGCACTCATGAATTCCATTCCATACTGGATCTAGTATCACTATGTGTGCAATACTTAGGTATGTAGCACTATATGTGGTGTCATACCTACATAGTCCATGTAATATGCCACATCAGGCCGCATGGCCTATCATATTTCCTGGTCGTGCTTTAATTTCTTTTAATTAATAAGAGTGCTGAGTAATTCCATTGATTTAGGTTAGCAATGTCTGGCTTTTTATAGAAGCAAACGAATTGTATAGGTTCTTTTCAAATTAGGCCAAAAGTCCTGTCGAGACGATTTGTGGCAAACTAAATATAACAGTCTAGCAATTTGTTTGTACGTTATTTACATCATCGAAGCTATCGATCAACGAAAACGCGCAGTAATGATGCTATGAAATCATTTAGTCGTCGTCATTTTCATCTGTCGTCCCCGGATTCCATTCCAGCCCCTCTAGCATGCCATCCTCGAGATAACGATAAAAATCGAGATGTGCCTCCATCTTTATTATTTTACGTATGCCAGATAGAGCGCGCATGACGTTTTTCTCGTTTAAACGCTTTGTCGTGGGTGGCATGCTAGCCGTGCAGTACCATTTATAACGTCGATTCCAATCTGAATGTCAAGTGCTTTAAACTTGCTTTAAATTATTGGAGAAACTATAATTCTGTCTCTTTTTAGGGTTCCGTACCCAAAGGGTGTCAACGGGACCCTATTCATAAGCCTACGCTCGGCTGTCCGTCCGTCTTAGCTCTAATCTTCTGAAATGTAACAGGGAGCGACTTGAAATTTTCACAATTTATGGAAATTTTTAAAATTAAAGGATCAAGATAGATACGTGTTTTTTTTTAAGGCTTTTTAAAAGTTTTTTGTTTTTGCTTTATCGTAATACAAGCGTAGAACATGGTGTGATTATAGTGCATACTCTAAAGTAAAAGTAAATACATAATTAAAAGCGGTCAAGTGTGTCGGTCGGGCTTGCGCTAATCCCGAAGTAAATTTTTTTTTTTTATTTTGTATTGTAGACAATTGTAGTATGGAACCCTCCGTGCGCGAGACCGACTCGAAATTGGCCGGTTTCTTTATTATAGTAAGGGGTTAAATAGAGGTGGAATGTTTTAAGAGTGTTTTCGTGTTCGGTTCGGTGGTGGAGGCTGGTGTGAAGTCCTGCGGTGCCCAATTACTCTGCCCGCGGTGGTCGTCGGCCAGGCGCCTCGCGTCCTATCGCGGCTCGCCATCGATTACACTAACCGGTTCGCTTTTCGTTTATGGGGTCGTACCTCGCTGCTCGTACCATCTTTATACTCATCTCTGGACTTATTCACGGCACACTACAGGCGGAATAAACTAAATATTTTACATAATAAAGTTGGTTGCGGTGGTAGGGAGAAAGCTTGCTACTCAAAAGCGAGGCGGTTCGATTCCTGGCCTATACCGCTAAGTTCTATGGAAAGTATGGACAGTTTTATTTCTCATTATCACTATTTATTATTTATTATTTGTGGTTGGGCTATTGCAAGCAAGGGTCGTTGTAACACGGAGACCAGCGCTGGTCCTTTTGTGTTCGCCCCAAGCTCACCCATATTTACGCATACCTCCGAACTTATGGTATTTTCTTTTCATTCTCGGGAATGCAGGTTTCCTCACGATGTTTTCCTTCACCGCCGAGCTAGTAAATGATAAATACAACCGTACATATTCCGAAGAACTTAGTGGTACAGGCCAGGAATCGAACCGCGGCCTCAGGATTGAGGCGCTAGCTCTCTTCCGTATGGGCTATTATCACTAGCTCGGCGTTGAAGGAAAACATCGTGAGGAAACTATGTACCATAAGTTCAGAGGTATGTTTAAAATATGGGTGAGTTTGGGGTGAACACAAAAGACCAGCAATAGTCGCAGTGACATACGAACCTTGCTTGCAATGCAATAGCCCAGTCAACAATAAAGTTGCAAGTTGTTTGCTATTTTCTTATAACAAATGTTTGCATTGTAACAATGCGTTCTTCAATTAGTCACTTCCTCTGTGTGATTAAGCCAAATGCCATCGCTGCTATGTGGTTTGTTTTTCTTCTGCTCCTCGTTCAATGGTGTTTTATTTCTTGTTCATTTGGACTTACTCGCAAGTTTCTATTCATTATTTTCATTAAACAAGGGATATCCACATATGGTCATACTAGTACTAGTATCACTTACTCATACTTGTCTAAACAAGCGCCTTCTATTAATGATCAATTGGTACGACAACAGAATACGAGAGATATAATAAACAGTTGCTAAACGCTATTCAATGCATTTAAAATGCAGTTTCTTGTCTGTTTTAATTATATGCCATAATTGGAATGGTTACTACATAACATTGTACGTAAAATTGCGGTCTTTACCCAGGATATAATTTGTCTGAAGTCGTGTAATTGCCTCTAAGGGGCATTCGCTTTAATACGACTGGTTTTAGCATCTCGTGTCGCAGACATTAAAATTATCGTTATCTAGCTATTCCCCCATCCCATTTCCTTTATGTTCGCAAAAATGGTTATCATTACCATCGCTTGGGATTCCGTGACTCCGGGGGTTTAAAGGCACTCTGTTCACAGAAGCAGCAATTTGGTTCCCACATGACCCCGTTGCTTGGGCCGTGAGATAATCGCGAACGGTAGTGTCCGAGCACGTACTAGCTCCTTATTAGGAGAACGAGATTTTTTTCTGTCGCCGACTGCCTCTGCGCATGGGATTGAGCACGCATGCATGATATGGACCGTTTCTACTGAGAATAATTTACGTCTTATTGCTTATTGATGTATTATTCGCTTTCTATCTTGTTTCCTTTGTTTTTATGGTCCAGAAAGTCTTTATGAAGTTTCTGTCTTTTAAATGTCTAAAGAAAGCGGAGTACATAGCCATTGGTTCTTAACAATCTAAAAAATCTCTTACCGTGTTTTAAAAGTGTTTTACAAAAAGCAATTTCCAAATTTTAATAAGAGTAGGCTCATAAACGTCAAGCGCGAGTGTTACAGTGAAATATGATAATTTTCCCTTCATGCGCGCTCGAAGTTCGACAACAAAACGAGCTGCGCCGGCGCCAGCGGTCCTGCGCCCGCGCCGTCAACCTTTAAACGACCAAGGTTTTTATTCCATTCCTATATGGACCATTAAAATGAGCTGATTCTTAACTTAGCGTTATTGCCACGACTGGTCTGGCATTGTTCGCTACTGAATCAAACCTTCCATAAAATAAACCTATTTACTAAGCTGGTAGTAGCTTTGGGTTTGGCAACTGTTGCTATCGCAATTTGAATAGGTAACATAAGCTTTTGCGTAATCTAAACTAAATCAAGTCGTGATTTTGCGCTGAAACAAAGCCCTGTCCTGATTCTTGACATTGTTTTGTATCTACAAGGAACTATTATTAGACTTTTGTTAGACTTTTAGTGCTTAAGACTTAAAATAGTTAGAGTTAGACGATTGATAAGATGGCCTACGCCCCGGACTGGACCAAAAGGCTCGTATTCCGGTTCTATCATTTATGTTGGATGTTCTTGTATTGGCACTGTTGTTGCTATTATCATCTTTGACGTGTATTGTAAGAACTATTTATTTATGCATAATTTTGTTACGGTAAAGAGAAAAAACCTGACTGCAAAAGAACGAGACGAATTTGCTATTTAATTTCTATTAAAGTAGGTGCTTATTTCAAAAGCTGTCAGGTATGTAGGATATTTTAAAGTACATGAGTGTATGCACTAAACACAGGTGCACCCTCTCCTCCTTACCCTCCGGGATATGATGGAAAGAGATACCGGTATTACCAGGAGGTAAAGAGAATGTAAGTGAACGTTGGCAAGGTTGAACGTTTGGTCTCTCAATGACTTGTCGAGTGCATGAGTAAGTAAATCTTTCTTGAAAACCTTCTTCCCCTCGACTTCCTATATCCACGCAACAAGTCTAAACTTTGATTAAATTAAAATAGCGGAAGATAGGTGACGTTCTTGCATTATGCACTCAAAAAATTGATCTGCTTTTCATATACGAGTGAAAAGTAATGACGTGTGATTTGTTTTTTTCTTTTTGAATGATGTGTACAACGAGTTTTAAGCATGCGAAGGCATTGTGGTACCTTTATCCCGCTTAAATTCAAAAAAGTATCTCAATCACGCAATGCCGCTCTAAGTAAATTAGGCGACGGGGGCTTAATTTATGCGGTCCCTGTGCTATAGGCTAGTAACCTATCTTGCTATTTTAATTAAATCAAAGAGTCTAAAGCATATTATACTACTATTCGAGAAGCTATTAAGTCGTAGAAGGAAACCCGGAAGCTCTGTTCCTCCGCAATGTGTCCGGCTATCGATGGAAACTCGTGCCCTTATGAATTATCCAAAGGCCTCGCCGACTCAGTGGCGCCTCCGGTGCGTGTGCGCACTTGCATCGCACAACGTTTTTTTACGAAATCAGGAATTAATCGCTTGATTAATTAAACGAAAATGTTAATTGAAAACTTCGAAGGATGCGACAACGTAACAAATAATTGCGATAGTTATCGTTTAATGATTTTTTAATTATTGGTATCGTTTTAAACGCTTAATTGTATAAGTAATGTATCCGAGCTGTTGAAGAAATTGATTTTATGATAAATTATGCAGGTAACAATCAACTTTATACAGCATCATCAATTCAATGCCTTAAATTATGACGTACCTGTATAAATATTGATTTATAATTAAGTTTGGTGAATACTAAAACCCAATTACGTAGTTTTGTACATTTAATGTATGCTTGATATAGAATTCCTATCCCAATTCTCCAGAGGAAAAATATTTTCGTTGACGTTTGATAACTTTGCAATCAATTAATACGTTCGACTATACATTTTTTAAACTAATTAATTACCTATGCGCACTAACTCTATGTTGCAGAAACGCTCATTAGAGTTAATCCTCCATTAAATCTCTTGCTAGCTTTTTCTACGTCAACAAGACAAAAAGTGACAGCAAGAGATTTAATGGAGCATTAACTTTAATGAGCGTTTCTGCAATTGAGCGTTTGCCAATTAAATTCATTTATTTTATCCAAAAGACATAACAAAAAGGTAACACACACCACAACAGGTCCAAAAGAAAAAAATATGTCAGTGCCACCTCTATATTATTTCAATCTGTATCTTATATGAAAACAAAAACGTTTCATCGAAATGAATCCCCATTAACACAAATCAAATTACATCTCGTTAACAAAAAATCTCGTTAATTTTTGATTAAACTACTCTGAAACTATACAAGGCACCATTTATTTATTTTTAAACACATATTAACGCCCATGTTTGTCGCCTAAAACAACCGCTTCATATTTAAACTAACATATATCGAACATCCTACACAAATAACTACTATCCCATAAACTCAAGAGACACCATAATAGCGTAATGTTGGAAACTCATTGACAGCTTCTATCATGCGCCTGCGCAGATAAATGATCAGGTTTCTGTAAATGGTAATACAATGGATTCTATGTTGTCTTTGCTATATTTGTAAAGTAATAAAGTTTTATTGTTACTGCCCCATAATTGTGGTTCCAATTGTTTAGTTTAATATTAAGTACGTTGAAATTGATGTTTAGATTGTAGGATAGTTGTTATTGCCGTAGATATGCACCCACTTGTCGTAATGCTATGCGACCAGAAAGACTGGAACTGCAGTAGAATCAGATACCTGTCAGCCTTTGAAGGATACCACCTACATTATTATTTGATGGGTGGCCTTTTGCAAGCCGTAACTTGAAACACTGCTGCCTTTTACAGATTACGGTTCTTGCTCATATTTCACATGCCTTCGGTTCTTGGGACCACCCCTTTATTATGCCGCAGTATAAGAAAGAGTATTTGTACTGCATACAGTATGGACACTCCCTGCCCCCCACCAATTTTTTGCCTCATACCCTCTTGCGGCCTACCTCAAGGAGGGGCGTAAGTACGCGTGTCCAATGTGGATTGGTAGAATTCACATACACATCAGAATTTCTTCTTCAGTGTATGCAGGCGTTTTTTCGCCGTTTAAGAGCAGTCGGTATTACATACGTAAGTTAGAAAAACAACCAATATTTGACTAACAAATTATTTTGTTCTACAGAATGATTAACTATTGCCTTGCAATACACTTGAATCTGTTCGTAAACCGCTAACAAGCGGTACATTTGATTGTATGCAGATGCTAATCTAATCAAACGACTCTAACATTATCCTCATTCCTACGACCGACGTTAATAGTATTTGTTGTAGTAATATTTTAAAGAGATCATCATCGCAGCCTTTGATCAGTCCGTATTTAGACATAGGCCTCCTCCATATTTCTCCATGACGTTCTGTCCCTCGCTCCTGCATCAAGTTGGGACCCACGGGTCGTCTGATATCATTGACCAATCTTTTTAGTTGGTGGCTTAGAGGCCAGGGTAGGGCCTCCACTCCAGTGTTCTTCTGGGCCAATGCTCACTATCCTTACGTGCAACATGTCCTGCCCATCTCCACTTCCGGCTATCTATAGTGGCTACCACGACCTTTGTTTTTATAGAGATACTCAATGCGAATTTGTATGTCTGTCGCAAAAACCTACAGTCAGCATAACTGACATAAGATGTCTGATCTGAAGGTGATGGAGAATGTATCCAGGACATGCTTCCGAACTTAAGTTAAAGATTTAGCCATTAGCTTTCATATTGTGCAAAAATTTAGTATTCACAGGTCTTGACAATTTTACACTATGTAATGCAATATTGTATTTTAATTGTACTTTGTACATTTTGTTTTGTTTAAAAGATGTGTGTTGTAGAGTTTCTGGCCGCATCTTCTCTCAACGGAACACCTTCCGACGCGGTGGTAGAGTCAAAAAATGACGTCAAAAAGCTATCTATATGATATTATTTTGAATAAAAATTTTTTGAATTTTTTGAATTTGAATTTGAACAGGAATGTCTGTCCACTGTCGTCGTGCGCTTTGCAATTTAGATAGGAACCAGTAAATTGTCGTTGGACATTAGTTTCAATAATTGCTTCACAGCTCGGTCCATAATTCACGTGTCAGTGATTGCTAACAGAAATGTATCGTTAGCTCCACGGACTATCTACTCGTATAGACTTTTAATGTCGTTGTCTGGATTACATAATAAACAGCCTTCTAGCTTCAGTTTGAGCTAGAAGTTCAGAATAATGTTGTGCCTGTGGGCGTTATTTATTTATGTAAACATTTGCAGCTAGCCTGAGGTTCAGTTTGAGTGAAAAGAGCACACAGATTGCCTTCAGTCATATCTGCATACTTGTTTCAACAATGTCACTAGAAATACGTCTGTTCACTCACTTCCCTGTTCCCCTTTTCACGGTGGACCACGGGTAGAAAATACTACCTATAGTACCTACAACTTGGTCCATGGCGAACTACGGGTAGAAAAAACTTCCTATAGTTCACCTTGGTCCACCTGGGTGGTTAACGGGTAAAAATGTTTGCCCATGGTCCACCATGGTGAACTAAATTGGTGGACCACGTGAAAAGGGTTCCTGAACTGGAGCCAATTATCTCCGCTTTTGAATTGATGTTGTGTTGTACAATTTTCTAGCCTTAAGGGGCGTCCGCCCAGTTTTGAGTAACTTTGTAACCATTTTATACATTAACTATGGCACTTTTTAAGCAGAAAACAAAACTGAACAATCTACAGGATATGAGAAGTGATGTGGTTTTTCTCGAAATCTATTTTAATTAATAAAACTGAAGAAAAACGACTCCAAAGTCACCTCTTTTTTTCCAATTGTAACCGTTTTACTCTTACATTGTTGATCATAAGAATATGAAAATTTACAATATTCTTCACAATACAATATAAAATGATGTGGTTTTCTTATTTTTTGAAAATTCATAAAAAATCATACAGGTTTTCAAAGAAAACGGAAAATTCTGACCGGAGCCGCGCAATTGAAGCGGGATGGCTAATTGCAAAAGTTTGCTTGTAAGAAAGAGAGCCTTGCAGATGGGAGGAGTAGCCTTAAATTAGAAGTCTCTGGGGTAGGTAGTCTCAGGCAAGGTCTCATTTTGCGAACCGGGTCTCTCGCCCGCAAGCCCGCAGAGTCGCGTTTATCTTTAGAACTGTAACGGATGTGAGGTGCGCACGCGACGCAGTCCCCTTGTTACCTACTACCGGACTGGCCATCTACATTTATATTGAAAATTTAAATAATTATTTCTTTATTTGGTTCTTGTTTTGAAGTTATTCGATGGTAAAAGTTTTGCTGCAAGTTTAAGAGCTACCTCTACAGGTGAGGTGATTACCTCACCTATATTATTATTTGCGATTGCAAATCGTGTCTCTCTGCAAGTACCTTATCTACTTCCAGATACAACATATCTCCGATCTTTTCCTATAATTTTATAGTTTCATAAGTTAACCCAGCACCCCGAAAAAGGTGGAGAGAGAACATGGATCATGGATGCTTCTTGGAAAGTTGATCAGTACTTGCATTCAATAGATTGGGTTGGAGAGTAAAAGAGAAGGCCATTGCCCAGCAGTGGGACACTGAACAGGCTACTTAAAATAAAGTTTGGAAGTAATCCATAATTATTAAATCTCAATCAGTTCTGCCGTGTGGTGCCGGCCAAGAATACTGCACCACCCCAGCTCATCCCGTTGGTGTCGTAAAAGGCGACTAAAGGGATTAACCGGAGGATGGGCATGGGCAGCTGCGTTCTCCGAGTATATTATATATTTTTTATTATTTTATTTTTTATTATTTTATTTATTTATTTTTTATTAACACCCAACTGCGATCGCCAACCCGCCTGCCAAGCGTGGCAATTATGGCAAAACTTCCCTTCTGGGAGAGGCCTATGTCCAGCAATGGACGTATAAAGAAGACTGAAATGGTGATGATGATGATGAATCAATTTTGGGTAATAAATACATACCCTGTGGATTATTAATTAATGAATGAATGAATGAATGAAATATACTAAAACCACCCAACCCTACTACTGTATATATATCCAAGTCATTATCATGAATAATTATCGTTCTTTCTATAAGACAAAATCATGACTGTATATGTTATGCTGTCACGTGTGTGTTTTATTGCACGTCACCAAAATGCAATTTTACTGTAGATACTAGGATCCTAAAAGTCACTTTTAATTAAATAGTAATAAATAACTCTTATAATAAACGTTTCACTTAATTTAATCTTTCTTTATATTGATATTAATGGTCCGATGAAGTCGATATGCATAGCGTCACATTACAGTCGCTAATTCACTCATTCCGGATGCACAGTGAGCTAACACCCAATTTATTAGCCGGAAAGGTAGATTTACTGTCTGTATCTACTATAAAACTATTTTTACGACTCGTCCAAGCTACGTCATTAAAATAATAAACGTTACTCCGTGTGATCGTAGACGGATTTTTCACGTGCAACTGTGTTTGCATAGTAAATTTTAATGTTAGGGACTTTGATTTCACTCATATTTCATGTTTACCGTCTTTCGCATAACAAGATTAAAATTATAGTTTATGGCTAGTTTCATGCCGGCTATAACATTTTGCCTGCAGGTGTACTTTATCGAACCTACGATCTGTGGATATATCACCGCATGTTTATGTTACTTAATGTATGCACTTTTACTTATCAACAGCTTTATTGACGTTCAAATTTCTCGATTTTGACCTTTCTGGCATCTTCCCATTTTCTTCCACTTATTTGGCAAGACAGCATTACATGCACAGTATTTTATGTAGGGTAACTAATAGCACCAACAATATATTTTCGTCGCAAGATACCATCTTCCATTTTTAGTGTTCCGTACCCAAAGCCAATGGGACCCTATTCATAAGCTTAAGCTGACCTTTCGTCTGTCCTACCTATAAAGGGCTGTATCTTTTGAACCAGCGTAGCTTGACGGTTGAAATTTTTACGGAATATGCGTTATTGTGGCGGATTTGTTAACAAATATACTTAACAAAAAGTAAGAAATTAAGGAGCGGTCCCTTTCGACGTTTTTTGTTTTTGCTCTATCGCAAAAACGGTAATAATGTACATAAAAGCGTTAAACTCGGTGTGATTTTTGTCGAAATTCTACCGAATAACAACCGGTCAAGTGTATGTCAGGCTTGCGCTAAGGATCCCTGAAAAACGTTTTTTATTTTGTTATTTAATATGGTGGTACGGAAGACGGACCCCTCCCTGCTTGAGTCCGATTCGCACTTGGCCGGTTTTTTACTTACAACCAATCATGATTAGACACAATTAAATGTAGTTTCTTTAATTGGCGGAAGGCTGTTTCATTTGCATTTGAAATTAATTAATTTTTATTGATGGGTGATCGAAGATTATTTTATAGTTACGAACTACCTGATGGTGAGTGATGCGCTTATGCAAAAACTTGTTTCATACTTATAATTACCGAGTACGGTATCGATTTATGATCTGCAGTTATCTTAAATCATTTAGGTATGTCTGACATACTACTAAATTAATAAAATTTACGTGTATTTGATACCGAATAGCTGGAAAAGTTGATTAGCAATTTAATGAGTTACAGAGGAACTCTGCCATAACTCAGCTTAAGTTACGACGATTAATTAACACTATTGATATGATCAGAAACATTGCTACAACCACCAGTCACATTTTCAAGCATGGTACCGTAGACAGAAGTGCGATTTTGAAAGTCACACGTTTAAATCAGCACAGTAGTAAATATATTTGATCGCAGGTAGTAAATGTCAAAATCACTATGGAAGTCTCCATAGCATATCATGATTTTGAATTTCATGATTCAAAAATAGCACTGCAGAATAACTTTTATCATAATCAGCCTATTACTAGTGGGTCCTTCTTAATATGCTGACACTTTTTTAAGGGGATGATCAGACGCATCAATCAGCTGTCCACATACATTTGAGTAGGTTTGCAGTGTGGTATGGCAGAGCTGATTTTTATTCGCGATTTCGATGTTGATGCCATAGAGAAAGTGGGTCAGTTTGATGGTCTGACCATGTCCTTAACAATGTGTCAGCATTATTAAGAAGGCCCTCTGCACAATCGGTCGTCCTATGTCCTCAGGGAGGATAATAATGGGCGTTAGTCCATCGCGCGTGTCCAAGGTGGATTGGTATACTTCAGATATGCATCAGAATTTCTTCTTCAGCGTATTCAGGTGGCCTCACGATGTTTTCCTTCACGACATGTCCATCAACCAAATGTCATCAAGTCGTCAGGGTACGCAGATTAACTTAACAAAGTCAAAGAAATGGAACAGAACACAGTTGTTGGTACACTTGCCATAAATCGTGACGGTAATTAGCGAATTGAACGTGTGTAGTGAACGGCAATTAGAGTTGGAATCAGGACGCATAGTAGAGTAGTCGACGCTACTTGTTATAATTGATTGTAATGCTTCTGGCTCGTGAATGGTCCGCTACGACCGCGCCCGCGCCGAATACCTAATGTTACACCTTAAAGATTAGTGATTTATTGTTCAGCACGTTTGCCCATCTACTGTTTTATGGTTTTGTTTTGACATTTGTTGAGGTTTCGTGTCTCCTAAGTCAGAAGTTTGTTTCAATGTCATTTGCAATCCTAATTTTTATCTCAATGTCCAGTTATTCGACGCGTTTTTCTGATACCGATTTCTAGATAAATGATAAGCTCTCATCTCTGGGACAGCCCGTCCGGACGTGTCCGAAGTCTCCAATGTTTTTTTGTTCTGTATTCCTCTGATAACATCTGACGTGCTATCTTTTTTGCGAGATTATATTCTGAAACATGTTCCGTTTATTGCCTTGTGTTCTCCACTAGTGAGATAAGGATTAATGAAATCGTATTGAATGAAATTGAATTTTCATCGCCATACTTTATTACGAGGTTAACGATTTAATGCTCCAACAAATTCAACATTGTACATTTATCTATCCATTACGTCTATTCAGTACTTGTTGGCAATAAAGTTGTCTTATATTTGCAAATTGCATGGTCTCGGATAAAATTAAGGCGGTTCTCGTTCATGCTGCGGACAGTTCGTGCCAATGCGCTCGCGCAGTGATTAGTGATTGGCCACGGGACCAAATTGTACCAGGCGTTGGTCCCTCGCAGCGCTCAGGCGTGGAATCGTTGTGGAATGTTGCCTTGGCGAGGGATTTTTGAAGGGAGATTATGCATAACTTTATCAGTATAAGTTCTCTTAATATCTTTCCAAATAGACATAAAAGTTCTAACGGTAGATACAATTAAAACATAAATATAATAGTGCACATTAACAAAACATGTTTTTATGCTCACGGCATTAACGATACTGGTTTCATTTGATATTCCATTAAAGCAGCCAAGTATATAAATTAAAGCCTTTGAAATCTCACATGTGTGTATGTGTGTATGTAACATCTGAGCGGTGTTGGAGATGATTATGATGGATGGATGTCGTCGGTCGGTTCAGCTCGGAGTTGCCGTTTTGATGTATCGTATTGCCTTGTGCACTCCGGTTGGGATTCATTCTGTTTTTTGAGATATAACTGATTTGCAATCTCGTTTCTGATGGTGATATATCGATTAGAATTTCGACTGCTGCAATGACGCGTACTGATTTCCTACATCATTAATCATAAGGTCTGTTACGGTTGAAAGTTGATTGAATTTTGTGCAACAAATGTCATTGAAACGCATGAATTGTTGTGTAGATGGATGCAGGAGATAGGAGTGCATTGCGAGCAAGTGTTGAATCGCGTTACAATAATACCAAGTGCGCGATAAGAATCAATACTATCTACTGACACGACATTGTTATTGCACGATGTTGGTATGTATTAACATAGGCATTGTGTTGTACAACTATTGGTTTCTATTGATCTTTATTGCTCATTAAATTGTTATAGGCTTAGATCTGTGCGTGTGTATACAGCTATAACTGTCTTATGATTCCATTTGTAGAAACTAAACGGTTATTCATAGCGTATTGTCGATTTGCAAAAGTTTACAGTCCCATATCTATCAAGCAAGTCCTCTGTAAAAAGGTTACTATAAACTCGATGATTATATGAATGACTAAAATGTCTGGTCTTGACAATGTTATCATGTAATTCAATATTGTATTTGTAACTAGCTTTTGCCCGCGACTTCGTCTGCGTGGACATATACTAATATGTAGCCTATGTGTTATTCTGGACTATGAACTATCTATATGCCAAGTTTAATTGAAATCGGTCCAGCCGTTTTAGCGTGAAAGAGTAACAAACATCCATACAAACAAACTTTCGCGTTTATAACCTAATAGTAGGATTGTACTTTGTATACATATTTTGTTTTTGAAGTAAAAACTTCTTTAGCGGCGTTGTGCACTTTTTGGGATGGGTAAAAAATGTTAAACTCGGGTCAGGACCGTGACGTCACCCTGATCGAAAATTCGTAAGACAAAATTGGTAAGACGATGACGTAAGATCACGTGACATTCGTAAGACGTAAGACCTCTTAGTTTTCCTGCCGGTACTCCCGGAGTGCAACCCGTTGTTTTTTTTAAAGATGTGTGTTGTAGTTTCTGGCCGCATCTTCTCTCCAACGGAACACCTTCCGACGCTTTGGTAGAGTCAAAAATGACATCAGAACGCTATCCATTTTGATTTGATTTGATTTCTATCTAAGTTTTTTAAGCGTCATGTCTCGATTGAACCCCGAGTGTATGAGTCAGACTCACCGTGAGAAACTAGATCTAAGATTAAATCGATACTCGCGATGAATGACATCGAATCGTGTAACTTTATAGCTTCTCGCATACAGTACTCCGACTGTTACTTTTGAGTCCACTCGAACGGGTTCCGCCGGAAATCACGCTTTATAATTTTCTCAGTAAAATTTCCTGTTTGTTATCATCTTAATTTGTGTCAGATGATATCTGGACGTTGAAATTGCAAGTGTCTTCTATGTCAGGATGTTGCTAGTTATTGGATATAGATAAAAGGTATAATCTCTGTGTCGGTCCTAGGTACTATCTCGTGATGGACCTCACTAGTTCTAGTCACTCTCGTCTCTTAGAAGCAATTAAGCGATATTTAAATATCGTTTAAGAGTGTAAAATACTCGGAGAAGTAAGGAAGTGGACAAAGTTATACCCTACGTCGCAAACGGTCAAGGATGACGATATTTAGACGCAAGAAGTATACAATTTAGATAAATTGGAATACATAAATGAGTACCTCTATAACCAGTTGCATAAATAATTAATCGTTGAGTATCGATATCGATGGACAGACGTCTCGATAATCGATAGGGAACTGTCAATACGTTCAGAGACGGTTGATGGGCAAACGTGCGAGTACTAATTTGTGGTCAACCTTTTGTTATTTGAGACTTGATAGCCGTGGTAATGTCATGTCATGTTGATAGAGGTTTGATCTTTTGTTGCGGTTGGGTTTATTTTGTTATTCAATTATGGCTAGCTATGATATGTAAGTAAACCTCAATGCTACTTGCAAACATGCAGCTATACCTCCGTGGTTAAGAGCATTGGGCTCTCGACACGGAGGTCGTGGGTTCGATTCCCACGGTCCACCTAGTGAATAGTGATATGTCACTTTGTGCGTTTTTTCCCAGTTGGTTAGGACATTGCAGGCTGAATCACCTGATTGTCTGAAAAGAAAAATTATTCTGCTGTGCTTCGGATGGCACGTTAAGCTGTTGGTCCCGGCTACTATCTCTGGTGGTCGTTACATAAAAACCTCGACAGAGGGCGGTCTGAAAAAACTCTGACACCAAGGCTCTGCCCACACGATACGAAAGAAAGACTTGCAAATAAGATTTATTTCTTTTCTACAATTCGAATTTTTATTGATTGTGAAGTTATTTACCCAGGTAACGTTATACTTCTGATAATTTAGAAATTGTTGCTATATTACTTGTTGGGTTACTTATAAGCAGTGATAGGAATAGGTAGTGCCATTCAGGGTAATGTTGCGAATATTTGTGTGATGAATATTAATATTTGTATTCGATTCATGGGTGTTTGTATCTATACGGGGCGTGCACCCTGTTTAATATACAATGCATAAAATTGTACGCCATTCATGGATACAAACACCCATGAATCAAATACAAATATTAATATTCATCACACAAATATTCGCAACATTACCCTGAATGGCACTACCTATTCCTAACCCTGCTTATAAGCAATACATGGTTGTGTTATTAGATATAAACAGCACTTAAAATGTAGACAAGGTGACTTACCTCTACCGGTGGGGAATCAAATAGGTCAGTATGAAACTAGAAAACTAGGTGGAAAAGAAAGGGATGGAAAGAAAGGTTTAAGGTTGAAGTTGGGCCGGACTTACGAGCGATGCGAAACTGACGGCTAGGGACCGGCAGGAGTCGAGAAGTCTTGGCAGGACCTTCTAGACCCGCCTTGTGCCATACAATGACAACACTCATAAATACACACATGTACAGTGCAATCAGTAGTATGCTTATTTCGTGACCACACCGTTACGAAATGGGACTCCAAAATGATGTCGGCTTTGTCCGTTCACAGCCTGAGTTCCTTACTTTCGAACAGTTCAGACACAAATCCTGTTACAAATAGGCCAACGCAGTGGCAGCTTGCGAATGGCCACGCACCTTCATTACAGGTGGACTTAGGGGTGACACCACTCCGTTTTTATAAGATAACTTGGTCAGATTTTGTCTCTATGTATTAAAGCTATTTTTATGAATGGTACAGTCATTAAAACTTATTTTAAACGACTTCTGGTTTGCCTCAAACAAACCATCTCACGTGCAGATGGGGAGGTCCACGCGGGGTACGATGACAACATTTTTATGATATGCATTTGTAGCTTTTGCTACTAATATACCCCCAGGTTGTCCTTGCAGCTACCAACCGTGATAGGAGTCTGTTTAGGTCTTTCCAAATTGACTACGATTCCTCAAAGGTGGTCGGTATTTAGCGGGAGCTAGCCGCTGTGTGATACAACCATATAACGTACCTCACATGGAAATGTGACAATAAGGGAATTAAAACTTTTAAGGGTTTTTAATAATTTCTAAATACTAAGTAAATAATATATTTTTTAAACCATTTATCCAGAGCTGGCAGCCCTAGCAGCTCTTAATGACAAAGCGCCCGCGGCTCACTCCGCACCTATGATTTATTCCTACTTGAGAGAATTGTGCCTATGAAATTAGTGTTTATATTTCTATACTGCGATATTTTACTTCAGTTTGATTAGTTATTGCCAATCAATGTTGATGCAACTTGTTTGATCGATTTACGAATAATTTGTAAATATAACAGTTTTATAGCATTTGTCAAGCAGGTGCTTTCATTCAATTATTTTCCTCATCTAGCAATTAGCTACTTCAATTTATCATCATGTTTAAATGACTTTTGATACCGATTTTTTTTTTTTTCTAAACCATTGTATCGATAGATTTTATGTTCTAGCTTGATTAGCACAATAATAACTGATAATAACCTTTTAAAAAGGTGTAAAGATGGATCGGACGACCGAGTACCGACGACAGTATCAAATTATTCATAAAGCACAGTCACTCAAGCAATCGTGTCAATTTACAGCAGTAATCTCGGCCTGCATACTGTTATCGGGGCCCGCATTTAGTCATTAAGTTGTAATGGAATGATTGCCGGAAGCCGATCGTCCCCTCCGGCACTCCTGGGTGTCCGTCACCATCAGCGGAGACAATATCAATTGGCTTAACCGCTTCTGGTTTAAAGCAGTTTGCTGAATTTGTAATCATTACTGAGAATTTGTTTGAACGGTTCTTAGGAGTTGACTGATGAATAAATAAGAGTCTTGATAAGTTGATTTATCAACGCATCTCTCGAGAGTGAATGAAATCTACGTTTCTGATAGCTTCTACAAAGCCACAGAATAGGTAATAGTATATAGTTGACAAAGCGTAGATTTCGACCAAGAATTGTCCTGTACATACAACTCCAAATAGTTCGAAATTTTGCTAATGCCACGTCAGCGAAGCGGCTTGCCGCTCATAATAACCAATAAAATGAAATCACCGAGCTTCTGTCCGATATTGACGTACAAAACTGTAATAAAGTAACTCAATCGTACAATAGTTACTACCGAAATATTTTCACAATATTCTATAATGCCCCTTTTAACGCAGATTTACGAATACAACCTCGTGAATGTTTCTCCTCCATTTGCTTTTATGGGCGATGTTTATTGCGTATTTAATGTGACAACATGATTTCGACTGCATCGTTACGAAACGTGTTCAGAAAGACAGCGAAAAATTCACCAATTCTCGTCGTAAAAGGTAATCAGTGGTAATGAATTACCTGTCTCCTTAAGAAACTACAATGAGTACAACTTTCTATACCTAAGTTATATCGACTAACAGCTATATATACAGGTTGAAATTGATATCATTAGCATCCTTTTAAACTGAGTGTCTACCAAACTGAACAACTTTTACTATGGCAGCAAACCGATCGGAGCAAAAAAAAAATCATCTGTTGCATACATTTGAGTCGAGTAGGCATTGCAGTTTAGTATGGGACAGCAGATTTTTTAGTTGCTCCTATCGGTTTGCTCCCTTAGTAAAAGTTGTTCAGTTTGATGGGTAGACTCTTAGTTTAAAAGGATGCTAATGATATCAATTTCACCCTGTATACATTAATTTTAAAAAACTTATCAAAATTGATTGTGAAGCGTTGAAAATTCTTAAGCAAAATCACCACTATGTATTCGATTTAAATTATGTTCGAGACAACAATAGAAACCGTGTCAACCAAAACGAAGTGCCATTTCGAAGTCGAAACATAATTGGAAGTTGTTCACGCGTCCGAAGCGATCTCGAAAAAGCAAGAAAAACAACATTGCAGATATATATGTAACAAAACAGCATATATAGAATGTGAACAAGAGTGGTGGCGCTGCGGGGCGTGTATAAATCCAATCCTGCCATTGTCCTGTCGCGCCACGCACAAAAATGCACTTTTGGCCGCAAGCCGGTCGCACAACGTCCTATGGAGACGACCTTACACTAAAAGTTAGGGTTTTGGGTTGTTAAGTTCTCTACTAATCAACAAACTGATGAAGACATATTAGAAAAGGGGCATCATTGGATATAGTTATCATTTAATGTTAACAATAAAACGAAATGCATCATACGGTAGGTGCCATAAAAAGGGCTATAAAGAGTCATTTTGCAACTTCAGCCGAAAATTATATCACTTATGTTGAGAATTGCAATGCATCCTAACTAATTATTTTAGTGGCAACATTTCCGTTACTTAATGGCTGTTGAGCACGCCACTCTACTTGTTGAAAGCTCCCAGCTTTCGTGTTCTTTTGCAACGCCCGCCGCTATCCGCGCTCGCATTAAACTCGAATGTACAATTCCCCCCAAACAAGGCTTTTTTGCTCGTTTTCGCCGCGAGAAGTGTGAAATCCGTGCTGTTTCCAGCTAATAAAATAAAAATAGCTCCTTAAATGGAAAGATTTGTAAATCTCGTGAATACTAAAAAGATTACAAAGCATATTTCGTTGATGTTGTTGAGCTTATAAAATTTTAGGATGAATCTAAAATCCTTACAATAAATTTTTTAAAGGCTCTCGTAATCCGTTTACAATAATTTACATCGTAAACTATAATTTATAACATGTCTTGGCATAGTTTGGTAAATCCAAAGCTTTTTATTACATTCTCGATATTTTTATTGATCTTAGTCTATAAATCTTGGAAACTATAAATGATCCATGGACTATAGTTCCAAGGTGCTACGTATCACACCCAAGAGTTTTTTTAAACTATAAATCATCTGCAGAAGAATACTCGCTTATTATAACACCCCACCTTAGTGCGATCGACGTTTCTTTCATATCCATCTCAATATTTACGGCTTATAGAAAATATTTGCCTTTTTTGTTGGTGCGACGTGAAATAGTCTTTATTTATCTGATGGTACATAAATTAGTCTTTAGAAGTTGTAGAAACAATGTTGACCATGTGCACGGAAATGACCTGTTTACTTTGATTCCGTTTTCGGAGATCTCCTTTTAAGACGCATGTTTATGGCGCCCTATGTACGGGTATCAAGGGATTTTGTAACGCTACTATTTCTGGTTTACAATGAAATGTATCTCCTTACATTCGGTGGGTGGGTTGGATGCAAGATATTTCGTAACATTGGCCGTTTTGGTGCCGTTCTATTCTATAGCATGTTAATGTTTGTATTGTTTACTCCTACGTTGGTATCATTCAGGAATGGTCATTGTAAAAAGGAGAATCGAGTACTGGATTTAATATGCAAAGGCGACCGAGGGGCGGTAAAGGTTCAAAGCGGACACTTAATAAGGACGTGTCTATAGTTCTCGGTGCGGTCACCAGCATTCCGACACGGGTTTACTCTCTGGGCTCCACATTTTTGTGTGTTCTTTCGATTCGGTTTTCGTTTTTCTCGCCGGTCATTTACCACCTCGTCTTGTCGCCGGGAATTTAAACGAGCGTACTGATCCCGATCTCGCCCTTCGGCCAACTTTTGTTTGGATTTCGTGCGAGAAAAATTGTCGGACTCTAGACAATTTAAAAATGCCCGGTTTTGACTCCGGCGGCGTTCTTTCGCTGCATGTGGAGATTCTTGTACAGCAAAGTGGCAATAATACGGACAACTATGCCTTTGGACCTTTTTCGTGTTCCGACAGTATTTTTGGAAATGTTTTCCTGGGAAAACGTTTTTTTTAATAAGATCTACTTCATTTCAAACAAGATTTTTTGCTACTACAATTATTCAACTCTTGAATCGTCAAAATGTTACTCGTTTTTACTTCACAGTGGAGACAAATGTTGCGTTTCTTGCCATTGTATTGTATCGAATGCGGTGCGCTTAAATATGTATTTGCAGTTGTTCTTATTTCACGTCGGACGTTTGCTTGTTTTCTTTTTGGTGGATGCATTGTGCGATGGAGGGCGGATTAACAAGGGCGTCGGCGCCAGGCGTGCGGCCACATCGGCGGTGGAATAGCAAATGCCTCTCTGTGTGTGGTGCTTCGTATCTAGATGGGAGACGTGGAAGTTTGCGCGTGCGCCTGCGCCGCTCCCGAGATGCGCGCGATTGGACATATTAACATAGTACTGTGCTGTTTTTATATAAACTTCGAATGCATTGTGCCTAGTCGTGCGGGCTTTTTGTAATTCATATTTTGTGTTTCATGTTTCTATCTTATACGAGAACAATAAAGTTTCTTGGCATAATTATATCCTACTACGATTGAGTATGACAGTTAACAGGAAGAACAGTTAACTAAACTAACATCCTATGACAACCCTCCCACGGTGATTGATTTGACTGTTATCTTATCAAGTATAAGCTGGTAGCCAGTCTGCTTGGATACATAATACGAACTACGAAGTCTTTACCTACTGATAAAGTACTTTCACGTTTTTAGTCTCCACTATTTCTTTTTAATTCCATCCAGACCATGTACCTTTTCATTTAGAGGGATAATCCTGAGGCCGTGGCTAATTGACACACGCAGGGCGTTGTGCCTTCAAATTGTGGTCAAATATTTAGCTTGTGGACGCGTAAAGCGCACGGCAAACAGTCCGTCCGTCTGTTTGTACAGTCCAACGAGCCCGGTGTTTACCTTGCTTATCTTCGTGATCTCTGGTCCATTCCAGATACAAGACGCACGTGTCTAGCGATTTTCTTACTTATGACATAGACATAAGTGTGGTGCCAGAGACTTGGTAGTTAAAATAGTTTCTAGACCTGTTTACTTTCAGTCTATACTCCATCCGAGCTTTCTTTGTCTTAGGTTTTTTTTATCTGTACGTGAGATCGCGTTGACACGTTTTTGGCTTTATGTCGGCTTTGGGTTTTGGATTTTGGTTATCTGCTTCCTTTGCATTTGCTTAGACTTTTGAGGCTTTGTTTTACGAGATTATTCGTAAAGCTAAACGCGAGACGCGTTAAATTGAATAATTAATGATTCGATACTGTGATACACAGAAGAGAGACCTCTTTTTTGTGGTGGGAAACAACATTAGAGTAAAAAAATCTCTATAATTTGATTGATTTTCAATACTATTATGTGATATGTATAGAAACATGTCTATCAAGCTTTTAAATTAGTACTCTTTTTTTAAATACTACAAGTTTATCTATACACTATTATATACAGGGTGTATCAAAACACCCTAGTAATACTTACGGGGGTGCTTCAGACCATCAAAATGAACAACTTTCACTATGGAGCCAACATCGAGGAAAAAAAAAACAGCTGTCCCATACATTTTAGTCGAGTCGGTACTGCAGTTTTGTATGGGACACCAGATTTTTTTTATTTTTTCTCGATTTTGGCTCCATAGTGAAAGTTGTTCAGTTTGATGGTCTGGAGCACCCCTTTAAGCATTACTAGGGTGTTTTGTTACATCCTGTATATACTACCACCCTTTGATCTGATACAAAGTTAATTAATTAATTGAATTGAATTACTCTCTATTGATTGATTGTTATATTAATTTCTGATCTTTATTGTTTCAGGTATGTAGCTAACATCCGTCTCCTGTTCATCTTATCTACATAATGTTACTTTACAACGCATCCCTGTGAGTAAAAGCTGTAAAAGATTGTAACAAATACATAATTCTGAATAATAAGCCGCAACCAACACCATGCGTAAGCAATTACCTTCCCTCACCAATAAAGTCTTTAACGGATCTGACTGGATTTTAAACCTTATAACAATAGATATAAAGGGCTTGTGGTGTGGCTGTTAAAGGTGCAATTATGTGGTGAGATTCAGGTGGTAATCATCGTGTAGTTTTTCGAACACGTACAGCAATTTTGTGTTAAATTCGTACCGGGTACATGTTTCTTTATAATTTGTTGTGTTCACGTTTAGTGAAACGAAAGGTTTCTATCTATAGATCAATATTTGTTTTATTTTCAAGTTTCATTTTCATTTCATCCACAAATTAATGAAAGTAAAAAAGTTGTTTTATAATCTTTGATAGAATTGCTATTCGAGTTTAACTATCAGACTTGGATAGCGTAGTATCCAGATTGCACAGATAGAGTTTAAAAGGTTAGTTGGTACGGTTGTATGCCCTGATACACAAGATAAGCAGCATAAGTTTGATGAATATTTCAATATTTTCAATGAGAATATATTACAGGACTCCAGCAAAAACATGTTGACTAACGGACAATTGGTTTTTCAATGATTAAATGGCGGTTTTAGAATTGAAAACCCATAGCTTGCCTATACAATGTGTTAATGAATTAGCGCAAAACCTCATACATCCCAACTGATTTATAACAAAATAATTAGATTGCAACAATAATTTCATTATTTTGATACTTAAAATTTAAAGTTATTCGCATTTTAAGTTTTGAGGCAAAAATGATTTGTTATCATTTCAGCACTGAAAGAAAGCGCTAACGTAGTAGTCCGAGATCCGACCGTAAAATTATGCACCTATTTCATAGGCGAACGAAATGTGATTCTAATGTATGTTTACACAGGGGTTAATTCAACGCGGTAGGGTTGTCTAGAAAAATCTTGCCGCAAGTACCTTTTCCATTAAAATTTTTGGTATAACTTTTCCACCTGTCTGTTAGGGAAGTGAATGAGGTGCCATCGGAAGGAGACTGATCTAAAGTATTAGAAAAACTAGAGTTGCCACCTCTCAATCTGCCGCAACTATAGGGTTTCCAGGTTCAAAGAAGTCATTTTTGAACCTGGCAACCCTAGAGTTGCGGCAGACTGAGAGGTGGCAACCTTAGTATTTTCAGTACTTTAGATCAGTCTCCTTCCGATGGCATATCATTCATTTCCCTAACAGACACGTGGAAAAAGTTATACCAAAAATTTTTATGGAAAAGGTACTTGCGGCAAGATTTTGCTAGACAACCCTACGGCGTTGAATTAACCCTGTGTAAACATACACTAGAATCACATTTCGTTCGCCTATGAAATAGGTGCATAATTTTACGGTCGGATCTCGTAGTCATGGATACATTTTTATAATCTTGTTTTGGTAGCAAGTAGGGCGAGTGTACCTGTGCGGTTGGTTTGACATCGGGTTCAGAAAATTTTTAATTTTCAAAAAAATTATTTAATATTTTGAAAAAAATCACCTATGTTGAAACCATGATAATTCGATTCTGCTCTCGATTCTAAACAAACAACTTTCTTGTTTTGCGTTAATTCATTAACACGTCGTATTTGCATATATGCTTATCCTTGGCCGCACCATTTTCTAAGAGCCATCAAACTTCGTATTCTTTTTTGTCAGACATACACCTGATATTGGTAATTTCAAATAACAGGGGGTCAACTCGGCTATCGTATACAAACTCTATTTCATTTACGTGATACCGAAAATCAAGAGTCCGAGGGCCATGCATTAAAAAATAGTGTGTTAAAAGTGATATTAAATTCTTGTAATTAGTTACCACGATAATCGTTTGTCATGTCTCATGTCATGAATGCGTTCGGTAATTGATATGGAACCGTGTGAAGTGACCGAATGTTTGTGAGAAGTAAGTACATGTGTGTTTAAATCCTTTTACAATAAATTTGTTCAATGTTTTCGCACGGTAGTTAGTGGGTCGTGTCTTCCGGTGATATTTTTTCAGTTGTTTGATCCGTCTCGCTTGCCGTAATGTCTGTGCCCCTTTTATCTTCTCGTATGAGATTAATTACTACGTCCGTGAGAACTGCGTAAGAGTTTAGCACATCCAAAAACATCGAATGTGAGACGAGGACGGGCTGGGACGCATACAAAATTTATAACAGCGATCTGGCACGAACACATTTTTAACCGAATTCAAAAAAGGATGTTTTTTTAAATATTTTTTTAAGCCAAGCCAAAAAACTAATGCAAGCCCTGTCGCGAATCGTACCGGCTTGACAGCGACTTCGATAAAACAAATTAATGTTCTTATGATGCGAACGAAAGTCATCGGCTGCAATATTATTTTTTAACTTTTTAGTTTTTTTGATGGCGGTTTTTGTATGAAACTATCCGCGTCGGCGCCCAGCCCTCGTCTGCATACAGAATGTAAACTTAAATGAGTTACGTCTATAAAAGACGATTATCATCATCATCCGACTTCTTGGTCCAAAAGGCGAATGTACTAGCCATAAAAAAAAAATTTCCATAGTTATTCTGTTAGAACTTTTCCGTCCAACTAAGCATTTATTATTATGGCACCAAAGCAGTGGGACCTTTGTCCTTGGTTTTATTTGAGGCAGAAAAACCTGCAATTTCATACATTTTCGATGAAATTAGCTTTCACATTTGGACCAAAAATGTGTGAAACACGGATGATGTCCTTTACTAATTTCAAAAATCCTTTAAAAATAAAAAATATATAATCATTTATACAATTGAGTACTTATACAGCGATCATGTAATAGATAAGTTGGTTCATAAACAAGTGGGTTAGAAACGATTTAAAAAAAAATTACGTAATTTTTTACACTGAAATACGTTTACATTTTCTCAAAATGAAATCATAAAATCACAATGTTGTTTATATTGAAATTACCTTTTGTAATATTTTGTTGCAATTCTACAATCTTGTTGCCTCCTTCTTCGCTATAAACCAAGATTATCAGCAAACACGAATTGAAGACCGATGGATTCCAGATCTCCAGAATAATGCAACTATAATGGGTGGTCTTTTTAACTAGCCACTATTAATTTTGTAATACCAATTATTCAAATGTTCCCCATTACTTTACTGTCACACACAGTTTAACACAACTTTACTATACCCACATTAATTAATTCATATAATTACTGGTTCCTAACTAATTAGACGGTGTTAAGTAAATTGATATTACGTCTAGAAAAAAAAAAATATTACAAGCAACAAAAAGGTGTCCATTATGCGTGTTATTAAATGGTGTATCATTGAATTTTATTATCATATTCATGTATTTCGTCCATTACTTAGCTAGGCTTCTTTCCGCATCGTTGGTTGCAGTTTTTTAATGTTTATTGTTCTGATTTTGATGAAAAAACTGTCTGATTATGCATTTACGTTCATTATTACAAAGTTTTGTTATCCTAGACATCGCAAGGAATTTTAAATCAACTAATACTGATACGGTGTAGGTATATTTAGAGAGGGGTGTACGTGTACCAAGGAACTGCATGACCTGCTGATCCTTCCTTCAACATGCCAAATGATCGTTTTTAGGGTTCCGTACCCAAAGGGTGAAAACGGGACCCTATTACTAAGCCTACGTTGTCCGTCCGTCCGTCCGTCCGTCCGTCCGTCTGTCTGTCCGTCTGTCCTACCTATTTAGGGCTGTAACTTTTGAACCGTAATAGCAAGATAGTTGAAATTTTCTCAGATTATGCGTTATTACGGCGGATTTGTTAACAAATAATAAAAATGTCAAAAAGTTAAAAACTAAGGGGGGTTCTCAACAAGAAACTAGTTTTTATCAACGTTTTTTCTTCACGCTCTATCGTAAAAACGGTAATACATACAAGCGTCCAACTTAGTGTGATTATAGAGCATACTCTACAGAATAACAACAAATACTAAAAACCAGCCAAGTGTGAGTCGGTCTCGCGCTAAAGGTCCCGGACAAAAAAAGTTTTTTTTCTAAATTTAATAATGTTGTGTTCTGTGGTGGTATGGTACGGAACCCTCGGTGCGCGAGTAGCGCGACTCGCACTTGACCGGTTTTATTTTAGATGGCGCTACGGTTTTCACGTATAAAGATCAAAATTTCAAAATGTGTTTTTAAATAATAATAAATAGGGAAAAGATTAAAAGGGGACGACGCATCTTTTAATGGAATATTTCATTATTTACGAGAAAATTAAAAAAAAAATCGAAACTGTTTAGGTCTGATGTGGCTGCACGGGCTCGATCCCTCGGCCTTCAAAAAAGGCAGGCACAGTCTTGGCATGATTTGGCACACTTTATTGCGTTTTTTAAGGACTACATTTTAATAAGACAGTTCTTATTTTAATTCAGTAATTAAAAGGACTAATGAAAGCGGTTGTGGAGGAAGCTAGAGAGGTTTTTCAGGATAGTAAGTAGGTGTGCTCGTTGTCTCTGCCTACCCCAGTGAGAGAGAGGCGTGGGAATATTTAGGTGTGCTCGTTGTCTCTGCCTACCCCAGTGAGAGACAGGCGTGAGAATATACAGGGTGGCCGGGGAGTTGACGTTCAAACGTAAAATTTAGGTCCGGTATGTCGTGGGGTATCCGAATCACCCCCATGTATGTTCCGCGATTTTTTATAGTTTTCGAGTTATGATGATTTTTCCGATTTTTTGAGGAAACTCGACATGACCGGCTTAACAACTTCTAAAAAAAAAGTGTAAGACTTTTAAGAGATTCTTTTTTTGCAACTTAATCTTCATGAATTGTGCCTTTATTCATAACATCATCAGCATCGTAACTTTGATAAAAGTTATGAAAATATTGGTCTAAAGTTAAAAATTTGCGATCCGTGAATTATGACTAAATTTTCAACTTTAAATTAAAACTCTAAACAGGTGACCTTATGATTTTTTAGCTAATCTCAAAAATGCGGCCAACTCTCAGCTTTCATAATCATAAATAAAAAGTAGTACTTAAGAGGGCTAATTTGGCTAGAATTGATCTTCAAAGACAACAAGGCGGAAAACTCTTAAAACATTTTTTTTTTTTTTGCCATAATTACCACGCCTAAGGCTAAATAATGATTAAAGAATGCTGGAAACCGAAACGGCGACGGTTTATGCCGGACTCTTACCGGCTAAAACCCCACCGTGTTCCACCTCATCCCATATTGCCGTAGAGCCTGAGGGCCCGTGAGGAATCTTCCACACTCTACGGCGCAGCGACCGACCTTACCAGGTCTCATCTCTGTTGGCCTTGACAAGCCTACAGGCCTTTAGGTGGTGCGTGGGAACTCGCACACAACCATCTCGAGTCCCTATGATCGGACGCCGGACCCCCCAGCCCGACGCCCAGAGACTCAAAAATTACGGGGGAGGCAGACCGCGAGTAAACGCAGCCCGTCTGCGCCCCGTGCGTCTTTGGCGGATCGGGAGTTCAGAAGTCGACTCCCTCTCCCTCTCCGCCGTCTCCTTCTGGAGCATTACTGCCTCACAGAAGGAGAGAACCGCGCGCCAAGACGCCTCACTGTCGACCATGGCCGGCAGCGAGAGGTCTGAAACTACCTGGGAGAGCTCACTGCGCTCTCCCGCCCACGCAGGGCACTCCTGCAGCACGTGCTGCGCCGTCTCGTCGAGACAGCCGTCGCAGTGGTGGCACCCGGCTGTCGGCTTCCTCCTCCTAGGTTAGGTTAGGTTAGGTTAGGTTAGGTTAGGTTATCTACTTTCTACTTAAAACTTTCCTTATTCCACCAACACGATAGGTTTCCAGCATTCTTTAATCATTATTGATGAGACCTGGTAAGGTCGGTCGCTGCGCCGTAGAGTGTGGAAGATTCCTCACGGGCCCTCAGGCTTTACGGCAATATGCGATTAGGTGGAACACGGTGGGGTTTTAGCCGGTAAGAATCCGGCATAACCCGTCGCCGTTTCGGTTTCCAGCATTCTTTAATCATTATTTAGCCTTAGGCGTGGTAGTTATGGAAAAAAAAAATTTTTTTTTAATTTAAGAATTTTCCGCCTTGTTGTCTTTGAAGATCAATTCTAGCCAAATTAGCCCTCTTAAGTACTACTTAATATTTATGATTATGAAAGCTGAGAGTTGGGCGCATTTTTGGGATTGGCTAAAAAATCATAAGGTCACCTGTTTAGAGTTTTAATTTAAAGTTGAAAATTTAGTCATAATTCACAAATCGCAAATTTTTAACTTTAGATCAATATTTTCATAACTTTTATCAAAGTTACGATGCTGATGATGTTATGAATAAAGGCACAATTCATGAAGATTAAGTTGCAAAAAAAGAATCTCTAAAAAGTCTTACACTTTTTTTTTAGAAGTTGTTCAAGCCGGTCATGTCGAGTTTCCTCAAAAAATCGGAAAAATCATCATAACTCGAAAACTATAAAAAATCGCGGAACATACATGGGGGTGATTCGGATACCCCACGACATACCGGACCAAAATTTTACGTTTGAACGTCAACTCCCCGGCCACCCTGTATATAGTAGTAGTAGTATAGTTAGTTAGTTATATTATTATGTACGTAAATTAAAAAAGATAAGAAAACCGATCGTTGATATGCATGGAGTGGACCTTTTTTTTTAGGGGAATCTCGTTTTTGAAAACTGCAGTTAAATCTCAATCTAAATCTCCCAAGAAACATTCGCAATACAAATATCTGACCATAAACCGACCAGCATAGATTTTCGCAGCGGAATTTTAAATACGGGCTATAGGAATTGTTTAATCGAGGCGCATGCGCTAATCACACTAATTGGGCTCTCGGCGTGCCAGCTATGCGCGCCCTGGCCCGTGATCTAAGAACTCTTAGCATGGAATATAGATTGTAGAGCTCCGTAGAAATCGCATGCTGTGAGTACTGGAAATTCAATTACAGGACAGCGGGGTACTCCGTACTGGTAAAGTAAGTGTAGTTGGACGTTGGGGTGCTACCTACTAGTGTTTTTATTACCAAGCTGTGTTTCAATGGCAGTTTTCTCTAAAGCGAAAATGTGCAAAATGAACCAATAAAATAGCTTGATTGTGATAAGCGAGGAAAATTAAGCTCCTTGTCAGAATCAAGTTGCACATCTCCACTTCAGGTGAAACGTACCCTTAATTCTATCCAGGGATAAACTCATGACGTATGATAGTCCTTTGCTCTTGTGAACCTACAGGCTTCTAATTCGAGGAGTATTGTGTTTACTGTTTATTAAAGTTTGGCAACCGGCTCATTACTTACGCTTTTGTCACAACAGATTTCAGGCCACACTGCCAGTAAAATTATATTTTATTGAAATTATAATTTGAATGTGCTTTATTTAGAATATCTATCTACAGGATGAAATTGATATCAGTAGCATCCTTTTAAACTAAGAGTCTACCCATCAAACTGAACAACTTTTACTATGGGAGCAAACCAATCGGAGCAAAAATAAATCGGCTGTTCCATACTAAACTGCAATGCCTACTCGACTCAAATCTATGCAACAGCTGATTTTATTTTTGCTCCGATCGGTTTGCTCCCATAGTAAAAGTTGTTCAGTTTGATGGGTAGACTCTTAGTTTAAAAGGATGCTACTGATATCAATTTCACCCTGTATAGAATGTCTAGACTTACCACAGGGATGTAGTAGTGAAAAAATACATCATCATCAGCTTTTGTTCACCCACTGCAGAATACAAGCCTCCCCATTATGCCACTCTTTCCTGTCTTGAGTCAGACTCATCCAAGTCCTTCCAGCTGCCTTTGCAATATCAACAGCCCACCAGAGAACTTTCTCCGGTCTTCTCCTCTCCTCTTCTCCCTAAGGGTTGAACGTCATCTGGCGGCACCGCATCGCCTTTTTCTGTCGCTCCATCACGCGCGATCGCTATCCGTCTATATTATTTGCTCTAGCAAATGACGTTCCTGAGTGACAGAAAAAGATGGAGCGACAGAAAAAGGCGATGCGGTGCTGCCAGATGAGGTTCAATTCAACCCTAATTTAGTGTGGTCATTAAAGCCTTAGTATGTAAGTTTGACGTTTGAATAATTTGATTTAGAAGAGTATATAAAGTTATCCATGCATGACACGAATAGCTTTCATAAGCACCCTCTATTTGCCTTTATTCAGTTTGGCCACCAATACCATTTCACAACCGATCACACCATGCCATTAGTTAAAGTCCAACATGTAGGCGAGGTAAATGCCAGTCAAGTACTGTTCAAACTGAGAATTGACCAATATAGATTCTGGCTAAAGTAATTGCCATGGCATATGACGGGAGGATATTTTGGCATGAAGATTATGATCTGGAAATTAAACCGTGACGAAATCATTTCTCTCCGCAATCAATAAAGAGCCTCTGCGCAAGATTATTTGAGTTTGCAAACTTGATTTACGCAAGACCATTTTAGATGGCCTGAGAAAAAGAGGACATTTGCCCAGCAGTGGTAATCTCGGGCTGATGATGATGTGACCTGGGCGGATAATTTGGAAATCATTTGGATTATTAGGAAAAACACCTCTAGAGCTATTGACGACAAACCACACACTGGAGGTGGTTTCCGTGTAAACTTCTGAACCCAGCATTTATTAATAAATAGTTGTCGCCGTGTGTACCCCGACTCGAGTGACCTTACCGTTCAGAACTGCAATAACACCCGTTCAATTTGCACTCGAACCCTTCATAATCGCGTATGAATGTAGCATTTTACAAAACACGAGTCACGAGATAAGATAACACGCAATCGTAACATGAACACAGAAAAGAGATATACAGTAAAGCAACTTCATGCAAGCGCGCGAATCGACGCACGGACAGACGAGTGCCACGTACACGCCCGCTAAGCCACAGCCATGACACTGCGTGTACGTGAAAGATCCTGCTCCGGTGACCTTGGGCCGGCGCGAGTATACGATAGGGTCGATACCTTCCGAAAACGAAAAATACATATGTATCTACCTACCTAGGTGATATTTTATTCACGTAAAGTAAATTATATGTATTATCATTTCAGTTAGTATTGTAGTGTCAATTTCACGTCATGCTCGATACCCATAATATAGGTAGGTAGGTAGCAAATGTTACAATCAATTATTATAATCCAAATCAGGTACCTAGGTCGTGTATTTTTTTAAATCGAGGTTGTAGGTGGTAGGTGGGTATTATCGGGAAAAAAGTACCTAGGGGGCGTGATCAATCATCAAAATTAAAATATATACATTTTGAATTAACTGATTTAAAGGACGTTAAGTATGAATAGGCAGGTAGGAAACACAACAATAAACTCGACATGACATGTTTCCGCACGTGACAAGAAAGTCGCGTTCCTACTCGCGTCGTCCACTGAGTCGAGCGAGCGAGAACATCCTTGGGATTCGGCCGTCATTGACATGACGTCCCACCCGCTCGCAACCCGCGTTCCTACCCGCGCTCGCCCCAGACCGCGAACGCTTTTACGAGCACACATGCATGAGTGTCGCTTCTTTTCGCGTAGTGTATATTTTCTTTGGCTAAGCTAAGGTAGGGTAAGGGGAGGTATTTCCGTGATACACCAAACAATTTTTGTTATAACTCAAATAAAGGCTAACTAATTTATATGGGATATTGTTTAAAGTTTTGTGCATATATTTTATCTTACTTTATGAAACACACAGTTTGATACTAGATTCTTCACTCATAAATTTATTATCTTTTCTTGGTGATAAAGTGACATAGGTAAATTCGTGATAAGGTATGTCAATTTCGTGATAGTGGATAGGTAATATCGTGATAGACCAAACTCATAGGATTTCGAAATAATAAATAATGAGAGAGGTTATAAAAAAATTATATATATTCTATATAAGTATCATGGGTACAACCACCCCTTAAAGTAATGCAACTGTTTACCCTAACACCTTGTATACAACAAATCCAAACATATCATTTTTTCTCAACTTCTTTCCTGATTCTTTATTTTGTTTTTTCTTTTATAGCTTTATTCTCTTCTTCTGTGTAGGTTCTTCAACTTTCGGTTCTTCTCTTGGCTTAGATGAACCAGTAAAGTTGGTAAATAGTTAATGTCATGATAAAAAAACTACGTCATTCAGGCATAGCATAGACTAAAATACAAGATTAAAGATGTATATAAGTCCATACAATCAAAATAACCCCTAAAATTTTACTTTAAGATGATTAAAATTAATTGACAAAATACCTCGACCAAATCACAAAAAAAATTTGCAAAATCACTTAAAATATTGCACACCTAACATAAGGATATTTGAATGAAAAATTCTTGAAATCTAATGCACAATTTACGTCAATCTGTTCGTAAAACATTTAACTATCAGTTTAATACCACATTCTGTAATATATTACTTATTTACTAATTAAAACTTCATTTCATTGTCTACCGTCGTCATTTGTCACAGATGATTGCGATTTTGCCCCTCGTTCTGAGAAAAAATCTCATAGCAAGCTTGTTTCAAAAGCTACTGAGCTGAGAATCATACTACTATCTCAAGCACACTTTAATGCATGTCCATACGCGGTTTTGAAACAATCCCTTTACAGGAAAGGCCGCGGCAGACGTTTAAAAAATTATCACGAAATTACCTATATCGCGAAATAACCTCCCCTTACCCTACTTCTGCAATGCAATTCTCTAAGCTCGAACATTGTCACAAACCTTTAACTTCGTCGTTGAATTCTGTATTCTTTAAGGTTTTAAAAACATCGTCGATCTAAGGATGTTACATTTGTGAGCTCATTGACGTTTTTGACAGCGATGTGACGCTTAGGAGAATTGCACTCCAGTACTGAGTACTGGCTCAGACTTTCTATTATCGATAAATAATGACCCTTTCTGTCCGAACTTCATTGGAATAGAGCTGACATTGGAACGAACATGCTCATGCAATGGCGAATTTCAAGGTAGAACCTTAGATCAAAGTAAAATGAATGGATAGGCCCAAAGCGCTTTAAGTTGAAGCACGCAAAACTAGGGCACTTCAATACAAATTACGGTACTTAGTCTGTCATCTCAGTAAAACTGTCAATTGTTTTGCCTCATTTTTCTGGTTTGAAATGTTCGCGTAAGGCCTGTCCATTGGGTAGAACCTCTGTTGCGCCCCGAAGTACCTTAGCAGGCGGTGTATTCGTCTCGTCTGTAAGCGCGCATTGATTCGAGCGCTGGCATGAAGTTGTTGTACTGTATATCTCTTTTCTGTGACATGGTGCAGTAAGTAAAATGCATTTTAAAATCGGGACGGTTCATAACGACGTCAGTACGTGGTAATTGCATCCGGTGCAGTGATACCGTTGCTAAACGCAAATAACACTTTGCGATGCTACTGCTACTGACATGCCCGAGTGCCTTCGGCTGGTTTTCTTTTTTTTAAATTATTATATGGATAAGTTGTCAGTTCTTGTCGGGTGTGCGAAATTTTAAACAATACAGGTGCCCTCGCATACCACCCCCGAGAAAACGACAAAAATCGAGATGTGCCTCCATTCTTATTATTTTACGTATGCTAGAAAGAGCGCGCATAACGTTTTTCTCGTTTAAACGCTTTGTCGTGGGTGGCATGCTAGCTGTGCTACGATTATACGACTATACGATTTCTATCGGAATGGTCATACCATCAAATTGAACAACGTCCTCTATGGTTCTCTATCTATATTCTACCAGTGAAAACCTGTTATTGGCTTTCTGCTTCATACTCATGTAACTACTGTATTATAATTGCTGTTGGTTTTCCAATAAAATAAAAATAGTAAAAAATGGGACCAACATCGAAACTGCGAAAAGAATATCAGCTGTCTCATACATTTGGCTCGAGCCAAATGTATGAGACAGGATGTATGATTATGGTGGTTTGCAATTTTATATGGAACAGCAGATTTTTTTTCACGATTTCGATTATGGTCCCTTCAATCAATAAATACTCCAAACATTTTGTTGAATACTTCCTAATTAAGAATTTTTACCGCCTAACTCTGGTTTCGGTGCCTTAGGAGCCTTTATTTAAAATTGCACCAACGATCTCACATTCTGCAGCCAGTTTGCTCCCAACAATTTATATGTACTTTTAATTGTGATCAGTGCTAAATACTTTGGTTAATGCGACTTAATAGTCGGCGAGGCATTCGAAAGGGCGACCGCTCGACGCCGCGCCGCGCCGTACGCAGCCGTCGTCGTGTCTTGACCATGCGCATGCGGTCGTGTCTTGCGCCTCACGAAACTATTCCAGATATGCGCTTATTGAGGACTTTGTTTGACTCTATTATTCACTAGCCATGCCAGCTTCGCTTACGAGGAATTCGGTATGCAAAAATGTCACAAAGAATTTCTGCATCCCTCGGTGACCAGCTGCATTCTGAGATAGCTTTGTGTCTGTTCTGGTTATTATATCTGTGTATGCCACGCTGAAATGGCTTGTACGTTGTCATGGTAGGTACCTAGATTTTCTGGTGAACTGGGAACCCAACTTACATAAAAAAATCCCAGTATATCAACAGCATTAAGTTCAGGGGAGGTTCAGATGACTTTTTGAAAATAAAAGAAATCGCAAAAAAATGTGCCGTCTAAAAATTGCTAGCTACCTCGGTCATAATCACTTTTTTGTCTCAGATAACGCAGTTGTAGGTTAATATTTAAAGATATAATTTGATATATTTATACAACTATGACCATAGTTATTGGAAACTGTTTTCATATTAGACATCAATTGAAATGGATATCGAACCCCTAATCATTGGAGTGTTAACAATTTAACAGACAACATTGCAACATTTTGTGCCTACTTGTTCTAAGGCTGTGCATACGTTAAGTCACTAGTATGTCTACTAGTACCTAGTATTATTAGTATGATAACTACATATTATCTAACTGATCTTTCTAACCACCGCAGTAGCCAATAATTACATGAGTTTGCTGTATATGTATGGTGTTTTATATTCTCTCTAAACAGAGATCCATATTCTAGTCTCCGTTAGATGGTTTTAAATCTATGTTGTCTACAATCATATTCTTCCTTTCTTTTTCTTCCTTCTATCATTTAAATCATATTCTTCCTTTGCTCTTGTTACTTATCGTCTTGCCAATTAGCTTTAGTGGGGGGGTAGACAAAAAATGGCCTATAAAGTTTAGAAAGATGTCTTTCAATAAATGACTTGATTGATTTGATTTGAAACAAGATAGGAAACATTTTGCGTTAAATCGATTAAAATCGGGGTCTCTTCAAGATCAAATAGATATTTTGCAGGACAAACGCGGTAGATTCTGGCTTCGTGTACACTTTCCATCTGATGATATTATGAAGCCAAGCGCAAGCCTGTCGTGAAAAAACAAACAAGGCGCAACTAAAGACATGTTTTAAACCGCTATCGCCTTGTCGCGAGGGTCACCCCTTACCGTGCAGGCTTGCGCGACAGAGCGTGTCATGGATCCGTTGAAGCGATCTAGAGCGCGCCAATGCAGTCTAGCCTAGCATGGTACATTGAACCCTAGTACCTATGCCTACCGGATTCGGAAGTCGCCGATTGGAATTTATGAATGTTATCTTATTTATGTTGGCTGTTGAATTTATTATTTTCTGCCTTAAAAGTTAGTTAGTTCAAAGATACTAGTTCATTTTAGGTGCTGTATGGAGTAGAATGATTAAATGATTGATGATTAAGCCTCCTTGTAAAGTAAGTTATTATTAATCTGTGCCTAATCTGGCCAATATTTTTGGAACATTTTGCATGTTTCCCCTACTAGTGTGATTCTATATAATATTGTAAACCATTCTAGTATTTGTGATTCGAATTCAGCAACAGTGCTAATTTTTTTATGGTGATATTGCTGAGACTCAACTTCTGTAAGGTCTGAAGCCCTCGAGGGTCGAAACCCTCTCATGATGTCGTTCCAACTTTAACGAATTAACGCTTGTCCGAAAATTCCCCACAACGACAAGACGATGTAAACATTTGAACCACAAACAAACCTACAAAATGTACCAGACGGTAGAATTTACAGCGCTGTCCGTGGTACGTGTTCAAAGAATTCAGTCTTTGTTGTTGCGTCTCCTGGAATTTGCTAAGATTCCATCGAGGTGCCAGATCGCCAGGGTCAACGTTGTTAGCCGAAATATGTGAGGTTTTTTCCATGGTGTTTTTTTGCATATTCATCAAGATTTAGTTGGTTAGATTCTTCTGATGATAAAATATGCAAGATTTTCGTGATTATTTTTCTGTGCTCTTTTCCGGATTTGCTTTTTACTGCGAAACCTGATATTAATCTAATGGTTCTGAGTATCGTAATTCACGCCTTGTTTTATGTATGAACCTGACCTGACCGGTCGTATCCAACAATATATTCCATTAGTAGTGTTTTGTGTCACGACTCACGACACGAGACACGGCCTCCAAACTATCCGGCATCCCAACAGCTCGTGCGCCCACTTTTTGTTAAATCCTTGCGCCCGCGCCGCCATCTTTCCGAGAACTGTCGCTTTAACACAAAAAAAAATCACCGAGCTAACCATGCTCGCTCGACGGAGGTGTGAATGTAATTAATGGTTTATCAAAGGACCCGCCTACCGACTCGAAACCATTGCAACCGATTTGGACATGAGCTCACGATATGACTCCCGATTTCGAATCTTTCAACTTTTTTATTGCTAGTTTCCCGGAGCGAATTAATACATTCATTAGTTTCAAAGATTATTTTCGGTCTCACATCAATCTTGATGCGGTAACGATTTAGAATTTAATTAGTGTTGTAATAAATCTTGGCTATGGAAACCGAGTCTAATTTCATCGCTGCATATCTCGGTTTGCGAGCACATCATTAGTCCACACCTTGGCTCTTATATGTATCACATCTGTCGTGCTCATCATATTTCTTCAGATAAAAGCTATTTCTGTGTCCTTATTAATATTACATCTATCCTGTCGTTCCTAACTCTCGTCTCGTCTTACAATCTCTAAGGCTAGATTAGTTTCCCTTCATTATTTATTGCATTTGCATTCTAGAGATGCGTTAAAAATAGTATCTGTAGAACGATTTAAATATTAGTCTGTCTACATCAAAAGCGCCACTATAGCAACTATAGTGCTAATGGCCACATTCTCAACTTTGTTTTCATACATTTTTTTAATGTCAATTAAATACAAGACTTTATCCATTGGCAATTATTTAAAATCTAATATAAATAGGTTGTATTTGAGATTAAAATATTAGAAATAAAAACTATATACCTAACATAACTAACTAAAATATAACTAAATAACTAAAATACAGGGTGTACAATAAAATGGGACAGCTACTCAAAGGGGTGCTTCAGACCATCAAACTGAACAACTTTCTCTATGGGACCAATATCGAAATCGCGAAAAAAAAATCCGCTCTCCCATACAAAACTGCAAACATAACTCGACTGAAATGTATGGGACAGCAGATTTTTTTTTCGCGATTTCGGTATTGGTCCCATAGAGAAAGTTGTTCAGTTTGATGGTCTGAAGCACCCCTTTAAGTAGCTGTCCCATTTTATTGTACACCCTGTATAACTAAGTAAAAAAAAATTTAAATTATTTTACCAATTAACATTTTCCTTCGCTACAGTCTGGAAATATTCAAGAGGTTGTTATTGAAAGAAATTCTCAATACTCTTGTTAACAACATCGTACACAATGCCGGGTGTAATTAAGGTGTCCTCTTCCTAATTACAAGCAGAAGTAGGTGCATTAGCAAGTATTTTAACAGCCCACAGCTCAGGTGCAGCAGGCTAACAGCTTGCTTACACTCAGACACTTCAATGAGGCATTGTTCCCCGGCCAGTCGGTGTCAGGTTGTCATAGTATGCAGGTATTCGTACCTACCTAGCTGTTCGGATTACGATCTACCGAGAATGAGCGGGTCAACGGCACAGGCCATTACTTTGGTCTGCTTTATTTAAGTTAGGTGTACACTGGAGTTTTATTAGCTTTTCCGTGTTACCTGGAATGAAATAGAAGCTGCGAAGTTGAGGCTTAAATGGAGTTTAGTCCATTATTCACGTATGTTATTTATAGCTTCGTTTGTTTAATAGTTTACAGCTAACTGAAAACAATGCGCAAATAAAATAAATAAAAATGTTTGTTAGTACTTTAGTACCTACTTGTTTTACACAAAATATTCTTCCGCTCGTTCATTCGTTAGTATTTACAAGTCCTCACAATACAGAGAAAATTCATAACAAGCACAATATTATTTTACTCCTTATCATTAATGGGGTAGGCACCATGTAGAATACGTATAGAATAGATAGTGCTTTTGATGATGGATCGGGCTTTTTTCGGCGCACGCTTTTCAGATTCCTATCAAATTGCCTCAGTAACAGTAGACGCCTACCAGTAGGTAATCTCAGTAAAAAAAAACAACTTCGGCAACCTAGTATGTATACTCAGCTCTACATGTAATTACGATGCACATTATGATTTAGGTAATGATGCAGACACGGCTTGCTACGCTCGCTATGGGCTATACCGGCTGCATGGCCGATACAAGTAATATTTTCCGTTAGTTTTATGTAAAGCGACCATGTTGCCATGTTTGTTGTGTGGGCTTATGATTATGAGTTGTATTACGATCATGGAGACGATAAAAATGTTGAGCTTATTAGGAAATAAACAGTTTTGTGAGTACGTAAATGTGTAGTCAATTAACTCAAACGTTAGACTTCTTTATTAGGTAGTTGTTAAGTTGACTGCTTGGCAATTCAAAGATGTGGGACTTTTCCTACTTTAATTCGAGATTCTTGGATATTTTTATAAAAAAGCTTAAGCTCGAAATGTATTCAGTGCAACGAATAGAACCTTATTCCTCTCAATATTATTGTATTTGGAGGAGTCATTTACGACTGTAATCGAGCACATAGTTACACAATAGAAGGTACGACGTTACAGGTAGATTCCCAAATCTAAAGATTATTTCCCAAAATCGAAAACTCGACCACAATGTTCCTTTTGTACATTTCCAAAACCAGACGACACTATGTCTGCCAGATGCGACGTTCTTTTGTTATTTACGCCTTTGGTCCTGGATAAAAAGACGAGATTCTCAGAAATCCCCCGATTCGTTGCACATGTGCATTCAGGACTTTATACCTGTATCCCGAGATTGTAAACCATTCGAAGGTGCCTTTATTATATTGGACTACAAGAGAAACGTTTCGAAGTAAAACGGTTGCGTTCAAAAGTATAAAAATTCGTTTTTCAAGAACGTTTTCTTTCTTTAAACGGCTAAGTAATTTCCGTTGTGGTAAAGAACAGGAAACTGTATTGTCCAGCTCGTTGTTTACGATCCGTTTGTTAATTCAGTTTAACTGCTCCCTCTACAGTACTTATTATGTTAATATATACTTACTATCGATGTTTAGGAGCATGAAGAACCCGAAGTGGGTTATGTGTTTGCTTTGAAAGCTTTCCTCTTAAGCGAAATTTTACTACCTATTTTATTATTGGTCAAGGAAATAAATGTCCGCGTTTGTTTGAATTTTACTAGCTTTGTTTCAATAATGTATTCTAGTGTATAGTTGCTGTAGTCAGTAAAAGCTTGGCATATTGCTAAATAGTCTTTACATTATTATTTTCTAGTTTTACTACTGCAACACTGCATACTTCTAGTCTTCATTCCTTGGTTTAGTTTCGATAATTTTGTAATTGTAAGAATTGTTTCAATTTACTTACTTGTTTATTATTAATTTGTTTTTGTGGGTGATTTTCATTTTTTTTTTCTCGGAAATAACTATCCCTAGCTAGATCTGCTCGGCAGATTTGTATGGAATACGGAAGATCCAAAAAAACTTTTTCGATTTCGATCCATGTTCTTTGGGGAAAGTTGTTCGGATTCATAATTTGGATCTGGACACACCCTTAGCACGTTTTCGGCGAATTGAATCTATAATAGAAGTCTTCTTCTGTCGATGCATGAAGCAATAACGATGGCATGTCGTGTCGTGTAGAAGTATGTAAATACACTGACAATCAACCTGTAGTATAGTGAATGTTTATATATCTGAATGTTTTTAATTTCAGTCATAATATTTTACAGAGAGCGTGCATTCACTTTTATAATTATTCAGCTGATGAGCACAGAGCGTATCAAGCGCGTCGTCTGAAGCCAGACGGCTCGGCGCGCGCGCACGGTGCAGCGCGAGCAGAAATACACGCGACACGCCGCGCGCCCGCGCCGCCATCGCACCTTCATGCATTTCTTTTATACCTACTACCTGTGGGAGCTATATTTGTCGTAATGCTGGACACTATTCGCTATTTGAATCACGCGATCTCTCGTCAGAATTTCGGGATGATGCAGCCTAGGTTCTTTGAGAAGAAAGCTATCTAAACTATTATATTCTTCATGAAACTACATACCTAAGCATAAGGATATGCTCACGATTATATTTCAGAGGGGGTAGTCAGTATTCTGAAAACTCTGAACATTTAACCAGTACCTAGAACAGAAACTCTCCAGTGTGACGAGGATTGAGCCGTCGCCATTTATAATGGACAGTGCGGGTACAATACATGCCTCGAAATTGAAGCATGCAGATAAAAGCTTGCAGGTTTCCACACGATTTTATCCTTCACAAAAAAAGGCAGTGGTGTTACAAATCGTACGTAAATAAATAAAACTAATCGAACAAAATGTCTCTACTGCATTCGTCGGACGCAGATACAGTTGGAAGCTTTATTCACACGCTTTTAGAAAGCTTGAGTGGGAAGTTACGCAGTGAAAGATGGATTGATTTAAAGATAAAAGGACCAGAAAACATGAATTGAAGACACTAATAAATTAAAAGCTTGTTTAGGAGAGCCGCGGGAAGTAATTAAATCAATCACTGAAATCTATCAGACAAGTCTCACGTTTGACAGACGTCCATGTTGAATTTAACTGGATGGATCGAAGCAATAGGTAAGGCTCGGCGAAAACGAGCCACCAGTGGCTGTCGCGGTTGCGGATACTGCTGTAGCGAGTGTCGGCCATCAGTCACATACGTGTGCCTACAAGATGTATGGAAAAGCAAGTGAACTATTCGCCACCGGTGGCTGTGGCTGGTGCGGTGGCTCGTTTGCGTCGAGTCTAAGCGCTGTCACTTTTTGTCTTGTTGGCTAGCAAGAGATTTAATGGAGGATTAACTGTAATGAGCGTTTCTGCAACTGACCGTTAGTCGGATGCTCTTTACGTCTATGTTCCGAAGAATGACATCATCAGTTCTCGCAAATCTGGGCCGAATAAGGCCGGATATCGACGAGTAAGATAATTGATGGTCCAGTAACGATATATCAATATGTGGGATGATTTAGTTAGAGTATACTGTGATTTAGTTGAAGATAGATTTAGCAACGGAAGCGGTCTGACATTATAAAGACTATTTGTTCAACGGTAACCACTAGTCTTATGCACGAATTTGTAGTTATTTATCGGATTGTCCTAATATAAATAATAGACCTTTCAGCTTCTGTTAAACCAAGATACCAGAATTTGTTAGTTTCATATAGTTTGCAGTTGGTTATAGCCTTGTAGGTTAGTTTATTATAGGCTGCTTAAAAACTGGTAATAGATGAATCTCGTAAAACCTTTTGTATAAAATCTACAGGGTGAAATTGATATCATTAGCATCCTTTTAAACTAAGATTCTACCCATCAAACTGAACAAGTTTTACTAGGGGAGCAAACCGATCGGAGCAACAAAAAAATCAGCTGTTCCATACTAAACTGCAGTGCCTACTCGACTCAAATGTATGCAACAGCAGATTTTTTTAGTTGCTCCGATCGGTTTGCTCCCATAGTAAAAGTTGTTCAGTTTGATGGGTAGACTCTTAGTTTAAAAGGATGCTAATGATATCAATTTCACCCTGTATAATTGACCAACTTTTGATGTATTAGATTAGCTACAGATCCATAATGCTGTTAACTAGCGCCACTCAGAATTTTAATTGGTCTTCTCTTAGGAGGAACTTAAAAATTTGAGCTTCTTGTTTTTTTAATTAACGGGCTTTACGAAATGATACGGCTTGCCTGTAAACTTAATGAGCTGAAAATTGTCGTAAAGAACGTGTCATTCTATAAGCGCTGCTGATAGAAACGTATTAATACAACGTGTTAATGAATTAACGCAAAACCAGAAAGTATTTTGTTTAGAATCGAGAACAGAATCAAATTATCATGTTTTCAACATAGGATTTTTTTTTCAAAATATTGAATAATTTTTTTGTAAAATTTAAAATTTACTGAACTCGATGTCAACCCACCGCACGGGCACACTCACCCTACCAAAACAAGATTATTAAAATGTATCCATGAGTACGTTAGCGCTTTCATTCATTGCTGAAATGATAACTAATCATTGTTGCCTCAAAACTTAAAATGCGAATAACTTTGTTAACGTTTAAATGGTAACTATCAAAATAATGAAATTATTGTTTCAATCTAATTATTTTGTTATAAATAAGTTTGCGTGTATGAGGTTTTTCGCTAATTCATTAACACGTTGTATATTACCAGAGACTTACGTAATAGTGTGTTCCGTGCCGTGTGTTTCCGGCTTAGAATTGACCCCCCCATTTCTACCCATGGATGCCGTACGAGGCGAATAAGGGTTTCATTCATATGCTATGTGTATTTGTGTTTTTGTGTGCCAAAGGCTAGCCTTTACATTATCACCCTTGAGCCCTTGACACGTAATTTCACAACTGCACAACTGCACGCTTAAAAATGTAGAATTTAATAGTAACAAAGCTTCTGACCAGCCCGATAAGGATTATGGTCGTGAGTTTATGTATGAATGTATATGTAATAGTACTAAAGTATTACTTTCTGTCCAAATTTGCGTTTGTATCAATAATAGAAGTGGGTCATGAATTTAATTTGGACAAGTCATTGCTTACATTCGTACGATTGTCTCGATCATTGTTACAATGTACAATTACCGTGCGATATTCAATTCATGCTGATAAAGCAACTTTAGAAGCTTGGCTCGGATAATTGTGGATTTGTTGACCGGTGCCGGCGCAAAAATATCCGATTATAGAACCTCTTACCTTTGCAACAATGTTACATCGAAACTACAAATAGCTGTAGATCTAATGTTACATTCTACATCATCAGTAAGTGAATCTGTGATGGATAGAATAGCCTTGATTTGTCATTATTCGTATTGTTATCTCTATAACATCTCTAATTAATAACATCAGTTCTTTTATCGTTTTGTCTCAAGTCAAGAACGAAACTCTGACTCACATAGTAAAGAAATAAAGATAATACATTCTCAACGTCTTAAGATTGCTATCAACACCGATAGGTAGAAAGAAACGCTCTACATGAATTAAAATTAAAAAGGATCCCGTACAAGCATCTTTACTTGTGCCCTGTGCAGGCAAATATCCAGGAGGGGGGGGATAGGTGGGATTTATCCCCCCCGAAATCTGAATATTTGTATGGAAAAGTGATTAAAGCACTTACTTTTTCATTGTTTTTCTATGTTTATATTTATATTTCAGAATATTACATCATCATCATCATCAGCCTATAAACGTCCCACTGTAGGGCACAGGCCTACCCTCAAGGAGGGTGTATGGGCATTAGTCCACCATGCGTGCCCAATGCGGGTTGGTAGACTTCACATACACATCAGAATTTCTTCTTCAGTGTATGCAGGTTTCCTCACGATGTTTTCCTTCACCGTTTGAGAGCAGTCGGTTTTACGTACATAACTTAGAAAAACTCATTGGTACATGGCATGTTGTCCGTGCGGGTTCGAACCCGGACCCCCATAATTAGGAGTCCATACCTCTCCGCAACGCGCCACCGACGCTCAAAATTACATTGTGAAAATTACATGTCCACCCGAAACAAGTCTGGATACGTGCCTGGCCCTGTGTGTTGGTCCCTCCAGAATCTGATAGTGGTGGATAACTTGCTAAGCATAATGGAACTGTGCTCACTGCACACGAGAAGCAAGATGCTGATGTCCTTCCTTAGTATGGCTTGCACGACAAAGCGACAAAATGAGAAAACCGTCATGTGCGTTCGTTTTCGCCAACGCAAAGTAACAAAGACAGAAGCACTTCTCGATTTCTGTAATTTTCTCGGGAGAGGCATACTATGGCCCCCAGGGTTAGAGCTATCTCTTACCGAATTTAATTAAAAAACGGCTTAGCCGTGAAAATGTTATAAAGGGACAAAGACGCTTTCGCATTTATAATTTTAAGTTGGATTTCTTGTACATTTATGTCGGTGAAACTTTGTAAAAACTCTGCTATAGAACGGGATATTTTATTGCAATATTAGATTAAATCTACAGCTTTTATTGCTTTCGTCTATTCGGCTTCGATTAAATATTACAAATAAACCAAGCAAAGACCAGTTCTATCAGACAAACGATTAGAAGTGACTCATCAATATTACCATTTTATTTTAATATCCTTTTGATCAGTTTCGCAGACACATACAAATTAACTTTTCTACATTTATAATTATACTCATTTGCATGATTTAGTGTCCGTAGAAAGGTTAAACTGAAGCCTGACCTGACACCTGCGTGACACATACACTCACGACCATAATCCCCTTCGACTGGTCAGAAACTTTGCTACAACTTCCAACTATGTTTTTATTTTAAGCGTACAGTCTTAGCTTGGATCACCTTTCGAATATTGAAGGTTTCAGGATGGAATGACGCATCATTATGTACCAATGAGTTTTTCTAGCTTAAGTACGTAATACCGTCTGCTCTCAAATGGTGAAGGAAATCTGCATATATGCTGAAGAACTGAAGAAGTAATTTTGATGCGTATTATGTGAAGTTTACCAATCCACATCGGGCAAAACATCTTGGATCACCGGGGTCTCTTCCAGAAGTCTTCGGCAGCATTAACAAGCTGGTGGGCTTCCTGGAGGAGCTGGGGTGGCAGGAGTATAGTCATTTCTACCTAAAGCAAAATAGGCACCTAAGTCGTCGAGTTGTGGAAAATGAGCCCGCTCAACCAATACCAATACTAATGGGCACGCGTGGTGAACTAACGCCCATACACCCTCCCCGAGAGTGGGCCTGTGTCCTGCAGTGGGACGTATATAGTCTTTGATGATGATGGGGACACCTAAACCACAGTATAAGAAAGAGTATCTATTACTAGATACAGTACGGACACTCCCTTCCTCCCACCAACTTTTTACCTCACCCCCTCTATCGCCCTCTGGTTACCGCGCACTGGTTACTCGTTGCCTAAGAAGACGACTTAAGGTTCAATTTCTTTGGTTTCGCATGTGCTGACGTCATCTTGTCAATTTCAATTTTGTGTATGCAGTGTTCGGGCTGTGCCTAAACTACATCCGTATCATTTCTAATTCCAAATACGTTGGACCTTCAAAGTCCATGTCTTCCAGATGTACCTGCGCAGTTGACTATTATGAAAACCGCGCGAACCAATCAGGATACTCTTAGGTTAGCGCCAAAAATGATCTGCTTCTATCGGTCGATTGATTTCGCGCCTGACGCATGAGAGACGAGATCTACATTCGTTCTTTAGAATGCATAGCAATCAATTTCCCTCTTTAAAACATAGTCATAAGGTGGATTATATTATCAAATGGTTTCGAGTACTGTCGTGAATGTTTAGTCCCTCTGCGCGAACGGAGATTGACGAGCTGAATTATTTCCCTGGTTGTACTGTATTAATATAGCACTTTACATTGAATACATTATTATCTAGATGTGGCTGGTTTTAATTTAGCAAATGATCACGTCAAAGTCTACAATGTCATTGGCTTTGAGATCGGAATAGAAGTAATGAGAGATGACGTAAGAACGTTCCGAAATGATCGACAGCCGACCATCGTCGGTAGTAAACATGCGTACGCGCATTGGATGTAAGAAACTATTGGGCTTAGAGGAGTCGGCTAGCGAAAACGATTCTGATTGGTGTTAATTTTATTCGTGAAAGCAATCGAAACAAAATACAAAATTCGTTATTACTGCACAGAACAGACAATGAACATAATATGTTAATACAGTATGATGAAGTGAGTAATTAAAGCAGATGATGTTAAGATCTGGTCGAAGTCCAGAAGGATAGACACTTTCCTGTAGGGGCATTTGTAAGGCTTATAGAGATATATTTGCTACAAACCATAAAGTGTAAGAGGAAGGGGAAGGTAGTAGCACCAAAGATGTTACTGGGTTGACGTATTCCGGACTTAGGTCTGACCCCTACAATTGATAAGATAAGATGACTTGTTGAAGGGTAGAATTTGAATTAATTGTGACTTGCAACACAAAACAGCTATAACCTTAATAAATAAATAAATATGTTGGACATTGCCACACAAATTATCTAATCACATTTAAAGTACCAGAGTCTAGCCTGGACTTAGACCATATAACTATGGACGAGTGACGCGTGTAATTCTACTAACAAACTTTTCTGACACTTCGCGGGGGACGAACATGCAATCCGCAACCTTGGATTTTATTCTAATTTTAATTGTTCAAAATAGTTTCGTATTTACCCCAAAAGAGTTTGAAGTTATTGTTATAGGCTATCTCGTTTAGTGACATGATAAGGTATAACATTTTATGTAAATGCACATGATCAATTTTGCTTGAAAGTGGGCAATGCTAACGCGAGGCTGGTCCCTAGATATTATGGTCTAATCTAAAACCTATAACGCTAAGCTTAATCCAGTAAGAAAGACACAAGCTCCAGGGACCGCGTCATTCACAGATGTGGCCGGAAACTGTAAATGTGTGCGTGCACTCACGCGACTTGCCTGTGTTTGTGTGCGCAAGGAAATTATGAAGTCATTTCTATACTGAACAGAACAGTTCCAATATGAACGGGCATCGGTACAGTTGCATCATGTTTTGACTATGACATGTACCTGGACATTGTTATGTCTTTTACCTGATGTAACTAAGTCTCATGTGATGGTGGAATGTCTGAGGCTATAACTGTATGTATCTAGCTTGATTATATGACTAAACTTTAGAGGGGTGAGCAGTTTTTATAGGTACAGAGTTATTCATCATCATTTATATAGTACATTTGATTTTATTTGCTTTCATCACAGTCATCTAAGATTAGGTCGGCGTCGACTTCTGCGGGCCATCTTCGGCTTCTGGTACCCTGAACTCGTCCATTCTCACGACATGTCCTGCCCAATTATTGTAACTGTCTAAATATTTGGAACTTCCTCTTCATCCGCCTATATTGTCCCCACTATAATATGTGTATTGTGCGTTAGTCCACCGTGCGTGCCAAATGCGGAATGGTGGACTTCACATCCACATAGCATCAGAATGTATTCTTCAGCATATGCAATTTCTTTAAGATGTTTATTGGGCTATCTTCTTGTCTTGTAGTGCCATCTCCTATCGAAAGTTGGCTATCAATAGGGCTATTCGGACCCTGGAGACTACAGCCCTAAATAGTGAGGTAGAGTTTATATCGAACCATTCACACAGGTTCTTAAGCTAGGAAGTCCTTCTTCTACCTGGCATTCGTCTTCCCAAATTTTTTATTGGGCTATACTGACCGTAAAATTAATGTGTAAAAATCTAAAAAATATTTTCCTACTTTCAAAATGTCTCATATAATAGCATGTTAATCAAGACTATCTTCCGCTTAACTGAACCTAATTCAAGCCTAATTCAGATTACCAAAAATTATTTGCACACGATCAAATTTTGCACGTGTTAATTAATTTAGATAAGACTTTATCTTAATCATTTCCGTTACAAAAACTCAAGCGAATCGTAAACTCCCAAAGTGTGAGAAAAATACAAATCAGTATCTTCTTAAGTAGGTACTTATCAGGGGTCACTTCACGTCACGAGTGGAACTAGTTTCCGATATCTAAAGAGATCACACGATGCTGGTTTATTGCTTCATGATGCTACCGGACCGGATGCAGGCAACTGTTGTTTAACTGCGGGCCGTGCGAAATACATAACTATTATCACCTATGTCCAAAGATGGTTATTATTTAAAGGCCCGTCTACATTTAATGTATAGATAGAGTGAGTCATTCAGTTGTGGAATTATTGGGTGAAACATAATGTCCGACAGTGGACGTCAGAAATCACCATCAGCACATTTAATACATCCCACTGCAGGGCATATGTCTACCGACAGGGAGGGTGTATGGGCGTCAGTCTACCACGCGTCTCCAATGGATTGAAAGACTTTTCACATACGCATCTGAATTTCTCCTTCAGCGTGTGCAGGTTAATTCACGATGTTTTTCTTCACCGTTTGCGACCCGTTTAAACCCGGTCTAGGTTCAAATCTGCTATACCGATAATTGCGTGTTCATACTCACCATACCTATCCGCATCGCGCTACGGACGACGCTCTCACTGTACCAGAAATTATGATGATTTAACAAACAACTTAAGTTCTTTGTTTTACACAAATATAGGTAAAAAGGGTCTACGCTTCCTCTTATGTAGAGTCGATGGCATATCATAGAGTTTGACTTTTCATCATCGTGCTGGGGAGACAATATCTGGATCATTCTGGTTATATCCAGTGTTATGGACAATGTTTTACGCAATACGATTCTTGAGCTTTTTAACTTGTAGGTACGCCATTCTTGGACATCATCTTGATTAATAATAATAACTGTGATCGAATAATATTTATCACTATAGCTAAAAGATGTACACATAACATCTAACGTCGACAGCACCTGTGCGTTGACAATACGAAACGAATTTAATTATCAAAATGAGAAATGATAATGGCCGACATGTTTTTAGTATCACAAACCGTCGCTCGTAAAAATCAAAAGCGGTTGATTTAATACTTTCCTCGGGCATAGACTATTTATAATGTCTAGTAGACCCGTCTTGACCGTTAGAGGTCTCAATGGGGCCTCATCAATGGACTGCTCGTTTGCATAAACAATTTCATCGTAACTTTAGCCGGGAAGTCGAGTCGCTCCGAACGAGCGGCGAGCGCGAGCGTGCGGCGCGAAAGTTTATTGAATGAGATTGTCATTTGTTTTATATGTAAAATACTGTCTCTTTGAATAGGTTGTAGAATATATTCGAATGAAATCGTTGGACAGGCATGTAACGACAATATGCAAGACGTAGTGTTTGGAAATTTAGACGCGACGGGATGCAAGACATTTTAGTTTCATTGCAGTACCACACTGCATCTCGAGCGCCTTCGGATGACACTTAAATATAGTCCTGGATAGTGCCGTTCGGTGGCAGTGTACATAAGGCGACACATCAAGCTATACAAAGTCAAAATAAGGTGGCCGCGCGTAGGTCGAGTAACGCATAACGTCCCGCGTCCAGCTAATGCTGGTTTTGTATAGCTTGATGTGTCGCCGTGTACCGTACCTATTCGTCGAGGTACATGTCAGAAGCCTTCCAAGGCGATATGAAAATACTGTTTGTAAATGCACAGCACGCTAGAGCGGCACGCATTGACAGATTTTTAGCTTGACGTGATACTGGCAGACTTTGTATAAAGTTCCGCTTGGTACAGCATACTACAACGGGCCACAGCGCACAGTCTGAAATCCGCCGCGCAAAAATGCGACCCGCTCCGCCCCAGCGTAGTATGTGATAGTTTGATAGTTCATATAAATTGTATAGAAGCGATTTGGGCGGATTTTGGCGCTGCGGTCCGCCCTATTATATTCGCTTACCTTAATTTTGCCTCCACCAATCCGCACTAGGCCCTCGTACTCGCAGTGGAGTATATAGCTCGCTATCTCTCACGTATATTCGTGGGACGTATGTATTATAACCTGATGATAATTACTGCTTTAAAGGCATTCATTAACAGTTAAGGCATTCATAAATAGTTAATGTTATGCTGTTTGGGCGTATCTATTCGATCTCGTAGTCAAATAAAGATGGCTTTGACAATTGACCCCGCCAACCCAACCGCCAAATAAATTAATTTAATTTTATAGACTGCTTACTCATTCCGGCCACATTTCCGAGACTATTTCGCAATATATTATAATTTGATTAAACAGGTTTCCAGCAGCGCATCTAATTTATTAGATATTGTCGTAAAATAATAAAATTAAATGGTTATTTTTACTAGCGGAAATTAAAAATATTTGTGGTTGGTGAAATAGACGAAGTTTTTACGGAAATCAATTTGTGATGCATTTTCAGAATGTATATTTATATTTCATGTAATATTGACTCCTCGTGAGAAAAGCCGCATACGTTGGGCACGCGTGGCCTAATGCCCATACACTCTTACTATAAGGGTAGGCATGTTACCCCAGCAGTGGGCACGACAGAGACTGGTGATGATGGTGATATTTTATGTCTTATCTATCTGTCTTATCTATCTACTTCTTTTAAACATCTGCTCCTGTTTTCACTAATCTTAGACCATTTTAAATGGTCTAAGTCTGATCGATAGTAAGGCTGTGTTATTGTAGTTTCATACTGAGTACCTATTCATTAACAGGTACACTGTAAATTTCCGTGGTAGGTAGTGATAATAAGCCTAAACCACAGATTAGTTAGATAAGTGTTACATACGTCACTTAAAGTTCCACATACGTCAATAGAAGATTTAACTTTAGCTAGTGTGTACAGACGAGATCTCACAAATTCACACATTTTCATACTTATGTTGTAGATATAAGAGTTTGGTCAGGAGACTTGCATTTCAATAGACTACTTGGATAAATTGGCAGGGGATAATTTTTCTCTGTACTGGACTTTGTCCCTTCATTAATGGAACAGTGGGGCGATTGTTCTCGATGTTATATTCTCACCTTCGCCGACGGGTTAACGGCTTTAACCCTCACTTATCGTTCTATTTTAAGTTATTATTAGTCGATGATCATGACATAACTACACAAACGTCTCTATCTAAAATGTCATTTTCATGTCAGAAAAAGTCTGTGATCTTTTCATAAGATTATTTGAAATCACTTTACAATAATGAGATGTATCTTTAGTACTCAATTTCATTATCTTTTTTATGTTTTGTCTCATTAACGAAATAAGTATAAAACAAACGTTCGTGCCAAATTCTGTAACTTTTAATGACCAACACAATACGGTTTTATAGCCGTGTTTATAGATAAAACTTTTATTTTGCGACATAATGGAAAGTTGTTCATTATAACTAAATAAGTGTGCGATGGACGTACAATTTCTAAACTTGTTTTATCATCCTTTGTCGACTTTGTCGTTGGTGGTCTTCACTATCTCTTGAACCAATTACCAAAACATTAAAAAACAATTCATATTGTTGCTTGACTGATATTATCTATGCCCAAAATCTTAAACATTATGTATTTTTGACTTTATTAGAAGAGTTCTTTTCAATTCCGATGACCAACAATTCTATCAGCGAGCTCACTGCACTGGCTTCTGCAGGCAAGTATTTGAATTCCAAACAACTTCTCTGTATTCTGAATAACATGAGTTCTCATTCAATTAAATCACTTACGCATTACTGGCTGACCTAACATAGCAAAGCTCTTAAGTAGACATAACTCCTCTGCTTAGATTCCTTCCCAGGCTTGCAGATTACCTAACTTTTCACCGAGTGCACCTAAGCCTAAGATCACACTAGACTAGTCAAGCTAACTAATACTCATTGGTCAACATTCCTTTCCAGATCTGTCTGTCATTAATTCATTATGGCATCCTGCCGCACCTCATTATAATATTTTGTATCATTTTCCATATTTAATTTAATATTTATATGAGTGTCGCCATCGTAAAGAGTTCTCTAAGGTTAGTTTGGCGCCGATATAGCGTCTCCACCTCTGACCTGACACGCGTTTACTAAACTGATATCTGCATAATTCGCGTTTTGTTGACTTTATTGGCGGTTCTAACGGCTGCCCTTTCTAAATTCTTCCTTTCCATGTTTTTTTGGCGGGATTATTCTGATATTTATTGTTTTGTTTTCACGTTTTTCTTGTTTCTACAAGACTTCTGCGGCGAAGTCAAAGGTTAAGAATTTGCTAGTCTGTGTATAATCTAATCCGTGTTAGCATAATGCGTAATTTGTATCGTTTTCATGTCCTGCAACTCTTTATGTCCTAGTATTATTGCGAACAATAAAGGTGGCATTAGCATCGGTTGCATCGCTAATGGGATCCTCGGTGCACTTAGATCGCCTCCGCATCATTCCGCAATGATCATCAATAACACGGGTAATTGCTCGTCGAGCCTCAAAGCCAATGTTTCTCAATCTCCTAATTCGCGTGGGTGTCTGACCTCTCAGCACGCGTGGGCAGGACTTTCTATCTGCCGATCTGCCAGATCTAATGGATAGCGAATGTGAATATACGTCGCTTTTTTGCGTTGGCGTCGGGGTCGTTTATGGAGAATTATTATTTCCTGATCAATATTAGTATTAATAACGATCGGTATATTTTATATTGAAATCCATTCAAACGTCTTATTTGGTGTGAAATACCTATCAGGCTAGGTTTTTGTGGAAATATTAGATGTTATTATAAACCATTAGTGTCAATTACATACAAGTTATAAGCGAGTTTGATTACACAACAGCTGTCAATTAGGCGGATAATGTTTCGTATTAAAAAACTTAAGTTGACGAAGCCGAAATCTTTCCGCCGCCATATTTTTTGTCCTTCGAGTCGGATCAGATTCTGGTGGGTATAACATTTCAGCCTGAAGCAACGAAGTGTACACGTGTATTATTAATATTATCTCTTGGGTTGGTGAAGGTTTTAGTATTAGTATACCGTGTCGATAGCCTTGCTCCAATAATGTACGATTTCTCCCATTCCTATGGGCCATTATGTGACATTATAATAGTAATGGGTGTCGCGGCGGTCGTAGGTTCGACGATAATGTCGCGTCTAACAGCTAATGGCGCGGAAGTCGCCTACGCGAGTTCAATCTAAGGCTAAACGTTATTCGTTGTTTTGATTAGTTTTATCATATTTCACATTCTTATTACAGCTATTGGGATTTCCAGTTTTATATTTTATATATTCTGCACTTTTAGAGAAAACTTTGACCAGGTGGATCGTTGCGGATATGGAAAAACCATTAATAAACAGAAACTTCAAATGTCTTTGTTTAATAATTATGTAGATAATATTTAAATTTCGTTCGTTTTCGTTTCGTATCTTTTATGCTAGTCCTTTTTTAATTTTGGAGATCGGTATGTGAAACAGTCTGCAGTCTAGTCTGTGAATTCAAAATATTAACTTTACTGTTTTAATAGTTTTACAAGCGACAAAGCGTGGGTCGCCAATTACCATTTTCTTGAAACATTAACTTCGACCAAAGCTCCAGATGACCAGTTAAATCAACCAGCGAGATTACCATAAGGTCTTACGACATGGCAGTGGTACCGTAAGCTGCCCATCCCGCTCGCGGTCCACATCGACCGGTCAAGAGTTCGACACCCACGCAGATTCTGGAATACATCTAGGCTTATTTATACATGTTTCTGATCGTTATTGCCTGTGACACGCGTGCTTTGTCATTATTAACGACCGACACTGTCAAAACTTGGACATTCTTACTCACATTTATTGGTATTACTAAACTAAACTCTACATTTAAGTTATAAAGTTGAAATTTCTCAAGCTTGATAATGGAAAATATCAATTAGTCGTATAATAGCTAGTATTGATTTGAAAATTCATGTCTCCATCAGAGGTGTGGTTAATAGGTTTTAGAGAAAGGAATCTTTTATTTATTGCTTTAGAAAATGTTTTTGCAATGATTGATCGAGATGAGGTTAAAGGTAAAACAATTAACTGATAATATTATCGCTTTATTTATTTAATTTTTGTACTGTTTATTTACTTTAGTTACAATAAGTCACGAAGTAATGACTTTAAATAACCGTCTTGCCCTCGATTCATTAAACTTGTTTAAGATTTATGAAATGATCCAGTTTTAGCCACTTCTAGTTAATTTATCTTTCACTTTCCAGAGATCTACTTTACATTTCTCTTTCTAATTACTTTAACCTTAACTTCAAACCCAGGTTTAAATTATTGCTCAATAAATCTCATGGAGAGCACAATAATTTTCTCTCTCTTAATTCGTTCGTCAAAACAACATGACGTTTTGGACAGTTTTCAGTTCATTAGCTTTTGACCTGGCTCTCCAGCGTTGCTTGATAGTCCAATAACTCCCGTCCCCCGAGGCATCGCAGCATCGCACTCGACTTTCACGCGCCTGTGCTGTGGGCGTCACCTGCCGTGCCTTACCGCGTCTCTCAAACAACTCTACTTTCATGTCAGATACACCATTAATCTACCTTCTGACATTGTAATAAGACTCAATATGAATGCAATCAAACATATTGTCGTCGCCCACCGCAATCATAGCCTTTGAAGTCTAGTGTACAATATTTGAAAATACCTATAAATTTCTCAATGTCTGCTAGACATGGTTTAATCCCAGTAGCATGAACTGTGTGAAGCTGGGGTCAAAGTTTTGAATAAACTTTCACTTTTGAAAATATTGCAGTGTTTGGTATAGACACCTAATGACTACTGGATTCTTTGTCTAGCTAATAGAAAATCTAATCATTTGGAACAAGTTGAAGATGAATAAAAAGATTTAATACAAAAACTAATCTAAAAGGCATGTAAGCTAGCATTATCGAATTAAATGAAGCATTGAATTAGCCATAATTTTATTCATCCATCCAGAGTACCATTACAGCATAGATTCGATTTGTTTAGAGGCTTACATACTCGTGTATTGATACTGGTTCGCCTACGTGCCTATTAGTTTTTGTCTTGCTATTAAAACGCTATTGTGTGTTGTCAATCATACTTTGAAATTATCGACACAGTTGACTGACAGACAGTATTTGTATTACATTCTTTGGAATTATCGCCCACTGTTGGTATTATAATATCTGTCCAGTGCTATCTATGTATCTTTTTGACAGTTCATTAATTACATGCGTCCTTTATTGATTAGTTTATTTGATGATTGCTTCGTGTTTAGTTTCAGTTTTGTAATCCATTTCAGTAATCTTTTAGATATCGTATCGGAGCCCACCAATTACGTGTCTTTCTTATTTCATATCGAATGATTTCATATCGCACATTGTAACTGCGTAGTATTCGTCACCAATCTATCTTGATCTCCCTTGAAACTTTTAGCTTCTACTCTTTCATCAATATTTTGTGGATTGTGTAAAGCAGGGTTCTTATAAGGATGGTTTTGTAATTCTGCGCGTGACACACTTGACCAAAATAGAAGTTTATCTGATATACACAACCTGCCTGATAGTGTTCTCTCGAAGACACAGCCACGCCCATGTAATTATGATTATCACTAAATGATTATATTGCGACCTAAAATTGTTGTTTACAACCTTTAGTACACTCAAATATTTTCCGCTACCGATTTTTTACGATGGTGATAGTAATGTTTGCTGACATATTTTCAACTACCCTTAAGATTAAAACTCAATATAGTTACGTTCTTTGGCGTACCTACGTAAACTGTTAAAAGTTATTACGGATGGAGTAGTTAATACTGAAATGATATTATTGTTCTCTTTGATAATTTCAGTTGTATTGTATGTACCTACTTTTCCAGTCCAACAGTTAAATTATAAAATAACACTCATTCTTTTTCCTATAAGGAACTAGACTCTGTAAGAGAAATTTATTAATTTGTTTGCGAGTGAAAGACATAGCTGGTGAATGACGCTAAAATGTTGTAATGTCGCCCGTTATCAAACTACATATTGACAATAAATGTGTAATAGATCACATTCCAACAACGCTCATTCATCACCACGGATGTAGAGCCGGCGGGCGCAGGCGCAGTTACTCGAGTTATTGAGAGTGAAACGGCAAAGTGCAAACAAACATTTACTGCGACGTTGCTGTTGCTACGTTCAGACGTTCCATTACTCTTGTAAATATTATTCTTCTCTAACGATTTGGTAACTAATTTGAGACCAGAAGGCGAAGCATGTGTTGCGCGTGATACGGCTATATCATATATATCATGCCTTTTATCTCGTTCGTAACCAAGCAAATAGAAAGAGATCCAAGGCGCGATAGCGCAGTATCACGCTGCCATACTACGGCCACTGATAGATATACAATTTTATATTTGATAAAAAAGACAGCGCAAAAAAATCATGAAACGATGCATTCGGGGATTTCGGGGCAATGAGACTGACGCATCAATGAATCCTTATATCTAATAATTGATCCTATTAAGCATATTTTACCATAGATATTTTACCCACCCTGTATTTTAGAGGCTATCACCGTGCTGTGCTACGTCTAGGTAAATAGTCGTCTGATCACCGCGATATGTTCGTTTAAAATTGAGTTGTCTCTTCCAGCCACTACCGTATCATAGTAACAGATAATGCTACAGCAAACAGTTGTTTTGTCGATGCGTTCAAAATAGAACGAGTTCAAATATATCTTTAATATTCAAACGTGTTGAACCGTTGCCCTTTGGTTGTGCAACTTTAATCAAATTGCTCAAGTGGATTTGAATGGAACTGAACGTGGCGCCAATTCTAACTTGTGTCGCAGTTTGATCTTAATTAGCTTGTCTACTTGTGTTTAGATATGTTACATGTGTACTCAAAACATATTATAAGCTAATAAGACAACAGATACGATATGTCTTAGCGGCAGTTGGATTTGTAATAAACGAATAGTATAATGTTTAGAGAGTAGGTAACTGTCTTGACTAATTTATGGGACGCGAATATTTACTTGGTTCTTTAAGCTACGCGCATATTACGACGGGCTGCAACGGGGCGGGTCGCAACTGCTCGCAACGCAAAAATCCACTCAAATCGCTATTATAAAATTGATATGTACTAACGATCGATGTCGTTGCATTTTTGGGCAGCGGATTTCCGTCCGTGCGATTTGCCCTGGCTCGCTCTAGTGTGCAAAGTAAGTACCTAAGTATTTTCCGCTGTGATGCGGCGCGTCCTGACGTGCGCTTACCTTTAATCGACCATTATTTTATGTTTCGGTATCAATTTAAAATGATGTAAGTGAAAAAGAAAATCAAACATTAAAAACAGTTGACGGACCAAATGATAAAAGTTTAGTATTGCTCTGAACGCCCCGCAGCAGTGTAGTTAACGGTTGTCGATCAATCAAGTAGAAAACTTAGTATTACGCTCAATCTACAGATGTATGAATATGCAAGTGAAATCGATCAAGATGTTAATGCCAGCTACTGGATTATGACTGCTGCCTGGGATGGATTCAGGCAGGGCCTTTGGAAATTTTAGCCGAAGGCGAAAGAGTCCATGTAACGTTTGTAACCATTAATTTCGGATCCTATAGAGCCTTCTTTCTTAAACTACTAAAAAATTTCCGCAATATACAAAGTGTTAATGAATTAACGCAAAACCTCATACACCCCAACTGATTTATAACAAAATAATTAGATTGAAACAATAATTTCATTATTTTGATTGTTAAAATTTAAAGTTATTCGCATTTTAAATTTTATGCAGCAGAAAGCAAATAGCTTATTTAAAGCAAAAATGATTTGTTATCATTTCAGCAATGAATGAAAGCGCTAATGTACTCATGAATACATTTTAATAATCTTGTTTTGATAGTAAGTAGGGGTAGTGTGCCCGTGCGGAGGGTTGACATTGGGGTACAAAAAAATAAAAAATAAAAAATAATGTTCAGGAAAAAATTACCTATGTTGAAACCATGATAATTCGATTCTGCTCTCGATTCTAAACAAACTACTTTCTAGTTTTTTCGTTAATTCATTAACACGTTGTATAGGCCTTCCTTGTACTTAAAGTGTGAGAAATTAGAAATGCTTATTTTCATATACAGAATTACAGACAGGGTGTAATGTAAACTTTAATAGTTGGACTAGATATACCTACATAATGTAAACTTAAATATTGTTACATACTTAAGGGGGTGCTTCAGACCATCAAACTGAACAACTTTCACTTTGGGACCAACATAGAAATCGTGAAAAAAAATCTGCTGTTCTATAGAAATAGTGATTTTGTTGTTTTATAATAATAATAACACAGGAAGTTATTAACAACGTCACTAACCTATTTATACATATCACAAGAAACAAATCACACAATATGTGTAATTGAACGAATAGAGCAAAAATTGATCCATATCAGGTCCTATACTGATATAATTACAGCACTGTTGACAAAGTACCCCTTTCGATTCAAGCAATGAACTAAATGTACAACATATTTTCTCCGTCAGTTCATTACAAATGGGGACGCTAATTGTAGAGATAAATCTTATTGGGGGCGGTAAAATAGAGCCCATCAATAAAGGTTGATGACGCTGATGTCTAAACTCCTGTAAAATATCACGTTTCGAGAGATCACAAGCTTTAATGATAAACTTTGAATTAAAATAATGCGTGGAATTTTTACTTTGACGATCTAGTTCTATTCTTGTATCGCGTCGTCGTTGGTTTGATTTTGATTTGCCTCTAGAAATAAAAGTGAACCCCCACAAACCATCTGTTTCACGTTCGATAGTTTTCTTTTAGATTCGTATCTTACTATATTGTTTCTTACTTTATTTTTATTATCTATAGCGTAATACCTGCGACTACGTCGCGCACAAATTATATACCAAATTTTAAGTCAGATCATAAGCTATCAAACAAACAAAGTTTCATCAAAATCGGTTCAGTAGTTTTCGCGTGATGCTCGATCAAAGAAACAAACTTTTTTTTTAATTTACAGTTTTATAATAATACGAGCTTTTACCCGCGACTTCGTCCGCATAAATTATATAGCCGATTTTATGTCAGATGATAAGCTATCAAACAAAAAAAGTTTCATCAAAATCGGTTCAGTAGTTTTTGCGTGATACTCGAACAAACAAACACCCAAACAAACAAACAAACAAACAGACAGACAAAAAATCCAAAAATTTGTGATTTGGAATCAGGGACATCTAAAAACCATATCGTAATTTTTTTTTTGTAAATATCTTCAATGTACAGACAAATTTATGTTACAGTTTTATAATAGTTTAGATAGATAGATTACAATTTTATAATAGTACTAGTGTTAACCCGCGACTTCGTCCGCACAAATTATATACCAGATTTTAAGTCAGATTATAAGCTATCAAACAAAATAGTTTTATCAAAATCGGTTCAGTAGTTTTTGCGTGATGCTCGAACAAACACACAAAGCAAAAAAAATCTTTTTTTAAATTTACAGTTTTATAATAGTACGAGCTTTTACCCGCGACTTCGTCCGCATAAATTATATACCAGATTTTAAGTCAGATGATAAGCTATCAAACAAAAAAAGTTTCATCAAAATCGGTTCAGTAGTTTTTGCGTGATACTCGAACAAACAAACACCCAAACAAACAAACAAATAAACAAACAAACAAACAAACAAACATACAAACAAACAAACAAACAGACAGACAAAAAATCCAAAAATTGGTGATTTGGAATCAGGGACAGGTAAAAACCATGTCATAATTTTTTTTTTGTAAATATCTTTAATGTACAGACACATTTCTGTTACAGTTTTATAATAGTTAAGATAGATTTATTTTTGATGTGCACAACCGTTCTCATTTGTGTTTGTGTGTAAATGAAGTTACAGTATTTATTTCTAGACCTGTGGGTCTACCCGCACATTCGAACTTCGCAATTGCGTGAGTGTTTTCGTTTCAATGTCAACTCTATTACAATGAAGTGCGGACCGAAACAGGGGCGATCATCGAAACATCGAAAGTCCGGGTACAGGGCCTGATAACTAAATATATCCCCAATTCCTAACGTCTCTCGGGGTTTCCTCGTTTCTTCTTAATGTTCTAATTGTTTACTTACACCACCATTAAGATTGTCATGTACATGGCTGATGTCAAGGAAAACTGCTACCAGGAAGGCTCTAGTTTCCATAATAAACATTAATGGCGGAGCTAATCACCGATCATCGATAATGTTCGTCTTACCACGTGGCACTTGTCACGTATCATTCACAGTTTTATTAGTTACTTCAACATTAAATAATAATAATAATAATAAATAACGCTCACAGGCACATACTTTGTAATGATCCCAAGAAAGCACTATTAATAGGCTGTTTATTATGGAAACCATACAACAACGGCACAAACATGTAAACATCCATGACCGAACCGGGATTCGAACCCAGGACCCTGGTTTGGCAGGGTAATTATCTTCAGCCAGCGAATTCATGTAAGAACAGGACCTTCTCTTTACATTGAGACAATTTTAATTGAGATTGGCTGACAAATAATCCTTGTTGAGCGCGCCCCATACAAACGAAGTTTGATTCTATTTTGAATATTAACCAAATAAATTTAATGATTTTTATTTAAACACAATCCTGAAACTAATATCCGTGTCTGTGGTTTGTCAGATTTCCGTTATGTTATATAGTTTCAAAGTTACACTGCCTCAAAGACGAAGCCTCAAAGATACGAAAAAAAAAGCGTCAATTTTTAAACCGTAAAGGTTGTAGTATTTTTAAATACACTACTTTAAAAAAAAACATCCAAATCGGAGTAGTTTTAACGGGTTCCGGAGATAAAAACCTTCAGGGACTCTACTATATGTGAAGTCTACCAATCCTCATTCAGCACGCGTGGTGGACTAAAGCTCCTTGAGGGTAGACCTGTGCCCTGCAACGGGACCTATATGGGATGATGATGACTATATCACTTTGTGATGGCGAGTGAGGGGTAAGGAACGGTTGTGGGGAGTCGACCCGCTGCATAGTGGACTATAAATCTCACGCCTACTATACATATATAGATAATTATTTATTAATACATTTCACGCAAGGATTTCAAGATAACACAAAGTGGAATGTATTTGAAATTGCAAAAACGTGATAATCAGACCGGATTTTGAATGTTGATCGATAATTACTTGCCTACTTTGTGTCTGTAATTTGTTTTAATTGGCAGTGACTAATTAAGTGGCAATTGTCAATGGATTGCACATTCTGTCATTGTCATAGACTTGTCCATTTTGGTGGTTAGCAATATTTTTTTCTGAGAGGAAACTAATGTTAATGACTACTCAGCACTACATGTGACATACTCGTAGTCATGCTCATGACTATTGCCATCTCGTCATTCCTTAGTTAATAATGTAAATGTTACTGTCACGAGTCACGTAATCACGTTGCAGGATCTGATCCGAGCACTAGTCTCGCGTGGTTTCGCGCGTCGCGTTTTTGCCTGCCACGAGGCTCCGCAATCCTCAATCTCTTGTTCTTGACCAAAAACAATCCCTGAGATTGGGATAGATTCTCCCATAAACTACTTGACACTGGCGGAAATGCAGTGCTAACGCACAAGCAAGAACTAAGGAAGGAATTTTAATTAATTTTTATTTTGAAAATTTATTTTATCCGTTAATTATAAATTAAAAAAAAATATGTTAATGTAAGGCAGTAGGTATACTACTACACTCTCTTAAAGATAAAATCAGTGATGTGTTGTTAATTTCTTTATTTCTTGTAGGCTAGGTATAAGTTCTAGAAAACATTCCAAAATAAATAAATAAAATAAAAAATAAAAATTCTTTATTTGATCACAATTTAGTAATATACAAATAATTGAGTCCCTGACTCCCAAAGTCGGAAAACCGTGTATTGGGAGACAGTTTATTCCAAAATTCTAGCCATTCTTGTTCTTTAATATGCACTAATAGATATTTTGTTTACTTTAATGTAATTATGATACCAATCAGCAGTAAATTCTTTAAAATCCCAGATTTTCAGCCTACTCGTAAACTTGTAAAAATTTCTCAGGTTATTAAACTCTACTGCACGATAAAGACTAGTAGTAATCATAATTCTCAGGCCAGGTAAAGAGATAACAATTCAGATTGGAGTGTATTTTTTGGTAAATATTGATTTACTGTTGACTTGTTTATCAATAATTCATCGAACTCTTGTTAACAAGGTGCTCGATTGATACATTTCCAATGCATTCGTAGCTGAGTACATGATTTAAATGTTGTCGTTTTTGTCGTCATAATCTTCTAATAGGTACATAAGTTTTCTTTCAGTTTCTTGAATTTACCATGAGATTTTGAGAATTTTCTTTGGAGCACATCAATAAATATTTAATTTAACAAATATTGCAACCTGTTTTCTTTTGCGTTAAAACAGCTGTTTGTTGCTGGATGTTTTCTTCTCCGAATTGTGTTCTTGTCTAGCAGTTTTTTAACAAATAATGTATGATAATCGGAATAAATCTCATACTTATCGGCCAATAGGAATCGGTCGTGAGAACAGCAGGACATGGCTCTTCTCTAGAATCAAACATTATCTCACGTCGAGTTGACGAGTTACGCAGGATAACAGGTCGACGTAATCGGGCATAACAAGCGGAGCGATATGCGCGCGCGCAAATATTGTCCCTGTCGCAGTTCTTATCGCGGGAGCGGGCTCGTGAGGCCATCGCTCTACAGGTGATGTCCCATACCTTGCGAAACGTCTCTCTTTGCTTTATTATCTCTGTTATTAAATTGTTGGCCTTGGTCGTCATCTCAAATTTTTAAGTACCCACATTCCTTTCTACTTTCGACATTCATCTGTTCAAAATGATATAGGATACTTGCCCGGTCCCTCCGTTTCCAAAAATAAACACACCAGTAAGTTAATGCACGGTTGCTGTCCAAAAACCTGCACGAGATTAAGGGTGTGTAAAAACTATTACGTAACCTGCGTTTAACCTGATACTCCTTAATCCCGGGACCACAAAAAATAGTGACGGGATCCTGTTTTGTAAGGATCCCGGGGAATGCGCGGGGGAGGGGGGGACGCGGCACCTCGCAGGCGCGCCACTCTGCCGCCGAATAAATTATGTTCTTTGGCCTCACTGGCCCCCGTCCCCCGCGCCCGCGCGCGCTCCCCTCGCCCCTCGGGACCTTATCGATCGAGTTGGATAATCCGAGAGGTCGCTAGATCGCCGGCGCCTGCGCTCCACGTGGTGATGACCTCTCGCCCTGCAGAGCATGATCAGTACCAAATGCCATTTGCAACAGTCACGACACAATCGTACCTATACACGATATAAAAGGGGGCGTTACATTGCCGTCGTGCTCTGTTCCCTTCTAAACTAACCCTGTTACCGCTCGCTTCATTATAGACTTACATCTTACTTTCCCCAATGAAATCTTCATGATCTCTATCGTATAATTCAATTCGATCGACAGAACGGCAGTCCAGTTTATTCATATCTAAAACAAGATTGAGTGCGATGCAATGTTCAACATCAATTTCATCTTGATCAATTGCCCTTTTACTCGTGTATCTTTATAGCAAATCGATTTATACGATCCGACGTAGCATTCTGTGTAGTATTTATACATGGACATCGGAAACATCTGTATCGTTTGCCGAATTGAAAGCAGCTCCTGCACGTGCAAGGCGCGATTGTAGACGACTGCGATACTATCAACAAACTACATCATTATAAAAACATTGTGTGAAAGTAGTTCCTGCGATCGCTTTGTACCCACCAACGTTATGATACAGATTTAATCGTGACGGTTGATGAGCTTCTGATGGTTGTCATCTAGTGCCTTCGCTGTCTTCCCACGGGAAAACGTTTGTTTGTTTATACGTGTTGACTGCAGTGACGCGAAGCTCGGGTGTCCGAATCTAATGACGAACATCAAGAGTCCAATCGCAGCCCATATTAAGCAAATAACATCGATTATTTGCAAATTGATGTCCCAGACGAGACCGGAGAACAATGCCTTGGTCGTGTATAATTTGAATTTATTACTCCGATTTTCATTCGATTTGGCAATCGTCACGTGCACCCTCGATTTGATTGCGCGTACGGCTTGCATCCTTGAGATGCATTAATGTTTCTGTATCGGCGTTACCGTTATTCATTGCGATTTGATCGTGTTGCCAACTTTTGGGATGTTTACGCGGGATAAATATGGCTAACGGGAGGGGGAAGATATTTCAATTTAAATATTTCCATTTGCCCTTCGAGCAACATTAGATCACCGACGCAAATAAGTGTTGTGTTCTGTTGATTAGTCAAATATAACCAATGGAATGTCGATTGATAAAGGTATTTAATTACAGTGAAACATCTGATCAATTTGGAACTTACATCCAATATGTAACACAATCCAGCAGCGACTAATAATACTAATATAGCGGGCAGGTCTGTCCCAGCAAATCGGGGCGAGTTTGGTGCCCCGGTCGGACTCGGACGTGGCTCTGCGCGCACGCACGTGAGGCACATATGGCCAGCTGCGCGCTGCACATCCAGCGCTTTCGCAAGTCGAGATAACACCGATGCATGACCAAATCTGACGCGACCACCCCGCTTAGTTCCCTTACTCGGAAGTCGCTCCGCTCGCTATGGTGAAACTTAAACGAGGAAATCAAACTAATAAACCTGCATTAGAAGGAAATAACAATAAAACTATGAAGCTCGTAAAAGAACATTTAATAGCCTTTAGCCTCGTGATTTAGGTGTGGTCTTTAGTTTTATTGCATTTCTCTTATAACATTTGTGGGCAGTCCAAAGTTCGGTTCATGAACATTCGTGGCACAAATCTATAAAAAGCTACGGATTTTAACAGATGGCGAATTTCAGGAACTGCCGCCTTGTTTATGACTCTCGCTAAAATTATAAGCTTATTTACGAAATTTTCCAACAAGAAATGCGTATCATTCGTCCGTAGCGTTTTGCGATTCATAAAAGACGTCGTTGATTTCGGTTTTTGGTTCGTTTGTCAAGGAATTTGCTTATCATGCTCGTTATATGACAATATTTTCTTGTTTTACTTTTGAATGACGGTACTGTGCTCTCTTTAGTGACATCCTCATTCCGTAATAAAATTTGGTCGTGATAAAATCGTTAAATTGTCTTGTTGTTATGTACGAGAGCGTCACAGTGCGGTGTCTATTTGGCGTGCGGCTACTGTTTGTGTGTCGTGAGTGGATCTTTGTAAACAGTTGGCACTATCGCGGCGCCGTCAATGAATCGCGTCGTGGCTCTGACACGGATCGCGAGGAGCGCGGGCTGCGGGCAGCAAGAGTGTAGTCGCTCGCTCGTCTTATCTGCTCCGGAGCCATGTGGAGGCTGTGCAGCGGTGCATACTGCACGGGGCGGGGGCTGCGGGCCGGAGGGCAGCGGCAGAGGCGGGGCGGAGGGCCAGGGAGCGCCGCTCGCGCTCCGCCCGTCATTCGCGCCGTGAGCGTCACCCGAGCGACCCGTGTCCGCTTTCGTGTCCCCGAGACAGCGTGAATCGTGCGACTGTTCAATCTCGGTGTAAAAATAAAGCCGGCGACAGACGGCGGCGTCCCAAGTTATATTTAAATGATAGCGCTGAGTCGGGGCCAGGCTCGCCTCGGTCGCTCTCCGGCATGAGACTAAGTACGTGACACCTAGGCTAGACCATAAATCTAAGCTTCACGCCTTCAACCCGCCGCCAGTATCGTGTTACACGGCATATACCTTATACATAGTGCTCCGACGTTGTTGCGGTCGTGCTTCAAGACGTGTTGTTTTATGTAATTGTGTCACTGATGGATTCAGTCGTCGGAATGTGAGCATGAGTGTGATCCTGACGTGACGTGGTCGGTGGTTGGGCTTCCTCTTTGGAGCGGATTTGTATAATGGAAGGACGTGCAGGTTGATTTATTCATCGTTTCCTGTCTTTGTTGTTAAGTTGTTGTTATCTTTGTAAGTAAAAGCTGTGTTATACAACTCTGCATCTATTCGTTAATTTAAACTGTTTGTAAGAACTCGGTATAACATCTGTTTACGGTATACAGATTACTTGACTGTCATAAGTAAACTGTCCTCTATAATTGCATATATCATTCATATATGCAACAAGTTTTCTCATATACGAGCTCTAGGTCTCATATTTCTGTGCCAGTCTAAGCCTATTTACCACTATGCAATTATTTCAATTCTCATAAGTGATCATTACCTCTACCTTATAGAAATCTACTGGGAATCAAGAATTTCAATCAACTGTAGGTACGAGATAACTCGCTTCATTAATACCGTTGATCGTTTAATTATAATATTCTCGTGACTTGCCCGTATTAGCTATCTAACTTCAAAGTTCACATTAATCCTGTTTCATTCAACCTATAGGTATGTACATACCTACCGAGTTATAAGCACACATATTCCTTTACCAGAATTCTATCTGTCTAATAATAAAGGGAATTTTTTTGCTTTTCAATTTGACTGATGGCCAGAAAAAACCTTTTATCAAAATTGAATAGTGAAACCTTTTCCAACATGTGTAGCTTCAGATGATGTCAATTAAAAGAATTTACCTGCGTCAGCTCTATTGTTGTCTTTAGGCCCTTTTGTGCGCAGGAGACGCGTCGAAGGGCGGCTCTGTACCTGTTACCCGCTCCTTGCCAAAAAACTCCAACATTTTCTACAGATGTGGGATGAATATTAGTTTACTATTCAGAATTTTAAGCACCCATATAAATTTCGTTGCGATTGGTTTCTTTTGTAGTTTCAGGTTTAATATGTTTTGTTACTAATTCATATTGTGTATCTCGGAATTGAATTCTTCGTCAGTAAATCATCCGTGTAGGTATTGCATTCTTTATTTCATACTGTTTGTTTGTAATTGGATTCAAGGAATGTTTGGGTTATAGTCGTTTTATCAAGTAAATCTTATAACGGAATAGTTTTGTTTTATCTTTAATCAAGCTCAGATTATACGATTAACCTGTCATTATGACTTAATTTCTGCGAAACATACGTTTTTAGTGGTGATAAGATTAGGATTTGGAGATTATCATCACCTAATTTACTATATAGCTTTCTTGAAATATTGTTAATAAAAAAAGAAGCTAGAAAGATATAAAACCAGGCCAAGTTAGAGTCATACTCGCGCACGGAGAGTTCCGTACCACCTTACAATATTAAAAAAAAAACGTTTTTTCTCCGGGATCCTTCGCGCCAGCCCAACATACACTTGATTGTTTTTTATTATTATTTATTGTTTTACCATAAAGTATGCACTATAATTACACCAAGTTTGACTCTTGTATGTATTACCGTTTTTACGATAGAGCAAAATCAAAAAACAAAAAAAAACACGTTTCTTGTATGGAAGACCTTAATTTTTAACTTTTTTATTCGTTAGCAAATCCGCCATAATAACGCATATCTGTGAAAATTTTGATATAGGCAATAAAATGCAGCTTTATAGGTAGGACAGACAGACTTACGGAAGGACAGCGTAGGCTTATGATGCCGTTGGCACACTTTGGGCACCTTTTGGTACGGAACCCTTAAAATGGATATAGATAGAACCACTGATGTACTGAGTTGATACGGCCCATTGCTCGAATGCAATGGACAGGAACGTTTGTGGTCAAATAAAGCAGAGAAGGAATAAATATACAGTTCTTTACGATGTACAATCAAGTGGGAAGTTCGTACGATTTGTTTGTCTTTGAACAAGGTTCTCGACGTTGATGTTTAGTCAATTTGTTTGCTTTCCTTTCGTATTTGTTGTTTATACCTACTGATGAAACTTTTATTGCGTCTTTAAGATAATCTGTTTTTAAACGTCGCCTATAAACACAAATCATTTATTGCACCCATATGGGTGTACGGTATGGTGTGGCTGCTTGGATATCTTTTATGAGTTTCAGTTTTCTTGTTTATTTAGGTTTCTTTAATGTTATGGAGTTGAAGCTACTAATTAAGATGTTCAAAGAGTCTTGTAACGCTTTCAAGTCGATTTTGTTTGTAAGAGTATTTTTTATGGATTGTCTTATTTTTAGATCAGGATGAGTGTGTAATATTTCTTTTGGTTGACAATTATCTTCTCATACAGAAAATGACTCTTGATTGTTTTATAGTAGACTCTTAAGTCTTGCATCAATATAATGTCCTAGGATTTGAGTATACAATGACACGTAAAGGACATCTGGCACATAATACCAAAAAATGTATAACCGTCCTTCTATTTTTATTATGGACTATGGAACACTAGAAACTAACTGCAGGCATTAGTTTATTTTATAATGATTTATTAGTTTTTATCATTTTTATATAAAAAAATCATAGTGCTTGCAACACATCCTACCAACTCCTACTAAACAACATTGACAGCCATTTTGGGGTTGCTGCTTTTTAATAATTTATTAATAATAAATGATTAAATAACTCGTTAAATAAAAATAAATGATACTATCTGAGTCGTTTTTATAAAACCTCATAATTTATTACATATTTGACTTCAGTCAAAACTTCTATACATTTTAAGGAATTTTTTCAAGGGAGAGCGGCGGTTGTCTTTTGAGAACCTATACTTGGGCAAACATCTGGTCTCTTATACAGTTTATTACACTTTTGAAGCTAGATTCTTGCCTGTGACTTCTTCCGCTCCAGCTCCCGTCATCGTAGCTAGAGAAAACATTATGATACCAGTTTTTAAGTCAAATCACAAGCTTTTAAACACAAATTTTCATCAAAATCGGTCTAGTTAGTTTAGCGTGATGCTCGAATAAACACTTAGAATACCTACTGTTTTATAATAGTGTAGAAGGCTAGATTTTTGTTATTGCCCCTTTTCGTTTGCCGAATTTGTTTTTGCTTAATCAAATGTTGTTCAGTTAATAATTTTGGAGAAACAGTTTTATAGTTTTCGGGTTCGCCTCGTATGTCTTCCATGTAGTTACTTTGGTACTGTTCATTGAGGGTTCAAGCTTCGGCGCTGTTTGGGTTTTGTTGTTTGTCAACTTCTGCAAAGTACGACCACTTGAGGAGAGGTATAGAAACTCAATCTCGAAGCCCGGGTTCGAATCCGCACGGACGACATGCCATGTATTTCTAATAATGAGTATTTCTAACTTATTTACGTAATACCGACTACTTAAACGGTGAAGGAAACGATGCGTATGTAAAGCCTACCAATCCGTATTGGGCACGCGAGGTGGACTAACGCCCATGCATCCTCCCTGAGGGTAGGCCTGTATCCTGCAGTGGGATGTATGCTAATGATAATGATGAACTCCGATTTTCATTCATCATATTCGCAATCCGTCTCTTATCAATGTCTAATCGTACCATCTCTTTTGCCCATCAGGTCGGGGCCTAGTGTGCGAGTGCGCCGGCGCGACGTCATGCGGCGGCGCGCCGAACGGCACATGCGTGACGCAGCCCGGCGGCTACTGCTTCGTCACCGTCGAAGAGGTGGACGACGAGAACGGGCAGCTGGTGCTCGAACGCACCGCCGGCTGTCTGCCGCCTGATGAGGGCGGGCTTATGCAGGTAAGCTGGAGCTACTTACTGGTCTAACACATTCGTGCCTACTGACGCATTAGCATGTTTTGCTGAATTTGTAGCGGTGGTGCCCGGACAGCATGTACAGGCTGCCCAATTATCTCATCGAGAACGAATAAAGAGTGGGTACTGCGTGAAAATCTCAAATGATAGAGGGGGTCACAAATTTATATTATCTGTCACGCTCCCTGCATGGGTAGCATGACAACCCGCGATAGCCGTGATACGGCTTTATCACGTTTTTTATCTCGTTCGTTCGCGCGCAAACGAAAGATATAAAAGACGTGATAAAGCCGTATCGCAAGTAGTCATGCTACCCATGCTGGTCAGAAGACATTGAAAGAAGTACCTACTAACTGTGTGATTTTCTAAACACTTTCCTTTTGCAGGGGTCGGGTGGTTCGGACCATCAAATTGAATGACTTTTACTTTGGGAGCACACCTGAAAGCGCAAATAAAACCTGCTGTTGCATTGTAAAATGCAATACCAACTCGATTCAAATGTATGAAACTGCTGTTTTTTTAGCGATTTCAGATTTATTCACGTAGTGAAAGTTGTTCAAATTGATGGTCGGAACCACCCCTGAAAATTTGGAAAATATTAAAAAATCACCAAGTATGTAGAAATGTGCCAACTGATGGTGGTAAAAAGAATCATATTGTGTTAACAGTTTGTCATACAGCTTTGTGACATACTGTTTCTGACCAAAGGCCAGAGAGAAGGCCGAAACGATGGAACCGACTAACGATTTGTTTCAAATGAGATCGTCACAAATCCATCGACCTCCGTGTATCTTCCACTCCGATAATAAAGACGATCTTTGTTTGCAGTGTAAAGGGGCGCAGGCGCAGCACGAGCACCCGACGGTGATCCAGTGCTGCGGCAACGCGGACCTGTGCAACCGGCGCCTGCAGCCGCAGCTGCCGGAGCCGCCGCCCGACGAGCTGGAGCCGGCGGCCGTGCGCCCGCCCCTCGCCGCCTCCAGCCCCACGCTGCTCGTCGCGATCGCGCTCTGCGTCGCGCTGCTCGCGTTCATTGCCGCTTTCTTCTTGCTGTTCAGGTGCGTCTTGTTTCCGGCTCTACCAAAATATCACATAGCTAAAACCGATTTACGCTGAACAAAAGAATCAAAACTTGAAGTATTAATAAGTCGAGGAAGCTCATTAACGTTTGATCATGGAAGCTATTTTATTTATTTTATTTTAACACTTTATTGTACACACGGAAATACAACGTGTTAATGCATTAACGCAAAACTAGAAAGTAGTTTGTTTAGAATCGAGAGCAGAGTCGAATTATCATGGTTTCAACATGGGTAATTTTTTTCAAAATATTAAATAATTTCATAGCAAAATTTAAATTTTTCTGAACCCGATGACAACCCACCGCACGGGCACACTCACCCTACTTACTACCAAAACAAGATCATAAAAATATATTCATGAGTATGTTAGCACTTTCTTTCAGTGCTAAAATGTTAACTATCAAAATAATTAAATTATTGTTTCAATCTAATTATTTTGTTATAAATCAGTTGGGGTGTATAAGGTTTTGCGCTAATTCGTTAAAACGTTGTATACATGAAAACAGCATAATAGACAATTAGAAAGGGCGAGCTTATCTCTAAAGAGATTTCTTCCAGCAAACCCGAACTCCACGAACAACCACAAAGCTACATGATTACAAGATCACAAAATGCTCAGGACGGAGGAGGATGTCACTATTACCATCTGATGAAATGCATTTGAACCAGTGACATGCATTTATTTAAACTTTTTTAGTCTAAATTACCATCTTTGGACCTAGGTCACGTCAAAGCCATCCATCGAGATATGTTGAACTTCATACATTTAAACTAGGTGGCAAAAAATTCCCCAGTAACATATTAATTGCATCTCCGTGATAGTACTTGCAATAACTTATCAACCGATTGGTTTCAGAAGGCGGAGACGTGCCTGCAAGCGACCCCCATCACCTCCTGCCACACACCACGCCGAGATATCATCAGGATCCGGATCCGGGCTGCCCCTGCTCGTCCAGAGAACTGTCGCTAAACAGATACAGATGGTCGAGTCCATCGGCAAGGGACGCTACGGCGAAGTATGGCTCGCGAGGTGGAGAGGAGAAAAGGTCGCCGTCAAAGTGTTCTTCACCACTGAGGAGGCCTCCTGGTTTAGAGAGACCGAGATCTACCAAACAGTACTGATGCGCCACGAGAACATTCTCGGCTTCATCGCCGCCGACATCAAAGGCACCGGCTCCTGGACTCAGATGCTCCTCATCACCGACTATCACGAGAACGGCTCCCTACACGATTACCTACAAACGGTAGTACTAGACACCCACGGATTGACGACTATGGCGTATTCCATAGTCAGCGGACTGGCACACCTTCACATGGACATATTCGGCACTAAAGGAAAACCTGCAATCGCTCATCGCGATATAAAAAGCAAGAATATCCTCGTCAAACGGAACGGGCAGTGCGCGATCGCGGACTTTGGACTGGCGGTGCGATTCGTAGCGGAGCGTAACGAAGTGGACATAGCGCCCAACACTCGCGTCGGAACGCGCCGGTACATGCCGCCTGAGGTACTAAACGAGCAGCTGGACGTGAACAACTTCGAGGCGTTCAAAATGGCGGACATGTACTCGCTGGGTCTTGTTCTGTGGGAGATGTGCAGGAGATGCGCGACGGGAGACAAGGGCCAGTACGTGGAGTCATACTCGCTGCCGTACCAGGAGTTCGTGCCGTCGGACCCCTCGTTTGAGGACATGCACGAGGTAAATAAATAATAACCTTTCTTTTCACTCCTTACAATAGTCCTATATTGGCCAGGCGCTGTTTTGGATGCACTTCTGTAGTGAATACCGATTGATGTCCAATTACCATTTAGATCAAATTGTCTGACGGGCCTCTACGTGTTGGCCCCACACACGTCTCAAAGATCCGGGACACTCGTTTCCCGAGACAAGGAAAAGATATAAATAAAATTGTATTCCATAATAAAAAACATAAAATAAGAAAATACTGTTTCAGAACTTATTATTATAGATTTACGCTACTAAGATATTAGTAGATAACGATGCGTGTGACGTAAGTAGTGCATTATTGCATGGCGTGAAGTTAGCGCCCGAGCGCAGCGAGGGTTCAAAACGTTGTGTGGTATATCTGGTAAATCATTTATTTCGCTACGATGACGGCAATCGGTGTTGACGCAGTCGCAGGAAAACTCTAGTTTATCCTAATATATTGTTAATAATGTTGCAGGTGGTAGTGAGTCGTAACGTGCGGCCTCCCATCCCCGCGCGGTGGATCAGCGCGGAGCCGCTCGCGACGCTCGTCAACGTGATGTCGGAGTGCTGGCACGCCAACCCGCCCGTGCGGCTCACCGCGCTGCGCGTCAAGAAGACCCTCGCCAAGTACAACGCCGACACCACCATCAAGCTCGTCTGATCGCGTGCGCCCTCCATACCAGCGCGAGGGATCAGCTCAACAACGTGATGTCAAGAGTGCTGGCACGCCACCCGCGTCAAGGAGATCCTCGCCAAGTACAACGCAGCACCATCTCGTCTGATCATGCTACACTAGTGTGTTGGTGGGGTTACGCGTGTCAACGTGGTGTTAAGTGCTAGCACGCCACCCATGTCAAGACCCTCGCCAAGTACAACGCAGCATCATAAAACTCGTCTGATACGATCCGGTCGTACTAGTGCGTCTAGTCTTGCCTAGCTATCGATGTTGACCTTGAAAAATAGTAACAATATTGATGGTGCTATCAATATTTTCGATAGTATTGCTTTGAAACAATTTGATACTATCAAAACAGATTATTTAAAAAAATCTATAGTATTGAGATGCAATAGTAAGTCTATTTGTCTTTAGAATAGAACCATCTATACGGTGAAAGTGATATCATTAGCATCCTTTTAAACTAAGATTCTACCCATCAAACATCAACCAATCGGAGCACAAAAAAAACAGCTGTTGCATACATTTGAGTCGAGAAGGCGTAGTAGTTTTGTATGAAACAGCTGACTTTTTTTTTTGCTCCGATCGGTTTACTCCTATAGTAAAAATTGTTCAGTTTGATGGGTAAACTCTTAGTTTAAAAGGATGCTAATGATATCAATTTCACCCTGTATACTATCGAAAAAAAAAATCGATAACGCTTTCGATATTGTAACTATTTTTCGAGGTCACGAAAGTATCGATAGATCATCGATAGTTTCACTGTTGTTAGGCAACACTACACTCGTTCCTGTAAATATGTACTCTAGCTCGTAACTAAGTTTAGGTTCATTAAGTTCCTCGATATTTATTTTTAATTTGAAAGTTGAAATGAGAATCAAATAGTTGTAGCGCACCCATCGATGTTAAATTCAGTTTGACCACCGTTCTCGTATCTCAGTATTGTTAAGTTTGTTCGGATACGACTCTGAGGGTTAGTGCCATCTGTCCCCATTCCCAGCTGCCCCCGTCCCAACTGACCCTGATTTTATTGCCCTACTATAAATGTAATTAAATACCATATTTAAAAAAAAAAACCCTAGCCGGGGCCGTAGCGGAGTGAAGCGGAGCGGCGGTTGCCCGGCCCCTTTTTGACAGAATTAAGTAGTGCAATATAGAATCAATGCGTCTTTCTATTTGTAGGTATTTTTTCTGGCTTTACACATAGCCTTTTTGCTCTTGGTGTCTTTAATTAAAGTCATTTTAAATAAGATTTTACCGCAAAACTTTTTGACTTTGACTGTACTAAATTGAAACTAGTTTAAATTATGAAAATATATTCAAAATATCAACAGGCAGTGGGCGGGGCACATTGCTCGCAGAACCGATGGCCGTTGGGGCCGAAAAGTTCTCGAGTGGCGACCGCGTACCGGAAAGCGCAGCGTGGGTAGGCCCCGCACACGGTGGACCGACGACCTGGTTAAGGCGGCGGGAAAACGTTGGATGAGGGCAGCGCAGGACCGGTCGTTATGGCGATCCTTGGGGGAGGCCTATGTCCAGCAGTGGACGTCCATCGGCTGAGATGATGATGATGATTCAAAATATATTTATAATAAAATTAATCGAGTGTTGATATCATCGGGGTCAGTTGGGACAGGGGCAGCTGGGAATGGGGACAGATGGCACTAACCCGACTCTGATACCAGTGATTCGATTTATAATTATTTTTATTACTAACTTATGACTAAAAAATTAGCAAACCTGCTGGAATCTCTCAGTCAACTGATTTTTTTCGTTTAAGATTCTAAATATGTTGTATTTTATTTTATGATTGTTTATATAGAAGTAGTGAAGGGTTTTTATAATGAAATTTGTTGTCTTCCGTTTTTATAAGAGATGGAGTGTTCGGTGTAAGGCAGCTTATGTTTTAGTAGAAGATACCGCCATATGTCGACCTTCCGTCATCGAGTTTCCTAATAAAATGTATATATAATACAGTATTATGTATAAATAAACACACCAGGGTTGCCCACCCACCCCACGCAGCAATTTGTAATAAACAACATTAAGGGGCTATGTGAAAAAAATAGGATTCTTCAAAGCTTCATATATCATGAAGTACTAACAGTAGGAGTATGATTTTCAGATATGTGTAAATTGAACATATAATTTAAGTTTTGATTAGAGCCAAAACACGATTAAGACACATTTTATCGATAGAAAAACAAGCCAAAGTAGCCTCCATTTTTATCTATAAACGCTTGGATAGCGCTAAACGGTGAATAATAGAAACACAAGACTTGATTTAAAAAAAAGAGATTGATATTTTCTAAATTTTGATTAGAGCAGAATTGAAGTTACATAAATAGTACCATCACAATTAAATAAAGTTTGATTTGGCGCTCGATTCGTTTCAGGCGCGCGCGGCGCCCCATCTCTTTCTCTCCCATCAGGCCGTAATATAAGCTATCCCACGCTTGTTTCGCTAAAAAAAAATTTCGACATAGGCCCTTAAACAGATATAAAATTTTTTATCTAACATATTATCTTGATGCTTTTTTGTAGGTAATTTGATTGCGAACATGTTAGTATAATATTGCCTTGCCAAAAATCAGCAGACCTGGCAACTCGGTCTTATGCCTGGAAAAAGGTGGGCAACGCAACATTGGCGTTTTATTTACATATTTAACTCTCGATTGATAAAAGAAATCATTTTTAAAATTAACAATAGCTGTGCAGGGATATGAAACGGCAACTCTAGTAGGTCGGTACGTTTAGTTTATTTATACATAACTAGCCACCCGCCCCGGCTTCGCACGAGTGCAATGCTGATACTAATATAAACCTTCCTCTTGAATCACTCGTTATCTATTAAAAAAAAAAACCATCAAAATCCGTCGCGAAGTTTTAAAGATCTAAGCATACATGGGGACAGACAGCGGGAAGCTACTTTGTTTTATACTATGTAAGTACTGATATTGTACGTTTTATTTGGAAATTCGATGGCGGAAGGTGACAATGTATGGCGAGATCTTGTACTGTTAGTTAGAAACTTAGAATCGAATACTCAATGTGTTTCTTGCGAGTATGATGATCACTATTGTGACTCTAAACTGCCACAATGTTGGAACGAGATTTATTGTGATATTTTGACAATAAGATGCCTTTAAATACAAATTGACGTACAAAACCATAACTATTTCAAAATTATTGCAGCTTCGGTCAGCGGACCGTCAGTGGATTGTACTTAAGTTGATAAAAGACTAATATAAGTGTGTGAAGTATTAGTATTGGGATGTAAAGTGCAGTGTCTTATGAGATGCCTTCGCCAGATTTAGTATTAACATTATTTAGTTTTTGTATCGCGATGCACTTGGTTCGGTTTGTATGAACTGCCTAGAACGGTGCCTTATTGACAAATTTATATTTGTAAATTGATATTTTATAAACATGATTTCAAATTAAATGCGTTACGTATCGAACAGGGTACTTCAGCCCATCAAACTTAAAAAAAATCACTATGGAGCCAACATCAAAATCGCGAAAAGAAATCCGCTGTTCCATCGAAAATTCAATATCTAATCGAACAAAATCGATGAAACAGCAGAATTTTTTCACATGATTTTAATTTTGGTTCAGTAGAAAAAGTTTTTCAGTTTGATGGTCTGCACCCCATAAAGTAACGCATTGAAGTTTACACTAAAGTCAATGTTTTTGTGTCACAAATTACCTATTTACATAATAGGAGCCGTAGCACACCTGGGCGGAGTATTTTTCATTGCCAAACCATTATCGACGTTGCGTGCATTGAAATAACGTCGAAAATCAAGACAACTTTCGCCTCAAGTCTCTTCTATGCTGTCGGGGATTAGTAGTTGTGTTAATTGATTTTTGATGTTATTTCATCGCAGTCCAAGTCGATGTTGGTTTGGCAGCAAAAATGCTCTGCGCTTCATTTCGCCAGGTGTGCGCCGGCCCTAAGACTTTCTCAATTTTTAACAAAAATTATTGTGATTGCGGTGTCCATTTATTGGGAAATGCCATTTGTTGATGAATTAAATTGTGGTAAGTCCATGATGTTGGTCGAATCAAGTGCGTCCCGTAGCATTTACTGCGCGCGTGCGCGTGCGCCCTGTACAGTGTTGTGTAAATATAGCGGGTAGCGACATTGCGTAGGAACCTATACATGTTGATAGTTAAGTTACAAATAAAATATTAATGGACATTATTTACAGACTTGTTATTTTCGCTCACGTATTCAACTCGACCTCTATCGTACGCATCACGCATACGATTGATATCAGACCGTATTTATAATAAAGCCCGACCAGAAAAATAAAAAATCTCGCCATGTTGCGGAAAACCATATTGAAACTAATTTTTGTACTTGTAACACTGACATTGTTATAGTGGATTACAACGCCCCCCAACCAGAGCGCCTAGCATGATTTCTCTACACGTGCGCGACTCTGTTTTTTTCCATACTACAAGTCGCGGCAAGCGCGGCTTGGGCTCTCCGAAAAGCGCGGGAACCGGTTATTTTGTATGCAGCGAAGGCGAGTCGCGCGCGTGTAGAAAAATCATACTTGACATGCAGGTTTTGTACATTTATTTTCTGGTCAGGCTTTAGGCTGCCTGTCCATTGACGCGAGCTGGCTGGCGGAGCGGAGAAACGGAGTTTTATTAACCAATCAGGATTGCATAAAATCTCGAGCTCCTGATTGGTTAATATTTCCTCGTTAGGGTCAGCGCACACCCAGCGTAAAACTGTTCGAGCATGCGCGAGCAGGTTTCATTGATTCAATTGATAATGAACTCTATTTCCATTGAAATAAAGTTGAAAATAGCTTGCAAGTGATTAAATCCCTTCAGCGTCTGTTCGAGTATGCTCGCGTATGCTCCTCGAGGCGACGGGAGCAGTCGCGAGCATGCGCGCGGATGCTCGCGCATGCTCGAGCATGTTCGAGCATACGCCCGTGTCTCCGAACTCTTTTTGAAAATACAAAGAAAATCTGAAAGGTCGAAGCAGATTTAGTAGGTTTTCAAATTGTTCATATTCCATTTTATAGTTCCTAGCCATAAAATAACTGTCCCTAGAACTTTAAACCGTAACACAGCACAGGGCGTAGTATTTCCCAAATATAAGTACATCTTTCTTGCCTCTTTTCATCTTATTGATGTGCTCTTCTTGCTCCTCTTCCTTTGCTAGTAACCCAATAATTACCAAATCCCAGTCTACCATACTTTAACATTGTTGTTATCGCACGTCTTTACTATAAAATATTGTAAACACAACGCAAAATTCACTACGTCAACTGTAGCAACACGGGAGCATCCGCGAGACTGTTCGAACACGCGCGAGCATGCTCCGCCGCTGCCGCCGGCGGATTTTGCCGCTAGGTGTGCGCGACTGCAAAGAACATGCTCGAGCATGCGCGAGCAGTTCTACGCTGGGTGTGCGCTGACCCTTACTCCGCACCGCCAGCTCGCTCCGCGTCAATGGACAGGCACCCTTACTCTGTGATATCAGGAAGGTGGCATTAGTATTTGGATCTATGATTGATTAGGTGTACCACGGGAAATGCCTGATATTAATTCGAGCCACAGACCAACATGCTAAGTCGTCGCTTTCATCAATTTCTATACGAAAACGAAATGGCCAAAAGGTGGCCTCTAGCATCTAGCATGATGTCACTACATACGCGCGACTCTGCCTTTTTCCATACTACTCGTCGGCGTCGCGGCAAGCGCTACTGAAAAGCGCTCTGGGAACTTAGATCAAACTAATGTCATTGTCTGGGAAGGGGTTATTTTCTATGCAGAGAACCAGAGAAGGCGCGTCGCGTGTGTGTAGGAAAACCATACCAGGGTCAATTCTTCGGGCTATGTAGGCTATCCTGGTTATTCTGCGAATTTCTTCATTTCTGTCTCGATCCCGCATGGAAACTTCAAACTAATTCCCTTTGAATGACTTTCAGTATTTTTACGAGGCTTTGAGTGAGTGACCACGTCTCGGTGCCATGTCATCATTGGTAGTACCTACTTCCTACACACTGGTCAAATACTTGTCTTGAAACATTGCGGTGATTGGGACTAGAAGATAGGAGGTAGGTAGCCTTCCGAAGTCGACTTGGATTTGAGGGTTAACCTCTATAGGTAAACCCAGGTTATGCTAATCGTTAAAAACTTAAGCGCAGAGTCTACGAGCTTAACATGATATGACATGATCTTCGTCTTGTCCATGTTCATGAAGCATTCTACTGGAGGTCTTTAGTAGAAGTCATGCTAGTAATTAAAAGCAGTTCTCTTGGAATAGGGTTTAGGTAGATATATTAAAGATCTTGAACAGTGTTATCTTAGGGATAGGACTAAGTTGAAGGCTGATATGGTAAGGTGTCAAGGATTGAAGAGAGGTATGCTTAGATGTCGGGGGTCAGGGCCGTTTAAGGTCGGGCGGAATCAAAAGGCTAGTTTTTGGATGAGTAACATAATTCAGTGTCTGTGAAATCTTCTCTCCAGAAAAGAAAAGAACACACCACTCAAAACGCGATGGTGATACTGAGTTCCATTAGCCTACCTACCCTCAAAATAACATTTAAAGGCTGGAGCGAGCGAAACGAGCTCGAGATTTCACACTCCAAGACTCAAAACGGTGTTGGTATGAGTTTCATTAGCCTATATACGCTCATAATATTATAGGCTTGAGCGAGCGAAGCTAGCTCGAAATTTTGTAAGGGAATTTGCCTAACTTGCCCATATTGTACTTTAGGCATAACTTTAGGTCGGAACAATTATTTTGAGGGGGGGGGGGGGAGTTATGACGGCATCTTTTTTTTATGAGATTTAAAAAAAAATGTTCTGAAACCTATCGTGTGGGGTATCAAATGAAAGGGCTTCATGAGCCGGTTCTAAAAATATACTACACCAATACCTTACAGCCACTTGTTTTAAAAATATCCAAAAAGTATTTTCAAAACATACCAAGTTCGGGCGGCTCCTCCAGTTAAAATTGCTGAGTAAATTTATGTAAAGCATATGCCAAATGTCTCGTAATATCCTCATATCTAACGTGAATAAGGCAATTACAAAAATATTCATGTTTCTTTTCTAGTTTAAAAGTATTTGATATCAATTTCCCTGTACAAGGTGTAATAACAAAACACCCTAGTATACTTAAGGGGGTGCTTCAGTTCAGACCTTAGCTTCAGACCATCAAACTGAACAACTTTCACTATGGAGCGAACACCGAGAAAAAATAAATCACCTGTCCCATATAAAACTGCAGTACCGATTCGACTAAAATGTATGGGACAGCCAAGAAGATTACATACAGCTTCTTGGGGACAGCAGATTTTTTATTTTTTCTTGATTTAAAGATTTTGGCTCAAAAAAAAAATTCAAAATTTTGACGTCATTTTTTGACTCTACCACCGCGTCGGAAGGTGTTCCGTTGAGAGAAGATGCGGCCAGAAACTCTACAACACACATCTTTTGAACAAAACAAAATGTACAAAGTACAATTAAAATACAATATTGCATTACATAGTGTAAAACTGTCAAGGCTCCATAGTGAAAGTTGCAGTTTGATGGTCTGTAGCATAGATAAATTAAAGTAGGCAAGATTGCTCACGTCAAACAAAGAACAAAGCTCTCGTAAAACTTATTATTGTCGCCGGTACCTCGTAGTTCGACTTATTATATTAGATGGCGTTACTATACTAGCTGAAGTCGCGCCTATAAGTGGAATACCTAGTACCATCTATCGAAAAATTTGATGAAACTCAACTTCGATGCAGGTGTGCGTAGACCTAAGATGACATAGGAGTGTGTGTGTCTTTTAGCTTCTCGAGTTGAAAGAAAGATTACATTCGCAATTTTATAAAGTAGGTAGGTAAGGTAGGTAAAAGGTACCTTATGAGTACACCTTGGCTTAGTGGTTAAAGTGTCTGCTTGATAATTCTTAATACAGCAGGGGTTTGTTTTTATGAATCACCACGACTTACCATGTTTTATCTACATACAAAAATTTACTCTGCTGCTGTTTACCGTTGAGGGTACTCCTCAACGGTAAACAGCATTGGCTTGATATTTTTCTGTTCACGTTCAGTTTTGATAGCAAAACAAATATTTAATCAGGGTCTGGTGCAGAAGCAAGGAATGACTCCGTACGAGGGTACTCCTCAACGGTAAACAGCATTGACTCGCAATTTTCTTGTACACGTTCAATTTTGATAGGAAAACACACATTGAACCAGGATCTGATGCTGAGGCCAGTAATGTCTCCGTACGAGGGTACTCCTCAACGGTAAACAGCATTGGCTTGATTTTTTTTTGTTCGCGTTCAGTTTTGATAGCAAAACACATATACAACCAGGATCTGGTACTGAAGCCAGGGATGTCTTCGTACGAGGGTACTCCTCAACGGTAAACAGCATTGGTTTGATTTTTATCTCTTCCTGTTTAGTTTTGAAAGCAAAACACATATTGAACCAGGATCTGGTACTGAAGCCAGGGATGTCTTCGTACGAGGGTACTCCTCAACGGTAAACAGCATTGGCTTGATTTTTATCTCTTCCTGTTTAGTTTTGAAAGCAAAACACATATTGAACCAGGATCTGGTGCTGAAGCCAGGAATGTCTCCGTACGAGGGTACTCCTCAACGGTGAACAGGATTGTCTTGAAATTTTTTTGTTCACGTTCAGTTTTGATAACAAAACACATATTGAACCAGGATCTGGTGCTGAAGCCAGGTATGTCTCCGTACGAGGGTACTCCTCAACGGTAAACAGCATTGGCTTGCACTTTTTTTGTTCACGTTCAGTTTTGATAGCAAAACACATATTGAACCAGGATCTGGTGCTGAAGCCAGGGATGTCTTCGTACGAAGGTACTCCTCAACGGTAAACAGCATTGGCTTGATTTTTATCTCTTCCTGTTTAGTTTTGAAAGCAAAACACATATTTAACCAGGATCTGGTGCTGAAGCCAGGAATGTCTCCGTACGAGGGTACTCCTCAACGGTGAACAGGATTGTCTTGAAATTTTTTTGTTCACGTTCAGTTTTGATAACAAAACACATATTGAACCAGGATCTGGTGCTGAAGCCAGTAATGTCTCCGTACGAGGGTACTCCTCAACGGTAAACAGCATTGGCTTGCACTTTTTTTGTTCACGTTCAGTTTTGATAGCAAAACACATATTGAACCAGGATCTGGTGCTGAAGCCAGGGATGTCTTCGTACGAGGGTACTCCTCAACGGTAAACAGCATTGGCTTGATTTTTTTTTGTTCGCGTTCAGTTTTTATAGCAAAACATATATTCAACCAGGATCTGGTACTGAAGCCAGGGATGTCTTCGTACGAGGGTACTCCTCAACGGTAAACAGCATTGGCTTGATTTTTATTTCTTCCTGTTTAGTTTTGAAAGCAAAACACATATTTAACCAGGATCTGGTGCTGAAGTCAGGAATGTCTCCGTACGAGGGTACTCCTCAACGGTAAACAGCATTGGCTTGATTTTTTTTTGTTCGCATTTAGTTTTGATAGCAAAACACATATTCAACCAGGATCTGGTGCTGAAGCCAGGGATGTCTTCGTACGAGGGTACTCCTCAACGGTGAACAGGATTGTCTTAAAATTTTTTTGTTCACGTTCAGTTTTGATAACAAAACACATATTGAACCAGGATCTGGTGCTGAAGCCAGTAATGTCTCCGTACGAGGGTACTCCTCAACGGTAAACAGCATTGGCTTGCACTTTTTTTGTTCACGTTCAGTTTTGATAGCAAAACACATATTGAACCAGGATCTGGTGCTGAAGCCAGGGATGTCTTCGTACGAGGGTACTCCTCAACGGTAAACAGCATTGGCTTGATTTTTTTTTGTTCGCGTTCAGTTTTTATAGCAAAACACATATTCAACCAGGATCTGGTACTGAAGCCAGGGATGTCTTCGTACGAGGGTACTCCTCAACGGTAAACAGCATTGGCTTGATTTTTATTTCTTCCTGTTTAGTTTTGAAAGCAAAACACATATTTAACCAGGATCTGGTGCTGAAGTCAGGAATGTCTCCGTACGAGGGTACTCCTCAACGGTAAACAGCATTGGCTTGATTTTTTTTTGTTCGCATTTAGTTTTGATAGCAAAACACATATTCAACCAGGATCTGGTGCTAAAGCCAGGGATGTCTTCGTACGAGGGTACTCCTCAACGGTGAACAGGATTGCCTTGAAATTTTTTGTTCACGTTCAGTTTTGATAGCAAAACAGATATTTAACCAGGATCTGATGCTGAAGCCAGAGATGTCTTCATACGAGGGTACTCCTCAACGGTAAACAGCGTTGGCTTGATTTGTACTTATCTTCTTCCTGTTTAGTTTTGAAAGCAAAGCATATATTTAACCAGGATCTGGTACTGAAGCCAGGTATGTCTCCGTACGAGGGTACTCCTCATCGGTAAACAGCATTGGCTTGAAATGTTTTTGTTCACGTTCAGTTTTGATAGCAAAACACATATTGAGCCAGGATCTGGTGCTAAAGCCAGGGATGTCTTCGTACGGGGGTACTCCTTAGTACGAGGGTAAACAGCATTGGCTTGATTTTTATCTCTTCCTGTTTAGTTTTGAAAGCAAAACACACATTTAACCAGGATCTGGTGCTGAAACCAGGAATGGTCCGTACGGAGGCACTCCTCAACTGTAAACGGTATATGCAAGTCAATACTGTTTACCGTTGAGGAGTGCCCTTGTACGAAGACATTCCTGGCTTCGGCATCAGATCCTGGTTAAATTTGTATTTTGCTATCAAAACTGAACGCGAATAAACAAAATTCAAGCCAACGCTGTTTACCGTTGAGGAGTACCCTCGTACGAAGCCATCTCTGGCTTCAGCATCAGATCCTGGTTAAATATGTGTTTTGCTATCAAAACTTAACGCGAACAAACAAAATTCAAGCCAACGCTGTTTACCGTTGAGGAGTACCCTCGTATGAAGACATCTCTGGCTTCGACATCAGATCCTGGTTAAATATGTATTTTGCTATCAAAACTGAACGCGAACAAACAAAATTCAAGACAACGCTGTTTACCGTTGAGGAGTACCCTCGTACGAAGACATCTCTGGCTTCGGCATCAAATCCCGGTTAAATATGTGTTTTGCTATCAAAACTGAACGCGAACAAACAAAATTCAAGCCAACGCTGTTTACCGTTGAGGAGTACCCTCGTACGAAGACATCTCTGGCTTCGGCATCAGATCCTGGTTAAATATGTGTTTTGCTATCAAAACTGAACGCGAACAAACAAAATTCAAGCCAACGCTGTTTACCGTTGAGGAGTACCCTCGTACGAAGACATCTCTGGCTTCGGCATCAGATCCTGGTTAAATATGTGTTTTGCTATCAAAACTGAACGCGAACAAACAAAATTCAAGCCAACGCTGTTTACCGTTGAGGAGTACCCTCGTACGGAGACATCTCTGGCTTCAGCATCAGATCCTGGTTAAATATGTGCTTTGCTATCAAAACTGAACGCGAACAAACAAAATTCAAGCCAACGCTGTTTACCGTTGAGGAGTACCCTCGTACGAAGACATCTCTGGCTTCGGCATCAGATCCTGGTTAAATATGTGTTTTGCTATCAAAACTGAACGCGAACAAACAAAATTCAAGCCAATGCTATTTACCGTTGAGGAGTACCCTCGTACGAAGACATCTCTGGCTTCGGGATCAGATCCTGGTTAAATATGTGTTTTGCTATCAAAACTGAACGCGAACAAACAAAATTCAAGCCAACGCTGTTTACCGTTGAGGAGTACCCTCGTACGAAGACATCTCTGGCTTCGGCATCAGATCCTGGTTAAATATGTGTTTTGCTATCAAAACTGAACGCGAACAAACAAAATTCAAGCCAACGCTGTTTACCGTTGAGGAGTACCCTCGTACGGAGACATCTCTGGCTTCAGCATCAGATCCTGGTTAAATTTGTGCTTTGCTATCAAAACTGAACGCGAACAAACAAAATTCAAGCCAACGCTGTTTACCGTTGAGGAGTACCCTCGTACGAAGACATCTGTGGCTTCAGCATCAGATCCTGGTTATATATGTGTTTTGCTATCAAAACTGAACGCGAACAAACAAAATTCAAGCCAACGCTGTTTACCGTTGAGGAGTACCCTCGTACGAAGACATCTCTGGCTTCGGCATCAGATCCTGGTTAAATATGTGTTTTGCTATCAAAACTGAACGCGAACAAACAAAATTCAAGCCAACGCTGTTTACCGTTGAGGAGTACCCTCGTACGAAGACATCTCTGGCTTCGGCATCAGATCCTGGTTAAATATGTGATTTGCTATCAAAACTGAACGCGAACAAACAAAATTCAAGCCAACGCTGTTTACCGTTGAGGAGTACCCTCGTACGGAGACATCTCTGGCTTCAGCATCAGATCCTGGTTAAATTTGTGCTTTGCTATCAAAACTGAACGCGAACAAACAAAATTCAAGCCAACGCTGTTTACCGTTGAGGAGTACCCTCGTACGAAGACATCTGTGGCTTCAGCATCAGATCCTGGTTATATATGTGTTTTGCTATCAAAACTGAACGCGAACAAACAAAATTCAAGCCAACGCTGTTTACCGTTGAGGAGTACCCTCGTACGAAGACATCTCTGGCTTCGGCATCAGATCCTGGTTAAATATGTGTTTTGCTATCAAAACTGAACGCGAACAAACAAAATTCAAGCCAACGCTGTTTACCGTTGAGGAGTACCCTCGTACGAAGACATCTCTGGCTTCGGCATCAGATCCTGGTTAAATATGTGTTTTGCTATCAAAACTGAACGCGAACAAACAAAATTCAAGCCAACGCTGTTTACCGTTGAGGAGTACCCTCGTACGGAGACATCTCTGGCTTCAGCATCAGATCCTGGTTAAATATGTGCTTTGCTATCAAAACTGAACGCGAACAAACAAAATTCAAGCCAACGCTGTTTACCGTTGAGGAGTACCCTCGTACGAAGACATCTCTGGCTTCGGCATCAGATCCTGGTTAAATATGTGTTTTGCTATCAAAACTGAACGCGAACAAACAAAATTCAAGCCAATGCTATTTACCGTTGAGGAGTACCCTCGTACGAAGACATCTCTGGCTTCGGGATCAGATCCTGGTTAAATATGTGTTTTGCTATTAAAACTGAACGCGAACAAACAAAATTCAAGCCAATGCTATTTACCGTTGAGGAGTACCCTCGTACGAAGACATCTCTGTCTTCGGCATCAGATCCTGGTTAAATATGTGTTTTGCTATTAAAACTGAACGCGAACAAACAAAATTCAAGCCAATGCTATTTACCGTTGAGGAGTACCCTCGTACGGAGACATTCTTGGCTTCAGCACCAGTTCCCGATTAAATAATGTATTTTTCTTTCAAAACTGAACAAGAATAAAAAAAAATCAAGCCCACGCTCTTTACCGTTGAGGAGTACCATCGTACGGAGACATTCCTGTCTTCAGCACCAGATCCTGGTTAAATATGTTTTGCTATCAAAACTGAACGTGTAGGGAACAGGGCGGGTGGGGCGTTAGTCCACCACGCGTTAAAATATTTTATTCATTGATATTTTTTAAATGTGCGAGTATATACGCAAGCTTAACAATTTCAAATTTAGTTTTTTTTTCAATAGCCTGGAGTATGATGTTTGAATCTCATTCGGTGAGTTCAGCAGTTGAAAATGTCAAAATTACTATGGAGATAGTAGGTATAAGAAGTATCTTTCTACTGCTGATTTGACTTTCAAAAATCGCACTCCTGGAGTATGATTTTTTAATGTCAAATCAGCAGTAGAAAGATGCACGTCTCCATAGTAATTTTGATATTTTCAACTGCTGAACTCAGCAAATGAGATTCAAAAATCGCACTCCTAGCAATCTTGTTTAGTATGAATTTTGAAATGTGCGCCATCTACCGGAATTCTCTATAACTGCATGCTACTCCCGCTTAGTATTATATCGTATTGTAGATCAATGAAAAAAATGTAAAAAAACCTGCTTATGAAATTGCTATTTTCAATGTGATGTTATGAAAATAATATATTTTGTTGCTCAAAATAAATAAATATGATGAACCAGAACAGTAAAATGCGATATTTCGTCGATTTCAGACAAATTTTACTTCTAGCGGACCAAGTAATGCCATCTAGTGACATTTTAAAAATTATTGTGAGTTATACAAGGAAATAGCATTCTATGCTTTTCCATCTTCTTTGTCTGTAGCACCCCCTCAAGTATTACTAGTGTGTATTGTTACACCCTGTATACAGGGTGTAAATTAAAATAGGACAGCTACTTAAAGAGGTGCTTCAGACCATCAAACTGAACAACTTTTTCTATGGGACCAATATCGAAATCGCGAAAAAAAAATCCGCTGTCCCATACATTTCAGTCGAGTTATGTTTGCAGTTTTGTATGGGAGAGCGGATTTTTTTTTCGCGATTTCGATATTGGTCCCATAAAGTTGTTCAGTTTGATGGTCTGAAGCACCCCTTTAAGTAGCTGTCCCATTTTATTGTACACCCTGTATTTGATTGAATAATACAAACAGCATCAAAATCGGTTTAGTGGTTCTTGTTGTGGAAGTAGTTACTCGATGTTGTAGCTTCACTTGTTCTGCTTATTACAGAAGTGACAGAAGGGCTAAGTTACTCCAATTCAGGATCGAGTAGGTACTATAAATGAAAAGAGACAATGTACTTAAAATGAGATTTATTTTATACTTATTTACATTCCATCACGAATCATTCTCAGCATTCATACAAAATAACTATAACTATGGAAATATAGTAATGTCAGTCACTCCTAGTCCACCCTTACCAATATAATAGTCTATAAAATAAAAGGATTTGTTTGTCCAACAAAATAGTAGATTGACGATTTGTAACGCGACCTAGGTAAACTTGTGTTGTTCCTCTTAGTACGGCGCATATCTTCTGGAGGGCGACGGACCGCGCATTCCCGGCCTGAAATTATATAAAAAATATTTTAGAAATAGTACGAGGTTACAGGCCAAATTATTTAGAAAAAGACAAAGGAATATCATTTTCCCAGGAGTGCGATGTTTGAATCTCATTCGCATGAGTTCAGCAGTTGAAAATGTCAAAATTACTGTGGAGACACGCATCTTTCTACGGCTGATTTGACTTTCAAAAATCACTCTCCTCCAGAAAGATGCTTATCTCCACAGTAATTTTGACATTTTCAACTGCTGAACTCAGCAAATGAGATTCAAAAATCGCACTCCAGGTCTACCCAATATCAAACTGTACAAAAACATGTATAGTCATTCCTTACAGTCGCACACAGATTGCCATACGAGTGACAGAGCTAGATTAGACGTTAATCTGTTGTCTGTTAAACAAATGTCACCACTTTTTAAGCAAATTCAAGCTAAATTCGTTCTTAACATAAGGAAATAGCTGAGTCTGCCAGCTGCAGGTCTGGTGACCAAAATGATGCAAGACGGTTCCGTTTACTATTGACATTTCACTTATTCTAATGGGCAGTTGTCATAAGTGTGAATGTCAAGTAGTGTTTCTATGTCTTGCTTTATATTATTTATCTACCCCTATATTTTATCTTTGCATTTGCCTATATTAATTTCATGGATGCAAATTTTGATGTTTTTCAGAAGTAGAGAAAACCAGTCTTTCAAAATCATCTGATTAAGCTTCTGTTTAAGGCAGGAAATAGCTAATCATCTGCCATGATAGTTTTATTTGTAACTAGCGACCCCACCATAGGTCGCCCATAGGTGGTATCTATAACTAAATATAATTATTATACACAAACCTTTCAGGAGAAATTCTCTAAATGACAGTGAAAACTATATTAAAATCCAATCCATGGTTTAGAAGAAATAAGTGGAGAAAAGAAAGTGAAATGATTAGGAGTCTGTCCTCAGATATCAACTTTGGTTAGAGGTAAAACATCAATTCTATCTTACCTTCTGTCATCAAACGTGTCACGGCTAAAGTCCTCGTACATCCTGTAAAGAAATATGATCAAAGTTAATATTGTTGTGTAAACAAATCAAATAACAGGAAGTGAGAAGTGCTTGTTAGAGAATTAATTTCCCTCCTGCATATAAAATGTACTGAGTACAAATTCTGAACTTAATGCCTAGGGCCTAAAATGCCACCCCCAGAGAAAACAACTTTGCATTTGTGAAAGCGAAGCGCGCATGACTCCTTTCTCATTTTAGTGTGCATGGCATGCTAGCCCTACAGATCAGGGTGAGCCTTAACAAGTAATACTATAAATTAGGTATATTATCAAACTATACAAGTTACATTTTAATTAATAATGCCACTCTCATTGATAGTCTATGAAAAGAAATATAAACCTAGTAAGAAAGAACATACACACGGCGACACATCAAGCTATACAAAACCAGCATAAGCAGACGACGACGATAAATGTTGCCAGAAATACGCGCGGCCAGCTTATTTTGGTTTTGTATAGCTCGATGTGTCGCTGTGTACATAATCATTTTTCTTAAGGTCCATGCTTCTTTGTTCAGACATCAAGGTGACCAAGTATCAAAAAGTGTAAACTAAATTACGTTTAGTCAGTATAAAACTAGTGAATACAAGTCGCGACACAAGTTAACTCTCACCCCCGGGACATCTGCGGTCCTCGCGGGGGACTTCTTCGGCTGTACATAGCATCATACGACGACCTCATGGATCCCATGGCGCTGCGCATCGGCGGCAGGCTCGGCATCGGCGGCATCGGCTCGCGGCGCAGCGGCGGCGACGCGAAGTCTCCGCGCGCGCCGCGCGACGCGCCCATGTCCAGCCCGCGCGACCCGCCGCCCGGGTAGCGCCGCTCGAACAGGTCCCGCGGCGAGTCGAACCTCGCCCGCTCATAGTAGCCATCGTACGGGTCCTGTTGTATGAGTTCTCTTTTAGTTTGCAATCGAGGAAGGCTTCCAAATACAATTCAATGGATTACTATTGAGTGAAACGAGGCATTTTAGATAGTTAATATGTCCAAAAACATTAATGATTCCCTAGCGGTCCTATCGATGTAACGAAATGTTAATTTTGTTATTCATGTAACGAAAACGGTCATTTTCGATAAGCAAACAGATACTGTAGCATCACGAGCCCGATGTTTGAACGGCCCGAGTTAGGTACCGCGTGCGGAGTGAAAGTCCACGCTCGGCCTACGTGATGCATCGACGGATGAGCCGGCGGAACAGAATAGAGAAGCGCGTTACCCCAAATCCTCCCATCATGCGATCGCGGAGGAAGGGCGGCGGCGGCGGCGGGGGGTAGGGGTCGCGGCCGAACGCGCGATCGCGGAACCCGTTGCGGTCGGGGCCCATCGCCTTGGGGCACTCCTTGGACCAGTGGCCGCCGCGGCCGCAGCGGTAGCACTGCTCGGGGTCGCCCATGCCGGGCCGCTGGCGCACGCGGCTCGTCGACATCTGCACCTTCATGGGCTGCCCGTCCACCATCATGCCGTTGAGCTCTTTGATGGCGTCGTTCACGTCGCCGGTCGCGTCCAGGTGCACGAACCCGTAGTTACGCACGATATCGCACTCGACGACCGTCCCGTACTTCTGAAACAGCTCGCGGACCTCCGGCGCGCGCGTCTTGTCCGTTAGATTACCGACGAATATTTTGTTGGTCGGCGTCGACGGCGCCTTCCTGCTCTTGGCGGCCTCTATTTTGATCGCCTGACCATGTACTATCTCACCGTTCAGGTTCTGAATGGCTTCGCGGCCGACTTGCTCGTTTTCCATATGCACGAAACCGTAATTCCTGACGATATCGCATTCTACGACCGTACCGTATTTTTCGAATAGCGGTCTGAGATCGGCATCTGTAGTTTTATCGGATAGATTCCCGACGAAGATTTTGAAAGTACCGGCGCCCGGCATTTTAGTTTCTGAAACGCATACAGAATTTGACGAGATGAGTCAGCAGAGCGTCCAAAAAGTAGTTCGCAGTAGATAGGTACACGACCGAGATCGAAATTGTTGTAGTGGAGAAAAAGCCTTTGAAACACACTTACCTGTTCTTCACTTCCGAAAAACACAAAGAGAAACACTTCTTTATGAATAATATTCACAATTAACACAGCTAAATATTTCTACGCATAAATTCCAACGGCTTGATCACAAAATGGCGTCCTTTCTCCTCGAAAGGAAAAAGAAAGATGGCGGACGGTCGGCCAGCCAGCGTGACCACTTTTTTTCAGAGAATCTACCAAAATAACAGCTGAAATCATAGACGAAGAATTTTTCACGTTTACGCTGGTAGACGGAATGTCGGTGTAACCGGGTATGAGATAGCGATACTCATAAAATCCTATACAATTAATATGAAGTGACAGTTTTGGCCGTAGTGCAAAAAAGTGGACGCCGATAAGGACAGCAATAAGGTAGCGATCTCCTTTTTTAACTAGAGCGAATTTGATATGTGCATCTCTTATTGAGTGAATATGACAAGACATGTGCTTCCTTCTAGTACCTTCTCTTTCTACGGCTGAAATCTACCAAAATCTACCAAGTTCTGTTCCAAATTCTACTAAATCTACCAACTAATATTAACGTTGTTCCAAATGGTTAAAATTCAATAAAAAACACGTTTTTAAACAAGATATTATCATTTTCATATATATACTAACGCTCATCATTACTCATGTTATTTTCGCATTTTTGTAAAAAAATAACGGCTTTCTAACATGAATGCTTCAATTTCCAAATAAATCTAAATAAGTATTATTGGTCGTCCGTGAGTAGGCCTAAAGTTGGTACAGTTTTCTGTCTTATAAAAGTCAACTTTTGTAAAAAAACAACATTAAGCGATAAGATTAATTTTGCCCTACACCACTAAAGCTTTAATTTATGTTCCAGAAAACCCCCGCAATCGTTTTCTCAGCTATTTTTATTTCCAGCTTTGATTTTTTTTACTTGAATCCTTGCGTTTTTGATCATAATATTTTCGAATACCGAATTTCTACCAAAATCTACTAAACGATTTCCCACTATTAAATTATTGTTCTCTTTGCCCTAAATTTACCCAAAAAGTAGAAATCTACTAAAAGTGGTCACACTGCGGTCGGCTCGGCTGTCGGCTGGGTAGTGGTAGTGTTCCTGAAGTGCGATTTTTGAAAATCATACGAGCGACTTGGCAGTATAAAGATGCATAATCTCCCGTAGAGGGAGTAAAACTATAGATAGGGATCCGCAAAAAGTATCGATACCTGAGTAGTATCGATACTTTCTCTTCGATACCTAGTATTTTTGTACTCGATACTTTGATTCCGATACTTTACTAGGTATCGATACTTTTTCACATACTCGATACTTTTGTCTCCTCACCTCAGTTGTGTAGTTTTCACCATTCTCTTTCTGACGTGTAACGGTGTCCTCTATAAAGTTTGACAGATTTAATCATTGGAGTGAGATGTAAGCAGTTTTTCCAAAATTATTTGGTTTGGCAAATCAGTATTTGTTAATACCAGGCACTTCAGACCCATCTGAAAGGCTTTTTTCGAAAGCTGAAGCGACGGTAACAGTGACTCGGAACCGGCTCACTGGGTCGCGTATCGACAAATTACTTTTTATGTCTGATTGCATCGAAGAAGATTGGGAATTAAAAAATTAATTTGTGTTTTTACTTTACAAAAGAGTACTTATATGCACTCTAAATCAGTTTTTACAGTAAAACACAAATATTTTTCCCTGCTATCTGCTCTCCGACATAAAAAGTCAATTTGATTTGATTGATATAAATGATACTTTAATGATAATTATAATGACAATTTTGTATGTTTTTAAAACAAATAATAATAACTCAAGTTATTAACAGTAATAAACAAGCACATACTCAAGTATGTGCTTGTTTATTACTGTTTTTTTGCGATTATTCACAGTTTCTAAGGTGATCAAAAAAGTACTCGATACTGAGTAGTATCGATTCTTTTCGTTCGATACTTTTATCGGTATCGATACTTTCTTCTGCGATACCAGTATCGAGTAGGTATCGATACTTTTGAATTTTTGCGGATCCCTAACTATAGAGCAAGTGACAGTGTAACCGGTTTTCTATCGGTGTCTGATTTGTACATGTGTGTGTAAATGTTACCCGATTGAACTCAATTTTCCCACAAATTTATCAATACCACCAACTTTTCACAGTCGGCTAGTCTAAGTAATACATTTTGTTAATACTACTTTCCTAACACAAATCGCAGAAATATTCACAAATAACATTAAAATTTAATGTTACGGTGGTTTCAGTCCATACAAAAGTTTGACACAGAATACGCGTAGACGGAATTAATAAAAGTAATATTTTATATATGGAAAAATAGTTTATAAAATCTAGATGCCGCGTTACAAATAACATTTGCAATTTATAATATAATTACGAAGATTTATAAAGCTTTTAAAATGTAGTATGAAAAATTAGAGAGAAGAAGAATAAGAATAAGAATAAGAATAATATTTATTAATCACAAATCGTAAATCTTTATATCTTCGTAATTATATTATAAATTGCAAATGTTATTTGTGACGCGGCATCAAGATTTTTTAAACTATTTTTACATATATAAAAAATAAAAATTTATTTATTCTAAGTTACTTATACTTATAACGTCTATGCGTATTGTGCGTCAATAAAATTGTTTTTGTATAAAATTGACCCCTCTGCAACCACCTTAATATGTAATAAAATTAGCCAGAATTGGAGCCTTGAAAAACTGTGTAGTTATTTGTCAAGCAATGAGGTCAAAGAGGTTATTTTTTCGAATTTGATCAATTTCTTTATTTGACTGAAGCATGATGAAGGGTTATGGTAAATAAATTACAATTTGGAAAATAAATTTTAATGTTTCTTAATCTAACCAAATGGCTTTGATCAGGAATAGTGTTGTAAAAAAACAGTTTTTTTTCTACCGTTAAAAAAAACGTGAAAAAAAATTTAATTTAAAACATCTGCACTGGTAGCATGCAAACCCGCGATAGCCGTGATACGGCTTTATCACGTCTTTTATCTCGTTTTTTTGCGCGCGAAAGAACGAGATAAAAGCCGTGATAAAGCCGTATCACTGCTATCGCGGGTTGGCATGCTACCAGTGCTGAAATCATAGCTTTAACTTTTAATTCCATGATTATATTGAGTAACTCAGCATTCTTCTTTATTAATCGTCTTTGCGCTTAACGAGTAGTACGCAACTTCTTTAGGCGCTTTTCAGCTAACTCACTCTTCAATTGAATTCTAAGATGTTTCTTCCTCAGTGTTTCTGTAATTTTTTCTATTATGACAGGTTGTCTGGTAGCTGAATCCTGAAAATGAACAAAACAGTGATGAAACCAAACCATTACTAGGTACCTATGTATTTTCCAAGTCAGTTTTCCCGTATTTACGGGTGTTTCAAAGGCCATAAACTGGTAACACTGAATGACTGCTGATCTAGAGGTTATGGAATCAATGTTGACCTATAACTTGGTTTTATGATTTAATTTGTATTGTAATATCATTTTAACGTGTACAATAGACATTAATCTAATCACAAACAAAGTATTTGTAGCATTTAATTGCAGTGAAACGTACCTGTGAAACGAAACATTCCCAGCAGCACTTTTCGATCTGTTTTTGCATCCTAGGACACTGCAGACCGCCATTTTCACTTCGATAATGATTATAAATTATTATATTATCAGAACACCTCACACAGCAGGTAATTCAGGCTGTTACAATTCCGTAATTCATAACTTTTGATAAGCCTAACAACAATACTAGTCAATTTGGACCGCAATACGTCAAAATGACAAGTTGCGGTCACCAAAAAAGTGGTTACACGGCGTTCATTATAGTCTTTCTCACTCTTTCTACAGACTAGTGTATAGGTTCACCTCTATCGAACATTAAAGATGTGTGCGTATCATTTACTCCAATAGTAATTTTGACATTTTCTACTGCCAAGTCGCTCGTATATTTTTCAAAAATCGCTCTTCTGCCTGAGGAGACGATTTTTAAGTCATATGGTAGGTTTAGACGATGACAATTTTGCGCCGCCAATTCTGCGGCTCCTAAAATTAGCACCGTATAAACACTTTTGGCACGTAAATTTTACGCCGTGCCTTAAAATTGTCGTGCCTTAAAGTGTTTACACGGTGCTAAATAAACGGTCCATCGAACAAAAAATTTTAACAAATCTGCCAAATCCTGCCACTTTTGTATTTCGTCAACGTAGCAAAATCTAAAAACTGAAAACGGTCACACTTTAAAGTGTGACGATTTTTTTGGTATAGCAGCACTGGTAGCATGCACACCCGCGATAGCCGTGATACGGCTTTATCACGTCTTTTATCTCGTTCTTTCGCGCGCAAAAGAACGAGATAAAAGACGTGGTAAAGCCGTATCACGGCTATCGCGGGTGTGCATGCTACCAGTGCTTCTTTTTGAGCCATTCGTCAATAAAAAAAAATCTGTATTTTTGATAAATAAACAAAGTAAGGTCCGCCTAAGAAGCTTTTTGAAGCTTCTTATCTTGGGTCCGCCACACATATATTGGACGCGTCCACCCATTCGTGGATGAGTAACTATGCAGAAAATCCGGAAAATCCGAATAAAAAGTCTGAAAGCCACCCAAACTTAGATACCTAAAGCGCTCCGAGATCGATGATCAATTTGATCAAATCAGAAATGAGGAGATTCGCAGAAGAATCAGAGTAGCCGAACCACAAAACTAAAGTGGCAATGTGCAGGGGGCAGGGCACATTGCTTGTACAAATATTCCGTGACATTGCTCGCAGTACCGATGGCCGATAGGGCCAAGGTCAAAGTGCCCAATAGTTTTGACCACGAACCAGAAAGCGCAGCCTGAGTAGGCCTCTAAAAAGGTGGACTGGACCGAGGACCTGATGAAGGCGGTGGGAATCACAGCGCGTTGTGGCCAGCGGATGTTGAAGATGATACCAAATCGAGCCTGTCGAATTGGCTAATGTAGTTGCTAAATAATTTTAAAGCTTTAATTTAATTTTTTTAAGAACCTCCTCTACCTATCTTATGTTGAAATGGGGTACCTACATTATTGTATTGAACCTAGGTACAAAGTTTCAATACAATTTATACCATCTATTGAATAATCTGAACATTCTAGTCTAGTATTCCTTAGTCCAGCAGTGGATGTTCATCGGTTGTTACTGTGGTAGAGATTTACGTTGAGATGATGATGATGATGATTCTAGGAGTAGGTAAAGTGAAAATGGTAGAATTTAAATACGTTATTAAGGCAAGTAACTTGATTTTAATGGCAACATTTCCATCAAAGTGTCAAAATCCGTCATTCTTCTGTGGACACTTGTTCATCCGGAAAATATTGAACAATTCAAGTTTCTCTTGATTATATGTCGTGAAATACATTACAATTTTGTGGAACCAGTTGTCGCCACGCAGAAAGACGGAATCCTCCAACAATCGGTAAGTACATTTTGTAATAACTCAATCTAAAGTGGGTTGCCAAAATAGATCGAATGGCTATTCGTATTATTGAATAAAAATTGTCAATGTTGCTAATTAGTATCGGCAAGTGTTACGTTTTGCGCTGTTTTTATTAATAAGAATATATAACGCGAGTGTCCTCGAAGTGTGTATGTAAACAATATGAGATTAGTTTGTAGGTATTTTGGACTTCATTTTATGAACAATTCTTATGCTGTAATGTGATTATTGGGTTCACCAGATGGAATTTACAACCGGTATTTGACCTGACTGACATTAGTTTGTGATTTATTGAAGTGTAGCTTTTCACACTGTCTCTGATTATGCCATTGCCGATATAAATTAGATTATTTTCGGGTAACGATACATGGAAAATTATACCTGTGTTTGTAAAGCCTTGAACACGTCTTAGGAAGTTAGGAAATTACTGCTCAATTAAATGTATAAATCTAAAGATTTTTGGTATCTCTGTTTGCCCCACTTTCATCTAAATTATTATTCTGAGTCTAATGTAATTTTAAGGAGATGATAGAAATGGGTTTAGGCATTTTTGATCCTGTAAAAGAAAATATATCTGCTCAAGTGAATATATACAGACAAGAGCAGGAGCATGCATAGAAGGTAACTATTTCAAATAATAAACATCGTATTACGGAAAACACAGAGTGGACACTTTTTAAGATAAGTTAAAGACCCTACTTTGATGTTAGTAACATTTTTGTTGTAGTAGATGGGGAAAAATATTAAAAATAAAATAAAATAAAAATATTAGGTGTCCCTAATTGTTTTTTTTTTGAGAAATTTCTTTTTCTAATATAGTAGGCCAGTCATCTTACAGAGTTTTGTTAGGCGGGGTAGGGAGTAATTATTAATTGGAATTTTAAACTGTAACAGGCACCATTTAGTGACAAAAATACTATCCAAAGATTTTTTTTGGTCTATTCGAATAGACCAAAAAAAATCTTTGATAATATCCTAAACCATATTAAAAAAAAATTGCTACGCAACATAGAAATCAAAATTGTGGGTCCCAGAAGGCTTTTAAATTAATAATAATACCAATGCACTCATTTGAATTAGATTTAACAATATAATTTTTTTTTTTATTTATAATTAAATGGACTCTTGCTTGTGCGTTAGCACTGCATTTCCGCCAGTGTCAAGTGTAGTTTATTGGGAGAATCTATCCCAATCTCAGGGACTGTTTTTGGACAAGAACAAGAAGAGATTGAGGAATGTGGAGCCTCGTGGCAGGCACAAACGCGACGCGCGAAACCACGCGAGACGTGTACTCGGGTCAGTTCCTGCAACGTGACTCCTACATTATTTTTGACCAATAAAATAGCCATTAAAATTTAAAAAATGAGATATTTATTAGAAAATGCGAATGTATTTTTCAAAACCTTCTAAGTAGACAAAAATATTTAGGTACACCATGTTTGAAGTATGTATGATGGTAAAGCCTTATAAAACGCGCAAATAAAAATTCATCATCAGGTTTTTTAGAACAAGATAATATCATATATATATATATATATGATATATTTTAAAATTGGAACTGTTGCTGATGTAATTTTTTTTTAATTTTGGTGCATTCTTAAGCTCAAATTGGCTCTTCAATATTATAGCGAAAAAAAAATGCAATTAGTAATTAGTCCCGGCTAGAACCGTAAAATGACTGCCGGCTATAAGTCTTTCGGCTATTTCTGAATTTGGTTTGTTTAGAATATTCCTGACTACTCCCCCAGGGAATTCATGAGCGTATGCTTTCCGAGCCCTATAAATACAAGAAAAACAGCATATGGGACGGCTGTTTTATGCACCTTTGTAATGTTACTCTCGTAGTAAAAGTTATTCAATTTGACCATCTAAAAATGTTGCCAGTGATTGAATAATTCCTTTATATTTATAGTTAAATAAAACCTCCATTAGAAGTCCATTACTTTATAGATTACTTTGCTTATTAGACATTAATAATGTCTAATATTAATCATTTGGGAATTTCATATCATATCTTATCTAAGGTCATGTGGAGCGGATGAATGATATCTATGAAAGAGATTTACCATGCTAATATGAATGGAAGTCTTCTTCTTATCGTGTGGGCAGAGCCCAATAATTTGAATTTAATTTAAAAATGTATTTTACCCGTGAAGGTTGTACTCAATGTAAAATGTTCTATTCACCCATGGTGGATTTGTCTTCAGCTTCTAGATGACAAACATATTGTTCGTATCGATATTGGTGGTGGCTTGTGAATAATTTGTGTTTTTTTTATTACCTAATTTAAATCCAAAGTAATTTACCCACTTCCTAACTGCCTTTTCATTGAAAACGGACAGGTTGATAATATGTTATATTGTACTGTTTTAATAAATAACGTGTTATCTATTAAATATCTTGACCAACTCTTTCCAAGTAAAAACTTTGTTATGTAATGGACAAAATTTTTAAACACTCCGAAATTGCTAAATTAAAAATGTCATGTCCAATTTTAATTTAGCTATATTACCACAGTATATTACTTACTACCCCCTCGGGGAGTATACATGGTGTTAGGGTAAACAGTTGCATTACTTTAAGAGGTGATTTTACCCATGATACTGTACAACTTTCCCTGAGAAACCTATAGGAAATTCTTAGAGAAATGTTTGGACTTCCCATACTAAATGCAATTAGCAGATCGAACTTTTGTATGAAAAGTAGTTTTTTTTTGTGAATTTACTATAGGCTTCTTAGGGAAAGTTGTTCAGTCTACAGTCTCATAGGTACAACCACCCCTTAAAGTAATAGCAACTGTTTAACCTAACATCCTGTAGACGTGAGCATAAAATGTGCTTATGCTTCCCAATTTAGTTTTGGTTTTTAAATAAGATTACTGCAACTTCTATGAAAGTTGCTTATTGAGGAGGAGAAAACTAAAAATGTCTCCATTCAAAAGTTGTCCCAAATATCATTGTAAAATCTCCAATATGCTGAAGAAGTCCCATGCTACAATTGCACACTTAAAAATAGTTGAGTTTCTAACCAAAGTCAGAATCGTAAATTTATGTACGAATTTTCCTACTAAATACGATACTATGAAATAACTATACATTCTACCAGCTCCTAACCATACATACGTTTAGTTTCGTGTACTGACCGACCATCACGAAACAATAGAAGCCTGCAGATGGCATCACTGAAATCAATGCCTTTTCAGACCGCACACAATTGTGCCCTATACATTGAAGCGTCACCCACATCGGTTCATTGTGTTACGCAAACTAGGCGGCCAATGAATGGCGGCTTATGGAAAGATTCCATTCCTGCGTCGCACACCAGGGGTAAGCTAATACGTCAGGGGTGACGGGGATGGAGCTATGCGTGCGAGGGAGCCCGGCGCCGCTCGATATGCCCCGTATTGTACCCCTCCCCCACCCCTTCAAACTCAAGAGGCTTATGTAATTCAGTCCTCATCGGGAAGTAAAATGTTTCCCGCAACTCAAATAATTGCCTCTTAAAATATTATTTTTGACAATTAGCGAGTACTGATCTTTGATGGTTATTGTTTCGAGAATTTCACCTTAAAACTGAAATGATCGTAAGTAGACCTATCTTAAGATTCCTAGTCGATTTCGTCTACCCACGGCGACTGCTAATCTTTAAACAAAAGCAGTCAGGTGCGCAGGATATTTTGAAGTGCCTATGTATATGCGATAAACACAGATGCACTCTCTCGTCCTTACTCTCCTATAATGATGGAAGGAATGGAACGGGACACCGATACGATCAGAGGTGTGGTCAGATGCAGTGGTTATAACCGGCAGCTACACGGATTGGGCGTCGAAGATTGTGCGAGACGCCTGAATGAATTACTCGCCACTTACGACACCCGACTGGGTCGGTGCCCGGCTTCGAAACGAATATACATAAACTCACGACTATAATCCCATAAGGGTAGTGAGAAGCTTCGGTACAACTACCAACCAACGACGCCGACGGCCCGGTAGCACAGTCGGTAGTGAACCTGCCTGTTGTGCCGAGGGTCGCGGGTTCGAATCCCGCTAGGGCAAATATCTGTATGAAGAATATGAATATTTGTACTCGAGTCATGGATGTTTGTATGTATTCTATATCGTTGTCTTGTCATCATAATAATACAAGTCCAGGCTAGATTCTGGTACTTTAAATGTGACTAGATAATTTGTGTGACATTGTCCAAGTTTTTTTTTTAATGGGGATACTCCTCGACGATATGGTGTACCGATTGAAATTCCTCCCCATAATCAAAGGCGGGAGAGCTGGTCTATACGACCGCTGTTCAACTGCACCATTGCATTGCGGCCTCGCGAAACTAAAACCCTCTGTTTTTTCTCCAGGAGTAACTAAGTTGGACACCAAAACTTGGACTCGATAGACGAATAAGTTTGCAGTTGTAGCAAGGCTTACCCTGTAGCACTTTGATTTCAGGATGGAAGGACGTATCAAGTGGCTAGATAGGTGGCTATCCTTTCGCACACAAAAACACTGCGTATAAAACCCTCATCCCTCTGTCATCTCTTACACCTACTGGAATAAATTAGGTAGTCCAGTCATTAGTAGATTGGTGGTCTTCACATAAATATGCATCAGAATTTATTCTTCGGCTTATGCAATGCAGGCTTTCTTACGAAGTGTAAAACAAGACACTTTGTAAAAAGAGTTCCCGAGTGGCGACTGGCTACCGGAAGGCCGGATTGACGACCTGGTGAGGGCGGTGAGAATCCGTTGGATGAGAATAGATCAGGAACAGTTATTGTGGCGATCGTTGGGGAAGGCCTATGTCAAGCAGTGGACGTCTATCAGCTGAGTTGATGATGACGTTTAAGTAAGGCATTCCCTTTATATCCTAATAAAATGGAATATACCTACCCATCTTATTGGAGTGGGTAATTAAATTCTTCAATATTTCTCCGATACTTCAGATAGGATATGACGATTGATATTTGCTGATAACATTCCTAAACAAAAAGTAATGCTGCTATCAAACTCCCCTTTAAAAAGGTTAATAAAAGGCCCCTCGCGTCATAGTTTTCCATTGGCCCCGCGCCGCGTTACAGGTCCATTCAGCTACTAACTAGCTCATAATTCAGTCGGAATGCGATCGTATCACATTTTGGCTTGGTGGCGGTTATAACTACGTTATTTGGTGCGTGCGCGTGCGTTACGTGTGTAAAACTAATTTAATACAACAGCTTAGAGATCATAACTTGAATTTAGGGCACATAATATATAACAACACTTTATACAGAATCAAAGACTTGGGCACTTGGCGTTGGCGTTGTAGTCACAGAAATTTACAGGTCATGATTTTTTTTCATAATGATCCTTGGAAATCGCCTCATTGTACATTTGATTTCGTAGCGAGATGCCTACTATCGCACTTAGTCTATTTTTATTCAATATTTTTAACCCCTGACGCAAAAGAGGGGTGTTATAAGTTTGACGCCTATGTCGGTCTGTCTGTGGATCTGTTTGTCGATGCCACAGCATCGTAGCAGCCAAACGGGTGGACCGATTCCGATGCGGTTTTTTTTAATAGAAAGCTAATTTTTGCCAGAGTGTTCTTAGCTTTGTTTCATTAAAATCGGTTCTGTAGTTTTTTAGTAATTAAAAAAATTATGAAATAACATTAAATTAAAAATTTTAAAAACCCCCTACGTTAAAAACAAACATTTAAAAAGTAAGAAATAATTCGGTCACCTATTGTTTTTGATGTTAGCAAATGTATGTTTTACTTTTACTACTAAATTTTTTCTGTTTATAATAATGATGACCGCCGCCCGTCCTGAATGGCTTTTAGTTTTCGTAAAAAATGGCTGGGTCCAAATCTGCCATTCTTCTTTAGAAACCCCTTTAATATACGCGATGATATGCGACAAAGCCATACTTATTCATATTTCATATTTCATTTATTCGCATTCATGTACATTTACAGCATAGGTGTTACTTAGTAGCTAAAGCGGGTACATGAGCCCTGAAAGGGCACAGCAATATTAGCAGGTAATTATAAAAATAAGAAAGTGGTTATTACAATGTCAATCGTTAGATAATTAAATTACAGAAAATGGAAAAATAGAAATTAAGTACAATGTCAGTTTGTTAATGGATCATTTAAATATAAATTTCTTATAAAACATCAGTGTTAGTAAAGGCACACAATTATATAATATGATGCAAAGTAATAAAGGTAACAGTAATAGAAATCAATTATACAATAGAATGACGTTTTAATGCAATAGCATTTCGACAACGAATTAACAGATCTGAGATGGCGTTATTACTAATGAGGTAGGTGTAGGTATTATTGGAAGATTACAGAGTAATTATTTCATTATTATTATATTATATATTCAACTTGACTTGAGCCTATTAGCGTCTGAAATGTGAATGAAAGATGAATAAGAAATGAACATTTCACCGAAACCGGCTCTGTAACGATCATAGCCAACCATGACCTTCAGCCATTTTAATTCACGTTCGCATTCAGATTGTATTTGTAACAACATTTTCAGAGCTAAATCCAGAACCATTAGATAATTGCGTAGCATCCAGAAGCAGCGGTTGAACCTTTCTACCTCCGTAAGCCATCTAAACTAAATGGTGCCTTATTTTATTTGTGTTAGGTGTAATTCTTCTACATTCTATCGAGCTTTCTAGACAGGTTACTTTGCTTGCCATTGGAATTAGATTTCTCTAAGCTAAAAGCTGTGAAAAGACGTTTTTTTCGCAATTCGAGACATTCTTGGTCTTTTCCCCAGAGGAGTAGGCAGATACTATGGATGGATCCCAACTTTGGGCGTTACTGACATCAACATGTCAGTGACATGTTTCTCTTGCTTTCTTTAGACCACATTTTCTTCATTTGCCTTGTCAAACATACTCGTCGGTTTTGTGACAACTTTTCTCTTGAAAATATATACAATAATGATCAGCATAAATACGTCCTACTGCAGGGCACAGGCCTACCCTCAAGGAGGGTGTACGTTAGTCAACCATGCGTGCTGAATGCGGATTGGTAGACTTCACATACGCATCGGGATTTTTTCTTCGGCGTATGCAGGTTTCCTCACGATGTTTTCCTTGAATTCCTTCACCGTTTGCGAGCAGTCGGTATTAATTACATAAATTAGAAAATACAATACTACTGATTTAGAATAGAATAGAATAGAATTTTCTTTATTTGTCTTACAAACACATTATAAAAATGTTTTTTTATCTGAGATATTCTTCATTTTAATTAGAGAATAAAGCTACGTATCTATGGACTGATTTAATTCCGAATTCGTAAGAGAATATATGTCGTCTGATGGTGATTCCTTACCTATACAGGTGTAAGGAAAAGTATCATTAACCTTTACACCACGTACTCTACCCATCAAACTGAACAACTTTTACTATGGGAGCAAAACGATCGGAACAAAAAAAGAAACAGCTGTTGCATACATTTGAGTCGAGTAGGTATTGGAGTTTAGTATGGGACAGTTGATTAAATTTTTGCTTCGATCGGTTTGCTCCCAAAGTAAAAGTTATGGGTAGAGTATGTGGTTTAAAGGTTAACATAATGATACTTTTCCTTACACCCTGTATACCTATCTACTTTACAAAAGATGACAACAGCTAAACAAATCTTTCGATTGTTAACGGGATTATGTTCTATAATTCTCAATTCTTATCTGCCTCGAACAGTCCTAGTATTTCGAGCGGTGATAAAAACCGGAAACGTTCTAAATACCGTCTCTATTCGTTCATACGCACGCTTTGTGCTTATCATTGCAAAAATTACCTATTATATTTCATTAGCTGTGACTGTGATATCGTTAGTACGCGCTGTCCACTGAAATAGGTACGTAAAAGACATGTTTTCAAAAACATTACACGGAGACAAAAATCTAGTCTTAATTAACAGGAACTAAACCATAGAATAGTTAATACTACTATTTTTGTTGTATACACTGTGTAAGTGACAGGTGAACTCAGACCATCAAACTGAACAACTTTCACTATGGAGCCTACCTTAGGAAACGCTAAAAAAAATTAGCTGTCCGATACAAAACTGCTGTACCTACCTACCCGACTAAAATGTACCTACGCGTGTATGTGTGTAATGTAATGTATGGGATAGCTGATTTATTTTCGCGTTTCCTGAGGTAGGCTCCATAGTGAAAGTTGTTCAGTTTGATGGTCTGAGTTCACCGTTTCAGTATTTGCTAGGCTGTCTGTAACTTACACCATGTATATGTGACAACTATGTATACGGCAGTTGCGGGTCTGGTAATGGGCGGTCGCGTGTCGGTTGCCTGCTCTCTGGCCTGCAACGAAGCTCCGTCATTTATTGTATTTTTTACAAAAACAATCCTTGAGATCACCAAAAGAAAAAACGTTATTTCTAACTTTTTGACTGTCCATTTGAAAGGAAATAAGGTAAAAAAAAATTGGACTTGCCAAATTAAATGCCATCAGCTGATCGAACGTATGAAAAGGTTTTTACTACTTTCCATTATGTTCCTTGGGGATTGCTGAAAAATTTTCAGTATCATGAGTACAATGTAATGCAACTGTCTACAGTATAGAGAGTTGCATTGTGTTGCAATGCAAGTGTATACTCTACACTTACACCCTGTATACAAAATGCTTGCCCTAAGTAATATACCTACTATACTACATAATTTTGACAGTGTCAACTCATGCTGGTGGGCCATCATGGACTCAAGAAGCCGTAGCATGTTGCGCGTGATAAGGCTATATCACGCCTTTTATCTCTTTCGTTATAGAAAGAGAGCGAAGAGGCCATATTGCTATATCACGCTACCATACTACGGCCGCAGGATACATTGTCAACGTAATTAGGGCAACAGGCTTTGACGCAGCTTGCTTCTATTTTCCACTCTAGAGCGGCTGGCCGGTGGGAATCCTATTACCAGCAAATCCTTTTACTACAGGTACGAGTAGGTCAACGTGCGTCCCGTAGCCGGTTCAATTTTCACTCACTGGTTTTATGGTGAACCTATTAGTGAGCTCTTTCAAAATGAGAATGTTTTTTCTTTACTTGTACAGAGTCAAATTGATATCATTAGCATCCTTTTCAACTAAGAGTCTACCCATCATACTAAACAACTTTTACTATGGGTGCTCCCAGATAGGAGTCAAAAAATCTGCTTTTGCAAACATTTGACTTTGAATCGAGTAGGCATTGCAGTTTAGTATGGAACAGCAGATTTTTTTACTGCTCCGATCGGTTTGCTGCCATAGTAAAAGATTTGATGTATTCCGAGAGATAAGTGTACTTTTTGCAACCATCAGCAGCAAGGCTGATTCAGTGTTTATGGGGTGTAGAGCATCTCTGTGATGGGGATGGACCAGGTCTGCCTGCATAACTTCAGTCGGTTTAGGAGTTACTGATGATTAAAGGTCTGTAAAAAATTAATGATCAGCTGCAAGGCTGATCGTATGTTATTGTTGTAGTATGCACTGTAGCTATGTGAACAGTACAAAAACTGACATGGTTCATCAGTCGGTTTAGGAGATACAGCCGTTCAAAGGTCGGAACTTTGACTGGCTGTATTTCCTAAACCGACTGACAGAACTTGACAGTTTTTGTACTGTTCACATAGCTACAGTGCATACTACAACAATATCATAAGATCAGCCATGCAGCTAATCGTTAATTTTTTCAGACTCTTAATCATCAGTAACTCCTAAACCGACTGGAGTTATGCAGGCAGACCTGGTCCATCCCCATCACCGAGATGCTCTGTAGAGCATAAACACTGAATCAGCCTTGCTGCTGATGGTTGCAAAAAGTACACTTATCTCTTATACTAATGGGTAGACTCTAGTTTAAAAGGATGCTAATGATATCAAATTCAACCTGTATACTTTACTTTTGGAGTGGCCAGAAACTTCGCTAACTATCTATCTTTGTAACCTTGCGTTTAGCCATTTTAAGCTATTTTAATTCTAGGTAAATTTTTTAACATTAGTTCTAGGCGATAACAAGAAAATATTATTCAATCAATTAACTAATTATAATAAAATTTCATCAAAAACATCAACATAGCCGCAATTGTTGGTTTACATGTTGTAAAATTTCAATAAAGGATTTTTTATGTTACCTATGTTTTGTAATAGAATAATATTCGGTATTTTATGCCTGTTTTTATTTTATTTATTAGTTTTATTACGTATGGATTTGCTCTTGACCTCAATATCTGTAGATACTTACTCTTTCTTTTTGTTTTGTGTAAAATATAGTATAAGTAAGTCATTCATTGATTGATTAATAAGTATTTTCTTAGTTTCTTTGTATGAAGACGCCCCGTTAGTTTTTTTTTTGATGAAGGGAAATTTGAAAGAACCGAAAGACTGACTGAAAAGAAGCTATCTTCAGGACTACACATTAGATTTGATTCTTAATATTTACTTTTTCAAGCGAAAGAAACTGCGTTTTCATCGATTCGATTTCAAGTATTAAGCAAGTACTAGTCAGGGATCAGGTCAGTTAGTTACGACCTTTTCCCCGAACATCCATCGCCCGAATTCCTTGTACGACCTTTTCCCCGAACGGACATTTCCCCGAACGGACATTGCCTAGTACGTCCATTTACTTGTACGGACATTTCCCCTTACGTCCCTTTCCTTTTATGGACATTTCCCCTTAGTAAATTTTTTGTACTAAAATGTAGAGTCCTTTTTAATATGCTGACAATTTTTAAGGGGATGATCAGATCGTCAAACTGATCAACTTTCTCTATGGCACCAACATCGAAATCGCGAAAAAAAATCAGATCGTCCGTACAAAACTGCATTCCTACTCGAGCCAAATGTATGGGACAGCAGATCGTTTCTTGAGATATAATAACGAGCCTTTGAAAATAAACAAGTGAAAGCACTGTTGCCATTAGCAAGCGGGATCTTACATCCGTATCCGTGGCCACCACGTGAGCTCGCCGGCCGGCGGGGGGCGGGAGCGGGCTGCTGAGGAGTGGGGCGTGGGTTCCTCCCTTCCTCCGGCATCCAGGCACGGGGGGGAGGGGGAGTACCGGGGAATTTAGGAAGACGTTCTCATTATGGCTATGAGAATTGGATGGTATTCTAATTTGGGATGGGAAAGTCTTTATTAAGTAACTCTTGCTGTTTCACGTCGGAATTTTACATTGCGGCAGATTTATTGAATTTAGACAGTAATATTTTAGTCGCTGCACTGTTGGAGTGTGTTAATTACATATTTTTAAAAGAAGATTGTCAGATTTGGACCCACCCATTTTTTACGAAAACTAAAAGCCATTCAGGACGGTGGTCATAATTATAATAAACAGAAAAAATTAAGGCATTTTTTAAAAAACTTCCACATCTCCAGAAGTCCGGATTCAGAAGTAGACATTAGGCTAGTAAAATGGACAAATAAATATCTTGGGCAATGTTTTTTTTTTAATAAAATAGAACAAATAAGCAGTAGCAAAACGCAACCATGATAGCTATTTTCATCTATTATTATCATTGAGGTATTTTTGGTCGTTTCGGAACGTATTTGTCTTGGTTGAACTGATAGTGCGTGTGATTTCGTTTTCTTCAATTATCATAATATGGTACGGTTATCGCGAATTTTCTTTAAAATAACACAATGAATGCGTAGAAGATTGAGTGGACTATCTAATAAGAAAGATTATGAGTTTCACACACTTGATACAAAAGAAATACCTTTCCCCCAACTTCTACAGATTACAAGCAATTTACATTTTTGTTAGTTTTGTTTCACTCTACACATATTACTAAGTTTCATTCATGTATGGGACCTCTATGTCTGGGTCGCAAATTATATTGCCCTCCGCCAAACTTCTTTATCTTTTATTGATCAGGAGTGCGATTTTTTAATCTCATACGTTGAACTCAGCAGTTGAAAATGTCAATATTACTATGGAGATATGCATCTTTCTACTTCTAATGTGACTTTTAAAACTCATTCTTGAGGAGTACGATTTTTGAAAGTCAAATCAGCAGTAGAAAGATGCACATTTACAATTGCTGAGTTCAACAAATGAGTTTCAAAAATCGCACTGTATACATATAAGTTAAGCTAAGACACAACTTTTTTTTTTATTTGTTCTTTTTTTTTTATTAACGATGGGTTTGTTCAATTAGAATGATTTAGAGATGAATTGATAAACGATGACCCGGTTGGTGTAATGGTTACCACGCCGGACTGCCGAACGAAGTTTTATTTGATGTACGTTGTACGATTGTACGTTTGTGCGGACGAAGTAGCGGGTAAACTGTAGTTTAATTTAATTTCTTAATTTCTCTTAGAAGTCGAGATGGAATCACACTTTAATTTTAATTCTTTTATCTCTGGCTTTGGAAGCTTTAAGAATAAACTATACACTATATGTATAGGTACCCAGTTCATTACAAAAAGATAAGATGTCCAACAGTGAGTACAAGCTAAGGACTAAAGTTAAACCTAGTTAGCTTATCTTAAGTCGAGTAAACAGCCCCGGCTAACAAACAACTATTATCACGTGGAACAGTCTTTACCAAACGCTGTTCATTTAAAATAAAAGAATATCTTGAAACCATAGCTTGAAACATTTAATTTTACCAAGTCACGTTTATATTACAGCTTACAAATCCCACGTGACAGTTGTCCGACCGTTCGAAACTCGAACGCTCAGATAATTAACAAAACAATAATTCACGCGGCATGTCACATCTAGGTAGGGTTTCCAGGCGGCTGGATCGGTCCGGTCATAACCGGATTCCCCCGGGGTACTAGACTGGGTTTGTTGTCCGCCATCTTCGATTTTTCGCATCATTAATGTGACCTTATTTGGTCCGATTATTTATTGTATTTAGGGAGCTTAAAGCTATTGTCTGCTACATGTCAATTACAAGCTTCCTCTCATAATTATTATGCAACGTGATTACGTGAAAAACATTGGGCTATCTCGCTCTCTCATTTCTCTCATTTCTTTCAGCGTAAGCGAAAAGTTTTTAATCTAAGGGTTAAAGGGACAAAATTAAGTCCTAGTAGTTCCTTTGGGATTTGGCAGAGGAACTAATGGGAATAAAATGTCCCATTAGTACCTTCAAAGGAACTGTCAAAAGGTACTTCTGGGAATCAACCTTTATTTTTTAAACTTATCTGTTTATTTGCAAAATAATCTGTATAACCTACTCCTTCCCTTTGTAACTATTATTACGAAACAAAGAGCGATCTTAGGTTTACCAAAATGAGTCTGGTTCTACTCCATCTCACCTGATCGAAAGGGTCGAATTTTAAAATGGCCAGAAAAAAATACAAACTCCCATGGAAAAGATGCTGTATGTTCCCGCTAGGGATAATTTATGACAGACGGGAATACGAAAACACGACACCACTAAAGCAGGCTCTTCTACACCGGATAGATGAGATCGCAAATCTCATCAGATTTGAGCTACAATGCTGCAGCAGGATGTAAATTTCGTTGAAGAGCCAAACTAAACCAAGCAATGTAGGTACCTCAAATCCGATACACAGGATCGCAAGGTGTAGAATTAGCTGTAGGTGACTGGATCTCTAAATTGATTTTTCAAGGGACGTGGTGACCCTACACAGTCGCCTCATGCGGGCGGGTCGCGGGGCGCGGGGTGTCGACGTCAGTTCCATTGATCGCCTGCTGACGTCACGCGCTGCCGAGACTCACTGCAGCGGTCGCGTGGTGGAAACCGTTCGCGCCTTTGCCTGGGGCGCGTTCAGAAATACTGATTGCGAGTTGCTAGTGAGGAGTTTGTTTTAATGCGGCTGTTTGGCCTTGGTGGTTTGGAATGTTTTTTTAAACATTTTTTGTTAATCCATAAATTTTAAAACGTTTTGGATGGTGAACAGCAGCATTTAGGATTTCGTCCACAGCATGGTACCGTCAATTTCCAATTAAATTTCCAGTCTGGGCTGGTGCTATTCCGAGCCGTACACCGCAGGGCTGAATCAAAATTATTATAGTCACCGTGCCAGCAGTCTGGGCTGGTGCTATTCTGAGCTGTACACGACAGGGTTGATTCAAAATGATTATAGTCTCCGGGCCATTAGTCTGGGCTGGTGCTATTCTAAACTGTACACACGGCGACACATCAAGCTACCCAAAACCAAAATAAGCTGGCCGCGCGACGTTACACATTACTATGCCGACGCGCGGCCAGCTTATTTTGGTTTTGGGTAACTTAATGTGTCGCCGTGTGTACAAAACACGGCTGAATCAAAATGATTATAGTCTCCATGCCAGCAGTCTGGGCTGGTGCTATTCCGAGTTGTACACCACACGGCTGAATTAAAATAATTATAGTCACCATGCCAGCAGTCTGGGCTGGTGCTTTTCTACGCTGTACAGTGTACACCACACTGCTGAATTAAAATTATTATAGTCATCGTGCCAGCAGTCTGGGCTGGTGCTATTCTACGCTGAACACCACACGGCTGAATTAAAATGATTAGAGTCACCATGCCAGCAGTCTGGGCTGGTGCTATTCTACGCTGTACAGTGTACACCACACTGCTGAATTAAAATTATTATAGTCATCGTGCCAGCAGTCTGGCTGGTGCTATTCTACGCTGAACAGTGTACACCACACTGCTGAATTAAAATTATTATAGTCATCGTGCCAGCAGTCTGGGCTGGTGCTATTCTACGCTGTACACCACACGGCCGAATCAAAATGAATATAGTCACCGTGCCAGCAGTCTGAAGTGCGATTTTTGAAAATCATACGAGCGACTTGGCAGTAGATAATGACAAAATTACTATGGAGATTATGCATCTTTCTACTGCCAATTCGCTCGTATGATTTTAAAAAATCGCACTTCTGGGTTGATGTTATTCTATACTGTACAAAACACGGCTGAATCAAAATTATTATAATCACCGTGCCAGCAGTCTGGGATGGTGCTATTCGAACCCTGCTGGATCAAACAAAATATTATCCTGTAATGTGTCACTACAGACGAATAATTTTCATAGTAACAAATTAGTTGTTTTGCGATTCGCTTTTTTGAGCTAAAGTTGGTCATGAAGGCGTATTTATTCTATGTTCAAACTTATTGAATTATCGACTTGAAAACTTCGCCTGAAAACAAGAACAGTATAATCCACAAGAGGCCTATAAAGGTTTACAAACGCCCACATTTAAATACCACAGTTTTCATTTCAAAGGTAAATATTCCCTATGTTTAATTTGCCCACTGACATTGTTATTTAATATTACACAACATTTAAATCTAACCTTTTAACATCTGATACCACCTTCAACCGCGTCGGTTATGGTCTTGTCTAGACTTGAGGGCAGGTTATGAAATGAATGAATTAATGAAACTAAATTGGTATCTGTACGATGTCATTAATATGCGCTTGCTTATGTTTCTGTTTTTCTCACAAAAGAAATTGAAGAATTCGTAAAAAAATCAGCTGTCTCATGCAGTTGAGTCGAGAAGGCATTGCAGTTTAGTATGGCACTGATTTTTTTTTGCGATTTCACTTTTGCTCCGATAGTAAAAGTTCTTCACTTCTTTTTTTTTTTAATATCTTGAACATTGTCACACAAATTATCTAGTCACATTTAAAGTACCATAATCTAGCCTGGACTTGTATTATGATGACTAGACAACGATATAGAATACATACAGCATACAGGGTGTAAGTGACAGCCTAGCAAATACTGAAACGGTGAACTCAGACCATCAAACTGAACAACTTTCACTATCACTGATTTTTTTTTCGCGTTTCCTGAGTAGGCTCCATAGTGAACGTTGTTCAGTTTGATGGTCTGAGTTCACCATTTCATTATTTGCTAGGCTGTCACTTGTTTACACCTGTATATTGATACAAACATCCATGACTCGGGTACAAATATTCATATTCATCATACAAATATTTGTCCCTTACGGGATTCGAACCCGCGACCCTCGGCACAGCAGGCAGGTTCACTACCGACTGAGCTACCGGGCCGTCGAACTTTGATGCCCTGAACCACACATGAAAGTTTCGGAACGGTAAAAAATACCATCCGGTATATCCTGCCCACTCGACTGTTGCCTTGCGCCCTGGTAGCCCAAGCCATTTAAAATATAACTTGTTGCTGCTGAAATCAGTTATGAGGCTTAGAACGAGCCTCGAATAAACATCACTTGCAGATTCCGCAGTGAAGGAAGGGAAACGCCCACACACCTCTGAATGCTAAGCGCTCGATCGTAACAGTAGTTGCTCTTTACTAATGTCCTCAGGAAGGCAAATGCGTAAATAAATCGAAACTGAACCATGATTGCGCTATTCATTTGACAGCAGTTAGAGCCGTTTTGACGGATCGCTCCGACGTTAAAGGCTGACAGTAACATAGTAAATAAGTCAAGATAAGTGCGATACGGAAAGTTATAATGTGATTAGAACTGAAATTGGTTAAGGATTGAACTTGGATGTTTTAAATTAGCGCAATCGTCCTCCTATTATGGACCTCCTATCTTCAAAAGCTTAACACACTAATGACTAACCTACAGATTACAAACTCAATACTCAATAAAAACAAATATAACTTCATTTTACACCAAAAACATAAGCAGGTAAAATACAGAGAAAATATAAAAGGCACAAAATATAGCTCAGATTATTTGCATGCTTTGAACTTTGTCCTCTGTGCTTTGTCGTTGTTCAGATTTACGTCAAATCCTCAGAGGAAGGATCTCTTTATTGTTTGTTTATGCGGCTGCTGTCCACTTTTTTAACCCCCAATGCAAAAAAAGAGGGGTGTTATAAGTTTGACGCCTATGTCGGTCTGTCTGTGGATCTGTCTGTCTATGGCATCGTAGCGCCTAAACGGGTGGACCGATTTCGATGCGTTTTTTTTAATAGTAAGCTCATTTTTGCGGGAGTGTTCTTAGCTTTGTAGTTTTTTAGTAACTTTAAAAATTTAAAATTTAAAAAATCCCCTACGATAAAAACAAACATTTAAAAAGTAAGAAATAAATCGGTCACCTATTGTTTTTGATGTAAGCAAATGTATGTTTTACTTTTTAACTCTCTTTACGATATTTTAGGTCAATTAATGTGTCGGGGACCGCAAGTGATTGTCGAATAAAAAAGGTATGATCATTTCATAGCGGTCCCCTACGCATTAATTGACCTAAAATATCGTAAAGAGAGTTAAAAAGTAAAACATACATTTGCTTACATCAAAAACAATAGGTGACCGAATTATTTCTTACTTTTTAAATGTTTGTTTTTAGCGTAGGGGATTTTTGTCCTAGTGTGTGTGAAAAGTGACCGTCAACATAAGGGCAAATGTCACTTGGTCATCTTTTGTCCATACTACTTGACACCGCACACTCAAACAAAAACCTCAAAAAAGTGGACATTCTTGCAATGGTATGGGTCCCTCTATGCCTTTAGGTATAATCTCTTTGGTTGGGTGTGATTTGTTTGCGACACAATGTTGGCATTTAAATATCAAAGTTCGGAGTTTTTACATTAGAGTGGTATCAAATTAAATATTAAACAACGTCTAGGAAAATTGAAAAATATAAATAACATTTTTTTAACGAGCGATTCGCCGGAATGTTTGTTTTATTATAATTTTCATAAACATCTCAAAGCTTTGCAGGGATATCGTGCTGACGGAAAATCTACATTTTTCCTTTAAAATTAGGAAGCTTCGCCTTCGTTTTTAGACTTTAAATAATTTTGTAGCGCTGTTTATAAGAAATTTTTGAATTTTTTGACGTACGTATAAACTTATATTATGAACTTATGATTACGACACACGGGCAAAAGGAATCTTGCCGATTTTACTAATATATTTTGAAGAATAGCTACCTACCTACCTACCTACCTACCTACCTACCTACACAGGGTGAAATTGATATCATTAGCATCCTTTTAAACTAAGAGTCTACCCCTCAAACTGAACAACTTTCACTGGGAGCAAACCGATCGGAGCAAAAAAAATCTGCTGTTGCATACATTTGACTCGAGTAAGTAGGCATTGCAGTTTAGTATGGGACAGCAGATTTTTTAGTTGCTCCGATCGGTTTGCTCCCATTGTAAAAGTTGTTCAGGTTGATGGGTAGACTCTTAGTTTAAAAGGATGCTAATGATATCAATTTCACCCTGTATATGTGACGTGACAACTCTTTTTGAAACAAACATTGTGGTTTAAATAAATGAAGAAAAAAAGGAAACTCAAACACCATGCTAGAAATTCTTTCATATTCTGGTTGATGTAACGATCTATTTTTAACCGACTTCAAAAAAGGAGGAGGTTTCTTAGTTCGACCGTGTATATATATATATTTTTTTTTTATGTGTGTTCGCGGATAACTTCGTCGTTTATGAACCGATTTTGATGATTCTTTTTTTGTTGGAAAGGAGATGTCCCGAAGGTGGTACCATGATAAGGAAACCAGGATCTGATGATGGCATCCCAGAGAAATCGAGGGGAACCTTCGAAAATCGTAGTGCCGACTAGTGCGTTTGTTAATTTAATGCACTCCTATTAAATCGAACTAATGAATTCACCACTGAAAATTGTGAAATAAACAAAATTTTAACAAAAAATTAAAACCGCCTTCAAAAAAACTAAAAAGTTAAAAAATAATATTGCAGCCTATGACTTTTTCGTTCCCATCATAAGAACATTAATTTGTTTTATAGAAGTCGGTGTCAAGCCAAGCCAAAAAATGCAAGCCCTGTCGCGAATCGTACCGGCTTGACAGCGACTTCAATAAAACAAATTAATGTTCTTATGATGCGAACGAAAAAGTCATAGGCTGCAATATTATTTTTAACTTTTTAGTTTTTTTGAAGGCGGTTTTAATTTTTTGTTAAAATTTTGTTTATTTCACAATTTTCAGTGGTGAATTCATTAGTTCGATTTAATAGGAGTGCATTAAATTAACAAACGCACTAGTCGGCACTACGATTTTCGAAGGTTCCCCTCGATTTCTCTGGGATGCCATCATCAGATCCTGGTTTCCTTATCATGGTACCACCCTCGGGACATCTCCTTTCCAACAAAAAAAGAATCGGGTTTAATTTTTTGTTAAAATTTTGTTTATTTCCTCCGTTTACCCACGTCTTAAAATCAGGTGGTTTATTATAAACCTATAGAGGCTCTACGGCTATACGGTACGAGTCATTAACTTGATGCAGACTAAAGAATAAGAAAACCAACTCCTTGAGCAAACTTCCAAAAAGTGAGCAAACAAAAAATTCCACCTAACGAATTGGTGGAAGCCACGTTTTATAGGCGAACGAAACCGTCGACTACTGATTAGATGAAGGAAGATAATTCGATAAAAGGCCAAAGCTTCACGCTGGTTCCTCCGGTGACCTTACGGAGGTCAATGTTGCGAATTCGCCGAAGAATTTACTTTATTAAATTTTGCTTTAGGTGTTATGAACGGTTTCATGTCAAAGGGCTTTGAAAAAATGGAAAAATTTCAACTAAATTGCGGAGGAAAATTTTGTTAACAATGACCTTTAAAGTTCGCTTTTTTGTTCTAGAAAATTGTTTTCTTTTTTATATTTAAAATTATGTGCGAGTGCTGTCATAGCTACGCCTTATAATAATCCCTGATCTAGTAGGTGGTGAATTTTGGGAATAGTAGATTGTTAACCAAGGGATGAAAGTGACCCCATTTCACACGAGATGTTTGGCGCCCCGAACCATAGGTGAGGGGCGCCCATAGTTCGAGTGTGAAATGGGTACTTTCACCCGAGTTAAACACTCTGCTTTTCATTTCGAATACGACGAAAGTAAAAAAAAACCAGACATACGTAATATGCAAAATTTCGGAATCACTTGAAGAATAAATTTTTGTATGTATGTACGTTTCAAAACGTTTGAAAAAATTTAAAATGACTCGGAGTGCCAATGCTAAAGAGAAAAAGCATACGAAGATATGTATGCTAGAGTGAGATAGATAGACTTTGCATCATCTCGCTTTAAAGCCCTTTTTTCTTTTTCGCGCAACTATGTTTTTTCAGCCAGCCAGCACTATTTTTTTAAATTCTGTTTAGAGGGGGTTTTAATCGGGATCACTTTTTTCTGTCTGCTTATAATTTTAACAAAACTCTTCAAATGACAAAAAATATTGTTATTTAAATTAACTTTTATTATAATTCAAATATATTGATCATAATAGTTATAAAAAAATTAGAATTAATATAATTTTATCGAAGTGTGGTTGTATAGGTTTCTGCCTTTGCTCAGTATAGAATTATAGTACTCTGTGGTAAACGTGGTTTTTTTTTTTATTTACTTTTCCGCCCTAGGGAAGAAAAGTATCAATTTCAACCCGCTTCTTAGATAAACAATGACATACTTTCAGATTATGAGAGATGAAATAACTTTTTGTGCTTAATCATACGCTTTGTAACTACTCGTAACAGAGAACATCATGTTCTAGTAAATCTCATTTCATTTTACTTTAAATTTTAGCATAAGCATATGCTCACAACTATACATATTCCCCGAGGGCCTAGACAGAGATAAAACGAAAAATTAAATCGAAAGAAAAATTTAATCTTAATATAAATAGATCTTAAAAAAGTGTTGTGTTTATAATTTTAACGTGTAGGTAAAAAGTGTTGTCCTTTAAATTACAGACTTTGAAAACTCATTTTAGTTGAGAAATATTCATTAATACTTTTTTTAGGGTTCCGTACCCAAAGGGTGAAAACGGGACCCTATTACTAAGCCTACGTTGTCCGTCCGTCCGTCCGTCCGTCTGTCCGTCCGTCCGTCTGTCCTACCTATTTAGGGCTGTAACTTTTGAACCGTAATAGCTAGATAGTTGAAATTTTCTCAGATTATGCGTTGTTACGGCGGATTTGTTAACAAATAATAAAAATGTCAAAAAATTCAAAATTAAGGTGGGTTTTCAACAAGAAACTAGTTCTTATCAACGTTTTTTCTTCACGCTCTATCGTAAAAACGGTAATACATACAAGCGTCAAACTTTGTGTGATTATAGAGCAAACTCTACAAAATAACAACAAATACTAAAAACCGGCCAAATGTGAGTCGGTCTTGCGCTAAAGGTCCCGGACAAAAAAAGTTTTTTTTTCTGAGTTATAAATGTTGTGTTCTGTGGTAGTGTGGTACGGAACCCTCGGTGCGCGAGCAGCCCGACTCGCACTTGACCGGTTTTACTTATTTTAAAATATAACACACTGGCTTATGTGGTTATATAGGAAAAATAAAAACCGGTCAAGTGCGAGTCGGGCTACTCGCGCACCGAGGGTTCCGTACCACTCCACCCCACGACATATTAACTTACAAAAAAGTTTTTTTTTCTCCGTGACCTTTAGCATGAGACCAATTCATACTTGGCCAATTTTTATTATTTGTTGTTATACTGTAGAGTTTGCTCTACAAGCACAACAAAGAAGTTTGGCGGACGGCCATGTATTTTGAGACCCAGACTTAGAGGTCCCATACATGAATGAAACTTAGTAATATGTGTAGAGTGAAACAAAACTAACAAAAAAGTAAATTGATTGTAACCGGTAGAAGTTGGGAGAAATGTATTATTTCTCCTTATATACTTTTGTATCACGTGTGTGAAACTCATAATCTTTCTTGTTAGATAGTCCACTCAATCTTCTATGCATTCATTGTGTTTATTTTAATGCAAATTCACGTACAATATTATGATAATGGAAGAAAACGAAATCACACAACAGTTCAACCGAGCCAAATACGTTCCGTAACGACCAAAAAATACCTCAGTGATAATATTAGATGAAAATAGCTGTCGTGGTTGCGTTTTGCTACTGCTTTTTTGATGATTTTTCTATTTTACTAGTAATTTCTACTTTTGAATCCGGACTTCTGGAGATGTGGAAGTTATTTTAAAAAATGCCTTAATTTTTTCTGTTTATAATAATTATGACCGCTGTCCTGAATCGCTTTTAGTTTTCGTAAAAAATGGCTGGGTCTACATTTGCCATTCTTCTTTGACGTTTGTTTATAACAACGTTTTCGAAGAAAAAACTTTAATACAAACTAGTATCTGGACTCTCCTTAATGTTTTACTTTTTAGCTATTACGGTTCAAAAGATACAGTTCTAATAAGTAGGACAGACAGGTGGATGGACGGACGGACGGACAACGTAGGTTTTGTAATACATTTTCACCCTTTGGGTCCTTAAAAAAGCAGCAATACCTAGCAATACTAAAGAAATAACGACATAAAAACTCTATCCATATTTGGAATAGCTCTTGAACGTCTTGCCCCATCGATTCAATATTTGACAGAACAAATTTATTGCGGTCACCTTCACAAACGATTCCCTGAGTTATGGAAATCGAATGGAAGCCCCTTACCCAGTCGGAAAATCTTATGATTTGGTCGTTACCCTTTACTTTGCCGTTTTGAGCAAAAAAAACGTTTGAATTTGTTCCGGTGTTTGGTATAAATTGCAAACATAGCTATTTTTTTTGTAACAATCACACATAAGACGTCAATGCAATCACAATTCATTATTTGTAATCGTTGACAGAGAGTTGTAAAGAAGAAGATAACCGCGCGGGGGTTTTCGCGAAAAGAATTGGATTTTTTAGCCACATGAGAGCTTATCAACGCCAACACTTGAGTTAAGGGCCTATGTCGAAATTTTTTTTTAGCGAAACAGGCGTGGGATAGCTTATATTACCCTGATGCGAGAGAAAGAGATGGGGCGGCGCGCGCGCCTGAAAGGAATCGAGCGCCAAATCAAACTTTATTTAATTGTGATTGTACTATTTATGTAACTTCAATTCTGCTCTAATCAAAATCTAGAAAATATCAATCTCTTTTTTTTTTTAATCAAGTCTTGTGTTTCTATTATTCACCGTTTAGCAGTTCCAAGCGTTTATAGATAAAAATGGAGGCTAATTTGGCTTGTTTTTCTATCGAGAAAATGTTTCTTAATCGTGTTTTGACTCTAATCAAAACTTCAATTATATGTTCAATTTACACATATCCGAAAATCATACTTCTACTGTTAGTACTTCATGATATATGAAGCTTTGAAGAATCCAATTTTTTTCACATAGCCTCTTAAAGTAATAGACGCGGCCGAAATCAGACAGTCAATCATCATCAAAATAGATTGCTAACCTTTATCCCACATAAATCTCGCATATTAAACCTTGTTGCCTGAAATTGAGTGGTTTATCTTAAGTTATCCGTACGATGTCGCAACGCTATCGTATTTTAAACGACCACATAGATGTGTATTAATCGACATCTTATTTCGATTCTATTGAGATGAAAGAAATCGAGGAAATTCGATAGAAATGCCATAATTGTCCAGACTAGACGATCAATTTACATTGAAGTCGGATTCCTGGAAGAATCTCTATGCTCGTTCTACGTTTTTATTAGGTCAACTAATACTGCTAGAGGTCAGAATTAATTTCAAGTAGGTACACACGGCGGCAGATCAACCTACACATAATTGAACTCTATGTTCATGGTCATATCTGAACTTTATGATCATGAACGTAGAGTTCAACTATGGGTAGGTTGATCTGTCATGTCGCCGTGTGTGATTGCTTCCGAGACTGCTACTACAGAAGAACTACTACTATTACTATTTTAGAATTCCAGACGTTTGAAGTCGTATACGAGTAGTGCATAAACCATGCATAAACTAAATTTTTTTTGACATTTCCGTGTTGGAATTATAATGTGTGACATTAAAAAACAGCGCTCACTTAGCGAATAATAATTCATGATCATGAGACGTCTTGCTCATAACTAGTGATCGGTAACTATTGTGCAACTCGTGGCAAACTCTAGGGGTGACAATTGTAACACATATCATTGGTTAAGAATTACAATGTTATCATACCGTTTTCTTTTAGTTTTTTCTAATACGGACCCAAATTAGAGTTATTTTCACGTTTCTCATTGTTTTATTTTTTCCTGTTTGTGAAAGGCAAAGGGAACTAACCCATACAGCCATGTGCAGACCACGTCAAGCTTGAGATTTGAACTGCGATATTATTTTTTATACGAACGGCATAAGAACAGTTTGAAGATCAAGATGTCGAACTTGACGTGTTCTCGACTGTATCTATGTATCGTATCGGTAATTTCATAATATAATTGAAATGGCACATGGATTAGAATATGACTTGTAAGAATAATAATAAAAACTCAAGGTCACAAAAAACTCGCTTATTAGTTATTACCAACCCTGAAAATGCCGCGAATCGCACAATAGTTACCGATCTATACTCATAACATCAGAATATGATCGATAAAATTAATTAAGTACAGCAAAGCAAACTCTAACACAACTTTTCGCAGAAAAGTTAGTTTTGTAATAAAAAGAAAAACTTTTTCCTTTATCATTTCTGTTTCAAACCCTTTTCAAGAGAGATAAATATTCATATTTAAGTAAGTAAAGTAGACTTTAGGAAAGTGGACATAAATAATAAGTTTCATCGAGAGAATTGTCTGGTACCGGACAGAATGGATGGGTCATAAAACTGTAAAACTTGGGAATGTTAAATATGCAGTTGCTATTCTAGATATTTGAAACAAGCCGGCTTTTAAGGTGGTTTCAGTCCATACAAACGTTTGACGCACAATACGCGTAGACGGAATTAATAAAAGTAATATTTTATATATGGAAAAACTGTTTAGAAAATCTAGATGTCGCGTATCAAATAACATTTGCAATTTATAATATAATTACGCAGATATAAAGCTTTTAAAGTTTTGTATAAAATTAAACCCTCTGCAACCGCCTTAACTATTTCTAACCTCCGACGCAAAAAGCGGGGTGTTATAAGTTTGACACCTATGTCTGTCTGTAGCATCGATTTTGATGTGGTTTTTTGCAATCGAAAGCAAATTTTTGCGAGAAGCATCCCCCGCTTCCGCTTTTTCGCAAGGAAGACATCGCGAGGAATCTTACATGCTTCAATTTCGTGACGTGTTTTGAAATGTGTATAATAATTGCCTTGCTTATCCACTCAGGGAATGAGGTCGGGAGCTATAAGGAACTTAGGAGCTATAAACTTTTATTAAAACAGTTCCGTAACTGACTGTCTGACAACGAACAGCCTAATCAGCATGTAGGGACGCTAAGAATGGATTTTTCGAAAATCGACCCCTAGACACCACAACGGGTACAACGGGGTTTTGATGTTCTCCGAAATCCACGCGGACAAAGTCCCGGGCAAATGCTGGAGTTTAATAAAATGTTAAATGACAATTGACCTGGCTGCAGATTCAGTTCGTCGTACCTTTTATTTTTATTCTTACTATAGAAGCCCGCGGCACCCTGCGACAGGTGGACTCTCCAGAGCACTTTAAACGAAAAAGTTAATGGCAGTTACTTCTTTATTGGATTCCTTTTAAAGTAGGATACGGCCGAGTAAACTGTCTTTAAATTGTTTATTTATCGCGGCGTTTAAGTTGGAAGCGATTTAAATGGAATAAAAACAAACTTCTATTTATTTTTAAAAAGGTTTTTTTTTCTGAGCAATTCGTTGTCTGACCAAACTGAGGCTGGGCTAGCATACCTCCTACTATCAGACCAGATAAAGAGGGCAAATCGCATGTCAGCCCAAGTTCTACATCGTGGTTGCGCGACCAAAACCTACTATGTAACATTTTTGATGAAACCCCTTTTATAACGCCAAGAGGTGGAAAAAACAGCTATGCGTCTCCTGACAAAATCTGCCGTGTGTCAAGGAGATACAACGCGACTAATGGCATATTTTCAAAACCTGCCATGTATCTAGGGTCCAACAATATCTGCTATGTGCATACGTCTGCACGCCTAAAGCGCCACGCAAGCCTAAAAAGATATTAAGTTTTTTTTTGCTCCTGTAAAATTTTTTATTTTGTTACTTAGCAGGTTTTGGTCGCGCAACGACAACATATTAAGGCCTACCACACACATCCGAAATAAACCTGGGCCTCTACCCGCACATTCAAACTTCGCAATTGCCTCAACGTTTTTGTTCCAATGTCAACTCTATTACTATGAAGTTCGGACCGAAACGGTCGTGACATATCGAAAATCGAAAGTGCTGGTACAGGGCCTGATTCGGAATGCGTTCCGTATGGAGTGTTGCCGCCTTCAGAGACTTCACTAGATCTAGTGATTTTTTGATGTCTTAGGTGGCATATTTTAAAAAGATTTTTGAGCGTAGGAGTTGATGGAACGGTACCGTATTGTGACGGTGCAGTTGCGACGTCGTTGCGGTATAGTTGCGAAATCGCCTACGCTCAAAAATCGCTTGTGTGATAATGGTTCATGCCATTTTGTATGCAGATTATGTCTTATGTTGAAACTATCGATAGTCTTTTGATATAGTTGCATTAATATTGGAATACAATTTACAAATCATCACCATAACATTCGTAACGTCATGAACTCATCACATGATAGTAATTACTGTTTGTTTCGTTTTAATAAATACCTAAAAATGCAATTATTGTCATTCATTTGGTGTTTCATACATTTTTATTTAGGCATCTTTTAAACAGCACGCTAGTATTTTTTGTAACCATAGTTAACAACACTGAATCCTGAATCAGGATTCTGGATTGCAATTCCGTATATGTGTGACGTCGGAGTCACTCGTGGAGCGTCGGTGGCGCGTTGCGAAGAGATATGGACTCCCAATTATGGGAGTCCGGGTTCGAATCCGCACGGACAACATGCCATGTACCAATGAGTTTTTCTAACTTATGTACGTAAAACCGACTGCTCTCAAACGGTGAAGGAAAACATCGTGAAGAAACCCGCATACACTGAAGAAGAAATTCGGATGTGTATGTGAAGTCTACTAACCCGCATTGGGCACGCGTGGTGGCTAATGCCCATACACCCTTGAGGGTAGGCCTGTGCCCTGGAGTGGGACGTTTATAGGCTGATGATGATGATGATGATGATATGTGTGACGGACCTAACACAGCATTTTTGATGGAATGCCCTTCATCTTTGCTACGTAATAAAATGAAATAACATTTCAGGAAACACTGATTTTGCTAAGCGAATGCAGCTAACCGTTATCTTATAAAAGACAGTTCTAAATGACTTTATTTCCTTTTTTCAGATCCTTGCCCCAACTCCTGAAGATTCCCAAGAATTCCCGCCTCTCCTTCAAATTCCTGGGTTTAATTATACAAGTTCAAAATACGTGTTTTGTATTATTTATTTATTAATCTCTCTAGTTTTGGTTTATGATCATTCAGAGGAAGAATGGCAACATTACGAAGATCCAATTTAATGCCAATGAAGTCGGTTAAAATACGATTTAAAACCTTTTCATTGGTACCTTGGTCCTAGATTGGTACCTACTAATCATTAGGTATCTAACACTATCTCTCGATCTTATTTAGTCTTCATCTAACATTTATTGAAATCTTTATTAATATTATTATCAAAACATCAAAGCTCCAACAAAAAAAAGAATAAAAACACCATTTATAATTTTTTAATTCAGGTAAAATGGGAAAATAATATTTTATTACTTGCAGTTAGAAACGTGTTGTGTTGGTTTTCAAAGATTGTGGTTCTTAGACAGAAATATAATATTAAAACAGGCGTGAATAAAAATATGTAAGATATTAACACTACTACACACGAACGAACGTCAGCGAAAAATATCTACAAAAGCGAGCAATAAACCAAAGCAGTTCATATTTTTGTAACAACAGCACTTTTATACACACAATCATCTCTACCTACCCTCGTATAATACGGTCGTAATGGCCAGGATAAGGGCTACGATGGCCCAAGAAGGGATCAACTACGCGCTGCCCATAAATAGCACGCGGCGACTTATAGGTACGAGACTTATACACTTCTGCGCTTTTGTACACTCGCTGGCAACTGAATCTTATCAGTTTATACAGCATAGATTGCTGGGCATAGAAAAGTTCATGCCTTTCTTTTTATTAATCGAGGTGAAAGGATAATTTTATTCAAATCGTTATGAAAAGTTTAGTTGCCTACTTGTGCGTACCTATAGCCTTTTTTACTGACTTCATATACCTACTTACTTAGCCTTAACATATTTGCCATAGTAGTCTGGGTCCCACACTGTACAGAGTGTAAGAGACAGCCTAGCAAATACTAAAACGGTGAACTCAGACCATCAAACTGAACAACTTTCACTATGGAGCCTACCTCAGTAGACGCTGAATAAAATCAGCTGTCCCATACATTTGAGTCGGGTAGGTACAACAGTTTTGTATGGGACAGCGGTGCCACTTTTTGAGCTTGATTTACATTTCTATACATTCTTATTCGTATGGGACAGCTGATTTCTTTTCGCGTTTCCTGAGGTAGTCTCCATAGTGAAAGTTGTTCAGTTTGATGGTCTGAGTTCACCGTTTCAGTATTTGCTAGGCTGTCACTTACACCTTGTATTACTCATTACCACTACATCTATGCCACTACGCACACTAGTTGCGTTATAGTACTGTTTCAAGATTTTTTTTTAACAACCCTTTAATCAAGATGTTGGAAAAATCATCATCAGCACTAAGACGGTCGCCACAATTTTAAAATTTGAATATATTACTAGTATGTGTGATGGTTGATGAATAACATAAACAGATTGCAACGATTCCCCAGGACCCTGTATTATGTCATCTTCAAACATGGAAGCTAAAATTATCCTTAAATAACTCTGTAAACTACGTAGTGGTGTTTCAATATTTTTGTATAACTACAAGTCTGTGTAACAAACGTAAATAGCATGGCTCTTGTGAGGCTTCCTCTCGTTTGCAATGGCGTTCTCTTGAAGACACCGATGCGATGACTGAACTTAGGTAGTTTTTGCTACCTACGGTTTTACGAGTATCGTAAACATAGATATTAATATAACTACTTTTCTTGGTTTTTATACTTTTTGTGCTATGATTGAAAATTGTTGGTCCTTCGAGCCGGATTAAAAATTTTCTTCTGACATTATATGATTTGTTCGACCAGAATAGTAGGTATCCGTTTTTACGTAAGAGGTAAGTAAGTATAAAATACAATTTTCAAATTAACTTCCCCATTCACAATTCATCATACAAATGAAATAATACAAATGAACCATTATTAAATTCCGAAAATCAACAAAAGGGGGACATTTCGTTACGAATTCTAAAAAAGAAAGTTTGGTTATTGCCTAAATTGGATTGCTTTGTCAGCTCTTTACAAGCTATTCTTTGCTTCGGAAAACTCGGAATGGGGTTAGGTTATGGCGCGCAGGACAGGGGCGCAGCGGGGTGGGGCCCTCAGTCCGCCCGCACCGCCGGGCCGCCCAACACGTCTCCTATGTGTACACTTTTTTTGCCACTAACTATACTTTTCTAATTGTGTGAAAAACTAGTACATGTTAGGAGCAAGGGGAGGACTGACTCGTTTAAAATTTAAACTGGAGTGCTTATTTGACAAATAACAGTGCTGTGTCGAATCAACTTGTGTTTTACTTTAAGATAGAAAGATATATCGCTTAAAAATCAATTCTGGTGAGTTTCTGAAGTGTTTTATATAAATATAATTTATTTATTCCGTGAAAAAGACATAATTTGAATGCTAATAGTGTAGATTATGCTAGGTTATGTAAACGTCCGGCGTTCGATAGATGGCGTTGTTATGCCGCGTCCGTATTGCAGTTGTAAACGTTTTGTAACTTTTCTCCCTGAAAAACTAGTTTCTTACATAACTTTCAATGGTTTTCACTAGTTTCATATAGCCTTTTCATTCTTACATTAGAGTTAAACAATGTTCTCTCTTTCCTACTTGCTATCTTTGCTGTAGATGGCTAATTAGCCATTAGTTTCAGTTCTGGCTGACGACCAAAAGAAGTTTTACGATCGATCGGCTTCTTTTGATTATATGCTAGGAAGGACAAAATTATATAATGGAATATGTTTATATAATCTTTAAAATATATTTAATTTACTAGATACATGAACTGTACAATCGAATTGTGAATATTACACGGTGCTAATGTAGAAATCAAATAACAGAGAACGAAGAAGATTAAATTATTTGAAAATCTCCTCAATAATACTCAACGATATTAAAATTTATCAGTAACTGTCGCGTTCTCTTTAGAGGTCGTCAGAAAAATCTTTCCTATCACCAACAACTTTCTAAGGCTGCAATGATTTAAATGTCACTCACACACTGAAATGTTTAGACATATAGCGTAATGTGAGCTCGTTTTTTCCACCACGAAATTCCGCAAACGCCTTTCAATGTACAACTTTGTCATCAATCATCCGACCCCTACTATTAAACAAAGCCGCTTTTAGTTCCGAGTTCAAATTGTGCGAATCGTCAATCATTTTCAGCTCTACCTGCCAAATAGACGCAGATTAAAAACCTAGCTTACCCCTGTCCCCTCTAGTTAACCGGTTGCCGGTGTGCCATTAACCTCGTTTAGAGTGTCATTCCTCCCCTGCTTCCCCTATGCAATGTTTACCCTTTTAGGGTTATATACTCGCAAATGGAGCTCTTGGAATATTGTCTGTCCATTTTGCGTCTCGTGCTATCGAAATCTGTACTTTGTCGTGTACGTAATCGATAAACTGAGCATCTGTTCCGGGAAGTCGCAGAAACATAATATCCTTGTGTGTTTCTCATATTGTGTAGACTTTGTATATTTCGATTCTTCTTTTCGTGTCAATTTTATTGTTCTACGATTGTGTTTCTATATTTTATTGGCCTGATTTCCTTGAACAACTTTAACTATGGGACCAACTTTGAAATCGCGAAACAAAATCTCCAGGGCCTCTACCCGCACATTCGAACTTCGCAATTGCGTGACCGTTTTCGTTCCAATGTCAACTCTATTACAATGAAGTGCGGACCGAAACAGTGGCGATATATCGAACATCGAAAGTCCGGGTACAAGGCCTGTTTCATACATTTTGGTCGAGTAGCTATATTCTCTATAGAACCGTTTTTTCGCGATATCGATATTGGTCCTGTAGTAAAAGTTGTTCAGGAGTGCGATTTTTGAATATCATACGTTCAAAGCGAGTAGTAGAAAATGACGTAAAATCGATGATTTGCCATTTTTGAATTCCACTTTCTATCACTTGCAACGAGTGCTCCGAACCACTCGTATCCTATTCTACCACTCGAATGTTTGACGTTTGTAATGTTGTCAGACGTCAACTGATTTAACTTTTTTTCTACGTTCCGTTATCATTCCATAATTTTGGCTGTAAAGTCCGATTTGAAATGTTACTATGAAACCATTCATTCGTTCGTTCGTTCAATTGAAATGTTTTATGCAGTGCGATTTTTGAAAATCATACGAGCGACTTGGCAGTAGAAAGATGCAATATCTCCATAGTAATTTTGACATTTTCTTCCGCCAAGTCGCTCGTATGATTTTCAAAAATCGCACATCTGTGTGAATCGAAACGGTTTTGGCACATCCGAACGATTTCAAAAATAGAGAAAAAACGTAACCACTCGGAATGAAAATCTCAATTCGTAGGCGAATGTCAATATCACCCGGTGGTGTTCAAAAATCGCACTCCAGTTTTATGGTGTGAAGCACCGTTCACTGGAAGCACTCTGTTAAGTATGTAACGCATTTAAGTTAACACCTTGTTCAGTTAGCCCAAATACAATTACAAACGCAAATAATTCTAATCATTTCCCACAAAGATTATTATGACCTTAACGAAACAAACGTTAGACTATTATGTGTGAGTGTTTATGTTTAAACTTATTATGTTTATCAATTTGTGTAATACAAGGTGTTAAGGTAAACAGTTGCATTACTTTAAGGGGTAATCGTGCCCATGATTCTGAATAACTTTCCTTTAGAAAACTATAGGAAAATCCCAAAAAAAAAAAATCGGACTCTTCATACCAAATGACATCAGCTGATCAAACGTTTGTATAAAAAAGCCGAATATTTTTTTTGCTGATTTCTTATACATTTCTTAGGGAAAGTTGGCACAATCTCAATCACCCCTTAAAGTAATGCAACTGTTTACCCGAACACCCTGTATAATTTTGTTCTAAAATTTAATTATACGTAAACCGTTCATTGCCTCTGATAGCTAATTAAGTCTAGTGCGCAACTGTGTTTACTGGAATGTACTCTGACGCTTCTAATTTCAGCGTAACGTAGCGCAGCAGTATCAATCTTGCATGTTTGGCTTAGCCCTAAGCACACAGTCTGTATGGGGGCCAGGGCCCGCGGCAGGCGTGTTGGGGCCCTTCAGTTCAGTAGCTTTTTGGGCCCCATTGTAAACGTTACCTACTGATAAATAATGCAAAACCTGGGGGTCAATCGCGCTAATTTTGAACGATACTACCAAAACAAAACCACTACCAAAAACGTTACGTTATGCACAATTCGTATCGCGCAAATTATATTAACGGTAACGATTCAGCTTTATTTCGGAAGATACGTTGGCGTAACGTTTGATGTCTGTTCGATTGAATTTTCTGTATTGTGCGTTCAGAAAAAAATTACGCGATAGCATTTTTACATCAGCTAAACCAAATCTAAACCAAAACCAAAAACGTTCCGTCCGAACTTTGTATAAAATAGCGCAATTGAGGCCCTGAATAGTGTTAATTTAACATGTTAAAATCCGCTATAAAATGGAATATAAAATGAAAATTAGCCTTGTCGTTCGAGTGCAGACTGCATTTATAATGGAAAGACAAAAATTATTTTGTAATATTTGCCTACTCAGATATTCATAAAAATTTCCTGGAAATATTATCGATATCGTGTGTTCAGATAGGTCGACATGTTTATCTCTTAAGTTCAGTAAATACTAGGAATATATTCCTCATTAAAACGATACATCGGTTAAAATTAGACATGATACGATAGGTAGTCTCTTGTCTCGAAGTCTGTATTTATCCGTTTATTTTAAAATGACAGTTTATTTGTTTTTTTTTTTCGTTTTGTTAAAATATATTAGGTAGGTATAGTGAGCCACAGCTTGCAACACTTCGATCGTTTACCTTATAGATTTATTATGCTAGGACATATATTTAACACGTAGCCCCGATTATTTTCCAAATTGTATCAGGGTGGGTACATGCAGTTAGGTAACTGGGCGCGCAATAGTCATTATGTATGACATTCGCACGCAACATAAGACGTGCGCCGGCGATTCCATTTCTGATATGAACCACTCATGTCAAAATTCTAATTACTGCACAAGATCTTTTCATGTAGTTGAATATTCAATTACTTTTGTATTAAAAACTCTTATTACATTTTTAGGGCCCTCTTATAAGAGTACACTAAATGACCAAGTTTAGGGCCCTTTTAAATGCCCTCAATTCGCTACCATCGAGTCTAGTACTAAGGCTACACCAGTTTGCGTCACGTTAAACATACATACAAACATTTAGTGTATGTATCTTTAATGCGATGCGGGTAACCGTTGAAATTTTAATACCAATTCTGGACTTTATAAGAATTTTAGTAGCTGTTATTTTATTATGCGTTGTTGGACTCCAGGTTTTTATTATTCATTAGCATTTTAGATGTGGAAACGAAACCTATTTTTAGGACAACACTTATGAAAATTAACTTTTACTGAATAGGTATTTGAAACTTATACTCTTAGCTAATGAAAGCGTATCCTTTAGGTAGGGGAGGTATTTTTGGTGAAACTTCATATACCTACTATGTACAATACCTACCTACTGCTACTAGGTACTACGTTCGAATAAATATGTACAGTTCGTATTTATGTACAATTCTGTTAATTAAAGTTCAAGATTCGGAACTGGAGTTTCCATAGAAATATTAATTTACTAGGGGTTTCTTGTTATTTGACATTTTCCGTAAAAGACAAATAGGTGTCCCTGGTGGACCTACTAGTAGGACAAAATAGAAGGACCACGAGAAAACGCTGAAAAGTTGTGTACATAGACGAAGAATTTTTCTACGGTTGTGTATAATTTATTTACTCTATGGTAAAAGCACGGTAAAAGTAAGAAGACTTTTGTAAGAATTCAGTGAAATAAATAAAATCCGAGGTCGAAATACAACGAATAACGCAGAAATGGACGAAAAGAACAAAAATAGAACGGTTTCTCGAACGGCAATGAACAGTAGTTGTTCATACTTCAAGTGTATGATTGACTCTCCCTTAGTATCCTTCATTCTTAACCAAGGAATATAATTGTTCTTAACTAAGACTTCATAAAAAACTAGACAACGTGTAAGTACCACAGAAAAACAAACATATTTTGTGTAAGTACTATTGTCTGTGTGGTGTCGGCTAAGAATAGCACCACCTCATTTCCTCCCGTGGGTGTCGTAAAAGGCGACTAAGGGATCTACCGGAGGATGGGCAGCAGCATCCTCATGAGTACACACATTCAAACCAACTGCGATCACCAACCCGCCTGCCAAGCGTGGCGACTATGGCAAATCCCCCCATTTTGGGGGGAGGCCTATGTCCAGCAGTGGACGTCTATTGGCTGATATGATGATGATGACATGACTATGGGAACAAACTGAAATAGCAACAAAAAAATATCTGCTGTTTCATACATGTGAGTCGAGTAGGAATTTCAGTTTAATTTTTGGAACAGTTTACAGAACAGCTGATTATTTTTGTGTTTTCATGTTTGCTCCCATTGTTAAAGTTGTTTAATTTGATGTGAAGCGTCTTGGTTTAATAAGATGCCAATGATTTCGATTTCACCCTGTACATTGTGTTGTAAAATCACTTAGCTACGTTGTTAAACCAATTAGGTATGTGCACGCCATTAATTCTGATAGCACCGCAAAATTTGGTTCGGTGGTTAGAGCAGCTTTGATTTACCTACCTACTTATCATTTAATCAGGCTACGGTCACCAACCGAACCATGAAACTACTCGTATAGAGTGACGTCCGTATAGTAGTGGACTTTGTCCAGAATCAATAAAGCCGCCCGTGAAATGCCCATGAATGTATTCATTCGTCTTGGTACAATATTCTTTGCATTTTTGATACTGTACGATCATTGTAAGGTTTGGTACGACTGTTAGAAGCGATGAATGATATTGATATACCTACCTAAGGATTTCATTGAATATTTTTAATAAACCTTAGGTACTTTACTTTATGATAATTTAGGTTTCTACTTATACAGGGTCCTTTATCTTTATGAGTGTAGTTTTTTTGGTTTTTTGGGACGTTAATTACCTACTTACCCCTACCTACGCCCTACTCACCCCCTACTCTGCTATATAAGGTCTAACAAAATTTGCTGACACATTTTTAAGGGGATGATCAAACCATCAAACTGAACAACTTTCTGTTTGGGACCAACATCGAAATTGCGAAAACAGAAAACAGCTGTCCCATACATTTGGCTCGAGTAGTTTTGTATGGAAGAGCCGATTTTTTTTTTCGCTATTTCTATGTTGGTGCCTTAGAGAAAGTTGTTCCGTTTCACGGTCTGATCATCCCCTGAAAAAAATGTCAGCATATTAAGAAGGACCCAATATGCTGAATGATTATTATGCTAAAATGATTGCTGATGAGTGCATGCGGAATGATGTGTTTCCGTGATGTTTCCTTTCTTAATATTTGAGGTGGGCATGTTTCACCACTTCTGAATAAGTTCTTGATAGCTTATTTGACAAACGAGCTGTCAGATAAGCTACCAAGAACTTATCCAAAAGTGGTGAAACAGGCCCTTAATGTCAGTTCGGGGCAGTTCAGGCACATTAACTTATAGGACTATTTCGCAAAGTAGCTTTTATGAAAAAATATATACAGGGTGTTAGTGTAAACAGTTGTATTAATTTTCCTAAGGGGTGATTGTACCCATTATACTGAATAACTTTCCTAACGGAACAAAAAGACATACGAAGTCCAAATTTTTTGAATTCCGTATTGTATGTGGCGGACCTAACAACCTATATTGATACAAATAATGATTTGTGGGTTGATACCTAAATAATATAGGGGGAGTGCGGGATGGTTGAACCACCTTTTGCTTAAACTCGCACCACTTTTTATTGAAAAGATGCAGTGATGTTACTTTAGTGGCATTAGATAACACAATTATTTGGCTACAAATGGTATGTACTAAGATCTTTGTGAGTATAATATTTATTGGGCTAGACAATTTTTTACAAAAAATGAGATTTGGCTCAACCATCCCCATTGGGTGGGATGGTTGAACAGGGGGGTAGGGATGGTTGAACATACCCTCATATTTAAAGAAATTAAACAAGATAGCGTTCAAAATTCATTATTATTATAATAAAATCTCATATTAATTATATGGGAACAATCTAAAGTTGTTAAGATTGAAAATGGAACAAAAAATAACGGCATGTGAACATTGCACACTTTGACTACCTGTTTTCTTGATTAGTATGAAGAAAATAACTAAAAAAGAAAGCATTTTAACGTCTAATTTAGCATTATGAACACTATTCTTTAATGAAATGAGCACATTAAGATAACTTTAATAAGAGAAACAAATTTTTAAACTAAAACATGGCAAAAAAACAATAATCTGGTATATGGCCTTAGAAGCTTCGGAAGTCCGAATCTACACATTTTTTCTCTTTTATTTCCTTTCTTGGGGCTGAAGCCTTTATTCCACTTATAACCCAGTAAAATTAAGCTGAAATATACCAATCAGGAGAAGTAATTTCCGGAGTTCTGAAACTTTTTTTAAACGTTCCTTTGGTACGTAATATTGAAGAAACAAAAAAGTCCTGGTGAGGGGGGGGGTGAGCTCGAGGAAGGGGGGGGCTCTAAAGGTGACTTTTTTCAGTTTTTGGCTTATTTTTTGAAATCTGAAAGTCGTATCGAAATATTTTGTATAGACAAATTAAACCTTACAAAATTTCCTACAAAACAAGTGGTATGCATTTTTGTCATAGGACTTAACCTTTGAGGGCTACGGGGCCGAGAAAGTAACGGAAGCCATCTTGGATATCGCAATTTTGGATTTTTTTCACCGCTAACCAAATCTGACCAGGGTCCTCTATGACAATTGGGGAGTTGACTACATACAATATATTTTAGTTTTAATTGCTCAGTAAATAAACCGTTTGAAAATAACACTTAACTCTCATTTTCAGTAATTCTGTTGCTTGAATACTATTTTTAATAACTAGATAAACTATAAAAAGTATCAAAACGACGACGAAAAACAATGACGTCACTCTCCAAATTTTAGTACAATATTTCATACAAAGCACGCGTTTTGACGTTTGATAAAGAGTTGTTAATTTGACTAGTTGGAAACTCGCGGATTGTTCAAGGTCCATAACCCTATCTGTCATAGTTTCCGCGGGCTGTTGACCTCATCCATCAGGAGTCGACCTTCTGAGGAAGTCGAAATATTATTTTTATCGCCAGGGCATCCTTATGATGATCCCTAAAATAATTTTACTATACGTTGAATGGGGTAAACCCGGTGAACAATTATACGGGTATTTATGTAATATCTATGTGGGGGGGGAGGTGGGGGTCAACCAGATACCTCCAACTGATCTTCGGGTTCCCCTTACGGTACAAGGATGACATTTGGGGATCATCATATGGATGCCTTGGTGATACAGGGAAAACTTTGACTTCCTCGGAAGGTCGACTCCTGATGGATGAGGTCAACGGCCCGCGGAAACTATGACAGATAGGGTTATGGACCTCGAACAAATGTCATAGAAGACCCTGGTCAGATTTGGTTGCCGGTGAAAAAAATCCAAAATTGCGATATCCAAGATGGCTCCAATGGAAATTTCAAACGCCAATGCAGCCTTTAAGGGTTCCCTGAACCGACTGAAAATTTGTATGTGGGGGTTTTCGAGGCTGCTGATTAAGAATATGAAATCATTTTGTTTTTATCTTTAACTTTCATGAGGGTCGCCATACAAATTTCATAATTTTTGAAATTCCGTTACTTTCTCGGCCCCTTAGCCCTCAAAGGTTAAGTCCTATGACAAAAATGCATACCACTTGTTTTGTAGGAAATTTTGTTAGGTTTAATTTGTCTATACAAAATATTGCGATACGACTTTCAGATTTCAAGAAATAAGCGAAAAACTGAAAAAAGTCACCTTTAGAGCCCCCCCCCTTCCTCGAGCTCACCCCCCCCTCACCACGACTTTTTTTTTTCTTCAATATTACGTACCAAAGGAACGTTTAAAAAAAGTTCCAAAACTCCGGAAATTATTTCTTCTGATTTATCTAATTTTACTGGGTTATTAGTTTTGGATTTGAACGGCATTTGAAGCTTCAAGATAAATAAAATCGAGGAAAAATATTATTATTGACTATGGTCATCCATCCCTCTGCGGGTGGCTCAACCATCCCCTATCGACCCGTTCCAACCTTTGATTCGATTTCCGAAAAACTCCTTAATCATAGGTTAAATAGGCTTTGCATTTAACAAACTACACTAATTTGACAATATAACAATAGTTCAATATAATACGTAACTTTTAATAACAAATAATGAACAAATAAACCAAAAAAAAAATTTTCACTTTTTATTATCAAAAACACATAAACTCAGCTCGAAGTCAAACTACTCTGCCGGCAGCCTCGATGTCGCTTGTGGTGGTAGATGTGATTCGCGGGCATGCAATGACCCATGAACCGAATCGATAGCACGAAATTTTCAATCGAAAAATTGAGGTGGCTCATCCATCCCACCTGTTCAAGCATCCCGGTTTACCCCTACAAATTATATGCCATAATACCTTTCGGAGTGGTCAAAAACTTTGTAGGTAACACAAATAACCAATCGAAAAATATTTGAGTAGCAAAACTAAAACAAAAAAATTGCTTCAAATAAAATTACAAAACCTAAACCTATTATTGAATTTTTATGTGTGAAAATAAAAAGGTTTGTTAATAGCGTAGGTAATTGTAAATCTTCCTTTAGTAAAAAAGAAAAGAAACTGTGCAAGAGTCTACACTTTAACAGCTGAGATTCCAAGGCAATGAAAATTAATCTTATTTTCTTCTACAACTCAACGTGCGAACGAATCTTACATCAATTACTGCAAGTCTCAGTCGTGCCGTGACTCAATGGAAGTCGAACGAACGTCCTCTGTGTGCAAAACCAATATCCGAGTGGGAATCGAGTCAGTCGCAAAAAGACCAGTCAATATTTGATTGTAGCCGGCGCGGCGCTGCAGTGTCACTACACCGCCGCCTTCTCAAACGGACACTAACGACCGTGCTGCATTAACGCTCCCTTGTGCCGTACTAATTGTTCTCGAACGTTTCTCTGATTGAGTTTGTCGCAGTAGAAACATAATGTGATCAAATCGATTGATTTCTGATTAAATGAGGCAGCGAATGATAAAAAAAAAGAGCGCGCATGTAAAACAATCGCTAAGTAATATTGTGTTTTTTGGCGTGCTAACGTCTTATAAATCGATGAACGCACGAAAAAGTGTCACGTTCCGCCTGAGCCTGAGCGTGCAAGCGAGAGCGGGGAACATATCTCTTTTTCTCGCGTGACGTCAGAGCTAGCAATTCGAATATTCATCAATGTTTCTTTATGACGTCATCACGTAAAACTATCGTCCGTAAACCGACTTTACAGACAACACATTTTTTTACGATTTTCATTATGCATAACTGATAAAAAAACTGTAAAACTACGGAAAAAAATTAACTATTAAAGTAAGAAACAAGTTAGGTGCTGATTACTATCATCGTCTTTTAAGTAGACAATAACTATAACAAGTATTTTGATACGTTACATATTCCTGATTGTTTAGTTCAATTAAAGTCTTCACAATATCGGTATAATTCAATTGAAATACCGGACCATAATAACGAATGGACTGACACCTCATTTATCAAAAGCTCAGTAATTTAGGCGCTACTACCGCACCGTTGATATGGTAAATACAAACATACATAGATTGCTATAATCAATCGTACCCTTTCTTTTGGCTCTGCCGTAGTCGGGTAAAAACAATTTGATGTTATTGACAGTGAATTACTTTTATTAATTGCAATACAAATAGTTAATTCCTTACTGTTGCTAAACCTTTTAAATGAGCAAAACACAAACATCACTTTTAATTCTGTGTCGAGTTACAGTCGAGAACCACTAGTACCACTTCTTATGTTGTAATCAATGTCCATTAAGCTTACCCCCACCTGTAATACTGAGCTGTGCCTCGCCAACGCCCTGTCTGACACGCTGACACGTCACTCGTTAGTGGTAAGCGAGTTGTGGGTGAGATTCGTTAGTACCGCGTCTTGGTAATAAATACCCATTGAGGCGGAACCCTCCTGTCCGCCATTGCTGCTCTGTTCAAGATTGTATGTAGTACATTGATTCTGTTGTCTACAAGGTGTTAACATATTCATCGGCCTATGTGATACCTGTATTGTAATGCTGTGTGAATGAGACAACGAATAAAGTCAATTAAGTTAATTAAGTATCTCTGAAGTATCTTATTTGTAGTGTAAACTTTGCAATTTTTCTAGCAAGACTGGTTGTGTGTTGACCGATCGACATGGAAACGTGAACATCAAGATAGCGGGATCAAATCTCCGATTCAAAATTTAGCATATGGGGAATTTAGTACTCCATTTGTACTAAATGTACCCTGAGTTTCAACATTTGTACCTTTACCGCCAAGAAAGTACAATCAAAACTATCTGATCCCGCCACCTTGACGTCAAAGTGGCGGGACCATTAGGAAGCATTGCCCACACGTGGACGACAATAACATGCGTAATTAGTACTACATTTGTACTAAAATATACTCGATTTTCAGCCCAGTACAAATTACCGTTTCAAAGATATATAATATAATAACTGGTCCGCCATTCTGACGAATCGTCCAATTGCTTTTTTCGCACGAAAATCGTAGTTTATAGTAAATATTATAATGTGGAGACTTAGTACCAGGCAGGTACAAAAACATATATTAATATCAGCCTTCTATCTCATTTACGTAAAAAGTTATAGGAAGATACATTTTCCAATCGAAAAATACAGGGTGTAAGAGACAGGCGGCCAAATACTGAAATTGCGTATAACAGACCATCAAACTGACCAACTATCTCGATGGAACCAACGAAACGTCGAAATCGCATAGAATCTTCTGTTACAAAGATACATTTATCAAATAAAAATACAGGGTTTAAGAGACAGGCGGCCAAATACTGAAAATCAAACTGACCAACTATCTTAATGGAATCTCAAAAAATCTGCTGTTACCACAGAACATTATAAGAGGGGTTAGAAATGCAAAGTATCGCTTTTGCTTCGGAGACGGCTGTCGCCACTTGTCTTTCCACTCACGCTGCTACAATTACTCTTGCCCTCTCGCTCGCACCACGCCGCGCGCCTTATGGTGCTATGCAAATCATTGCATAACCTGTGGCGATACGTTCCACGCCTAGTTTGCACTTCTAACCCCTCTTATAATGTTCTGTGGCAGTTACAAACAAAACTGCAGTACCCCGACTCAGTATTGGCCCGGCTTTCCCTGACACCCTACACAAAAATTATAACTATTATAAGTATTCAAAAGGTACGCATAGAAGAGAAAACAACAATTTAAAATGCATATTTTTTACTCATCATCATCATCATCTCCGCCGATGGACGTCCACTGCTGGACATAGGCCTCCCCCAAGAATCGCCATAGCGACCGGTCCTGCGCTGCCAACGCTATCTTTTATTTTTGGTTTCTAGAGTAGTACTATACTATAGTAAAAAAATATTTGCCGGTAGTACTACCGGCCGAGGCGGTAGAACCACGGTTAAATGAATTTTCCGTCTTACTGGTAGTACGACTTGGTAAAAAACGATTTTATTGTTTTAAGCAAATTGGATGGTCCAGTTAAGTTCAGTTCAAAATAAAATTTCGTAAAACACAACTAATTTAGTCACATATTTGTGGAAAATGGCGCTGCACTTCATTTTTTTTGCGGTCCGTGTCTTTGGTTGAGCGCGCAGCTCGAAGAAGAGTCAACGACTTAGCCGACATTCAACCAACAACATTTCATTGCAAACAACTTATATTAAAAAAGTTATAAACTTAATATTTATTTATTTATAATTAATGAGAAACCCTGGTCTACATGGTCTACAGTGAGATCTCTTAAGAATAATAAAGCAGCTATTACTTTACCCAACATACGTTACGTTTTCATGTGATGCGCGAAAAAACAGACAGACAAAAAATCCAATAATTGGTGACATGCGATTTCGACGTTGCGTTTGTTCCATTAAGTTAGTTGGTCAGTTTGATTTTCAGTATTTGGCCGCCTGTCTCTTAAACCCTGTATTTTTATTTGATAAATGTATCTTTGTAACAGAAGATTCTATGCGATTTCAACGTTTCGTTGGTTCCATCGAGATAGTTGGTCAGTTTGATGGTCTGTTATACGCAATTTCAGTATTTGGCCGCCTGTCTCTTACACCCTGTATTTTTCGATTGGAAAATGTATCTTCCTATAACTTTTTACGTAAATGAGATAGAAGGCTGATATTAATATATGTTTTTGTACCTGCCTGGTACTAAGTCTCCACATTATAATATTTACTATAAACTACGATTTTCGTGTGAAAAAAGCAATTGGACGATTCGTCAGAATGGCGGACCAGTTATTATATTATATATCTTTGAAACGGTAATTTGTACTGGGTTGAAAATCGAGTATGTTTTAGTACAAATGTAGTACTAATTACCCATGTTATTGTCGTCCACGTGTGGGCAATGCTTCCCAATGGTCCCGCCACTTTGACGTCAAGGTGGCGGGATCAGATAGTTTTGATTGTACTTTCATGGCGGTAAAGGTACAAATGTTGAAACTGAGGGTACATTTAGTACAAATGGAGTACTAAATTCCCCATATGCTAAATTTTGAATCGGAGATTTGATCCCGCTATCTTGATGTTCACCATGGAAACTATTCGGTATCGAGACTTTTTTCTGTGAGTTTGTCGCGAGTTTCTGGTCGCATCTCTACAAAGAAACACCTTTCTACGCCGCGGCGGTACGGTAGATTCAAAAAATGTATGTTAGAAAGCTAACTTATCTTTATCGGTGTTAAAGTTAGTTTAATGTTATTGTTTTGTAATTTGTTTTGTTGCGAGGAAGGCTGTTTCTTATTCAGTCGATTGTTGTAACTCGAATACGTTCTTTATCTTTTTGTTATCCACTTTGTATTTTTAATATCAGATCTGCTTTGTTTTTTTATGTAAATTATGTTTCTATCAGCGGAGACCTATAATTGGCTTTCTGTTAGCTATCTTTTGTATTGTGTCAACAGCTGTTGGTCTTCCCAAGAAAATAAAATAAAATAAAAATATCATAAATCTCCTTGAATAAAAAATGTTGAGTTAAATTTCAATGTAGCGTACCATCGAAGCACACTGTTTGATGAGGAGTCTGAATTATAAACTTACTAGCTTTTGCCCGCGACTTCGACCGCGTGAAATCCTCAAGTATCCTATGTTACTTCTAATACCTCCAAGAATATGTGTACAAAGTTTCATGATGATCGCTTAAGTAGTTTTCGCGTGAAAGCCTAACAAACAAACTTACATTCACATTTATAATATTAAACTAGCTTTTGCCCACGACTTCATCCGCATGGAGTTTGGAAAACCCCAAGTATCCTATGTTACTTCTAATTACCTCCAAGAATATGTGTACAAAGTTTCATGATGATCGGTTTAGTAGTTTTCGTGTGAAAGCATAACAAACAAACTTACATTCACATTTATAATATTAGGGATTAGATTTAGTTTACTCGAATATGAACGTCGAATTTACATCTGAAAGTTTGTAACGATGATGTCTGAATGTTTGTAGGTATCTCAATTCAGATAGATAATTCCTTTGATTAATTATATTTCAAGATAGAACCTCACGCTTCTAACGTACTAAAACAAATGGGCCAACATTCTTATGTTGGTGTGCGTGAGGCGTCATACAACTTTTCCCTGTGTGCGTGTTTATGGATAGAGTTTAGCGGCCTTACCAGCACGGCTAGCATGTCAGCCACGACAAAGCGATTAAACGAGAAGAACGTCATGTGCGCTCTTTCTGGCAAACGTAAAGTTATAAGGATGGAGGCACATCTCGATTTTATCGTTTTCTCGGGGGTGGCATACGAGGCCTACTGGTTGATTTTTTTTCGACGCGTTCTCTTTTATATTTATTCCATCAGAACAATACAAGACAAACGGCGACTGAAAATAGTGGCTGCTAACATCTATACATTTTTTCGAGGCAACTCTTGTTTTGAGACTGAATTTTTTGTGGCGATTTGTCTAAGTCCAAATTAGACGGCTTTATTTATAGGTTTTCTCTAATTTTCTATGTAATACAGACGTGTGTGGACCACATGAACCCGTGTTCAGTGTTCATAACGCGTGAAATAGTGGAAGTTCGCTCTTTAGTTCTACTCCGCTGGAGATGGGAAAAACAAGATAATTCCCACTTTATTTCTTGGCAGAATTCGATTATTGAGGTCTCAATCAAAGGTCATAAATATTTTCTAGGTAATTCGATTTTTTTTCGAATGGATTCCGACAAGGCCTAACTCGGTAACGAATAATACAATTTGTATAAAAAAATATAAAGAACGTAATCGACTTCTGTCGTGTCGGCATGTCATCTTGCCTTCTAGTGGAGTCAAATTATGGTTTTACCTCGGAACCCAATTAGGTACTTTGAGTAAACTTTTGTGAAACCATTCTGAATTATGTTATGTATACGAAAATTACCCAATTCTTTTTTGCTACAGGGTTCCGAGGTCTTAGCATTTTTAGCCCTTACTTGACTGCACTATTCAGTAGGTATGTCTTTCTTTTGAGGCCGATTGAAATTGAGAAGGGAGTCGCGTTGCAAGTCTGTTACTGGGTGGTCGCGTGTCGATTGCCCGCGAACCTTGTGTGTCGCTACTGCGCAGTTCGCGCGCCGTTCGCGAGCAGCTCGCGAGCGGTGCGCGAGCTGCGCATTCGCGCACGTCCGCCATTTGTGGACGCACCCTAATGCAGAAAATAGCGTATAACGACCGGTCTCGTTCCCTTCTTGACCTAACTACTAATATCTAGTAGAACTAATATCATTAGCGCCCTATACAGGGTGTAACAAAACATCCTAGTAATACCTACTTAAGGGGGTGCTTCAGACCATCAAACTGAACAACTTTCCCTATGGAGCCAACATAGAGAAAAAATAAAAAGAATCTGCAGTCCCATACATTTTAGTCGAGTCGGTTCTGCAGTTTTATATGGAACAGCAGATTTTTTTTATTTTTTCTCGATGTTGGCCCCATAGTGAAAGTTGTTCAGTTTGATGGTATGAAGCACCCCCTTAAGTATTACTAGGGTGTTTTCTTACATCCTGTAGAAGCGAGTAGTCATTGTGTTCGGGGCGGAAGGGTTGTAGCAACTAGTCGCAAGTCTCGTAAGCGAACTATAGAGCGAAGTCACTCCCGAGCGTATTCAGTAGGTCTAGTATGATTTCTCTACACGCGCGCGACGCGCCTTCGCTGCATAGAAAATAACCTGTTCCCGCGCATTTCGGAGAGCGAAAGCCGCGCTTGCCGCGACTTTTAGTATGGGAAAAAGCCGAGTCGCGCGCAAGTAGAGAAATCATGCTAGAGGGTCTGGAGTGTAATTCACTAAGCGTCACATATCGCCGTCAAAAACATCGACGAGCTCACAAATATAACATCCTTTTTGCATCCTACATATCGTCGCAGTTTTTATATGAGTTTGACACATGATATAACCATTGTGAATACCGAATTGTCAGCTCGCCGATGTTTCAACGAAGAATTTAAGATTGTGACGATGATTGCGAGCTCCTGATTGGTTAATATTTTCCCGCTACTCCGTTCCGCCAGCCAGCTCGCGTCAATGGACAGGCAGCCTTAAGAAGGTGTTTCAGACCATCAAACTAAACAACTTTCACTATAGGAGTTGGGACCACGGGAAAAAACTGTGCTATTCCATACATTTGGGTTGAGTAGTATTTGTGATTTATGTTTTTATTTATTTTTGGTATAATGTATAATATGCTGTTCCGTACTAAACTGCAATCATACTTGACCCAATAATGTATGGTATAGCTGATATTTTGTTCGCGATATTGACGTTGGTCCCATAGAACAAGTTGTTCAATTTGATGGTCTGATCATCCCCTTCAAGAACCGTCAGCATATTAAGTTGGTCCATGTATATGTTTTGTTGTATAATGAAGAGTATTGTACTGTATTGTAATGAACAAGGTGTTACAGCCGCCCTGGGACTCGAGATGTAATTAACAACGTGATAGCATCCCGTGATCGGTAGGTTTACTTCGCTACGCTGTTGTTAACTATGCTATAGTAAGCCGTGCGAAACGGAGGCCTTTATTAGATTCTGATCGAAATAGAGCACGGTTATGAACTGTTTAGTGAGGTATTGGATCATTTTCTGGTAAGTATAAGTTATCAGTGAAGGAAAACATAGTCAGGACCCTGGAGTGCGATTTTCGAATGTCATACGTTAAACTCAGCAGTTGAAAAAGTATGGAGAATCGCATCTTTCTACTGCAGATTTGACTTTCAAAAATCGCACTGGAGTATGATTTTTTAATGTCAAATCAGCAGTAGAAAGATGCACGTCTCCATAGTAATATTGACATTTTCAAATGCTGAGTTCAAAGAATGAGTTTTAAAAATCGCACTCCTGTATTCTTAAAAAGATTCATGCATCTCACACTTTGCAAGGTTCTACCTAAGAACACTTCTCGTTTGTATTGATATTAGATATTGATTTATGAAAGAATTATCCACGTAAGCAAATTTTGCAAAAATCCATGCTCTATATAATAAATATGATATTCTTCTTACACCTGTAAGTCTTCAATGGGTACGAAGATTATTATATAGAGCCTGGATTTTTGCAAAAGGAACCTTGCAAAGGGTCATATTTCGAAGATACAAGCAACCAAAGTTTCAAACAAATTAAACTTTAGATGATTAAATCTTCGAAATGTGACGCTTTACCTACAAGGTTTTGCCTGAATTATCTTAGGACGCCATTTTACAAAACGGCTAATGAAAACGCTGCCAAAATCTTCGTACTATCCCTCAAAGAATATATTCGTGAGCATATGCATACTTACCAAGCACCAGTCTCCACCTTCAATCCTATATATATTGTGCAACGTACATGTAAACCTTTTGTGGAGAAAATAAAGTTTTTGTATTGTTGTATTGTATATGCTTTTAATAGGTACATGATAAATTTGAAGTCATTGGCATCCTTTTAAACTTAGACTCTCCCAACTAAACTACTTTTATTATGGAAGCAAACCTGAAATCGCAAAAAAAAGGGTAATCAGGATGCTAATGATTTCAAATTCCTCCTGTATATTTAACATCAAACCTGAAATTACAAAAAAAGGGTAGTCAGGATCACAGTATAAGAAAGAGTATCTATTACTAGATACAGTACGGACACTCCCTCCCACCAACTTTTTGCCTCACCCCCTCTATCGCCCTCTGGATACTTCGCACTGGTTACTCGTTACCTAAGAAGAAGACATAAGGTTCAATTTTTTTGGTTTCGCATGTGCTGACGTCATCTTGTCAATTTCATTTTTTTGTATGCAGTGTCCGGGCTGTGGTCAGGATGCTAATGATTTCAAATTCACCCTGTATATGTAACCTTTTGTAACGTAGTTTGAAACCCTATGACGTTTGCAACTTTGAGAAAATTCTAATTCTGTTTATATTTTTCAGGTAAGCAACTTTTTGGGCAGCTAAGTTACGTAAGTTTATTTATGAACAATTTCAAAAACAACTTTTAATATTTTATTTTGCCGACGTTTAATTTTAAACACTGAAAAAACATAAACATTTTTCCACAAGACAAAGTTCCGGACAATTTGGCGAAGTTCGTAGCGGCCGACACGTAGCGCCGTAGCAGTTTGCTACGGAGCGTAGCTGTTCGTAGCAAACTTTTGTGTCAAGTTACGAGTTTATATTTACCTTGAGATAGGCTGATAGACACCTGCGGGACTCTTTTAGTTCTAGATTTTAATGTTTAAAAAGTTTTTGAACTTTATCTTGTTTGATTTAAAGGTATATTTTGATTGGCTAGGTTTTTGATATCTCTGTTTTAACGAAATGTTGTAGATTGATTAGGGTTGAGGCATCTAGTTTAGGTGCTAGCGTTTCCAAAGTTTTTCTTGTTGAGATTTAATACACCTTTAATGAAACACGAGCTTTTACCCGCGACTTCCTCCGCATAAATTATGTACCAGATTTTAAGTCAGATCATAAGCTATCAAACAAAAAAAGTTTCATCAAAATCGGTTCAGTAGTTTTTGCGTGACGCGCGTTCAAACATACAAACTGAGAAACTTCTTTTTTTTAATTTACAGTTTTATAATAGTGTAGATGTAGATAAAAAATTTAACAAATGATCGGCAAACGAGTTTATACAAGGTAGTATGGCTTTGATAAGACCACGCAGATTTTTGTCGTGGCTGTAGGTGACTAAGCGATAATGTAGTCATCATCATCATCATCAGCCTATAAACTTCCCACTGCAGGGCACAGGCCTACCCTCAGGGAGGGTGTATGGGCATTAGTCCACCACGCGTGCCCAATGCGGATTGGTAGACTTCCCATACACATCAGAATTTGTTCTTCAGTGTATGCAGGTTTCCTCACGATGTTTTCCTTCACCGTTTGAGAGCAGTCGGTATTACGTACATAAGTTAGAAAAAGTTATTGGTACATGGCATGTTTTCCGTGCGGATTCGAACCCGGACCTCCATAATTGGGTGTCCTTATCTCCGCAACGCGCCATGCTCGTTAATGTAGTGTTTTTGTGATACTATCACCAATTGACACATTTCATCCTAAAACCTACATAATGGTAAGACTACACTACACGACTCGCGCGCTCGCTTGTCATCGCTTTAAAAAACCGTCGGCATTAAGAATGAACCTTACCACTATTTCGGCTAAAAGTCCGTCGTATATTAAATCTATTTTATTTCGTCACAGTAATAGTTGAGCCTAAACTGTAGGAGCGTTAACGGGGAGCGATAGGGAAGGTTCGGTTTACGAGGACAGCTTTAAAACGCATTAGTGAGATGGCGTCGCGTCGGACGCTTCGCTAGGTTTTGTAGTTACGTCACATGAACTACAGGGCTCTGGTTACAGTTTGTGTTACACTTTGGTATTTGGGATTCTTAGGTACTTTGAAGTAGGTAGGTACGTTGCTTCTGTAATGCAATGTTATACAGGGTGTTAGGGTAAACAGTTACATTATTTTGCCCTATTTATATACGCAATAACGCAATTTTGACTATACTATAATTTATGAATAACTGCCGCTCATTTTGTATCTAAATGATAATACTAATGTTGATCCTCACCAACCAAGCCCTGAGTCTAGTGTGGGATCACAGATTAAAACTTTAATTGTATTATATCTATCCAATGTGCTATGTATAGGTAATCTAAGTTTGTTAATCATAAATTGTCCTAAAAACCTGTATCACACGTTGGTTCAATAAATATTTTATATTTTGTATTTTTATAGGTGGTTTCTACCCATGATATTGAACAACTTTCCCTAAGAAACCTATTGGAAATTCGTAAATAACTTCCCCCTTGGGGAATTATAGTTAATAAATTATAATTTAATCAAATCAAATTAATATGTCGTTTTCATTTAAACACATGGTCCGATCGCGCTAAATTAAACTGAATCGTCAAGGAACCAATACCGCAACACATTTTGCACATTTACTAATAGTTTGACAGCAAATGAGTTGTAACTCGATAACCGTTGATTTGTTACCGCTTGTCAATCGAACAGGCTTTGCGTAACTTCAAACACCACAGTTCTACGTCACGAGTCAAGAACAAATGAATAATAATGTAAACCTACATGTAAACAGTAAGTAAGTCAGCTTGGCACAGGCTTGTCTTGTCTAATTACTTGGCGTGTTTGTGCTCTCGACTGTCGAGTGTCGCTCTCGGTCCGGACTGCCGACCCCGCGCCGGTCTAGACTGCTTTACTAAACAACGGGATACACTACAGATAAGTTTAATTAGATTTGTTGTCAAAGTTGTTCAGTATTTTGTTTTCTTAAAATTTGTTCTCGCTATTAAGGGGTTATAGAATTACCGTCATCGTGATTATGTTTCTTGATTTGTTCGTCACGGATCAGTGCAATAAACTACCGAAATTCTATTGACTCTGGAATTTCAACATAGAGGGGTAAAAAGCTACGCTCGTTTGAGTAGAGCAACAACAAATCCTGTATCTTCCCTGTTTCTGCTTGCTTGAGGAGAATCCAATAAAAATATACTCTCTCTCTTCGTCTTTCTTTGTGTGACAATGTCCAAGATATTCATTTATTTATTCTATCGATTTCTGTCCACGTGCGCGCCGCGCCTTTGCTTAGAAAATGACTGTTTCGTGCGGTTTTTAAGAGAGCGAACATCGCACTTGCCACGACAAGTAGTGTGGGAAAAAAGCAGAGTCTCACGCAAGTAGATAAATCATACTAGACAGGCTGTGGGCTTAGCATGCCACCCCCGACAGAACGAGAAAAATCGAGATGGGCCTCTTTATTTTATTTATTCACTTCATGGGACTGCCTCCGGGGTCTAATGGTTAACAGCATTGGGTTCTCTACACGGATGTCGTGGGTTTGATTCCCACGGGGGACACCTAGTGATATGTCACTTCGTGCGTTTTTCCACAGTTGGTTAGGACATTGCAGGTTGAATCACCTAATTGTCTGAAAAGAAAAATGATTCCGTGCTTCGGATGGCACGTTAAGCCGTTCGTTTTGCCGCTTTATCGTGACATGCTTGCCCCATTGCTGTAGTATTTTAAAGGCATACCTATTAAGACCCAGCAAATACGGTTCACAGCTTTAAACTCGCCACCAAACAAGCAATATTTCCGCAGCGTCCCTCCTCACCGTTCTTTTGTAAATAAATCTCGCGGCTGTCACAGGCCGGCTCGTGTCTCCGGGTAATGTTGCGCCGCACAGCGCAACGTACAGCTGTCCGCGGCGCTAACTAATGATTTAGTATGATGAAACTCCGAGAAAAACTTTTAATGTAGCGGTTTTTTGAGGTTGAGTTTGTAAAGTTTGAAGATTTATTACAGCATTTTTGATAGGTTTTTAGATTGTTTTTATTCTACATACATATTCTCTAGCCTGTCTCCCACAGGTAAGTAGAGATAATGGAACGCCACCTGCTACGATATCCTGGCAGACTTCGCGCCTTGGGGGCAAGACCGACTCGTATGACGTGACAGCAAATGGCATGACACTCTTTTTCTGCTTCATATCTTCTGTCGAGATTGCATGTCACATTGAGTTTGACTTACTATCTTGATCAAGAGCCAACCAGCATTAGTTGCTTGCTGATTTCCCTGGGTGCGCCTTTATCTTGTCGCATCGGATTTGGAGGGGGTTTAGTACGTTGAAAAATTCAAATTCATAACATTTTGTTCCTTGTACTTCGTATGAAGCAACCATGAACTTAGGTATTAGAAAGACCGAACCGCGAACTCGTGTTTCTACCTGTAATCTACATATAATGGAATTTTTTTTAAATTCATAGTGGAAGAAGATAAACCACAGAATCGCATCTCTATTTAGCTAGGGTGCTATATATTGTGTGAACGAGACACAATTTTCTAGTCCCCTTCACTAATTCTCTATATTATAGAACCTAAAGTTTTGTGTGGGGATATGCTATATAATCTATAGTATGTCCCCACACTCAACAGATTTTAATGTAAATGAATACTCAATATTTTTTCTTTGATAACTTTCTATCAGTCCTGTCTTGGTTCTTCATGGGAGTATCATAGGTATTCTGAGGTATTGACAGGTTGTGTAATAAGGACCATGGTACAATAATATACTGCGCCTGGTATTCTCTTCCGATCACGTGACTGACCACGTGACTGACACAAGCCTACGTCATCATACCATTCATCATCATCAGTCATCATCCTTTTACCATGTTTAGCGGCCATTTTTTTGTGACGTAGGCTTGTGTCACTCTGGGAATAGAAGACCTTGTTTTTTTAGACTATGATAAGGACCTTTTTAAGGTGTTAATTAAAACTTTTCTTTAGAAGTCAGATCAAATAGGCTCAAAAATAAAGATACTTGTCACAAACACTTACAAAAAAACCTCGTTAAAAATGAGCGATTGGTTTTATAGTCCGAATGGAAAATTCAATGATAAATGTTTACTAAAGTTTTATTTCTTCGTTCGCCCTATTGATAGGCTAATTTAACATTGCTTACACCCTGAATAAATTATTATGGAAAATGTCTCAAATATGATGGATGATGCGAGGGGGAGTGAGTCGCTGAGAGCATCGCCTTAAAGGGAATATTATATTAGTAGGTAGTAGGTAAGGTAGTTTGTGTGTTTAAATATTAATACTGTATAGTGCAAACCGAAGGGGAAGAACCATGGATGTATTAAAATTAATATACCTTTTGTTTTAAGGTCCTAAAATCAGTGACACTCTAGATTGTTTTTCATCATTTTGAAAGATATTGGCCTCGATTCGGACTGTGCCACGACCTAACTTAACTAAATTTATTCCTGTCCTGTCCTTTCTAAAATAAGATTAAGAAAAGAGACAGAAAACCAACAGCTGACTTTAGTGCTGTTAAAGTGACGTTACACGTCCAAAAACGCCTTAAATAAGATCTCGTACATTATGATGGCATCTTATTTTGGGCGTGTAACGTTACTTTGACAGCATCAAAGTCAGTTGTGGTTTTCTGTCTCTTTTCTTAATCTTGTTTTAGAAAGTGACAGGAATTTTAGTTAAGTTAAGTCGTGGCACAGTCCGAATCGGTACCATTTTCTAAATCTAAAATGTTATCCCGTTTAAAATTTTACATAAGTGATTATCTTTTAATTTGGTGACCAGTTTTATTTATTGGTCTTATTGTATTACCCCGAATTATTTTAACTGCATGAAACATTATCTAAACTATTATAAAACTGTAACAGAAGTGTGTCTGTACATTGAAGATATTTACAAAAAAAAATTACGACATGGTTTTCACCTGTCCCTGATTCCAAATCACCAATTTTTGGATTTTTTGTCTGTCTGTTTGTTTGTTTGTTTGGGTGTTTGTTTGTTCGAGTATCACGCAAAAACTACTGAACCGATTTTGATGAAACTTTTTTTGTTTGATAGCTTATCATCTGACTTAAAATCTGGTATATAATTTATGCGGACGAAGTCGCGGGTAAAAGCTCGTATTTTATATTTTCTTTACCGTGGTGGTGAATTTTGCCAATTAGTATAAAAACATTATCTTCAGGCTGGGTATTAGTAGAGCAAGCCTCTCTTTCTAACAAGCAAACTTTTGCAATTAGCCATCCCGCTTCAATTGAAAGTAAGATCGCAAAAAAACGTATTTTTCATCAATATCTTTTCTCTTGGGTGTTTGGGGAAAAATCCATCGGGTAGAAGCCCTGCTATAATTATTTACCTTTCAAATGATGGTATATTCAGAAGAAATGGTGTAGGGTGATTCTTGTAAAACTGATTATAAATCTGAAATAGAGCTTACTTTGCTTCTCTTTTCTATCGAGAAAATTTAATAGTATCATGTTTTCAACGGTTAGATGCCCTGCAGAAAGAAAGTATCTACACTGTTATGTGAACTATGTACATATATTAAATGTAATAATTTGGTTATCAAAAATCGGTTCGAAAACAGACAAAATAGGTATGACCCCCCTCTTAAAATAGTTTACACAGTCTATTTTTCATTGCGCTGAGTAAGAAACAAATGTCGAAACAAATCTATCAAGATAGACGCTTGTGTCAACCCTGATAAATCCTTTAGAGTTATTTTTAGGAATCTGGAAAATCTTCGACTATTCAATAGTTAAGAAACCCGAGTTCTACAAAGAAATATAGAATTTCCAAAGCTTTCTCCTACGATTCGTTTTGTGTCGCAAACAAAGCGAAATATCGGCTTATCCGGGCTTCGTGCAGCGTGTCCAGCCGGCTTGGCTTGGTGGTACGAAATGCTCTTGACACCAATTTGTCCGATAAAAGCAAGAAAAGCCTTGTCACATTCGCGTGCTTGGTGGATTTCACAATTTCAATGATTATCGAAAGCATTAAAAATCTTGTTTTTTTTCCTCACTCAACACTTTAATTTTATTGATTACGAGCTTTTACCCGCGACTTCGTCCGCATAAATTATATACCAGATTTTAAGTCAGATGATAAGCAATCAAACAAAAAAAGTTTCATCAAAATCGGTTCAGTAGTTTTTGCATGATACTCGAACAAACAAACACCCAAACAAACAAACAAACAAACATACAAACAAACAAACAAACAGACAGACAAAAAAATAAAAAAATTGGTGATTTGGAATCAGGGACACCTAAAAACCATATCGTAACTTTTTTTTTGTAAATATCTTCAATGTACAGACACAATTCTGTTACAGTTTTATAATAGTTTAGATTAATATGTTACAGCCATATTTTAAAATCAAATTGCCATTTAAAGTCAATGATTTTTTTTAAACACTATCTAGGAATTAATCTTTGTGTCTGTGGTTTTTCGGATTTGTATGGTTTGCTTACTTGGGATCATTACAATGTATGTGCCAGTGAGCGTTATTTATTTATATAAAATCTTTGAGCCACTATATCTTTGAAACCATAGATGTTACAGTGGCAGTGGGGTGTATCTTCTTAAAATCATAAACACCTACGAGTTAACTATACATATAAACAATTTAATTGCTAATAAAATCCCCCTATTATCCAAGCAGGTCACTAAACTCATTTACAACTCAATATCAATAATAAATCCTACAAGTATTAAATTAATTAATTCGTACCTTTCCGCGCAGTTAAATTCGTCCGGTGGTGTCGTTAAGTAAACGATCTGTCATTAATTCAGTTTAACGTTCCCATTTCCCGATGTAGGGCCGTTCGAAGGACGTTTATTGTGATGGACTGAAGTTGTTGTAATTATCAGTTGTAAAATTGATTAACTAAATTATTAATCTCTACTCAAAAGTACAAAAATAAAAGAATTACTTTTTGTTGCATTACAACTTCAAGTTTTTTTATAAGTTACTTTTAGCCTAATTTAGCTACAAAATGGATTTGTACATTAATCTTATAAGATAGGGTTTAGTGTTTTCGGCCACCGGTCTATTACTTTTGACAGATTTGACAAACGAGGTAGGGCCGACCCATAATAGACTCAAAATCAGCTTCAGCAACATGAGTCGTAAAACGCCTTCGTATCGGAATGACCTATAAGCAAAATGACCTTCGCATCACAACGTCCTAAAAGCAAAATGACCTATTAGCAACATGCCACGTCAACCACTTCCGTGGTCCACGTCGTTATTAATTACTTTATTAATTACTCTACTCATTATCATCATACTGTAAATAAAACAAGTCTAGAGACTTAAGTTCAAAAACGTTTTGGCAGATTTAACAAACTTTATTACAGTTGAACAGATGAACGACTTCAGACAGGTTCTTGTCAAGATTCTCTCTTAACTTAAAATGCAATTTAATACCAACAAGAAAATATACCAACTTTTATGCGTTTTTGTTTTGAAAAAGATTCTAGAAATATCAAGAATTTTCTTCGTGAAACTTTCTTGGCAATTCTCAGCGCTCCCTGGGAATATTTTTCTTTAAAGTCATTTTAAAACATCGAAAGTATATAAACCAAGGAAGGAAGTTATGACACCACACGACATAATTATAATTTTTCACACCACCCGCTCGAAAATGGAACATTATATGTCATGTAACTCGAACCTAAAGCAAGTCATTATAGCCCTGGGCCTAGCCGGGCAATAATATTGTACTGAATTTCATTATAACCCGCTGGTCAAAAATGAGATTTGAATATGGAACCGCATCCACAGATTATTTAATAGTTACTACGACCCTTATCTTAAAATTCGTATGAAAACTTATCATGGCACTAAAAAGAACTTAATTCGAAATTTGAACTGGCCACCACGAGTATTGAACACAAAAAAAGAAAAAAAGGCGCGAATACTGCATATCTCTGTACCTATTGCTACGAACAAAGTAATAAAAAAATATTTCATTGTCTTTCCACAACTGGAGTGCGATTTTTGAATCTCATTTGCTGAGTTCAGCAGTTGAAAATGTCAAAATTATTATGGAGATACGAATCTTTCTACTGCTGATTTGACTTTCGAAAATCGCACTCCTGGAGTATGATTTTTTTATGTCAAATCAGCAGTAGAAAAATGCACGTCTCCGTAGTAATATTGACATTTTCAACTGCTGAGTTCAAAAAATGAGTTTCAAAAATCGCACTCCTGGTTTAATGTTTCAAATATCTACTTTCACTTTTAATTTAATAAAATAGTGTTTTCTAAATACTTACTAAGTATACTATTGAACTCTAATACTTTGTTATAAACTCTAATAAAATAATTGGTTTCTAACCATAGAGAATTCACATGCTCCCCTGGGTTTCTAACAGTATTGCTTTTTATTTTCTCGCGGAGGGTGTGAAAAGTAGAGTATGGTCCTCGGAGATAAACGTGTTTTCATCTTGGGCGAGCTTGAATCCCTCGCTTCACTCAGGATTCTAGTCTTAACTCCCTCGCTACGCTCGGGAGTTAACCCTAGAATCCCTCGTTACGCTCGGGATTCAATATCGCGCCCGTGATGAAAGACACTGCTTTATCCCCTTGGTACATAATCTACTATTATCCGAGGCTAGATGTAACTTTTGAAGTTCGTAACTTGATTGGTACGACATTCCAGTCCAGTCCAGCATATGCTCGCTATCGTCCCACGGGGGCAGGCAGAGACTACGGACTGACACACGCTACGATTCTGACTCACCTCTCTAGCATTTTATTTTAATTTCGACTTTCTATTACTCCTGTAGACGGCCCGGTAGCACAGTCGGTAGTGAACCTGCCTGCTGTGCCGAGGGTCGCGGGTTCGAATCCCGTAAGGGACAAATATTTGTATGATGAATATGAATATTTTTACCTGAGTCATGGATGTCTGTATCTATTGTTTATCGTTATGTATTGTATATCGTTGTCTAGTCATCATAATATAAGTCCAGGCTAGATTCTGGTACTTTAAATGTGACTAGATAATTTGTGTCACAATGTCCAAGATATTTATTTATTATTTATAGCGTATGTGTAGTCTACATATGCATCATAATTTAGTACAAGGCATGTCGTCGCACCTTCGGCATCCTCATGATTCAGTGGCAATACCTCTCCGCAACATGCCACTGATATGCTATGCTCTTAGTCGGTGGTTGATAGATAAGATAATATTTATTGTGCTTAAGAAAATACCAGTTTACATGGAAAGGTTTCACGAATTTTCTATAGGTTTCTTTGGGAAAGTTGTTCAGTATCATGGGTAAACAGTTGCATTACTTTAAGGGGTGATCCTTAAAGTAATGCAACTGTTTACCCTAACACCCTGTATAGGCGGAGCTAAATAAAATATTCCAAAAAATACTGTACTGTAGTTTATGTTATGTTTATGCTTGTGTGTAGAAAGTATCAAAATACCCCAACCAGATTGTCTTCTAAACCCCGTATACCTTTACCGTCGTAACATGCCTCTCAAACGGCCGGGGCAATGGAGTGGAAGAATGTGGGCCCTTTGAGCTTGGACCCTGAACGGTGAGCGGGTGTGAGGGGGTTGAATTAGTGAAGGGGGGCAGGTGACATGGCATGCCCATTATTAGGTTTTGTTGTACGTTTTTGTATTGAGAGAGGTTCGTAAAGAAGGTTTAAAGTCGATTTTTTTACTAATTCAAAAATTTAATCTAGATTCAAAGCATAGTGGTCTTCGTACCTTCGGGGGCGGTTTAAGACACCAAATTGAAGAAATTTAAAAATGGGACCACCATTGAATCCCGAAAAAAATTTGCCATCCCATCTATAAGTTAGTCAACATCGCGAATATAAAAAACTGCTGTTTCATACTTAGACTAAGTTTCATACAAAACTGCAGCACCGAAATTTCATTTCATTTATTTATTACTGACTTGACTCAAATGTATGGTGTTGTTGTCGACGTCATAGTCTCCATAAAAAGTTGTTTAGTTTGATTGTCTAAAAACGACCCCTTTTATATTACCAGGGTGTTTTGTTACACCTTGTATATGTGTTTTCTTTTATACTCTATCCTCAAAGCTTATATTTTTTTTAAACTACATCTAAATTTTAAAAAAAAGCTGTTGTCCCATAAATTTTAGTCGAGTCGGTCGGTACTGCAGTTTTTTATGGGACAGCAGATTTTTTAATCTATTCTCGATATTAAGAAGTTCAGTTTGACGGTCTAAAGCACCCCCTTAAGTATTACTAGGGTGTTTTGTTACATCCTGTATATTTGGAGTAGCATTGCATTGGTGTCACTGAAAATAGCGCCTTATGCTAATGCTCGCGATTATTTAATTTAACTTGAGCTATAAATAAACTGAGTTGCCGTTATTACTTCTTCGTTCTGAATTTCATCTAAAGTTTATCCATTAAGTAGGTACCTACTTTACTTTGTTGACCTATTTCATTATTTCCAGCACCCTCTATTTTTACGGTCATTGGGTCTCTACTCCTACTCTTGTATAATGAGTTTTCTGATGAATAATGGCCTATAGCTCAACTCTGTTCACAGCGAAATCGCGTTGTAAAGAATCAAACTCTTACAATTTTGCAGACAGACTCACTGACTGACAGACAATGCACAGCCTACTACTGAAGATGGAAACATGTTTGGAATTCATATTCTACATACTCTATGTAGTAAAGGATTTTTTGAAAATCTGCCCCTAAATTGGTACAAAACGGTTTGTTGAAGTTTGCCGAAATTCACGCGGACACCTAATGAAGAAAACTCGCTGCTAAACTTCCAAAAAAGCGCGTTCTTTTAGGAAAAAACTTTCGATCACTCATAAAAATAGATAAAAACTAGTTATTCAATCAACTCACCAAAAATATTAGATTCAAAATAATATTTGACTTGGTAATAGCACAGAGTACCTACATTATAGTAATAGTATCGTTGACACTAAACGTGTCAATTTGGGACCATTTACTAAGATTTTACAATTAGATAAGATAAAAAACTGACTGCCTTACGGCCTCTGACGTGGTTTTTATGTAACGACTACTACCATAGATAGTAGCCGCGACCAACGGCATAAAACTGCATTGTAGTTCTTATACAAGATGTACCCATGATACTGAACAACTTTCCCAAAGGAACAAAGCGAAATTCAACTTTTCATACAACATTCGGTCAGCTGATTGTATTTAGTACCTTTGGAAAGTACACAATTTTTTTTGCTAATTCCTATAGGTTTCTTAGGGAATGTTGTTCAGTATCATGGGTACAAAATCACCCCATGCAACTGTTTGCCCAAACACCCTGCATTTTTATGATAGCTGCTTTTATTCTGCTCGCGTTGTACGGAAAAGTGACCAGGATAAAAGGTGATGGAACCACAGAAAATGCAAACCATATAAAAAAGCCAGTTATTTTTGATTCGTTTTTAATAACTTCTACTCGGCCTACGTGTCGGGTCCAATTTAGAACGTAACATGTTCAGGGAAAAATTGAAACACTATCCAATTTGAAAATTGCACATCAAACGTTCTAAAATTATTTACAATCCCGTATTTTTCCATTTGAGTCTCTCACCAATTGGTTTCTTCGTTTTAGTTTAGGTTACGTTTCAATAAACATTTCCATGAAATGGAAACGGAAACGTAATAAAGTTTAATGCGTCGAAATAACAATGCGTCGATCAATTCGATGTTTTATAAATAGCACAGTTAAGTAGAATTTTATATGAACTGATGTACTATTTGATAATATTAGTTCAAGTGGCATATTAATGTCAATATTAATAAGAGATAATATTACGATGAAGTTCGGACCGCAACTGTCGCGATATATCGAAAATCGAAAGTCCGGGTACAAGGCTAGAATATCCTCATTTCACTAGCAGTCGACAATCTCTGCCTAGCATGACTTTTAATGAACTGTTTATACCAAGCACGTATCCAGACTTTGGTTTCGGGGGAAAGGGGGGGGGGGGGGGTATTCATTTTCGGGTGGGGGATTTCATTGAAAAACGATGAAAAAATTACAGCTTAATCACTGTTCCAGACAAATATTCGGATTTCGGGAGGGAATAAATAAATCCCACCTATCTTTTTTTATCACGTCTAGAGTTCAAGCGTCGCTCACCGATTGTCTAAATAATTACACACGTATGCTGTAGTGTAGTCCCTAGACACCGCAAACGAATCCAATCGACGCCCTCTCCTGCGAACTTCATGAGGGAAGCTCCCTTGCTAGGCGTTCGTCAGAAAAAAATATCGCTAACATTGTCGCAAACATATTTTCAAGTGTAGTATATCAGCCTCTAGTCTAAAGCTATGAGACAGCGATATACAGGGTGTAACAAAACAGCCTAGTAATACTTAAGGGGGTGTTTCAGACCATCAATCTGAACAACTTTCACTATGGGGCCAACGTCGAGAAAAAATAAAAAAAACTGCCGTCCCATACATTTGAGTCGAGACGGTACTGCAGTTTTGTATGAAAGTGCGGACTTTTTTTTCGCGATTTCGATGTTGGCTCCATAGTGAAAGTTGTTCAGTTTGATGGTCTGAAGCATCCCCTTAAGTATTACTAGGGTGTTTTGTTACACCCTGTAGAATGATGTTAACCCAGAGTTGCGACACCTACCAATGAGAGAATCACGGAAGTGCGACTTAATCAAAGAGCGAATCACGGAGGTGAGACACACTTTGAGTAAAAACATTCGTATTACCGCGTTTTGGTATATTTGAGTTCCCGATATTCGGAACTCAAATATACCAAAACGCGGTAAGAATCCATTAAAATGTTTAATTCTAGATTATATAATAACCGCGAAACTCTCAAAAACGGTAATATTCGTATTCATTACGAAAATAACTTGACTTCCTGATTGGCGGATTACCAAACCAGTCTACTAGGCCTTTCAATTTTCGATATTCAGGGTCTTTCTTGATATGCTGATGGTATTTTCAGGTGATGTTTGATGATGATTACGATTTGATTGTCTGATCGTCCCCTGAAAAAACCGTCATCAAAGACCCTATATTATTGTGAACGTTTCGTTCAAATGTCCAGTCTATTCCAACGATATATATCAAGAGAAATGATTTTTTGATGAGGTCAGAGATCCTGGTATCAATATAATTCGAATCCGGGTCATGGCTTTGCCATTTGCCTCATGTTTGTCTGGATTTCATAATAAAAAGCCTTGTAGCTTCATTTTAGGATCAGAACGATGTATTTGCTTGTACGTTTTATTACCTATTTAATTGTCTCTCGCGGGTTTCGAACCTGCAACCCTCTTCTTTGTCACACTAGGCTACCTGCCCGTCAACTGTACTCTACAGTCACCTCTAACGAGTTCAATCGACGCCCCATCACACCTGCAGGCTCGAGGGGAGCGCCCTCGCTTTACGAACCTAATTTATGGTGTACTCTTACAAAGGTGAGGCCCCATACACTTATCAACCAGTACAGACACGAGACTCTCGTGATCGAGATATAGTTACGGTGCAAAATTGTTGATTGTCTGTTTGTTTGTGGAAACATCACTGCTGAACTACTGAACCGATTCAGATCGAATTTTTTAGAATAGCATTGGGTTTAACTTGACGTTGACGTATCATTTACTATATTAATTTCATCGCAATCGGCTGACTGAATAAAAAGTAATAAGTAATTCTTATTAATAATATACATTACATAGTCATCATCATCAGCCTATCATCGTCCACTGCTGAACATAGGCCTCTCCCAAGGCGCTCCACAAAACTCTGTCCTCGGCCTTCCTTATCCAGTCGCTCCCCGCTGCTTTTTTAGGTCATCTGTCCAGCGGGCAGCAGGGCACACTACGCCTGCCAGTTCGTGGTCTCCACTCTGTCATTACATAGTATCATTTACTATTTATTTCATCGCAATCGGCTGACTGAATAAAAAAAGTAATGAAATAAGTATTAAAATGTTTAAGTTCCTTTTTCGGTGGTTTGCGCGTTCCGAAGATAATTTAGTCATTGGAATTCCCAAGACAATGTAGTAATTCTTAGAATTTAATTTCTCAGTATCGGTAGGTAATAGAAACTCGACTCAATGCTGAAACTCGAAACTGAGTATCAGTTAAAGGCCACACGGTCTCAGCAATCGATTGAGTTAGTTGACATTTTTTGTATTACGTTACGTCACGATATACGTATGTTGGGTCATTCCAATGGACGCTTTATCGCCGTCATTCCTATGAACAAGTACAGACAAACTAAATGATATTTATAAGTGATCTTGGTCCAAACTGTAACGTAACTGACCAAATTGGCGACGTGCTTATAAAGGGCCAGGTCAGATCTGCCCGAAACCGACGAGCATGCATGAAAGGACTTATGAATGTAAAGGAAGCTAGAGAGGTTTGTCAGGATCGTAGCAGGTGGCGTTCCGTTGTCTCTGCCTACCCCAGTGGGAGACAGGCATGAGAATATGTATGTATGTATTTTTAACCGACTTCATAAAAGTATATATTTTTTTTATGTGTGTTCGCGGATAACTTCGTCGTTTATGAACCGATTATGATGATTATTTTTTTGTTGGAAATGAGATATCGCAAGGGTGATACCATGATAAGGAAACCAGGATCTGATGATGGTACCCCAGAGAAATCGAGGGGAACCTTCGAAAATCGTAATAACTTCGGCGTTTCTTGACCGATTTGTGTGATTATTTTTTAGTGCTGAAGGATATAACCTCGAGATGCTTCCATTTTAATTTGGTGAAGATCTGATGAAGCACTTCGGAACTACACAATAAATCTCAAAAACTGAAAGCAAATCATCGGCGATTAAAAAATTCGCTTCATATAGATGTACCCTTTGCGTGTATAACTGAACCGATATCTGAGTCGAACTAATGAATTCACCACTGAAAATTTTGAAATAAACAAAATTTTAACAAAAAATTTAAACCGCCTTCAAAAAACTACAAAGTTAAAAAATAATATTGCAGCCGATGACTTTTTCGTTCGCATCATAATTTATTTCACACGTCCTGATTCTTATGCGAATAATGCATAAATTCCATGGAGTTTATGCCACGTTTATGCCAATTTCGTATACGAATACGCTCATTGAATGCAATTCTCACAGCGCTGTCGAAAACATCGACGAGCTCACAAATGTAAGATCCATGCATGGTACAAGATCCATGCCATAACCTTAGCGAATACCGAATTGACAGCTCGCAGATGTAATGTTTCAGCGACGAAGTTAAGGTTGTGACGATATTTGCGCTTAGAGAATTGCATTGCTGTAACGAAGTGAGCTAACTGGTCGTTCTAAAGAAGGCACTTATCACCTCGCTACTCGCAACAATCAGTATATTTGGCCCCCGGGACACGATCGCGCCATATATCAGGTAGACGGCCGAGCGTCTGGTCTCCAGTCTAGACTAGATATTACTTGCTTAGGTTCTATTGTCCGCGATATGGTCTTGATGTACACGACTTGAAGAATGTTGTAGAACTATGGTCAAGTTTACACGGCGAAATTTTACAGCATTATTTTGTCTATAATTAGCAGAGTCCGCAATTAGGTTTAACAGAAGAAAATAATACCTACAACTTAGAGACAGTATTGACTGCCTCCATGGTCTACTGGTTAAGAGCATTGGCTCTCGACACGGAGGTCGTGGGTTCGATTCCCACGGCGGACACCTAGTGATATGTCACTTTGTGCTTTTTTCCCCAGTTGGTTAGGACATTGCAGGCTGAATCACCTGATTGTCTGAAAAGAAAAAAAGATTCCGTGCTTCGGATGGCACGTTAAGCCGTTGGTCCGGGCTACTATCTCTGGTGGTAGTAGTCGTTACATAATATTAGCTTTACTAGCTTTGTTTTTTACTGTTGCGTAAAAATATTTTAATTCAACTAACATAAGTTTCATCTAAGATTGCCAGGACAAGATGAAATTCCAATGAAAATTGACGCGACTACAGCAAAAGGAAACTTGGAATAATGCCTCATTGGCAACCTCGAACATGTCAAGGTGGGACCGACCTCCGTACGTACCGAGTCCTGTAAATCAAGCTATTTCAACGCTTATGTCTTTGGTATTAGGATTTTCTCGGGGGATTTGTTAAGGAGAATTAACTTTAGTCTAGACTGGCGTACAGACAGGCGCCGAATGTTATGGTAACTACAGGCATGGGGACTATTGAGATTAAACGGTATGATAGGAACGCTCTTAGATTTGTTTTGCTCGCATTATTTTCTGTAAAGTTTACCTTCTTTGTTTTGCTTCAGCTACCTAGACTAGGACGACTAAATTCTAGTCGGAGCCGTGTGGTTCCAGCTAAGAATGGACCACCCTACTTCTTCCCATTGGTGTCGAATGATGCGAATAAGGGATAAAGGTTTTATATTCAGTGTATTTGTAGGCAAAATGCTAGCCACCTATCTCGGAGCGCGCTCCATACAAACTTATTTTAACCAATTATATTCCATGAAATTTTTCAGAAACAATCTGAAACTAATATCTATGTTTGTATCAAGTCAGATTTTCGTTGAAATGTATAGTTTTGAAGTTACAGTGCCTTAAAGATTTCCATACAAGAAAATCTGACTTCACACAAGCATAGAGATCTATATTCCTATATTGTTTCTGAAAAATTTCATTGACTTTAATTGGAAGCAGCAAGTAGTACTTAGTACGTAGTAGTACATGACTTGCCTTGGGCGACCTGGAAGTCCTTAAACCGACTTCGAACCCAGGTCGGTCGCAGCAAGGACAACATGGCCAGGTGGGGATTCTCGGATGCGCAAAATGTGTCTTGCTTGTGTGGAGCTCCACAAACGATGGCCCATCTCACATCGTGCCCTGCGTGCCCTAACACCTGCACGCAGGAGGAGCTCATGACCGCTAGCGACGGTGCAGTATCGGTTGCCAAATTCTGGCAAAGTACTATTTAGCGACTTTGTTGTGTTGAAGTCGACACGATAAGCAAGCAAGTAGAAGTGTCAAAAAGTTGCGCAGCTATACATAGGCCCTCTTTGTGTTGTATACAGGGTGTAAAATTAAGCGCTCTCACAGACGAGCGACACTTTACGGTTGCCGGGTGTCGCGGAGGGTCACGTACATTTTACGGTCGCGCTACCATAAAATGTATGAGCGCGCCGCTCTGCGACCCACTGCGACAGCAAAGTGTTGCTCGTCTGTAAGAGACCTAAATGGGACACTTACTTAAAGGGGTGCTTGAGGTGCTGAACAACTTTCTCTATGGGACAAATATCTAAATTGCGAAAAAAAAAAACTGCTGTCCCATACATTTCAGTCGATTTATGTTTGCAGTTTTGTATGGGACAGCGGATTTTTTTTTCGCGATTTCAGTGTTGGTCCCATTGTAAAAGTTGTTCAGTTTGAATGATGGTCTGAAGCACCCCTTTAAGTAAGTGTCCCATTTAATTTTACACCCTGTATTTTTACGGGTTTCGGGTTTTCGGTCGGCATAGGTAATGAAGAATCAACAAACGCTGCTTATTTATGTATGATATTCATAGTGTTGGTGGTTGGGTAAGTTACGCGTGTGCCACGCTAAGGAATGGTGGGGGGGGGGGGGGTAAGGGAGGGGTGGTTATGTTAACTTAAACAGCTGTGGCTGACTTGCTGAAACAGCTGGGAGACTTGTTTGAAAGTTTCACTAAAACTTTATCGCTCTTTGAGTATTGCATCTTATTAAATAAATGAAAAGAGGTAGATTATAGTGGTAATATTAGCTATACCTCATCTAAATGGAGTGTCTCGTAATCGCAGTTGACGTACATCTTGTCTTGGTAAAATATGTTGGTGTTTTATTTATATTTTCGTATGAACATCTAAGACGTTCCTATACAGGCTGTTAGGGTAAACAGTTGCATTACTTTAGGGGGTGATTGTACCCAAATTAAAAAAAATGTAGACTTCTCGTACTAAATGCAATCAGCTGATCGAACTTTTGTATGAAAAGTCAAATTTTTCTTTTGCGCATTTCCTATACGTTTCTTAGGGAAAGTTGTTCAGTATCATGGGTACAATCGGCCCTTAAAGTAATGCAACTGTTCACCCTAACACCCTGTAGATAAAAATAAGGATAGAAATGGAGAATGGAGAATAATAGTAATAACTTTTGATGTGAAACACTAATTGGCACGCCTGGTACAATGATATACTGCGCCTCTGGTATTCTCTTCCGATCACGTGACTGACCATGTGACTGACACAAGCCTATACGTCATCATACCCTTTTAACATGTTTAGCGGCCATGTTTTTGTGACGTAGGCTTGTGTCACTCTGGGAATAGAAGACCTTGGGGAGAACAGCAGATTTTTTTGCCTCGATCGGTTTGCTCCCGTAGTGAAACTTGTTCATTTTAATGGGTACACTTTTAGTTTAAAAGGATGCTAATGATATAAATTTGAGCCTGTAGGTTGCATGTATTAACTTAACGAAAAACAGACTGAGATACCGTGCAATCAAACCGAATACGTTCCCTATCTATTATAATGAATCATACTATTTTGCACCGGTGTGAAGTTAGCGGCCAAAAAGTTATCGGCCACTATTATCCGACAAAATAAAAAGTCGTCAAAAAAAATTGTCCAAATAACAACCCAATAGCCGGGAAAATGATACAAACGAGAAATATAGACAGCAACAACATAAAAAATGTGATAAATAAAAAATAAAAAATAATTTGTGAAAACGTGAAAATTTTATATTAAAAGTTCAAGGTGAGAGTTGAAGTCTGCTCTGAGCTAGTATAGCTAATAGTATGCGCAAATTTGTAGTCTTTCAGGAAAACATAGCGAAATGGACTACCCTGGCCACAAAAGTATCGTAATCAGCCAGTTACCAAGGCACTTAGGTTTTTAAGTAGGAACATTTTCAAAAAATTTGTTCAAGGTGACGGTTCAAGTCTGCTCTGATCATCTTATGCTGTTATTATGCGCAATGAAGTAGATTTTCAGGAAAACATAGCGGCATTTACTATCCTTACGATATAAGTATCGTAATCAGCCAGTAACCAAGACACTTAGGTTTTTTCAGTAAGAAAATTTTCAAACATTTAGTTCAAGGTGAGGGTTCAAGTCTGCTCTGATGAAATTTAGCTTTTATTGTGCAAAAGAATGTATTCTTTCAGGGAAACATAGCGGCATGCACTATCCTGGCGAAATAAGCATCACCATCAGCCATTAATCTAGGTAGTTAGGTTTTTTCAGTAGGAACATTTTCAAAAATTTAGTTCAAGATGAGGGTTCAAGTCTGCTCTGATGAAATTTAGCTTTTATTGTGCAAAAGAATGTATTCTTTCAGAAAAACATAGCAACATGGACTATCCTGGCGATATATGTATCGTAATCAGCCAGTAACCAAGACACTTAAGTTTTTTCAGTAAGAAAATTTTCAAACATTTAGTTCAAGGTGAGGGTTCAAGTCTGCTCTGATGAAATTTAGCTTTTATTGTGCAAAAGAATGTATTCTTTCAGAAAAACATAGCGGCATGGACTATCCTGGCGATATAAGTATCGTAATAAGCCAGTAACTAAGGTACTTAGGTTTTTTCAGTAGTAACATTATTTTTCATAAATTAAGTTCAAGGTGAGGGTTCAAGTCTGCTCTAATAAAATCTTGCTATTATTATGCGCAATGAAGTAGACTTTCAGGGAAACATAGCGCCATGGACTATCCTGACGATATAAGTATCGTAATCAGCAAGTAACCAAGGCACTTTGGTTTTTTCAGTAAGAAAATTTTCAAAAATTTAGTTCAAGGTGAGGGTTCAAGTCTGCTCTGATGAAATTTAGCTTTTATTGTGCAAAAGAATGTATTCTTTCAGAGAAACATAGCGGCATGCACTATCCTGGCGAAATAAGCATCACCATCAGCCATTAATCTAGGTAGTTAGGTTTTTTCAGTAGGAACATTTTCAAAAATGTAGTTCAAGGTGAGGGTTCAAGTCTGCTCTGATGAAATTTAGCTTTTATTGTGCAAAAGAATGTATTCTTTCAGAGAAACATAGCGGCATGCACTATCCTGGCGAAATAAGCATCACCATCAGCCATTAATCTAGGAAGTTAGGTTTTTTCAGTAGGAACATTTTCAAAAATTTAGTTCAAGGTGAGGGTTCAAGTCTGCTCTGATGAAATTTAGCTTTTATTGTGCAAAAGAATGTATTCTTTCAGAGAAACATAGCGGCATGCACTATCCTGGCGAAATAAGCATCACCATCAGCCATTAATCTAGGTAGTTAGGTTTTTTCAGTAGGAACATTTTCAAAAATTTAGTTCAAGGTGAGGGTTCAAGTCTGCTCTGATGAAATTTAGCTTTTATTGTGCAAAAGAATGTATTCTTTCAGAGAAACATAGCGCCATGGACTATCCTGACGATATAAGTATCGTAATCAGCCAGTAACCAAGGCACTTTGGTTTTTTCAGTAAGAAAATTTTCAAAAATTTAGTTCAAGGTGAGGGTTCAAGTCTGCTCTGATGAAATTTAGCTTTTATTGTGCAAAAGAATGTATTCTTTCAGGGAAACATAGCGGCATGCACTATCCTGGCGAAATAAGCATCACCATCAGCCATTAATCTAGGTAGTTAGGTTTTTTCAGTAGGAACATTTTCAAAAATTTAGTTCAAGATGAGGGTTCAAGTCTGCTCTGATGAAATTTAGCTTTTATTGTGCAAAAGAATGTATTCTTTCAGGGAAACATAGCAACATGGACTATCCTGGCGATATATGTATCGTAATCAGCCAGTAACCAAGACACTTAAGTTTTTTCAGTAAGAAAATTTTCAAACATTTAGTTCAAGGTGAGGGTTCAATTCTGCTCTGAACATTTTATGCTATTATTATGCGCAATGAAGTAGAATTTTAGAAAAACATAGCGGCATTTACTATCCTGACGATATAAGTATCGTAATCAGCCAGAAACCAAGGTACTTAGGTTTTTTCAGTAGTAACATTATTTTTCATAAATTAAGTTCAAGGTGAGGGTTCAAGTCTGCTCTAATAAAATCTTGCTATTATTATGCGCAACAAAGTAGACTTTTGAGAAAACATAGCGGCATTTACTATCCTGACGATATAAGTATTGTAATCTGCCAGAAACCAAGGTACTTAGATTTTTTTCAGTAGTAACATTATTTTTCACAAATTTAGTTCAAGGTGAGGGTTCAAGTCTGCTCTGATGAAATTTAGCTTTTATTGTGCAAAAGAATGTATTCTTTCAGAGAAACATAGCGGCATGCACTATCCTGGCGAAATAAGCATCATCATCAGCCATTAATCTAGGTAGTTAGGTTTTTTCAGTAGGAACATTTTCAAAAATTTAGTTCAAGGTGAGGGTTCAAGTCTGCTCTAATAAAATCTTGCTATTATTATGCGCAACAAAGTAGACTTTTGAGAAAACATAGCGGCATTTACTATCCTGACGATATAAGTATCGTAATCTGCCAGAAACCAAGGTACTTAGATTTTTTTCAGTAGTAACATTATTTTTCACAAATTTAGTTCACGGTGAGGGTTCAAGTCTGCTCTAATAAAATCTTGCTCTTATTATGCGCAATGAAGTAGACTTTCAGGGAAACATAGCGTCATGGACTATCCTGGCGATATAAGTATCGTAATCAGCCAGTAACCAAGGCATTTCGGTTTTTTCAGTAAGAAAATTTTCAAAACTTTAGTTCAAGGTGAGGGTTCAAGTCTGCTCTGATGAAATTTAGCTTTTATTCTGCAAAAGAATGTATTCTTTCAGAAAAACATAGCAACATGGACTATCCTGGCGATATATGTATCGTAATCAGCCAGTAACCAAGGCATTTCGGTTTTATCAGTAAGAAAATTTTCAAAACTTTAGTTCAAGGTGAGGGTTCAAGTCTGCTCTGATGAAATTTATCTTTTATTGAGCAAAAGAATGTATTCTTTCAGGGAAACATAGCGGCATGCACTATCCTGGCGATATAAGCATCACCATCAGCCATTAATCTAGGTAGTTAGGTTTTTTCAGTAGGAACATTTTCAAAAATTTAGTTCAAGGAGAGGGTTCAAGTCTGCTCTGATGAAATTTAGCTTTTATTGTGCAAAAGAATGTATTCTTTCAGGGAAACATAGCGCCATGGACTATCCTGACGATATAAGTATCGTAATCAGCCAGTAACCAAGGCACTTTGGTTTTTTCAGTAAGAAAATTTTCAAAAATTTAGTTCAACGTGAGGGTTCAAGTCTGCTCTGATGAAATTTAGCTTTTATTGTGCAAAAGAATGTATTCTTTCAGGGAAACATAGCGTCATGCACTATCCTGGCGAAATAAGCATCACCATCAGCCATTAATCTAGGTAGTTAGGTTTTTTCAGTAGGAACATTTTCAAAAATTTAGTTCAAGGTGAGGGTTCAAGTCTGCTCTGATGAAATTTAGCTTTTATTGTGCAAAAGAATGTATTCTTTCAGGGAAACATAGCGCCATGGACTATCCTGACGATATAAGTATCGTAATCAGCCAGTAACCAAGGCACTTTGGTTTTTTCAGTAAGAAAATTTTCAAAAATTTAGTTCAACGTGAGGGTTCAAGTCTGCTCTGATGAAATTTAGCTTTTATTGTGCAAAAGAATGTATTCTTTCAGGGAAACATAGCGTCATGCACTATCCTGGCGAAATAAGCATCACCATCAGCCATTAATCTAGGTAGTTAGGTTTTTTCAGTAGGAACATTTTCAAAAATTTAGTTCAAGGTGAGGGTTCAAGTCTGCTCTGATGAAATTTAGCTTTTATTGTGCAAAAGAATGTATTCTTTCAGAGAAACATAGCAACATGGACTATCCTGGCGATATATGTATCGTAATCAGCCAGTAACCAAGACACTTAAGTTTTTTCAGTAAGAAAATTTTCAAACATTTAGTTCAAGGTGAGGGTTCAAGTCTGCTCTGAACATTTTATGCTATTATTATGCGCAATGAAGTAGAATTTTAGAAAAACATAGCGGCATTTACTATCCTGACGATATAAGTATTGTAATCTGCCAGAAACCAAGGTACTTAGATTTTTTTCAGTAGTAACATTATTTTTCACAAATTTAGTTCAAGGTGAGGGTTCAAGTCTGCTCTGATGAAATTTAGCTTTTATTGTGCAAAAGAATGTATTCTTTCAGGGAAACATAGCGGCATGCACTATCCTGGCGAAATAAGGATCACCATCAGCCATTAATCTAGGTAGTTAGGTTTTTTCAGTAGGAACATTTTCAAAAATTTAGTTCAAGGAGAGGGTTCAAGTCTGCTCTGATGAAATTTAGCTTTTATTGTGCAAAAGAATGTATTCTTTCAGGGAAACATAGCGCCATGGACTATCCTGACGATATAAGTATCGTAATCAGCCAGTAACCAAGGCAATTTGGTTTTTTCAGTAAGAAAATTTTCAAAAATTTAGTTCAAGGTGAGGGTTCAAGTCTGCTCTGATGAAATTTAGCTTTTATTGTGCAAAAGAATGTATTTTTTCAGGGAAACATAGCGTCATGCACTATCCTGGCGAAATAAGCATCACCATCAGCCATTAATCTAGGTAGTAAGGTTTTTTCAGTAGGAACATTTTCAAAAATTTAGTTCAAGGTGAGGGTTCAAGTCTGCTCTGATGAAATTTAGCTTTTATTGTGCAAAAGAATGTATTCTTTCAGAGAAACATAGCGCCATGGACTATCCTGACGATATAAGTATCGTAATCAGCCAGTAACCAAGGCACTTTGGTTTTTTCAGTAAGAAAATTTTCAAAAATTTAGTTCAAGGTGAGGGTTCAAGTCTGCTCTGATGAAATTTAGCTTTTATTGTGCAAAAGAATGTATTCTTTCAGGGAAACATAGCGGCATGCACTATCCTGGCGAAATAAGCATCACCATCAGCCATTAATCTAGGTAGTTAGGTTTTTTCAGTAGGAACATTTTCAAAAATTTAGTTCAAGATGAGGGTTCAAGTCTGCTCTGATGAAATTTAGCTTTTATTGTGCAAAAGAATGTATTCTTTCAGAAAAACATAGCAACATGGACAATCCTGGCGATATATGTATCGTAATCAGCCAGTAACCAAGACACTTAAGTTTTTTCAGTAAGAAAATTTTCAAACATTTAGTTCAAGGTGAGGGTTCAAGTCTGCTCTGAACATTTTATGCTATTATTATGCGCAATGAAGTAGACTTTTAGAAAAATATAGCGGCATTTACTATACTGACGATATAAGTATCGTAATCAGCCAGAAACCAAGGTACTTAGGTTTTTTCAGTAGTAACATTATTATTCATAAATTAAGTTCAAGGTGAGGGTTCAAGTCTGCTCTAATAAAATCTTGCTATTATTATGCGCAATGAAGTATACTTTCAGGGAAACATAGCGCCATGGACTATCCTGACGATATAAGTATCGTAATCAGCCAGTAACCAAGGCACTTTGGTTTTTTCAGTAAGAAAATTTTCAAAAATTTAGTTCAAGGTGAGGGTTCAAGTCTGCTCTGATGAAATTTAGCTTTAATTGTGCAGAAGAATGTATTATTTCAGGGAAACATAGCGTCATGCACTATCCTGGCGAAATAAGCATCACCATCAGCCATTAATCTAGGTAGTTAGGTTTTTTCAGTAGGAACATTTTCAAAAATTTAGTTCAAGGTGAGGGTTCAAGTCTGCTCTGATGAAATTTAGCTTTTATTGTGCAAAAGAATGTATTCTTTCAGGGAAACATAGTGCCATGGACTATCCTGACGATATAAGTATCGTAATCAGCCAGTAACCAAGACATTTTGGTTTTTTCATTAAGAAAATTTTCAAAAATTTAGTTCAAGGTGAGGGTTCAAGTCTGCTCTGATGAAATTTAGCTTTTATTGTGCAAAAGAATGTATTCTTTCAGAGAAACATAGCGGCATGCACTATCCTGGCGAAATAAGCATCATCATCAGCCATTAATCTAGGTAGTTAGGTTTTTTCAGTAGGAACATTTTCAAAAATTTAGTTCAAGGTGAGGGTTCAAGTCTGCTCTAATAAAATCTTGCTATTATTATGCGCAACAAAGTAGACTTTTGAGAAAACATAGCGGCATTTACTATCCTGACGATATAAGTATCGTAATCTGCCAGAAACCAAGGTACTTAGATTTTTTTCAGTAGTAACATTATTTTTCACAAATTTAGTTCACGGTGAGGGTTCAAGTCTGCTCTAATAAAATCTTGCTCTTATTATGCGCAATGAAGTAGACTTTCAGGGAAACATAGCGTCATGGACTATCCTGGCGATATAAGTATCGTAATCAGCCAGTAACCAAGGCATTTCGGTTTTTTCAGTAAGAAAATTTTCAAAACTTTAGTTCAAGGTGAGGGTTCAAGTCTGCTCTGATGAAATTTAGCTTTTATTCTGCAAAAGAATGTATTCTTTCAGAAAAACATAGCAACATGGACTATCCTGGCGATATATGTATCGTAATCAGCCAGTAACCAAGGCATTTCGGTTTTATCAGTAAGAAAATTTTCAAAACTTTAGTTCAAGGTGAGGGTTCAAGTCTGCTCTGATGAAATTTATCTTTTATTGAGCAAAAGAATGTATTCTTTCAGGGAAACATAGCGGCATGCACTATCCTGGCGATATAAGCATCACCATCAGCCATTAATCTAGGTAGTTAGGTTTTTTCAGTAGGAACATTTTCAAAAATTTAGTTCAAGGAGAGGGTTCAAGTCTGCTCTGATGAAATTTAGCTTTTATTGTGCAAAAGAATGTATTCTTTCTGGGAAACATAGCGCCATGGACTATCCTGACGATATAAGTATCGTAATCAGCCAGTAAACAAGGCACTTTGGTTTTTTCAGTAAGAAAATTTTCAAAAATTTAGTTCAACGTGAGGGTTCAAGTCTGCTCTGATGAAATTTAGCTTTTATTGTGCAAAAGAATGTATTCTTTCAGGGAAACATAGCGTCATGCACTATCCTGGCGAAATAAGCATCACCATCAGCCATTAATCTAGGTAGTTAGGTTTTTTCAGTAGGAACATTTTCAAAAATTTAGTTCAAGGTGAGGGTTCAAGTCTGCTCTGATGAAATTTAGCTTTTATTGTGCAAAAGAATGTATTCTTTCAGAGAAACATAGCGCCATGGACTATCCTGACGATATAAGTATCGTAATCAGCCAGTAACCAAGGCACTTTGGTTTTTTCAGTAAGAAAATTTTCAAAAATTTAGTTCAAGGTGAGGGTTCAAGTCTGCTCTGATGAAATTTAGCTTTTATTGTGCAAAAGAATGTATTCTTTCAGGGAAACATAGCGGCATGCACTATCCTGGCGAAATAAGCATCACCATCAGCCATTAATCTAGGTAGTTAGGTTTTTTCAGTAGGAACATTTTCAAAAATTTAGTTCAAGATGAGGGTTCAAGTCTGCTCTGATGAAATTTAGCTTTTATTATGCAAAACAATGTATTCTTTCAGGGAAACATAGCGGCATGGACTATCCTTACGAAATAAGCATCACCATCAGCCATTAATATAGGTAGTTAGGTTTTTTCAGTAGTAACATTATTTTTCATAAATTTAGTTCAAGGTGAGGGTTCAAGTCTGCTCTGAACATTTTATGCTATTATTATGCGCAATAAAGTAGACTTTTAGAAAAACATAGCGGCATTTACTATCCTGACGATATAAGTATCGTAATCAGCCAGAAACCAAGGTACTTAGGTTTTTTCAGTAGTAACATTATTTTTCATAAATTAAGTTCAAGGTGAGGGTTCAAGTCTGCTCTAATAAAATCTTGCTCTTATTATGCGCAATGAAGTAGACTTTCAGGGAAACATAGCGTCATGGACTATCCTGGCGATATAAGTATCGTAATCAGCCAGTAACCAAGGCATTTCGGTTTTTTCAGTAAGAAAATTTTCAAAAATTTAGTTCAAGGTGAGGGTTCAAGTCTGCTCTGATGATATTTATCTTTTATTGTGCAAAAGAATGTATTCTTTCAGGGAAACATAGCGTCATGCACTATCCTGGCGAAATAAGCATCACCATCAGCCATTAATCTAGGTAGTTAGGTTTTTTCAGTAGGAACATTTTCAAAAATTTAGTTCAAGGTGAGGGTTCAAGTCTGCTCTGATGAAATTTAGCTTTTATTGTGCAAAAGAATGTATTCTTTCAGGGAAACATAGCGCCATGGACTATCCTGACGATATAAGTATCGTAATCAGCCAGAAACCAAGGTACTTAGGTTTTTTCAGTAGTAACATTATTTTTCATAAATTAAGTTCAAGGTGAGGGTTCAAGTCTGCTCTAATAAAATCTTGCTATTATTATGCGCAACGAAGTAGACTTTTGAGAAAACATAGCGGCATTTACTATCCTGACGATATAAGTATCGTAATCTGCCAGATACCAAGGTACTTAGATTTTTTTCAGTAGTAACATTATTTTTCACAAATTTAGTTCACGGTGAGGGTTCAAGTCTGCTCTAATAAAATCTTGCTCTTATTATGCGCAATGAAGTAGACTTTCAGGGAAACATAGCGTCATGGACTATCCTGGCGATATAAGTATCGTAATCAGCCAGTAACCAAGGCATTTCGGTTTTTTCAGTAAGAAAATTTTCAAAAATTTAGTTCAAGGTGAGGGTTCAAGTCTGCTCTGATGATATTTATCTTTTATTGTGCAAAAGAATGTATTCTTTCAGGGAAACATAGCGTCATGCACTATCCTGGCGAAATAAGCATCACCATCAGCCATTAATCTAGGTAGTTAGGTTTTTTCAGTAGGAACATTTTCAAAAATTTAGTTCAAGGTGAGGGTTCAAGTCTGCTCTGATGAAATTTAGCTTTTATTGTGCAAAAGAATGTATTCTTTCAGGGAAACATAGCGCCATGGACTATCCTGACGATATAAGTATCGTAATCAGCCAGTAACCAAGGCATTTCGGTTTTATCAGTAAGAAAATTTTCAAAACTTTAGTTCAAGGTGAGGGTTCAAGTCTGCTCTGATGAAATTTATCTTTTATTGAGCAAAAGAATGTATTCTTTCAGGGAAACATAGCGGCATGCACTATCCTGGCGAAATAAGCATCACCATCAGCCATTAATCTAGGTAGTTAGGTTTTTTCAGTAGGAACATTTTCAAAAATTTAGTTCAAGGTGAGGGTTCAAGTCTGCTCTGATGAAATTTAGCTTTTATTGTGCAAAAGAATGTATTCTTTCAGAGAAACATAGCGCCATGGACTATCCTGACGATATAAGTATCGTAATCAGCCAGTAACCAAGGCACTTTGGTTTTTTCAGTAAGAAAATTTTCAAAAATTTAGTTCAAGGTGAGGGTTCAAGTCTGCTCTGATGAAATTTAGCTTTTATTGTGCAAAAGAATGTATTCTTTCAGGGAAACATAGCGGAATGCACTATCCTGGCGAAATAAGCATCACCATCAGCCATTAATCTAGGTAGTTAGGTTTTTTCAGTAGGAACATTTTCAAAAATTTAGTTCAAGGTGAGGGTTCAAGTCTGCTCTGATGAAATTTAGCTTTTATTGTGCAAAAGAATGTATTCTTTCAGAAAAACATAGCGGCATTTACTATCCTGGCGAAATAAGCATCACCATCAGCCATTAATTTTCAGTAAGAACATTTTCAAAAATTTAGTTCAAGGTGAGGGTTCAAGTCTGCTCTGATCACCTTATGCTATTATTATGCGCAATGAAGTAGAATTTTAGGAAAACATAGCGGCATTTATTATCCTGGCGAAATAAGCATCACCATCAGCCATTAATCTAGGTAGTTAGGTTTTTTCAGTAGGAACATTTTCAAAAATTTAGTTCAAGGTGAGGGTTCAAGTCTGCTCTGATGAAATTTAGCTTTTATTGTGCAAAAGAATGTATTCTTTCAGGGAAACATAGCGCCATGGACTATCCTGACGATATAAGTATCGTAATCAGCCAGTATCCAAGGCACTTTGGTTTTTTCAGTAAGAAAATTTTCAAAAATTTAGTTCAAGGTGAGGGTTCAAGTCTGCTCTGATGAAATTTAGCTTTTATTGTGCAGAAGAATGTATTCTTTCAGGGAAACATAGCGTCATGCACTATCCTGGCGAAATAAGCATCACCATCAGCCATTAATCTAGGTAGTTAGGTTTTTTCAGTAGGAACATTTTCAAAAATTTAGTTCAAGGTGAGGGTTCAAGTCTGCTCTAATAAAATCTTGCTATTATTATGCGCAATAAAGTAATCTTTCAGGGAAACATAGCGGCATTTACTATCCTGACGATATAAGTATCGTAATCAGCCAGAAACCAAGGTACTTAGGTTTTTTCAGTAGTAACATTATTTTTCATAAATTAAGTTCAAGGTGAGGGTTCAAGTCTGCTCTAATAAAATCTTGCTATTATTATGCGCAACGAAGTAGACTTTTGAGAAAACATAGCGGCATTTACTATCCTGACGATATAAGTATCGTAATCTGCCAGATACCAAGGTACTTAGATTTTTTTCAGTAGTAACATTATTTTTCACAAATTTAGTTCACGGTGAGGGTTCAAGTCTGCTCTTATAAAATCTTGCTCTTATTATGCGCAATGAAGTAGACTTTCAAGGAAACATAGCGTCATGGACTATCCTGGCGATATAAGTATCGTAATCAGCCAGTAACCAAGGCATTTCGGTTTTTTCAATAAGAAAATTTTCAAAAATTTAGTTCAAGGTGAGGGTTCAAGTCTGCTGTGATGATATTTATCTTTTATTGTGCAAAAGAATGTATTCTTTCAGGGAAACATAGCGGCATGCACTATCCTGGCGAAATAAGCATCACCATCAGCCATTAATCTAGGAAGTTAGGTTTTTTCAAAAGGAACATTTTCAAAAATTTAGTTCAAGGTGAGGGTTCAAGTCTGCTCTGATGAAATTTAGCTTTTATTGTGCAAAAGAATGTATTCTTTCAAGGAAACATAGCGGCATGGACTATCCTGACGATATAAGTATCGTAATCAGCCAGTAACCAAGGCACTTTGGTTTTTTCAGTAAGAAAATTTTCAAAAATTTAGTTCAAGGTGAGGGTTCAAGTCTGCTCTGATGAAATTTAGCTTTTATTGTGCAAAAGAATGTAATCTTTCAGGGAAATATAGCGGCATGAACTATCCTGGCGAAATAAGCATCACCATCAGCCATTAATCTAGGTAGTTAGGTTTTTTCAGTAGGAACATTTTCAAAAATTTAGTTCAAGGTGAGGGTTCAAGTCTGCTCTGATGAAATTTAGCTTTTATTGTGCAAAAGAATGTATTCTTTCAGGGAAACATAGCGGCATGCACTATCCTGGCGAAATAAGCATCACCATCAGCCATTAATCTAGGTAGTTAGGTTTTTTCAGTAGGAACATTTTCAAAAATTTAGTTCAAGATGAGGGTTCAAGTCTGCTCTGATGAAATTTAGCTTTTATTGTGCAAAAGAATGTATTCTTTCAGGGAAACATAGCGGCATGGACTATCCTGGCGAAATAAGCATCACCATCAGCCATTAATATAGGTAGTTAGGTTTTTTCAGTAGTAACATTATTTTTCATAAATTTAGTTCAAGGTGAGGGTTCAAGTCTGCTCTAATAAAATCTTGCTATTATTATGCGCAATAAAGTGAACTTTCAGGGAAACATAGCGGCATTTACTATCCTGACGATATAAGTATCGTAATCAGCCAGAAACCAAGGTACTTAGGTTTTTTCAGTAGTAACATTATTTTTCATAAATTAAGTTCAAGGTGAGGGTTCAAGTCTGCTCTAATAAAATCTTGCTATTATTATGCGCAACAAAGTAGACTTTTGAGAAAACATAGCGGCATTTACTATCCTGACGATATAAGTATCGTAATCTGCCAGAAACCAAGGTACTTAGATTTTTTTCAGTAGTAACATTATTTTTCACAAATTTAGTTCACGGTGAGGGTTCAAGTCTGCTCTAATAAAATCTTGCTCTTATTATGCGCAATGAAGTAGAATTTCAGGAAAACATAGCTGCATTTACTATCCTGGCGATATAAGTATCGTAATCAGCAAGTAACCAAGGTACTTAAGTTTTTTCAGTACGAACATAATTTTTCATAAATTAAGATCAAGGTGAGGGTTCAAGTCTGCTCTAATAAAATCTTGCTATTATTATGCGCAATGAAGTAGACTTTCAGGGAAACATAGCGGCATTTACTATCCTGGCGATATAAGTATCGTAATCAGCCAGTAACCAAGACACTTAAGTTTTTTCAGTAAGAAAATTTTCAACAATTTAGTTTAAGGTGAGGGTTCAAGTCTGCTGTGATGAAATTTAGCTTTTATTGTGCAAAAGAATGTATTCTTTCAGGGAAACATAGCGACATGGACTATCCTGGCGATATAAGTATCGTAATCAGCCAGTAACACAGGTACTTAAGTTTTTTCAGTAGGAACATTATTTTTCATAAATTAAGTTCAAGGTGAGGGTTCAAGTCTGCTCTGATGAAATTTAGCTTTTATTGTGCAAAAGAATGTATTCTTTCAGGGAAACATAGCGACATGGACTATCCTGGCGATATAAGTATCGTAATCAGCCAGTAACACAGGTACTTAAGTTTTTTCAGTAGGAACATTATTTTTCATAAATTAAGTTCAAGGTGAGGGTTCAAGTCTGCTCTGATGAAATTTAGCTTTTATTGTGCAAAAGAATGTATTCTTTCAGGGCAACATAGCTGCATGACTATCCTGGCGAAATAAGCATCACCATCAGCCATTAACCTAGGTAGTTAGGTTTTTTCAGTAAGAACATTTTCAAAAATTTAGTTCAAGGTGAGGGTTCAAGTCTGCTCTGATGAAATTTAGCTTTTATTGTGCAAAATAATGTATTCTTTCAGGGAAACATAGCGGCATGGACTATCCTGGCGATATAAGTATCGTCATAAGCCAATAACGAAGGTACTTAGGTTTTTGCAGTATGAACATTTTCAAAAATTTAGTTCAAGGTGAGGGTTCAAGTCTGCTCTGATGAAATTTAGCTTTTATTGTGCAAAAGAATGTATTCTTTCAGGGAACCATAGCGACATGGACTACCCTGGCGATATAAGTATCGTAATAAGCCAGTAACCAAGGAACTTAGGTTTTTGCAGTATGAACATTTTCAAAAATTAGGTTCAAGGTGAGGGTTCAAGTCTGCTCTGATGAAATTTAGCTTTTATTGTGCAGAAGAATGAATTCTTTCAGAAAAACATAGCGGCATGGACTATCCTGGCGAAATAAGCATCACCATCAGCCATTAATATAGGTAGTTATATTTTTTCCGTAGGATCATTTTCAAAAATTTAGTTCAAGGTGAGGGTTCAAGTCTGCTCTGAACATTTTATGCTATTATTATGCGCAATGAAGTAGAATTTCAGGAAAACATCGCGGCATTTACTATCCTGGCGATATAAGTATCGTTATCAGCAAGTAACCAAGGTACTTAAGTTTTTTCAGTAGGAACATAATTTTTCATAAATTTAGATCAAGGTGAGGGTTTAAGTCTGCTCTAATAAAATCTTGCTATTATTATGCGCAATGAAGTAGACTTTCAGGGAAACATAGCGCCATGGACTATCCTGACGATATAAGTATCGTAATCAGCCAGTAACCAAGGCACTTAGGTTAATGGCTGATGGTGATGCTTATTTCGCCAGGATAGTGCATTCCGCTATGTTTTCCTGAAAGAATACATTCTTTTGCACAATTAAAGCTAAATTTAATCAGAGCAGACTTGAACCCTCACCTTGAACTAAATTTTTGAAAATTTTCTGACTGAAAAAACCTAAGTGTCTTGGTTACTGGCTGATTACGATACTTATATCGCCAGGATAGTCCATGACGCTATGTTTCCTCAAAAGTCTTTTTCATTGCGCATAATAATAGCAAGATTTTATTAGAGCAGACTTGAACCCTCACCTTGAACTTAATTTATGAAAAATAATGTTCCTACTGAAAAAACTTAAGTACCTTGGTTACTGGCTGATTACGATACTTATATCGCCAGCATAGTCCATGCCGCTATGTTTCCCTGAAAGAATACATTCCTTTGCACAATAAAAGTTAAATTTCATCAGAGCAGACTTGAACCCTCACCTTGAACTAAATTTTTAAAAATGTTCATACTGCAAAAAACCTAAGTACCTTCGTTATTGGCTTATTACGATACTTATATCGCCAGGATAGTCCATGCCGCTATGTTTTTCTGACAGAATACATTCTGTTGCACAATAAAAGCTAAATTTCATCAGAGCAGACTTGAACCCTCACCTTGAACTAAATTTTTGAAAATGTTCCTACTGAAAAAACCTAACTACCTAGATTAATGGCTGATGGTGATGCTTATTTCGCCAGGATAGTTCATGCCGCTATGTTTCCCTGAAAGAATACATTCTTTTGCACAATAAAAGCTAAATTTCATCAGAGCAGACTTGAACCCTCACCTTGAACTAAATTTTTGAAAATGTTCCTACTGAAAAAACCAAAATGCCTTGGTTACTGGCTGATTACGATACTTATATCGTCAGGATAGTCCATGGCGCTATGTTTCCCTGAAAGAATACATTCTTTTGCACAATAAAAGCTAAATTTCATCACTGCAGACTTGAACCCTCACCTTGAACTAAATTTTTGAAAATTTTCTTACTGAAAAAACCAAAGTGCCTTGGTTACTGGCTGATTACGATACTTATATCGTCAGGATAGTCCATGCCGCTATGTTTCCTTGAAAGAATACATTCTTTTGCACAATAAAAGCTAAATTTCATCAGAGCAGACTTGAACCCTCACCTTGAACTAAATTTTTGAAAATGTTCCTTTTGAAAAAACCTAACTTCCTAGATTAATGGCTGATGGTGATGCTTATTTCGCCAGGATAGTGCATGCCGCTATGTTTCCCTGAAAGAATACATTCTTTTGCACAATAAAAGATAAATATCATCACAGCAGACTTGAACCCTCACCTTGAACTAAATTTTTGAAAATTTTCTTACTGAAAAAACCGAAATGCCTTGGTTACTGGCTGATTACGATACTTATATCGCCAGGATAGTCCATGACGCTATGTTTCCTTGAAAGTCTACTTCATTGCGCATAATAAGAGCAAGATTTTATAAGAGCAGACTTGAACCCTCACCGTGAACTAAATTTGTGAAAAATAATGTTACTACTGAAAAAAATCTAAGTACCTTGGTATCTGGCAGATTACGATACTTATATCGTCAGGATAGTAAATGCCGCTATGTTTTCTCAAAAGTCTACTTCGTTGCGCATAATAATAGCAAGATTTTATTAGAGCAGACTTGAACCCTCACCTTGAACTTAATTTATGAAAAATAATGTTACTACTGAAAAAACCTAAGTACCTTGGTTTCTGGCTGATTACGATACTTATATCGTCAGGATAGTAAATGCCGCTATGTTTCCCTGAAAGATTACTTTATTGCGCATAATAATAGCAAGATTTTATTAGAGCAGACTTGAACCCTCACCTTGAACTAAATTTTTGAAAATGTTCCTACTTAAAAAACCTAACTACCTAGATTAATGGCTGATGGTGATGCTTATTTCGCCAGGATAGTGCATGACGCTATGTTTCCCTGAAAGAATACATTCTTCTGCACAATAAAAGCTAAATTTCATCAGAGCAGACTTGAACCCTCACCTTGAACTAAATTTTTGAAAATTTTCTTACTGAAAAAACCAAAGTGCCTTGGTTACTGGCTGATTACGATACTTATATCGTCAGGATAGTCCATGGCGCTATGTTTCCCTGAAAGAATACATTCTTTTGCACAATAAAAGCTAAATTTCATCAGAGCAGACTTGAACCCTCACCTTGAACTAAATTTTTGAAAATGTTCCTACTGAAAAAACCTAACTACATAGATTAATGGCTGATGGTGATGCTTATTTCGCCAGGATAGTGCATGACGCTATGTTTCCCTGAAAGAATACATTCTTCTGCACAATAAAAGCTAAATTTCATCAGAGCAGACTTGAACCCTCACCTTGAACTAAATTTTTGAAAATGTTCCTACTGAAAAAACCTAACTACCTAGATTAATGGCTGATGGTGATGCTTATTTCGCCAGGATAGTGCATGACGCTATGTTTCCCTGAAAGAATACATTCTTTTGCTCAATAAAAGATAAATTTCATCAGAGCAGACTTGAACCCTCACCTTGAACTAAATTTTTGAAAATGTTCCTACTGAAAAAACCTAACTACCTAGATTAATGGCTGATGGTGATGCTTATTTGGCCAGGATAGTGCATGACGCTATGTTTCCCTGAAAGAATACATTCTTTTGCACAATAAAAGATAAATATCATCAGAGCAGACTTGAACCCTCACCTTGAACTAAATTTTTGAAAATTTTCTTACTGAAAAAACCGAAATGCCTTGGTTACTGGCTGATTACGATACTTATATCGCCAGGATAGTCCATGACGCTATGTTTCCCTGAAAGTCTACTTCATTGCGCATAATAAGAGCAAGATTTTATTAGAGCAGACTTGAACCCTCACCGTGAACTAAATTTGTGAAAAATAATGTTACTACTGAAAAAAATCTAAGTACCTTGGTATCTGGCAGATTACGATACTTATATCGTCAGGATAGTAAATGCCGCTATGTTTTCTCAAAAGTCTACTTCGTTGCGCATAATAATAGCAAGATTTTATTAGAGCAGACTTGAACCCTCACCTTGAACTTAATTTATGAAAAATAATGTTACTACTGAAAAAACCTAAGTACCTTGGTTTCTGGCTGATTACGATACTTATATCGTCAGGATAGTAAATGCCGCTATGTTTTTCTAAAAGTCTACTTCATTGCGCATAATAATAGCATAAAATGTTCAGAGCAGACTTGAACCCTCACCTTGAACTAAATTTATGAAAAATAATGTTACTACTGAAAAAACCTAACTACCTATATTAATGGCTGATGGTGATGCTTATTTCGTAAGGATAGTCCATGCCGCTATGTTTCCCTGAAAGAATACATTGTTTTGCATAATAAAAGCTAAATTTCATCAGAGCAGACTTGAACCCTCATCTTGAACTAAATTTTTGAAAATGTTCCTACTGAAAAAACCTAACTACCTAGATTAATGGCTGATGGTGATGCTTATTTCGCCAGGATAGTGCATGCCGCTATGTTTCCCTGAAAGAATACATTCTTTTGCACAATAAAAGCTAAATTTCATCAGAGCAGACTTGAACCCTCATCTTGAACTAAATTTTTGAAAATGATCCTACTGAAAAAACCTAACTACCTAGATTAATGGCTGATGGTGATGCTTATTTCGCCAGGATAGTTCATGCCGCTATGTTTCCCTGAAAGAATACATTCTTTTGCACAATAAAAGCTAAATTTCATCAGAGCAGACTTGAACCCTCACCTTGAACTAAATTTTTGAAAATGTTCCTACTGAAAAAACCTAACTACCTAGATTAATGGCTGATGGTGATGCTTATTTCGCCAGGATAATAAATGCCGCTATGTTTTCCTAAAATTCTACTTCATTGCGCATAATAATAGCATAAGGTGATCAGAGCAGACTTGAACCCTCACCTTGAACTAAATTTTTGAAAATGTTCTTACTGAAAAAACCTAACTACCTAGATTAATGGCTGATGGTGATGCTTATTTCGCCAGGATAGTGCATTCCGCTATGTTTCCCTGAAAGAATACATTCTTTTGCACAATAAAAGCTAAATTTCATCAGAGCAGACTTGAACCCTCACCTTGAACTAAATTTTTGAAAATTTTCTTACTGAAAAAACCAAAGTGCCTTGGTTACTGGCTGATTACGATACTTATATCGTCAGGATAGTCCATGGCGCTATGTTTCTCTGAAAGAATACATTCTTTTGCACAATAAAAGCTAAATTTCATCAGAGCAGACTTGAACCCTCACCTTGAACTAAATTTTTGAAAATGTTCCTACTGAAAAAACCTAACTACCTAGATTAATGGCTGATGGTGATGCTTATTTCGCCAGGATAGTGCATGACGCTATGTTTCCCTGAAAGAATACATTCTTTTGCACAATAAAAGCTAAATTTCATCAGAGCAGACTTGAACCCTCACCTTGAACTAAATTTTTGAAAATTTTCTTACTGAAAAAACCAAAGTGCCTTGGTTACTGGCTGATTACGATACTTATATGGTCAGGATAGTCCATGGCGCTATGTTTCCCTGAAAGAATACATTCTTTTGCACAATAAAAGCTAAATTTCATCAGAGCAGACTTGAACCCTCTCCTTGAACTAAATTTTTGAAAATGTTCCTACTGAAAAAACCTAACTACCTAGATTAATGGCTGATGGTGATGCTTATATCGCCAGGATAGTGCATGCCGCTATGTTTCCCTGAAAGAATACATTCTTTTGCTCAATAAAAGATAAATTTCATCAGAGCAGACTTGAACCCTCACCTTGAACTAAAGTTTTGAAAATTTTCTTACTGATAAAACCGAAATGCCTTGGTTACTGGCTGATTACGATACTTATATCGTCAGGATAGTCCATGGCGCTATGTTTCCCTGAAAGAATACATTCTTTTGCACAATAAAAGCTAAATTTCATCAGAGCAGACTTGAACCCTCACCTTGAACTAAATTTTTGAAAATGTTCCTACTGAAAAAACCTAACTACCTAGATTAATGGCTGATGGTGATGCTTATTTCGCCAGGATAGTGCATGACGCTATGTTTCCCTGAAAGAATACATTCTTTTGCACAATAAAAGCTAAATTTCATCAGAGCAGACTTGAACCCTCTCCTTGAACTAAATTTTTGAAAATGTTCCTACTGAAAAAACCTAACTACCTAGATTAATGGCTGATGGTGATGCTTATATCGCCAGGATAGTGCATGCCGCTATGTTTCCCTGAAAGAATACATTCTTTTGCTCAATAAAAGATAAATTTCATCAGAGCAGACTTGAACCCTCACCTTGAACTAAAGTTTTGAAAATTTTCTTACTGATAAAACCGAAATGCCTTGGTTACTGGCTGATTACGATACTTATATCGTCAGGATAGTCCATGGCGCTATGTTTCCCTGAAAGAATACATTCTTTTGCACAATAAAAGCTAAATTTCATCAGAGCAGACTTGAACCCTCACCTTGAACTAAATTTTTGAAAATGTTCCTATTGAAAAAACCTAACTACCTAGATTAATGGCTGATGGTGATGCTTATTTCGCCAGGATAGTGCATGAAGCTATGTTTCCCTGAAAGAATACATTCTTTTGCACAATAAAAGATAAATATCATCAGAGCAGACTTGAACCCTCACCTTGAACTAAATTTTTGAAAATTTTCTTACTGAAAAAACCGAAATGCCTTGGTTACTGGCTGATTACGATACTTATATCGCCAGGATAGTCCATGACGCTATGTTTCCCTGAAAGTCTACTTCATTGCGCATAATAAGAGCAAGATTTTATTAGAGCAGACTTGAACCCTCACCGTGAACTAAATTTGTGAAAAATAATGTTACTACTGAAAAAAATCTAAGTACCTTGGTATCTGGCAGATTACGATACTTATATCGTCAGGATAGTAAATGCCGCTATGTTTTTCTAAAAGTCTACTTTATTGCGCATAATAATAGCATAAAATGTTCAGAGCAGACTTGAACCCTCACCTTGAACTAAATTTATGAAAAATAATGTTACTACTGAAAAAACCTAACTACCTATATTAATGGCTGATGGTGATGCTTATTTCGTAAGGATAGTCCATGCCGCTATGTTTCCCTGAAAGAATACATTGTTTTGCATAATAAAAGCTAAATTTCATCAGAGCAGACTTGAACCCTCATCTTGAACTAAATTTTTGAAAATGTTCCTACTGAAAAAACCTAACTACCTAGATTAATGGCTGATGGTGATGCTTATTTCGCCAGGATAGTGCATGCCGCTATGTTTCCCTGAAAGAATACATTCTTTTGCACAATAAAAGCTAAATTTCATCAGAGCAGACTTGAACCCTCACCTTGAACTAAATTTTTGAAAATTTTCTTACTGAAAAAACCAAAGTGCCTTGGTTACTGGCTGATTACGATACTTATATCGTCAGGATAGTCCATGGCGCTATGTTTCTCTGAAAGAATACATTCTTTTGCACAATAAAAGCTAAATTTCATCAGAGCAGACTTGAACCCTCACCTTGAACTAAATTTTTGAAAATGTTCCTACTGAAAAAACCTAACTACCTAGATTAATGGCTGATGGTGATGCTTATTTCGCCAGGATAGTGCATGACGCTATGTTTCCCTGAAAGAATACATTCTTTTGCACAATAAAAGCTAAATTTCATCAGAGCAGACTTGAACCCTCACCTTGAACTAAATTTTTGAAAATTTTCTTACTGAAAAAACCAAAGTGCCTTGGTTACTGGCTGATTACGATACTTATATGGTCAGGATAGTCCATGGCGCTATGTTTCCCTGAAAGAATACATTCTTTTGCACAATAAAAGCTAAATTTCATCAGAGCAGACTTGAACCCTCTCCTTGAACTAAATTTTTGAAAATGTTCCTACTGAAAAAACCTAACTACCTAGATTAATGGCTGATGGTGATGCTTATATCGCCAGGATAGTGCATGCCGCTATGTTTCCCTGAAAGAATACATTCTTTTGCTCAATAAAAGATAAATTTCATCAGAGCAGACTTGAACCCTCACCTTGAACTAAAGTTTTGAAAATTTTCTTACTGATAAAACCGAAATGCCTTGGTTACTGGCTGATTACGATACTTATATCGTCAGGATAGTCCATGGCGCTATGTTTCCCTGAAAGAATACATTCTTTTGCACAATAAAAGCTAAATTTCATCAGAGCAGACTTGAACCCTCACCTTGAACTAAATTTTTGAAAATGTTCCTACTGAAAAAACCTAACTACCTAGATTAATGGCTGATGGTGATGCTTATTTCGCCAGGATAGTGCATGACGCTATGTTTCCCTGAAAGAATACATTCTTTTGCACAATAAAAGCTAAATTTCATCAGAGCAGACTTGAACCCTCACCTTGAACTAAATTTTTGAAAATGTTCCTACTGAAAAAACCTAACTACCTAGATTAATGGCTGATGGTGATGCTTATTTCGCCAGGATAGTGCATGACGCTATGTTTCCCTGAAAGAATACATTCTTTTGCACAATAAAAGCTAAATTTCATCAGAGCAGACTTGAACCCTCACGTTGAACTAAATTTTTGAAAATTTTCTTACTGAAAAAACCAAAGTGCCTTGGTTACTGGCTGATTACGATACTTATATCGTCAGGATAGTCCATGGCGCTATGTTTCCCTGAAAGAATACATTCTTTTGCACAATAAAAGCTAAATTTCATCACAGCAGACTTGAACCCTCACCTTGAACTAAATTTTTGAAAATGTTCCTACTGAAAAAACCTAACTACCTAGATTAATGGCTGATGGTGATGCTTATTTCGCCAGGATAGTGCATGAAGCTATGTTTCCCTGAAAGAATACATTCTTTTGCACAATAAAAGCTAAATTTCATCAGAGCAGACTTGAACCCTCTCCTTGAACTAAATTTTTGAAAATGTTCCTACTGAAAAAACCTAACTACCTAGATTAATGGCTGATGGTGATGCTTATATCGCCAGGATAGTGCATGCCGCTATGTTTCCCTGAAAGAATACATTCTTTTGCTCAATAAAAGATAAATTTCATCAGAGCAGACTTGAACCCTCACCTTGAACTAAAGTTTTGAAAATTTTCTTACTGATAAAACCGAAATGCCTTGGTTACTGGCTGATTACGATACTTATATCGTCAGGATAGTCCATGGCGCTATGTTTCCCTGAAAGAATACATAATTTTGCACAATAAAAGCTAAATTTCATCAGAGCAGACTTGAACCCTCACCTTGAACTAAATTTTTGAAAATGTTCCTACTGAAAAAACCTAACTACCTAGATTAATGGCTGATGGTGATGCTTATTTCGCCAGGATAGTGCATGAAGCTATGTTTCCCTGAAAGAATACATTCTTTTGCACAATAAAAGCTAAATTTCATCAGAGCAGACTTGAACCCTCACCTTGAACTAAATTTTTGAAAATTTTCTTACTGAAAAAACCAAAGTGCCTTGGTTACTGGCTGATTACGATACTTATATCGTCAGGATAGTCCATGGCGCTATGTTTCCCTGAAAGTATACTTCATTGCGCATAATAATAGCAAGATTTTATTAGAGCAGACTTGAACCCTCACCTTGAACTTAATTTATGAATAATAATGTTACTACTGAAAAAACCTAAGTACCTTGGTTTCTGGCTGATTACGATACTTATATCGTCAGGATAGTAAATGCCGCTATATTTTTCTAAAAGTCTACTTCATTGCGCATAATAATAGCATAAAATGTTCAGAGCAGACTTGAACCCTCACCTTGAACTAAATGTTTGAAAATTTTCTTACTGAAAAAACATAAGTGTCTTGGTTACTGGCTGATTACGATACATATATCGCCAGGATTGTCCATGTTGCTATGTTTTTCTGAAAGAATACATTCTTTTGCACAATAAAAGCTAAATTTCATCAGAGCAGACTTGAACCCTCATCTTGAACTAAATTTTTGAAAATGTTCCTACTGAAAAAACCTAACTACCTAGATTAATGGCTGATGGTGATGCTTATTTCGCCAGGATAGTGCATGCCGCTATGTTTCCCTGAAAGAATACATTCTTTTGCACAATAAAAGCTAAATTTCATCAGAGCAGACTTGAACCCTCACCTTGAACTAAATTTTTGAAAATTTTCTTACTGAAAAAACCAAAGTGCCTTGGTTACTGGCTGATTACGATACTTATATCGTCAGGATAGTCCATGGCGCTACGTTTCTCTGAAAGAATACATTCTTTTGCACAATAAAAGCTAAATTTCATCAGAGCAGACTTGAACCCTCACCTTGAACTAAATTTTTGAAAATGTTCCTACTGAAAAAACCTAACTACCTAGATTAATGGCTGATGGTGATGCTTATTTCGCCAGGATAGTGCATGACGCTATGTTTCCCTGAAAAAATACATTCTTTTGCACAATAAAAGCTAAATTTCATCAGAGCAGACTTGAACCCTCACCTTGAACTAAATTTTTGAAAATTTTCTTACTGAAAAAACCAAAGTGCCTTGGTTACTGGCTGATTACGATACTTATATCGTCAGGATAGTCCATGGCGCTATGTTTCCCTGAAAGAATACATTCTTTTGCACAATAAAAGCTAAATTTCATCAGAGCAGACTTGAACTCTCACCTTGAACTTAATTTTTGAAAATGTTCATACTGCAAAAACCTAAGTTCCTTGGTTACTGGCTGATTACGATACTTATATCGTCAGGATAGTCCATGACGCTATGTTTCCTCAAAAGTCTTTTTCATTGCGCATAATAATAGCAAGATTTTATTAGAGCATACTTGAACCCTCACCTTGAACTTAATTTATGAAAAATAATGTTCCTACTGAAAAAACTTAAGTACCTTGGTTACTTGCTGATTACGATACTTATATCGCCAGGATAGTCCATGCGGCTATGTTTTTCTGACAGAATGCATTCTTTTGCACAATAAAAGCTAAATTTAATCAGAGCAGACTTGAACCCTCACCTTGAACTAAATTTTTGAAAATTTTCTTACTGAAAAAACCTAAGTGTCTTGGTTACTGGCTGATTACGATACTTATGTCGTCAGGATAGTCCATGACGCTATGTTTCCCTGAAAGTCTACTTCATTGCGCATAATAATAGCAAGATTTTATTAGAGCAGACTTGAACCCTCACCTTGAACTTAATTTATGAAAAATAATGTTACTACTGAAAAAACCTAAGTACCTTGGTTTCTGGCTGATTACGATACTTATATCGCCAGGATAGTAAATGCCGCTATGTTTCCCTGAAAGTATACTTCATTGCGCATAATAAGAGCAAGATTTTATTAGAGCAGACATGAACCCTCACCTTGAACTTAATTTATGAAAAATAATGTTACTACTGAAAAAACCTAAGTACCTTGGTTTCTGGCTGATTACGATACTTATATCGTCAGGATAGTAAATGCCGCTATGTTTTCCTGAAAGTCTACTTCATTGCGCATAATAATAGCAAGATTTTATTAGAGCAGACTTGAACCCTCACCTTGAACTTAATTTATGAAAAATAATGTTCATACTGCAAAAACCTAAGTACCTTCGTTATTGGCTTATTACGATTCTTATATCGCCAGGATAGTCCATGCCGCTATGTTTTTCTGACAGAATGCATTCATTTGCACAATTAAAGCTAAATTTCATCACAGCAGACTTGAACCCTCACCTTAAACTAAATTGTTGAAAATTTTCTTACTGAAAAAACTTAAGTGTCTTGGTTACTGGCTGATTACGATACTTATATCGCCAGGATAGTAAATGCCGCTATGTTTCCCTGAAAGTCTACTTCATTGCGCATAATAATAGCAAGATTTTATTAGAGCAGACTTGAACCCTCACCTTGATCTTAATTTATGAAAAATTATGTTCGTACTGAAAAAACTTAAGTACCTTGGTTACTTGCTGATTACGATACTTATATCGCCAGGATAGTAAATGCAGCTATGTTTTCCTGAAATTCTACTTCATTGCGCATAATAATAATAAGATTTTATTAGAGCAGACTTGAACCCTCACCTTGAACTAAAAGACATCATTCCATCAATGTATGGGCCGTCAGGCCAATTTGTGATATGCATGCATATGCATGTGATAGCTTTTATATACGCATTTTAATGTAGACAAATATAATAAAAATACAAACCAATTGCTATAATAGCTACAAATAAAGTCGTTTCGTGTTACAAAATATTTAAAGTAATATGATGACAGCTCGAAGTAATTACAAATAGCGCAGTTAGCAATATAAAAAAGCGATCTTTACTGTAGTAAAACTTCTTGGTTAATGATAGCGTCATCAAGGAGGTAATCCTCAAGGAGGTGAAACTACACATTACCTCCTTTATGGATAGCGCACTCTGAATTTTCTGAATTTTGCTCTGAAATGGCTCTGAATCAAAGAGTACTTTCTCTGAATTATCCAGTGGAATTATCTGATGTTTTTGTTCAATTCGGCTGCGCTTTAGTTTTTCTGTGTTTTTCTGCTTTATTAATACTTACTTACTAATACTTTACTTATTAATGAAAGTGTGATACAGTCGTAGGAAGATAGCATTTGTGTTATTATTGTAGCAGTGTTAGTGGTAAAAGGACTGTGGGGTGTTGTGCATACTGAAGGTAGTCTGGTACATGGGTTGGGCACGATACCAGACAAATATTGAGCCTCTTATATCTGGATGATAAATAATTGTTAAAGAAGATGTGGAAAATGAATAATAATTATGTTTTTAATCAAATACTGTTTTATTTCACCATTTACCTATACTAAAGGCTCCCCCACACAGTTGCAATTTTATCGAGCAATAATATCCCGGCGACTTTGTGACCGCGTCGCATGTCCTACTCCTACCACACAGGTGCGATTTTGCGATCAGCGTCACGCGTCCGCCCCACCAATGAGAATGATTAAGTATAGTCTGAGATAGACATACCTACTTTTGGTAACTGTCGCTAGAAAGGCTTTCCTAAAAAGAAAGAGTTCCCTCATATGGAGACATTCCTGGCTTTAGAACCAGATATATATATATATTGGACAATGTCACACAAATTATCTAGTCACATTTTAAAGTACCAGAATCTAGCCTGGACTTGTATTATGATGACTAGACAACGATATAGAATACATATATAGATACAAACATCCATGACTCGGGTACAAATATTCATATTCATCATACAAATATTTGTTACAGATCTTGGTTTAAATATTAGTTTTGCTATTAAACCCAATCGTGTTCAAAAAATTAGAAGCCAATGCTGTACTGAAAATAAAAATTGTAAAATCGCAGCGATATTATCGCTCGATGAAATCGAACCTGTGTGAGGGGCCTTAATAGAGAATTAGAGAAATAAAACTTAAAAAACTTATGTCAATGTCAAGTGGTCAAGGTCAAAATATGTCAATCAATTTATAGTCAAGGCCTTCTTTTTTCAAAAAGTTTGTGACTACTTGTTCTGTGTTTTTTTCGCCATTTTTTCATATTTCGTAACTAAAATATCCAAATTCAATTGAAGATATCTCGTTTGTACCATAAAATATAACGTTGAAATAATTAGTTTTAGTAATATGAGTATGCGAACTATTATTCCCATATTTTTATAACGCTGTAGAAAAAGTTGGTAGTACAAAAATGGCCCGAGTTGGTGGTTGTCTTTTATGAAAAATAATGTTACTACTGAAAAAACCTAAGCACCTTGGTTTCTGGCTGATTACGATACTTATATCGTCAGGATAGTAAATGCCGCTATGTTTTTCTGAAAGTCTACTTCATTGCGCATAATAATAGCAAGATTTTATTAGAGCAGACTTGAACCCTCACCTTGAACTTAATTTATGAAAAATAATGTTACTACTGAAAAAACCTAAGTACCTTGGTTTCTGGCTGATTACGATACTTATATCGTCAGGATAGTAAATGCCGCTATGTTTCCCTGAAAGTTCACTTTATTGCGCATAATAATAGCAAGATTTTATTAGAGCAGACTTGAACCCTCACCTTGAACTAAATTTATGAAAAATAATGTTACTACTGAAAAAACCTAACTACCTATATTAATGGCTGATGGTGATGCTTATTTCGCCAGGATAGTCCATGCCGCTATGTTTCCCTGAAAGAATACATTCTTTTGCACAATAAAAGCTAAATTTCATCAGAGCAGACTTGAACCCTCATCTTGAACTAAATTTTTGAAAATGTTCCTACTGAAAAAACCTAACTACCTAGATTAATGGCTGATGGTGATGCTTATTTCGCCAGGATAGTGCATGCCGCTATGTTTCCCTGAAAGAATACATTCTTTTGCACAATAAAAGCTAAATTTCATCAGAGCAGACTTGAACCCTCACCTTGAACTAAATTTTTGAAAATGTTCCTACTGAAAAAACCTAACTACCTAGATTAATGGCTGATGGTGATGCTTATTTCGCCAGGATAGTTCATGCCGCTATGTTTCCCTGAAAGAATACATTCTTTTGCACAATAAAAGCTAAATTTCATCAGAGCAGACTTGAACCCTCACCTTGAACTAAATTTTTGAAAATGTTCCTACTGAAAAAACCAAAAAGCCTTGGTTACTGGCTGATTACGATACTTATATCGTCAGGATAGTCCATGGCGCTATGTTTCCCTGAAAGAATACATTCTTTTGCACAATAAAAGCTAAATTTCATCAGAGCAGACTTGAACCCTCACCTTGAACTAAATTTTTGAAAATTTTCTTACTGAAAAAACCAAAGTGCCTTGGTTACTGGCTGATTACGATACTTATATCGCCAGGATAGTCCATGACGCTATGTTTCCTTGAAAGTCTACTTCATTGCGCATAATAAGAGCAAGATTTTATAAGAGCAGACTTGAACCCTCACCGTGAACTAAATTTGTGAAAAATAATGTTACTACTGAAAAAAATCTAAGTACCTTGGTATCTGGCAGATTACGATACTTATATCGTCAGGATAGTAAATGCCGCTATGTTTTCTCAAAAGTCTACTTCGTTGCGCATAATAATAGCAAGATTTTATTAGAGCAGACTTGAACCCTCACCTTGAACTTAATTTATGAAAAATAATGTTACTACTGAAAAAACCTAAGTACCTTGGTTTCTGGCTGATTACGATACTTATATCGTCAGGATAGTAAATGCCGCTATGTTTCCCTGAAAGATTACTTTATTGCGCATAATAATAGCAAGATTTTATTAGAGCAGACTTGAACCCTCACCTTGAACTAAATTTTTGAAAATGTTCCTACTGAAAAAACCTAACTACCTAGATTAATGGCTGATGGTGATGCTTATTTCGCCAGGATAGTGCATGACGCTATGTTTCCCTGAAAGAATACATTCTTCTGCACAATAAAAGCTAAATTTCATCAGAGCAGACTTGAACCCTCACCTTGAACTAAATTATGAAAATTTTCTTACTGAAAAAACCAAAGTGCCTTGGTTACTGGCTGATTACGATACTTATATCGTCAGGATAGTCCATGGCGCTATGTTTCCCTGAAAGAATACATTCTTTTGCACAATAAAAGCTAAATTTCATCAGAGCAGACTTGAACCCTCACCTTGAACTAAATTTTTGAAAATGTTCCTTTTGAAAAAACCTAACTTCCTAGATTAATGGCTGATGGTGATGCTTATTTCGCCAGGATAGTGCATGCCGCTATGTTTCCCTGAAAGAATACATTCTTTTGCACAATAAAAGATAAATTTCATCAGAGCAGACTTGAACCCTCACCTTGAACTAAATTTTTGAAAATTTTCTTAATGAAAAAACCAAAATGCCTTGGTTACTGGCTGATTACGATACTTATATCGCCAGGATAGTCCATGGCACTATGTTTCCCTGAAAGAATACATTCTTTTGCACAATAAAAGCTAAATTTCATCAGAGCAGACTTGAACCCTCACCTTGAACTAAATTTTTGAAAATGTTCCTACTGAAAAAACCTAACTACCTAGAATAATGGCTGATGGTGATGCTTATTTCGCCAGGATAGTGCATGACGCTATGTTTCCCTGAAATAATACATTCTTCTGCACAATTAAAGCTAAATTTCATCAGAGCAGACTTGAACCCTCACCTTGAACTAAATTTTTGAAAATTTTCTTACTGAAAAAACCAAAGTGCCTTGGTTACTGGCTGATTACGATACTTATATCGTCAGGATAGTCCATGGCGCTATGTTTCCCTAAAAGTATACTTCATTGCGCATAATAATAGCAAGATTTTATTAGAGCAGACTTGAACCCTCACCTTGAACTTAATTTATGAATAATAATGTTACTACTGAAAAAACCTAAGTACCTTGGTTTCTGGCTGATTACGATACTTATATCGTCAGTATAGTAAATGCCGCTATATTTTTCTAAAAGTCTACTTCATTGCGCATAATAATAGCATAAAATGTTCAGAGCAGACTTGAACCCTCACCTTGAACTAAATGTTTGAAAATTTTCTTACTGAAAAAACATAAGTGTCTTGGTTACTGGCTGATTACGATACTTATATCGTCAGGATAGTCCATGGCGCTATGTTTCTCTGAAAGAATACATTCTTTTGCACAATAAAAGCTAAATTTCATCAGAGCAGACTTGAACCCTCACCTTGAACTAAATTTTTGAAAATGTTCCTACTGAAAAAACCTAACTACCTAGATTAATGGCTGATGGTGATGCTTATTTCGCCAGGATAGTGCATGCCGCTATGTTTCTCTGAAAGAATACATTCTTTTGCACAATAATAGCTAAATTTCATCAGAGCAGACTTGAACCCTCACCTTGAACTAAATTTTTGAAAATGTTCCTACTGAAAAAACCTAACTACCTAGATTAATGGCTGATGGTGATGCTTATTTCGCCAGGATAGTGCATGCCGCTATGTTTCTCTGAAAGAATACATTCTTTTGCACAATAAAAGCTAAATTTCATCAGAGCAGACTTGAACCCTCACCTTGAACTACATTTTTGAAAATGTTCCTACTGAAAAAACCTAACTACCTAGATTAATGGCTGATGGTGATGCTTATTTCGCCAGGATAGTGCATGCCGCTATGTTTCTCTGAAAGAATACATTCTTTTGCACAATAAAAGCTAAATTTCATCAGAGCAGACTTGAACCCTCACCTTGAACTAAATTTTTGAAAATTTTCTTACTGAAAAAACCAAAGTGCCTTGGTTACTTGCTGATTACGATACTTATATCGTCAGGATAGTCCATGGCGCTATGTTTCCCTGAAAGTCTACTTCATTGCGCATAATAATAGCAAGATTTTATTAGAGCAGACTTGAACCCTCACCTTGAACTTAATTTATGAAAAATAATGTTACTACTGAAAAAACCTAAGTACCTTAGTTACTGGCTTATTACGATACTTATATCGCCAGGATAGTCCATGCCGCTATGTTTTTCTGAAAGAATACATTCTTTTGCACAATAAAAGCTAAATTTCATCAGAGCAGACTTGAACCCTCACCTTGAACTAAATGTTTGAAAATTTTCTTACTGAAAAAACTTAAGTGTCTTGGTTACTGGCTGATTACGATACATATATCGCCAGGATAGTCCATGTTGCTATGTTTTTCTGAAAGAATACATTCTTTTGCACAATAAAAGCTAAATTTCATCAGAGCAGACTTGAACCCTCATCTTGAACTAAATTTTTGAAAATGTTCCTACTGAAAAAACCTAACTACCTAGATTAATGGCTGATGGTGATGCTTATTTCGCCAGGATAGTGCATGCCGCTATGTTTCCCTGAAAGAATACATTCTTTTGCACAATAAAAGCTAAATTTCATCAGAGCAGACTTGAACCCTCACCTTGACCTAAATGTTTGAAAATTTTCTTACTGAAAAAACCTAAGTGTCTTGGTTACTGGCTGATTACGATACTTATATCGTAAGGATAGTAAATGCCGCTATGTTTTCCTGAAAATCTACTTAATTGCGCATAATAACAGCATAAGATGATCAGAGCAGACTTGAACCGTCACCTTGAACAAATTTTTTGAAAATGTTCCTACTTAAAAACCTAAGTGCCTTGGTAACTGGCTGATTACGATACTTTTGTGGCCAGGGTAGTCCATTTCGCTATGTTTTCCTGAAAGACTACAAATTTGCGCATACTATTAGCTATACTAGCTCAGAGCAGACTTCAACTCTCACCTTGAACTTTTAATATAAAATTTTCACGTTTTCACAAATTATTTTTTATTTTTTATTTATCACATTTTTTATGTTGTTGCTGTCTATATTTCTCGTTTGTATCATTTTCCCGGCTATTGGGTTGTTATTTGGACAATTTTTTTTGACGACTTTTTATTTTGTCGGATAATAGTGGCCGATAACTTTTTGGCCGCTAACTTCACACCGGTCTATTTTGCCTCTTTAACTTTGGTACGAAGGAAGGGCAAATGTCTTGTTTTTCGTGAAACATTAAGTAAATTGCTCAAGAGCCTCCCACCCTACAAGACAGTGTATATTTCAGCCTTCACGCGATCAATGGCAGGCGTGCTAACGACACTCGTATCGTAAATGTTACATTATGTTTGCACATGGCCCACTGTTGTAATGATCGTTTGTACTTACTCTACGTCTACCTGATTGGGTAGTCCTTAGTATTATGAACAGAAATATTAACAAAATATTGTTCTAACTTTACTTAACCAAACAGTTACTTGTACGACAACTGCATCCATTTAAGTGGAATTTTAATGTCTGTTCCCTTTCTCAGGGTATAAGCTATCTATGTATCGAATTTTATCGAAATCGGTTTAGCGGTTTAGCCATGATTACAGGTGTCCGTATAGTTAGCAGCCTCACCAGCTCATTCGAAGGTTTTGACTAAGCCACGATTTAGTGCCCAATTAGTGCATTTTGGTGCCCAAAGCACAGATTTGGTGCTCATGTAGTTTAGAAGATATTTGGGTACCTTACTGAGGCTGCTAGATAGACGTCAAGCTAGCAGTCGCATTTTGAAATACTGTTTGTATCGATGTGATTTATATGTCACGATTTAGTGCTCATTTAGTGATCCCTATATCCAAAATTTCATGAATATTGATCCAATACAAGCCGAGATATGATAGTACATTGTTGAGGCTGCTAACTAGACGTTTCTTCCAACGATGATTCCAATGAAACGGATGCACATTTGAAACAGATAAATACATAGCGATTTAGTGCTCGATTTGGTGACTCTTATGATATTTATGAAAAGTAGAACTTTCTTTCCTATTTCCCAAAAAAATTACGTAAACTTCTACATACTAATCGTAATTTAGGTCTGACGAAACCGTTGATCAAATTTAGACTTTATTCAACTGTGATAGGGTTTAAAATTGTTTTTAATTTTATGGTTAGTACTGCCAAGCAAAAAAGTTAAATGACATTAAATTTTTATAACTGTTACAATACTCACTCTCTTATGTATGTATTGAGTGACTCAATTTGAGTCCAGGAGTGCGATTTTTGAATCTCATTCGCGGAGTTTAGCAGTTGAAAATATCAAAATTACTGTGGAGATATGCATCTTTCTACTACTGATTTGACTTTCAAAAATCATACTTCAGGAGTGCAATTTTTGAAAGTCAAATCAGCAGTAGAAAGATGCTTATCTCCATAGTAATTTTGACATTTTCAACTGCTGAACTCAGCGAATGAGATTCAAAAATCGCACTCCAGGAGTCTATTATTCTTCTCTACTATTTGACTATTACTGTATTAATTGACTAGTCCCAAATCATTTGTGTCAAGCTTGCAAAGCAAGCAAGTCAAAAATCTGTGTGTGATTTATTCTCTTATAATAAATCTGTTCATTATTCTCCTAGTTTCATTTAGTTTTTCTTATAAACATTCAGTTTTTACCCGACTGCGCTAGAAGGAGGGTAATAGTAATCTTAAAGTAAAATAAGGACGTAGTTTGCAAAAAAATTACCTTATCTGTCGGCAAAAATCCTCATTACTATCAAGCAATGAGGATTTTAGGACTTTTCTTATTGAAATGCCCTGCCAATAACTGCCTCTCTGTAGTCTAATGGTTAAGAGCAATGGGCTCTCGACACGGAGGTCGTGGGTTCGATTCCCACGGGGGACACCTCCTGATATGTCACTGTGTGCATTTTTCCCCAGTTGGTAAGAACATTACAGGCTAAATACCAGATTGTCTGAAAAGAAAGATGATCCCTTGCTTCGGATGGCACGTTAAGCCGTTGGTCCCTGCTACTATCTCTTGTGGTAGTAGCCGTTACATAGTTACATAGTTTTATGGTTTTTGCTACCAAAATCTACCAGAAATTACCAAAAACTAGGTACCAGAAGAAACAAAAATTTCCAAAATCTACAAAAAAGAACCAAAAACAACCAAAATCTACAAAAAATCTAGGAAGAACTACCAAAAACGTTCCAAATCTATCATAAAGAACCAAAATGTACTGAAATTTAAAATTTGTATTTTATTTTGTTACGTGAGCTTAACATTGTACACGTCTGACCACTTGACGCACGCTTCCCGCTCCGCTGACGCTGCCTTCCCGCGTCATGGTCGCGTTGGTTTGGGCGACTTGGCGGTACGCCGTAAGGGCTCTTACAGACCAGCGACAGTTGTCTGCGACAGCTCGCGACAGGGTCGCGCGACAGTTGAAGACCGTGACGTAGTGTTGTATAGTCTGAGAAATAGACCTCCATATCCAAAACAGTTTTTTTGGTAGTTTGTAACATCCTATACAACGTGTTAATGAATTAACGCAAAACTAGAAAGTAGTTTGTTTAGAATCGAGAGCAGAGTCGAATTATCATGGTTTCAACGTAGGTAATTTTTTTCAAAATATTAAATAATTTGTTTGCAAAATTTAAAATTTTCTGAACCCGATGTCAACCCATCGCACATGCACACTCACCCTACTTTACTACCAAAATCATATCATAAAAATGTATCCATGAGTACTGTAGAATACACATTTCTACTAAGGGTTGGTTGAGGTTGATGTATATAATGAAACACAGATATAGTCTTCACTAGTAATGTGACTAGCGCACGTCCGCACAGCACGGCGGTCGGTGCACGAATACCGAGCGAATGAACGATAGATATTGACCACAGACCGCACCAGCCGATAGATGGCGCTACCGGCGCTTTCCGCATTAACTACTCTTTATTGCTGTACACTACATCCCTTTCTTGTTTTAATTTATTTTTTACGTTTACTCGAATCTACCACCGCTTCGGAAGGTGTAGCCCGTGGAGAAGAAGCGGCGCAAGAAACTCCACAGTTTAGCTAATCTCTTAAATCTTATTTACAATACAGTGTTGACTGTTATCAATGCTATTACATTAAACAAATTACGAATAAGTTATTGAGACTAATTTGTTTACAACAGCGTTTGACAAAAGCGTTTGACTTTGTGGTTCACGATTTGCTACTAGAAAAATTAGAAAAATATGGCATTAGGGGCCCAGCACTGTCGTGGTTACAATCATATCTAACTGATAGGTCACAGAGAGTTGACATAAATAAATTAAATGATCATACTGTTGAAAATTATTGTTCTGATCATAAACACAATAAGCTTGGAGTACCGCAGGGCAGCGTTTTGGGACCTCTATTGTTTAATTTATATATTAATGACTTACCGAATGTAATTAACCATCAATGTGTCATGTTTGCTGACGACCTATCTATAATTGTGACTTCTTCCAGAAATAATTTAGTTAATTATGAATCTGACATAAACAATGTATTAAAATCTGTAATCAATTGGCTTGACATTAACAATCTACGTGCAAATCTTGCTAAGACTCATTATGTACAATTTCTCACAAAAAATAGAAACAAAATTAATTTAAATGTAAATCACAATGGAAATGTAATAAATGAAACAAATAAAGCAAAATTTCTAGGAATAACTATTGATAACTATCTAAGTTTTAAATCTCATATTGACTATGTACGTGATAGGATAACTAACTTTGTTTATGTGCTTAGAAGACTGCGTAAAATTGCATCTGTAGAGATAGCCATGTCAGCATACTATGGACATGTGGCCTCAATACTTAACTACGGACTTATAATTTGGGGACAAGGTACGGACATACAGACAGCATTCGTAGCGCAAAAAAAATGCATTCGGGCAATATGTGGTAAAGTTTCATGTGAACCATGTAAGCCGTTATTTATTAAATTACGTATCCTAAGTCTGCCAAGTATGTACATATTAGAAGTATTTAAGTTTGTAAGAAAGAATCCGCACCTGTTTACGCTGGCTACTGATATTAATCCTAGAGCTATCAGGCGCCCTAAGGCACTAGTATTAGGTCACTGTCCGTCTACAACTGTCTACCAGAAAAACTGTTACAGTATGTGTGTTAAGATCTACAATAAGATACCTGACGTGTTTAAATACGGTTCTCCGGACATAATGTCTAAAAAGCTGAGAAATCTATTAATTGGCTATTGTTTTTATAATGTTAATGAATTTCTGAATACACAATTATAATTTTGCATGCTAATCTAATTTAGTTGAATGGTGATACCTTTATAATAGTTTTATATTATTGTATTAATTGTATGACACTAAGATCTGTACTGTACCTATTCAGAGCAAATAAAGATATTATTATTATTATTACAGAAAATAGATATTTATCAAATATTGATTTGAAATTGTCAAACACCAAATTCAACGATAAACAATGTTGATGGAAATTACAATCTCATTATATTAACACATTTCAGTTATTGTTACTTCTGTTCTATACTATCCCTTCCCTGTAAAAATATTTTTCTATTGATAGGTGTAAGTAAACCTACAAAAATAACGTTCCATAGATCTTTATTATCTCTTATTTATTTATTTTGGCTAACTACTAGTCAAAGTCACTGCTTCAAGATCGTATCCATTTCCGTTTTATCAAATTAAGGAGGTAAGGACAAAAGAGTGAATCTGTGATAAGCACATACACTTATGCACTCAAAATATTCTGGCGGGTGCCAGCCATTGCAATTAAGCACTCACAGCTATTTTATTTGCATGACCCTTTAGCTTTTGCTAACAAGTTGATAGTTGCATGGCTCTGTAACCCATATCATTTTATTGTTGCATGATATTTTAGCTTTCGCTAACAACTTCATAGTTGCATGTCCTATAACCCATATAATTTTACAGTTTCATGAATGCTGATATAACGCTGACTGACAACAATATTAAGTAAGGTACACTAGGTCGCTTTCGTTACCAGCTATGTACAGTAGTTACCTTTAGTTAGTCGACTAGACTAGTTTTGAGAAATCAGCAGTTTCAATTTAATGGACCCGTTTAATAAATAGATACTATTTTACTCAACCTATACAGATAAAATGCTGATACCTAAATAAAATAATAATCGTAATAATTTAATTAAATGTTCTTTGACCCACTTTAATGCTGATCTTTGACGGTGTTACAATTACTCAAAAGATTCGCAATTTAATACGCAGTCACAATTTAATGTTACGGGCAAGTAAAAAATCAGAGTTCACACATTACTGTCGCTCTCATTTAGGGCTCTATGTCACGAGCACAATTTCAGCCAACGCCCTGTCTTATTCATCTATTTCCCCTTTTGTCTGTAAAAAGTTCTACCCCATTAGGTATGCTATGCTTCGATTGTTCCTAATATTGGAATAAATTTTTGTGGTTGAAAAGCTTGTCATTCTCTCACCATTTGGTAAGTCATTCCGTCCATAAACCAAAAATAAAAATAAGTCTAGCCTACTACAACAGTATGCTAGACTAGAAACTTGAGATTTGATTCCGCTATCTTGGTACTCACGAATATTGTTTTAGCAAAGGGTCTGATGGTGGTCTACCCTATGAGTTATTTTGTCTGCTATACATAAGCAGTAAGCGTATTCAGTCACTAAAGCAGTATTCCAAATAAATTTTATAAATTGGCATAATATTTCCTGCCGTTCAACAGTGAATAAGTTATTATAATTAATTTCCCTTATACATACATACATTTCTATAACAATAACAATAAAATAAACTATAACCAATTTAGCAATTAGTTGTTAGTTACATGTAACGTCATGAAACTCATGAAAATATTGTCTAATGTAAGGTATACTTAGGTATGTATCTGAAACATTAGTTACTTACTTATTATTTAAACACTAATAATGTTTTCCTTTTACGAAACATACAGTTATATCATTTGGTAGGCTTTAAAAAAAATAATGCTATTTTTAATTACAATGTACATGAATTAAGTGCAACTGTTGTTTCAACTTAATTGCGTGGCGTAATATTATTACAGAACTGCAAATCATTTTGTTTTTTGACTTGCTTGCACTGAAATTATATTCTTTATTTAAAATATTATGAATTTATAACTAACCGATTTGGTTCAAGTACAGTGTAGTATACTTTAACACATACAAATGAATAAATTAACAGTGCAGTGCCTGCAGTGATTAGGTAAGATACAGATTTTATCTATGCAAAGAAGAAAGAGCAATAAGTCATTAATTCCTTATATTAATGTCAATGGAATGACCAACTACAAGCTGCTAATAATTACTTATTTGACTTGTCATCTGAATGACCAACTACGAGCTGCTTATAATAATTTATTTGACTTGTCATTTGAATGACCAACTACAAGGTGCTGATAATGAAATAACAGTTTTTTTTCAATTGAATGACCAGCTGCAAGTTGCTAATAATTATTTTATTTATTTGACTTGTCATCTGAATGACCAACTACAAGCTGCTGATAGTAAATTTGGTAGCATTTGATGCCCAGCTAAAAGTTGCAAATGTCAATTGAATGACCAGCTACAAGTTGCTAATGTCAATTAAATGAACAGCTGAAAGTTGCTAATGTCAATTGAATGACCAGCTACAAGTTGCTAATGTCAATTAAATGACCAGCTGAAAGATGCTAATGTCAATTAAATGACCAGCTGAAAGATGCTAATGTCAATTGAATGACCAGCTACAAGTTTCTACTGTCAATTGAATAACCAGCTAAAAGCGGCCTATGTCAATTGAATGACTGAATAACCAGCTACAAGTTGCTAATGTCAATTAAATGACCAGCTGAAAGATGCTAATGTCAATTGAATTACCAGCTAAAAGTTTCTAATGTCAATTGAATGATCAGCTAAAAGCTGCCTATGTCAATTGAATGACCAGCTGAAAGATGCTAATGTCAATTGAATGACCTGCTACAAGTTTCTAATGTCAATTGAATGACCAGCTAAAAGCTGCCAATGTCAATTGAATGACCAACTGTACTGTTTGTAACTGTTTGTTGTACATGGCAAAGCACTAACCATTAACCAGCTACAAGCTGACAATATGAGAGTAATCACCCTGACCATTTCAAACCTCTTAGCTATTAATTGGAGATATTTTCTCTTTATTAAGCACTAAAGCAAGGAGGTATGGTTCAATCGGCGCCTTAGCAGTCGTCCTGTTGAAGGCTGGTTTTTCTGTGACATCTAGGAACATACAATCTGCGAACAAAATTGTTAACCAGTATTATCGGTTTGGTCATGAATGTTATGAATGTTATGATGCTTGAATATGATATAGTTATTAATCTTCTCTCAACTGAGATGAGTGTTTCTTGTTAAAATGTGAGTAGGTATTTCCAGAAATACTAAATTTAATAAGAAATCACCTAATCATTTTCTAATACTTTTTGTAAATAATTGTCTCAATTTACATTGATCCTTAAAATATAAAATTCCTTGCTCAAATAGCCAAAGAAACTAATTAGTTTCACCTGGAGTAATGATATCCATAATTATGACATTAACAACAATGTTGCAAAGATAAGATCAACGTAAGGTTACTGAATTGAAGTTCTATAAAGTATAGAATACGTCAAACAAGTTCCGGTAACAAATCGGATGATGATGATGATGATCGGAAATTATGTTGGTACTATTGATGTTTGAATTGAAATATTTTCATGAACTAGTACCACCAAATAAGCTCCGAAAGTGTTGTATATTATTATTGTTCTCGCATACCTACACTGAGAATGTCCAATAAGTAAAACGTTCAAAACGTAAAACTTTGGATTACAACTTAAATTTTTGTGACATCAGAATGTTCGTTACGCCGAATGTTCGTTAAGTCGAATGTACGTTACTCAGAACGTTCGTTACGTCAAATGTTCGTGACGCCGAATGTTCGTTACGCCGAATGTTCGTTACACCGAATGTTCGTTACACCGAATGTTCGTTACGCCGAAAGTTCGTTTGCCGAATGTTCGTGGCGTCGAATGTTCGTTACGCCGAACATCGGTTACGCCGAATGTTCTATACGTAGAATGTTCGGTACGCATAACGGTAATAAGTAACTTTTATTAGAGACCATCACAACTACGAAGTAAGACAATTACTTAAAAATGACAATGTGTCAATATAAGTATAAAAAACTATTGGAATAAACTCACTTGGCATATCTTGGTTACCTAATCCTGTTTGTCTCGAATCAAGACACTATTCTTAACCTTTGGTATGCAGGAACGCGCATCAGCATGATGAAAACCATTTATTTCTTTTGTGTCTGGCTTTTCCGGCATACGAGAGGTTAATGCGCGTATTTTGGATACCCATTAGGGCATAATGACGGACTACAAGCATGCATTAGTATATGCTCACGAGTACACTCCCCGAGGAGCAGTCAGAGACTCAGAAACCCCAGAACACCCTTGCCCCACCAGCACCGGAACTCCGTCCAGTCACGTGTGACGGGCAGTGAGCCTGGAGCTACGGACTTGAATAAATTCTTTCAATCGTTTAAAGTAATAAGGAATGATTACGTGACCTTAAAGATTGATGTCCACAGCTGGCGCTGGCGTACATTTGTTCATCCTAGGCGCTGCGCCGTCCCGTGTTGTCCCACACCTCCTTCCTGTCCGGTCTCCCCTCTTTCCTCCAGCATTCGATGGTCGACATGTGGGAAAAGAAATACAGTATGTAGATAATTCCAAATAAACGATTTAAAATCGGGACAAAAAACTATTTTTTCTTTTCTTTTGAAATATATTTTTATCACTAGGCAAAGGCAAAAACAAAGCAATGCTAGCAGAAACCAGATAATTAAGTTAATTCCAAATAAACGATTTAAAATCGGGACAAAACAATTTTTACTTTTCTTTTGAAATATATTTTAACACTGTGTAACTTTTTAGGCAACAAACAAAGCAACGCCAGTAGAAACCGTCTTCGATTGTGTTTAAATAACTCGCTTAGCTTCCTTAACTGGGTGTCCTTAACTGGAGGATTTTATTTCGTTGGCACCGTTTGTATTTTTTAATTTTCAACCCTCAACAAACTGATAAACACTTTACTCACGTGAATTTCGAATCCCGTCGTCGCCAATGTAGAATACACATTTCTACTAAGGGTTGGTTGAGGTTGATGTATATAATGAAACACAGATATAGTCTTCACTAGTAATGTGACTAGCGCACGTCCGCACAGCACGGCGGTCGGTGCACGAATACCGAGCGAATGAACGATAGATATTGACCACAGACCGCACCAGCCGATAGATGGCGCTACCGGCGCTTTCCGCATTAACTACTCTTTATTGCTGTACACTACAAGTACGTTAGCGCTTTCTTTCAGTGCCGAAATGATAACAAATCATTTTTGCCTCAAAACTTAAAATGCTAATAACTTTAAATTTTAACTATCAAAGTAATTAAATTATTGTTTCAATCTAATTATTTTGTTATAAATCAGTTAGGGTGTATGAGGTTTTGCGCTAAATCATTAACACGTTGTATACAGGGTCCTTCTTAATATGCTGACACTTTTTTAAGGCGATGACCAGACTATTAAATAAATAAATAAATATCTTGGACATTGTCACACAAATTATCTAGTCACATTTAAAGTACCAGAATCTAGCCTGGACTTGTATTATGATGACTAGACAACGATATAGAATACATATATAGATACAAACATCCATGACTCGGAAAATTATTATTATTAAATTATTATTATATTATTAAACTGAACAACTTTCTCTATGGAATCAACATCGAAATCGCGAAAAAAAAAACAGTTGTCCCATACGTTTGGCTCCGAGTAGGTTTGTAGTTTTGTATGAAAGAGCTGATTTTTTTTCGCGATTTCGATGTTGGCTCCATTGTGAATGTTGTTCAGTTTGATGGTCTGAAGCACCCCCTTAAGTATTAATAGGGTGTTTTGTTACACCCTGTATACGTATTTAATTTATAAATATTTATGTGTATAATATTATGTGTATAATATTACGTGTTATAATTATTAGTGTTGTGTTAAGTATTATATCATAACTAATTAACTATACAGGGTGTAACAAAACACCCTAGTAATACTTAAGGGGGTGCTTCAGACCATCAAACTGAACAACTTTCACTATGGAGCCAACATCGAAATCGCGATAAAAAAATGCACTCTTTCATACAAAACTGCAGTACCGTCTCGCTCGACTCAAATGTATGGGACGGCAATATATATTTTTTTTTCTCGACGTTGGCTCCATAGTGAAAGTTGTTCAGATTGATGGTCTGAAGCACCCCCTTAAGTATTACTAGGGTGTTTTGTTACACCCTGTATAATGGCCTCGATTCGGACTGTGCCACGACTTAACTAAATTTATTCCTGTCACTTTCTAAAATAAGATTAAGAAAAGAGACAGAAAACCAACAGCTGACTTTAGTGCTGTCAAAGTGACGTTACACGCCCAAAAACGCTTTAAATAAGATGGCGTACATTATGATGGCATCTTATTTTGGGCGTTTAACGTCACTTTGACAGCACTAAAGTCAGCTGTTGGATTTCTGTCTCTTTTCTTAATCTTATTTTAGAAAGTGACAGGAATAAATTTAGTTAAGTTAAGTCGTGGCACAGTCCGAATCGGTACCAATGTATATTATAATTGCCCTATTTTTACCAGTCTGTAATATTTTATGGACTTGATGATGAAGATAATCAATTCTGGATTATCTATTATCTAAAGAAACCAAAATCTACGAAAAACGTATAAAAACCCGAAATATCAAACATGTTATTTTTTAGCCTCCGTTTTCTTCAAACTGAAATCTCTCAAGAACAAGACTTGTGCTTCAGACTATACCTACGTCACAGTCGCGCGACGGTCGCAGAGGGTCGCGCGACCCTGTCGCGAGCTGTCGCAGACAACTGTCGCTCGTCTGTAAGCGCTCTAAGATTACATGGGCAGCGACCGCCGCGCGGTAGACGCTCCCGCTTCCCAGTCGCTTTGGTCGTGCGGGTCTGAACATTCCATTAGTCTTCTTCTTATCACGTGGGCAGAGCCCTGATGTCAAAGTTTTTTCAGACCGCCTGACGTGTAATGACTACTACCACCAGAGATAGTAGCAGGGACGAACGGCTTAACGCGCCATCCGAAGCACGGAATAATTTTTCTTTTCAGACAATCAGGTGACTCGGCCTGCAATGTCCTAATCAACTGGGGAAAAACGCCCAAAGTGACATATCACTAGGTGTCCCCTGTGGGAATCGAACCCACGACCTCCGTGTCGAGAGCCCAATGTTCTTAACCTTTAGACCACGGAGGCAGTTAGTTAATTTATAGGATAAATAATATAATGTGGAACTGTAGACGACGATAAGAAGTTATAATGCACTAATTTGTATCAAGCAATTAGTTCTTCATTCTATGTAATAAAAAGATACGTATTCGCATCTCCGTAACTCACGTAAACAATCCGCCAGTCCCGCCATCTCTCGGTATAACTATGAACTACTTGCGCGAGCGCAAGCGCTAGCTCATGGCAGTAGTTCCGAGAAATGATAATTTTTGTGCACGGTTGTACCGAAAATCGTTGTATGTAGAAGTTTACGTAATTTTTTTGGGAAATAGGAAAGAAAATTCTACTTTTCATAAATATCATAAGAGTCACCAAATCGAGCACTAAATCGCTATGTATTTATCTGTTTCAAATGTGCATCCGTTTCATTGAAATCATCGTTGGAAGAAACGTCTAGTTAGCAGCCTCAACAATGTACTATCATATCTCGGCTTGTATTGGATCAATATTCATGAAATTTTGGATATAGAGATCACTAAATGAGCACTAAATCGTGACATATAAATCACATCGATACAAACAGTATTTCAAAATGCGACTGCTAGCTTGACGTCTATCTAGCAGCCTCAGTAAGGTACCCAAATATCTTTTAAACTACATGAGCACCAAATCTGTGCTTTGGGCACCAAATTGCACTAATTGGGCACTAAATCGTGGCTTAGTCAAAACCTTCAAATGAGCTGGTGAGGCTGCTAACTATACGGACACGATTACAGAAAAGAGACGGAGACACTTTCGCAATATTAGTTGTCCTTTCGATAGTTTTCGTAGCAGAGTTTCGTAGCAAGCGTTTCGTAGCAGAGTTTCATAGCAAGAGTTTCATAGCAAAGTTTCGTAGCAAGAGTTTTCGTAGCAGAGTTTCGTAGCAGAGTTTCTTAGCAAGAATTTCGTAGCAGAGTTTCGTAGCACGAGTTTGATTTCGGAAGAATTTTTTCTTCTTCTTTGGTAACTGGTTTCGGCAGAAGAATATTCCTAGCTTATTTTTTTCGGTATATAGCGTGTGCTGACTGTAGCATCGCTGTTGACGAGATATTGTCTTGCGTTAAAAATACCATTATCCTTCTCTATGCCTCTCGGCAATCCCCACTACCCTTTCGCTAGTTTCGTTTCAAAAATATTGAAGTTCTTTGCGTTTCGCTTATAGTTTCCGGACCATTTGCCAAACCTACTGGTTACCTACATTAATTTGTGACATCCTAGGTACTTGCATAGGTAGAAATTTAGGTATTTGTCTTTTCGATCAGTATTGGACGAAAATTTTACTTTCATGATAATAACGAAGTAGTAACTGATGTACACACGGCGACACATCAAGCTACCCAAAACCAATATAAGTTGGCCGCGCGTCGGCATAGTAATGTATAACGTCGCACGGCCAGCTTATTTTGGTTTGGGTAACTTGATGTGTCGCCGTGTGTACATATGCATTTTGTGTCATATGTGTCCACGAGAATCCTAATATTTAACCAGTCAGTACCTAACACGTCGCCCAACTGGCTGTAGTCCCAGCAACGCCCAATGCCGAGGTCCCTCGAGGTCCGTACCTCTGTCTGTTCCCTTGGGCAGGTTAGTCCGTTTGACCTACCAGGGCGCTTTGCCGTCACTGGTGTGGTCCCCCCATAGTCCGCAGTAATAAGGAGTACTCCCGGAGTAATGTTATATTGGTAATTTCAAAGAAAATTTTGCGTTCATATTACGAGGTTAGAATTCACCACATAAAAAAGTTTTGCTCTACGTTCAAGTCAGTCAATATTTCACCTCCTACCACGAACAATGTCGTTCCCGGTGTGGTAACGACTAGTATCGTACCATAAATGTAATATAATGACTGCTCACGGCCTCCGAGTCGTAATGGATGTTCGACTTGTTATTTAGGTAGGGAGAATTTTAATATTAGGCTGTAGGAAAATCCTGCAAACATTTTCACTCAAATTAATATTTGCTTTTTAACCCCGGAAGCTAAAAGAGCGTTATGTACGATTAAAGTCTATCTGTGTATAATCCGCATGTCTTAGATCCAGAACGAAGTAACGCATTTCAAAGCTGTTTTTTGTTTGAAACTGGAATGAGTCTTAGCTTTAGATGGAATGGGCCATGCATGGGCTCATATGACTCTGTTATACAACGTGTTAATAAATTAGCGCAAAACCTCATACACCCCAACTGATTTATAACAAAAGAATTAGATTGAAACAATAATTTCATTATTTTGATAGTTAAAATTTTAAGTTATTCGCATTTTAAGTTCAGAGGCAAAAATGATTTGTTATCATTTCAGCACTGAAAGAAAGCGCTAACGTACTCATGGATACATTTTTATAATCTTGTTTTGGTAGTTAAGGTGGACTTCCGATGCCAGCGGCCGATGCGACTAACGCGCGCGTCTGACGCGAGGTTCTGTCATATTTGACAGAACCTCGCGTCAGACGCGCGCGGCCGACGACAGACCTCACTTCCGAGGTCAGCGACTGACGCGTGCCTATTGTGCAGAGTGTTATCACTTTAGGGTATTTTCCCCGAAATTTAGGGTATGTTCTTATGTTTTGGTGTTTGGTTTAAAAACACAAATAAAAAAAAAACAATACATATTTTAATAAATAATATTTGATTGATTGATAGGTTTAGAGAAATATATGAATACATTTTTTTTTACAGTATTTTTGATAAAATACATTTTTAAGAGTTATTATAATTAGACAGGGATGCGTTGCGTCCCCTTGGCTTTTTAACCTATATATGGATCGCTGTCTAGCTAATAATTATGGCAAGAGGGATTTTCCGAAAAAAGGAAAATTAGTTTCAAATGGATCGATAGATGGTGTTATCGCAACGTGGATGAGCGACCTTGCAGATAATAAAATACAAATAAAAAATAGTGAAAATTAAGCAAATTTTCGGTAAAAACATCGTAATATGTCTGGCAAACATTCTTGTTCTGCGTGACGTCAGCGCATAGCCGCGCGCGGCCGCGGCCGATGCGATAGACATCGGCCGCGCGCGTCTGACGCACGCGTCAGTCGCTGGCATCGGAAGCGGCGCCATACGTTTTCATAGTAACTAGTATGGCCGCATCGGCCGTCGGCCGCGAGCCGCGCGCGTTAAGGTGGACTTCCGATGCCAGCGGCCGATGCGACTAACGCGCGCGTCTGACGCGAGGTTCTGTCATATATGACAGAACCTCGCGTCAGACGCGCGCGGCCGACGACAGACCTCACTTCCGAGGTCAGCGACTGACGCGTGCCTATTGTGCAGAGTGTTATTACTTTAGGGTATTTTCCCCGAAATTTAGAGTATGTTTTTATGTTTCGGTGCTTAAACAAAAACATAAAAACACAAACAAAAAAACCAATACATATTTTAATAAAGAATATTTGATTGATTGATAGGTTTAGAGAAAATATGAATGCATTTTTTTTACAGGGTTTATGATAAAATACATTTTTGTTAGTAAATTAGACCCTTAGCTTTTTAACCTGAACATGGATCGCTGTCTAGCTAATAATTATGTAGGCAAGAGAGATTTTCCGATAAAAGAAAAAGTAGTTTCAAGTGGCTCGATAGATGGTGTTATCGCAACGTGGATGAGCAACCTTGCAGATAATAAAATACAAATAAAATAGTTAAATTTAAGCAAATTTTCGGTAAAAACTTCGTAATATTTCTGGCAAACATTCTTGTTCTGCGTGACGTCAGAGCATAGCCGCGCGCGGCCGCGGCCGATGCGACAGATATCGGCCGCGCGCGTCTGACGCGCGCGTCAGTCGCTGGCATCGGAAGCGGCGCCATACGTTTTCATAGTAACTAGTATGGCCGCATCGGCCGTCGGCCGCGAGCCGCGCGCGTCAGACGCGTCGGCCGCTAGCATCGGAAGTCCACCTTTAGACGCGTCGGCCGCTAGCATCGGAAGTCCACCTTAAGTAGGGTGAGTGTGCCCGTGGGGTGGGTTGATATCGGGTTTAGAAAATTAAAAATTTTACGAAAAAAAAATTTTCATTTTGAAAAAAATTATCTATGTTGAAACCATGATAATTCGATTCTGCTATCGATTCTAAACAAACTACTTTCTAGTTTTGCGTTAATTCATTAACACGTTGTATAAATATTTAACTCTATATATTATTGATATTTAAAAGTGTGGTTTACACCATCAAACTGAAAAATTTTCAATACAGAGCCAATATCAACGGAAAATAAAATCCGCTGTTTCATACAAAACTGCAGCACCGACTCGACTCAAATGTATTGGACAGCAGATTGTTTTTGTTCTCGTTGCTTCGTCTCCATAGTGTTGTTCAGTTTGATGGTCTAACTAAACTAAACCTTTCAATAGTATTATAGGGGTTTTCTTACAATATAATTAATAAAGATTACCCGACAATCTGACTAGTCGTGTGCGGGATCTATTGTATTCTTTTCTTACGACATGTATTCTTTGTTATAAAAGATATTTGTATTTCAATTCACGTTGGCAAAGGCAGCAAACAATTGATAAACAGAGGCTGTCTACCGTAGCGAGCAGCTCCAGATGTGGCACACAGCTCAGACGACGCTATCTCTAGTATATGGACGTACTCACTTATTTACTGATGTTGCCGTTGTGTATGGATACGCTTTGAACGTTTATGGCTTTGCTTCAAGAAGGAAGCAAATAGGGAGGTATTCGTTATGAGAAAGCTCAGCGTACATCAGTTAGGCATTGCAGGAAGTTTTACAATTTTGTCTGATAGATTGCGGTTGAAAGGACGGTGTGTAGTATTTATAGATTCATAGATTCATAGATTCTTTATTGTACACAAAAACACAGCATTTATGCAGGGTGTATACGTAAATACGTTACACAAGTAGAGCTTCAGACCATCCAATTGGACAATTTTCAGTGTGGGGCCAACATTGAAATCGAGAAAAAAGAAATCAGATGTTTCATACATTTGGGGCATAGTAGGCGAGTATCCATTGAAATTTTCTATGGAAAAACCAATTCTTTTTTTTTTTGGGTTTCAATATTGGTCCCATAATACTGAAAATTGTTGAGTTTGATGGTCTGTAGCATCCCTTTAATGTCGATATTTATGTATATAATAATATATACAGGGTGAAATTGGTATCATTGGCATCCTTTTAAACTAAGAGTCTACGTCTACCCATCAAACTGAACAACTTTTACTATGGGAGCAAACCGATCGGAGCAACTAAAAAATCCGCTGCCCCATACTAAACTGCAATGCCTACTCGACTCAAATGTATGCAACAGCTGATTTTTTAACCGACTTCAAAAAAAGGAGTAGGTTCTCAGTTCGACCGTATATATATTTTTTTTTTTTTTAATGTGTGTTCGCGGATAACTTCTTCGTTTATGAACCGATTGTAATGATTCTTTTTTTGTTGGAAAGGAGATATCCCAAGGGTGGTCCCATGATAAGGAAACCAGGATCTGATGATGGCATCCCAGAGAAATCGAGGGGAACCTTCGAAAATCGTACTGACGACCACCGCTGACTGCACCAAGAGTGATTGTCATGCGACGTAGCTCATGCCAACGATATTAATGTACTAAAGTACGCTCAAGCTGAACGAAAGAAAAAGACTACAACGCAAATCACGAATGCTTATTCATAAGTTACGCCATAATCGGTCGTCTAATTCTATCGAGTCGATGGCATATCATTAAGTATCTACAAGGTGTGGGCATCATTAGTTATCGACTACGCCTGAAGGTCTATTCTGAACCGGACGCCGCACGGCAAAGTTATAGGGAACTAAGTAACGTTACTCAAAGGCTACACCCACTCTAAGGGGCGATAGCACTCCGACCAAAAGACGCACTCACAAGCACTTAGGTATTCTAGACTCCAGGGCATGTTTTCATTGGCTATCTTTTGTTGTATCTAGTGTTCAAGGAGTGGAAGTTAGAAAGCATTGCGTGACGAAATAAGTGGATATTTTCAGTCAACCCTTTGTGTTTTTCCTTTGACATGTAAATACGTTTTAAAATTTTTTTACCTAAAGAGCTCCCAAAACTGCTACGTTGCATCGCATCGTAAATATCTGCCAGCGCTCGATGACTTATTACGATGACATAATATGTACCTATGATTATTGCACGCAGCGCATCGCAGATATTTGCGATGCGATGCGTCGTGGCAGTTGTGTGTGGGTGGGCACACTAAGGGCTCCCACACATTTAACTGCAACGTCGCATCGCATCGTAAATATCTGCCAGCTCTCGATGACTTATTACGATGACATATTATGTATGATTATTGCACGCAGCGCATCGCAGATATTTGCGATGCGATGCGTCGTGACAGTTGTGTGTGGGTGGGCACACTAAGGGCTCCCACACATAACTGCAACGTCGCATCGCATCGCAAATATCTGCCAGCGCTCGATGACTTATTACGATGACATATATATGTATGATTACTGCACGCAGCGCATCGCAGATATTTGCGATGCGCTGCGACGTCGCAGTTATGTGTGGGCACACTAAGAGCTTAGATAAATGATTGGAGCGTAGCGCTCATTTATCTAAGCTTAAAAGGTGATTGGTAGTTGTAAAAAAGATTCTGACTACCTATAAAAGGAGTGTGGTCGTGAATTAATGTGAGTGTGTCGTTTTCGTCCAAATCATGAGTATTGATTACGAAATGTATGTACATTTTGAACGCGGCTTAGTTATACTCGTTTTTTTTAAACATGAGATTTCATTGCGATAAAGTTGTACATTGGTTGTACAGGTTATCTAATTAATAGTTTGATCCATGTAATGTTTATCTCGAAAGAAATCAGTTTTACCATAGATGAATTAAAGTAGGCAAGATTGCTCACGTCAAACAAAGAACAAAGCTCTCGTAAAACTTATTATTGTCGCCGGTACCTCGTAGTTCGACTTATTATATTAGATGGCGTTACTATACTAGCTGAAGTCGCGCCTATAAGTGGAATACCTAGTACCATCTATCGAAAAATTTGATGAAACTCAACTTCGATGCAGGTGTGCGTAGACCTAAGATGACATAGGAGTGTGTGTGTCTTTTAGCTTCTCGAGTTGAAAGAAAGATTACATTCGCAATTTTATAAAGTAGGTAGGTAAAAGGTACCTTATGAGTACACCTTGGCTTAGTGGTTAAAGTGTCTGCTTGATAATTCTTAATACAGCAGGGGTTTGTTTTTATGAATCACCACGACTTACCATGTTTTATCTACATACAAAAATGTACTCTGCTGCTGTTTACCGTTGAGGGTACTCCTCAACGGTAAACAGCATTGGCTTGATATTTTTCTGTTCACGTTCAGTTTTGATAGCAAAACAAATATTTAATCAGGATCTGGTGCAGAAGCAAGGAATGACTCCGTACGAGGGTACTCCTCAACGGTAAACAGCATTGACTCGCAATTTTCTTGTACACGTTCAATTTTGATAGCAAAACACATATTGAACCAGGATCTGATGCTGAAGCCAGTAATGTCTCCGTACGAGGGTACTCCTCAACGGTAAACAGCATTGGCTTGCACTTTTTTTTTCACGTTCAGTTTTGATAGCAAAACACATATTGAACCAGGATCTGGTGCTGAAGCCAGTAATGTCTCCGTACGAGGGTACTCCTCAACGGTAAACAGCATTGGCTTGCACTTTTTTTGTTCACGTTCAGTTTTGATAGCAAAACACATATTGAACCAGGATCTGGTGCTGAAGCCAGGGATGTCTCCGTACGAGGGTACTCCTCAACGGTAAACAGCATTGGCTTGATTTTTATCTCTTTCTGTTTAGTTTTGAAAGCAAAACACATATTTAACCAGGATCTGGTACTGAAGCCAGGAATGTCTCCGTACGAGGGCACTCCACAACGGTAAACAGCGTTGGCTTGATTTTTTTTTGTTCGCGTTCAGTTTTGATAGCAAAACACATATTCAACCAGGATCTGGTGCTGAAGCCAGGGATGTCTTCGTACGAGGGTACTCCTCAACGGTAAACAGCATTGGCTTGATTTTTTTTTGTTCGCGTTCAGTTTTGATAGCAAAACACATATACAACCAGGATCTGGTACTGAAGCCAGGGATGTCTTCGTACGAGGGTACTCCTCAACGGTAAACAGCATTGGCTTGATTTTTATCTCTTCCTGTTTAGTTTTGAAAGCAAAACACATATTTAACCAGGATCTGGTGCTGAAGCCAGGAATGTCTCCGTACGAGGGTACTCCTCAACGGTGAACAGGATTGTCTTGAAATTTTTTTGTTCACGTTCAGTTTTGATAACAAAACACATATTGAACCAGGATCTGGTGCTGAAGCCAGTAATGTCTCCGTACGAGGGTACTCCTCAACGGTAAACAGCATTGGCTTGCACTTTTTTTGTTCACGTTCAGTTTTGATAGCAAAACACATATTGAACCAGGATCTGATGCTGAAGCCAGGGATGTCTTCGTACGAGGGTACTCCTCAACGGTAAACAGCATTGGCTTGATTTTTTTTTGTTCGTGTTCAGTTTTGATAGCAAAACACATATTCAACCAGGATCTGGTACTGAAGCCAGGGATGTCTTCGTACGAGGGTACTCCTCAACGGTAAACAGCATTGGCTTGATTTTTATCTCTTCCTGTTTAGTTTTGAAAGCAAAACACATATTTAACCAGGATCTGGTGCTGAAGCCAGGAATGTCTCCGTACGAGGGTACTCCTCAACGGTGAACAGGATTGTCTTGAAATTTTTTTGTTCACGTTCAGTTTTGATAGCAAAACACATATTGAACCAGGATCTGGTGCTGAAGCCAGGGATGTCTTCGTACGAGGTTACTCCTCAACGGTAAACAGCATTTGCTTGTTTTTTTTTTGTTCGCGTTCAGTTTTGATAGCAAAGCACATATTCAACCAGGATCTGGTACTGAAGCCAGGGATGTCTTCGTACGAGGGTACTCCTCAACGGTAAACAGCATTGGCTTGATTTTTATCTCTTCCTGTTTAGTTTTGAAAGCAAAACACATATTTAACCAGGATCTGGTGCTGAAGCCAGGAATGTCTCCGTACGAGGGTACTCCTCAACGGTGAACAGGATTGTCTTGAAATTTTTTTGTTCACGTTCAGTTTTGATAACAAAACACATATTGAACCAGGATCTGATGCTGAAGCCAGTAATGTCTCCGTACGAGGGTACTCCTCAACGGTAAACAGCATTGGCTTGCACTTTTTTTGTTCACGTTCAGTTTTGATAGCAAAACACATATTGAACCAGGATCTGGTGCTGAAGCCACGGATGTCTTCGTACGAGGGTACTCCTCAACGGTAAACAGCATTGGCTTGATTTTTATTTCTTCCTGTTTAGTTTTGAAAGCAAAACACATATATTTAACCAGGATCTGGTACTGAAGTCAGGAATGTCTCCGTATGAGGGTACTCCTCAACGGTAAACAGCATTGGCTTGATTTTTTTTTTGTTCGCTTTCAGTTTTGATAGCAAAACACATATTCAACCAGGATCTTGTGCTGAAGCCAGGGATGTTTTCGTACGAGGGTACTCCTCAACGGTAAACAGCATTGGCTTGATTTTTATCTCTTCCTGTTTAGTTTTGAAAGCAAAACACATATATTTAACCAGGATCTGGTACTGAAGTCAGGAATGTCTCCGTACGAGGGTACTCCTCAACGGTAAACAGCATTGGCTTGATTTTTTTTTGTTCGCTTTCAGTTTTGATAGCAAAACACATATTCAACCAGGATCTGGTGCTGAAGCCAGGGATGTCTTCGTACGAGAGTACTCCTCAACGGTGAACAGGATTGCCTTGAAATTTTTTGTTCACGTTCAGTTTTGATAGCAAAACACATATTGAGCCAGGATCTGGTGCTTAAGCCAGGGATGTCTTCGTACGGGGGTACTCATTAGTACGAGGGTAAACAGCATTGGCTTGATTTTTATCTCTTCCTGTTTAGTTTTGACAGCAAAACACACATTTAACCAGGATCTGGTGCTGAAACCAGGAATGGTCCGTACGGAGGCACTCCTCAACTGTAAACGGTATATGCAAGTCAATGCTGTTTACCGTTGAGGAGTACCCTTGTACGAAAACATTCCTGGCTTCGGCATCAGATCTTGGTTAAATTTGTATTTTGCTATCAAAACTGAACGCGAATAAACAAAATTCAAGCCAACGCTGTTTACCGTTGAGGAGTACCCTCGTACGAAGCCATCTCTGGCTTCGGCATCAGCTCTTGGTTAAATATGTGTTTTGCTATCAAAACTGAACGCGAACAAACAAAATTCAAGCCAACGCTGTTTACCGTTGAGGAGTACCCTCGTACGGAGACATGTCTGGCTTCAGCATCAGATCCTGGTTAAATATGTGTTTTGCTATCAAAACTTAACGCGAACAAACAAAATTCAAGCCAACGCTGTTTACCGTTGAGGAGTACCCTCGTACGAAGACATCTCTGGCTTCGGCATCAGATCCTGGTTAAATATGTATTTTGCTATCAAAACTGAACGCGAACAAACAAAATTCAAGCCAACGCTGTTTACCGTTGAGGAGTACCCTCGTACGAAGACATCTCTGGCTTCGGCATCAGATCCTGGTTAAATATGTGTTTTGCTATCAAAACTGAACGCGAACAAACAAAATTCAAGCCAACGCTGTTTACCGTTGAGGAGTACCCTCGTACGAAGACATCTCTGGCTTCAGCATGAGATCCTGGTTAAATATGTGTTTTGCTATCAAAACTTAACGCGAACAAACAAAATTCAAGCCAATGCTATTTACCGTTGAGGAGTACCCTCGTACGAAGACATCTCTGGCTTCAGCATCAGATCCTGGTTAAATATGTGTTTTGCTATTAAAACTGAACGCGAACAAACAAAATTCAAGCCAATGCTATTTACCGTTGAGGAGTACCCTCGTACGAAGACATCTCTGGCTTCGGCATCAGATCCTGGTTAAATATGTGTTTTGCTATTAAAACTGAACGCGAACAAACAAAATTCAAGCCAATGCTATTTACCGTTGAGGAGTACCCTCGTACGAAGACATCTCTGGCTTCGGCATCAGATCCTGGTTAAATATGTGTTTTGCTATTAAAACTGAACGCGAACAAACAAAATTCAAGACAATGCTATTTACCGTTGAGGAGTACCCTCGTACGAAGACATCTCTGGCTTCAGCATCAGATCCTGGTTAAATATGTGTTTTGCTATTAAAACTGAACGCGAACAAACAAAATTCAAGCCAATGCTATTTACCGTTGAGGAGTACCCTCGTACGAAGACATCTCTGGCTTCGGCATCAGATCCTGGTTAAATATGTGTTTTGCTATTAAAACTGAACGCGAACAAACAAAATTCAAGCCAATGCTATTTACCGTTGAGGAGTACCCTCGTACGAAGACATCTCTGGCTTCGGCATCAGATCCTGGTTAAATATGTGTTTTGCTATTAAAACTGAACGCGAACAAACAAAATTCAAGCCAATGCTATTTACCGTTGAGGAGTACCCTCGTACGAAGACATCTCTGGCTTCAGCATCAGATCCTGGTTAAATATGTGTTTTGCTATTAAAACTGAACGCGAACAAACAAAATTCAAGCCAATGCTATTTACCGTTGAGGAGTACCCTCGTACGAAGACATCTCTGGCTTCGGCATCAGATCCTGGTTAAATATGTGTTTTGCTATTAAAACTGAACGCGAACAAACAAAATTCAAGCCAATGCTATTTACCGTTGAGGAGTACCCTCGTACGAAGACATCTCTGGCTTCGGCATCAGATCCTGGTTAAATATGTGTTTTGCTATTAAAACTGAACGCGAACAAACAAAATACAAGCCAATGCTATTTACCGTTGAGGAGTACCCTCGTACGGAGACATTCTTGGCTTCAGCACCAGTTCCCGATTAAATAATGTATTTTTCTTTCAAAACTGAACAAGAATAAAAAAAATCAAGCCCACGCTCTTTACCGTTGAGGAGTACCATCGTACGGAGACATTCCTGTCTTCAGCACCAGATCCTGGTTAAATATGTTTTGCTATCAAAACTGAACGTGTAGGGAACAGGGCGGGTGGGGCGTTAGTCCACCACGCGTTAAAATATTTTATTCATTGATATTTTCTTTTTTAAATGTGTGAGTATATACGCAAGCTTAACAATTTCAAATTTAGTTTTTTTTTCAATAGCCTGGAGTATGATTTTTGAATCTCATTCGGTGAGTTCAGCAGTTGAAAATGTCAAAATTACTATGGAGATAAGTATCTTTCTACTGCTGATTTGACTTTCAAAAATCGCACTCCTGGAGTATGATTTTTTAATGTCAAATCAGCAGTAGAAAGATGCACGTCTCCATGGTAATTTTGACATTTTCAACTGCTGAACTCAGCAAATGAGATTCAAAAATCGCTCTCCTAGCAATCTTGTTTTGTATGAATTTTGAAATGTGCGCCATCTACCGGAATTCTCTATAACTGCATGCTACTCCCGCTTAGTATTATATCGTATTGTAGATCAATGAAAAAAATGTAAAAAAACCTGCTTATGAAATTGTTATTTTCAATGTGATGTTATGAAAATAATATATTTTGTTGCTCAAAATAAATAAATATGATGAACCATAACAGTAAAATGCGATATTTCGTCGATTTCAGACAAATTTTACTTCTAGCGGACCAAGTAATGCCATCTAGTGACATTTTAAAAATTATTGTGAGTTATACAAGGAAATAGCGTTCTATGCTTTTCCATCTTCTTTGGTTTTACTACTAAAGCCGCCTTCTGTACCCTTTTCAATTGTTTGAAAATGTTGAAAATAGGTTCTGCATAATATTTTCATTCATCTTCTTCATTCAGTTTACTACAATATTCTTAGAATCCACGGCACGCTATGATTCTCTTAACTGTACTGAACATTTATTTACGTAAGAATCTCGTAGTTTTCAAGGAATATTGTATAAGATCGTAGTTACGTATTCTTCTATCATTCTCCAGGAAACCTGAAACTTTCCATACTAGACTGCTGAACTTGGAACTTGATGAAAATATAAATAAATACTTAAACAAACCATCGAAAACTCTTCAAATTGACAGATTTTTTGTCACATTTACTAACGACATCTGCAGATTTTTTTTACTGCCCTTGGAAAACGCCACATTGCCAATGAACTTAATCAATTTTAATTAATTTTATAATAATTAATTAATCGTAATTGGTTAGAAAGCTAACTGAGAAATCGTTCTAACCTCATATACAATGTAAATAAGGTCTTTTAAAACCAATTAATACCGATCTAACCTCTAAACGACTAAATCGTCTCGACACGACACATAAATTGTCTACGTAGAACTTTGTGAACAAGTATGGAGTTAAAAGAATCTGTCTGTACTTTTGCCCTCTAGAATCTAAAAGTTTCTTGGTAAATAACGTGACTAATGCCAGGCTAATGCCTAAAGTATGATAATTTGTTCGGTCGATTTTTTAAATGTTCTCCGCAATCGTGCTCTCCCTTCTTCATTTCTTCGTCTCAGACATGTTTTTATAACTGTCTACAGAAATATATTTAACGAACATTTGCTTACGACTTCACCCACTTCAAATTAGTCTCGTTTTCGGAATAAAAATTCTACCTTATGTAGAAATAAAATGCATTTCATACTGCAGACTATTTATTCTCTCTAGACAAGAATTGGAATCATTTCCGTAATTACGAGTTGAAGATGTAAATACAACTCAGTGATTACATTGTAATTCGCTTCCAGTTTCCCTGATAAGGCTCTTAATAATTACATACACAAACTCACGAACATAATCCCTTTCGGGGTGTTTAGAAACATACAACAGGTATTGCAGGCAGTTGAATCAGATTTTAGTAGGCTTTATAATTGTTCCCCGACAGTAATCTCTTTTGGGTTAGCCAGAAACATGTGGTTTCACTACATATTAAAATTAAAGTCCCGCGCAACGTATTTCTGTAGTCCTGTCTATGTGTATAGGATGTTCTTAGAAAATATTCTATGGATTTTGATACTGTTTCCACTAATCGATAGACCAATTCACGAGGATGGTGTGTACCCTTCATTCTTCAAAGTGGGGCAAGTCGCTAGTTCTTTATAATTTCACAGTAAAAAATATCCGTTTTTTTTTCCGAAAAGGATTTTAGCCGTCCCCTTTTTAGATTTATTAATCCCTATCCAAGAGATCAACCTAAGTTATATTTTCCTTTAGGATCTTAACGTGGTTAACTTACTTAGTTCAACTGTTTTTTAGCATACCACCAGTTTCCGGGGCTTGTGGCCTTAGAGACAAACTTCCCGAATAGTGGGGAACAATTTCCACAGTCAAGTCAATAATACAAAGTTTAGCCCAGACCAGATAATATTTACCACAGGGTTTACCGTCTTATGTCGTTGTGTTAGAGTTCACAAATGACTGATGTTGTAGATCAATATTCTAATAGCGTATGTAGTGTTGTTTGCATTAGTGTTGCATAACAATGGTGAAACCATCGATGGTCAATCGATACTATCGTGACCTTGAAAAATAGTAACAATATCGATAGTGCTATCGACCGACATTATAGAATGAACGATACTTTTGATTGAGTCCAATAAATACCACAGTATAAGAAAGAGTGTCTAGTACTACATACAGTATGGACACTCCCTGCCTCCCACCAACTTTTTACTTCTCCCCCTCTGGTTACTTCGGTGGTTAACAGTAGCATAAATTGACACCACAATTGACACGCTAGAATTTATGTTTTCGAAACAAATATAATATAATCTCAGGACGAACGATAAAAACAATTTTTTCTGCATTGACACCCTAGACGGGTGTCAATGGGTTTTGTTTACGAAAAAGTAATTGTACCGCACGCAGCTAAAGGTGTTGTAGCCCTGGACTCCGTTCCCCATGTGCTAACGTTATCTTGTCAATATGTATCTGTTTTTTGTAGGCAGTGTCCGGGTGTGCCAATACTATGGATAATATCAATACTATTGCATTGATCATATCGATAGTATCGATATCACTATCGATATTTTTACAATTTTTATCGATATTTAAACTATTGTATAGTTAGGCAACACTAGTTGGCATGTGTCACGTAGATTTATTGTAATCTGGCGGTAACTGCTGGTTTGCTCGTATATCTTGCTTGATGTAATGAATCTTAAATTTATGTTGTTTTAATTGGAGAACTATTATCCACACTAATGTTGCGAATGCTATAGTGCGTCTGTCTGTATGTTTTACGGCTAAACTTCTGGACCGATCTGGATGAAATTTGACATGGAGTTAGCTTGACTGACATGGGCATACAAATTCAGATAATTACACATACGGCTGTCTACTATTGGGGTAGGCAGAGACTAAGGACCGCCACCTGCTACTATCCTAACATCTCTTGCGCCTCATGAATATTCATCAGTCCTAGTTTAAAATAATCATCATCAGCTTATGTCCCAATGTATGTAAGGCCTTCAAACAATCTATTTTTTTTAGTACTTATTTCTTCTTTTTATTTTTCCTTGCTTTCTTTCCTTCGTCATCTCCCACGTAATGGGGTTGACTTTTCTTCACTTTTTATTCTTTTAGAGGGAGGTTACACGCTCAGTATTTCGTCATTCTGGTCCATCAGTCCGGTCATGTTTATTTGATTTGAAGGGAAACTGATATACTGAAGCACCATGTTAGTCGGATCAGTCTCGAGTCAGTTTCCCTTCAAATCAAATATACATGACAAGACTGATGGACCAGAATGACGAAATACTGAGCGTGTAACCTATCTTATAATAAGCGATTGATTACGTTTCGAAAAATAAAAAATCTAACTTCAAAATTGAAAATGTTTTTTTTTACCGTGGATTTATTTTCGGAATGATGTTTGTATTTCGCTACAAGGAAAATCTATCAGCTCTAAAAAGTTGTTAGAACTCGTGTAGAAAAATTCAGTAGCAAAAAATCATGAATGAGTTTTTATCTATTGAAAAAATGTTTGATTGCTACGGGTATTCAAAAAGCCAACTGTGAAACAATTTTTGAAGCCTTTTTCCTGTTAAAATATGAAACAATTCGATGACCTTTTTGCACTCAAATAGTTCACGTGACGAAAATAAAACATGGGCAGGTGTTGTACTGTTTCAATAAAATGTAAGTTATGTATGGTAAGGGATGGGCAACATTGGTGATGGATGTGACTCAGTTAATAGACTCGACATGAAACTAACTCAGGGTGAAATTGATATCATTGGCATCATTTTAAACTAATAATATACCCATCAAACTGCATAAAGTTTACTATGGGAGCAAACCGACCGCAGCAAAAAAAAATCTGCTGTTCCATTCTACACTGCATTGCCTACTCGACTCAAATGTGCATAGCAAATTTTTTTTTAGCCTTTGCTATGCCCGCAAACCTGAAATCGTAAACGGAGATTCAGCTGTTTCATACATTTAAGTCGAGTAGCCATTGCTGTCTGGTACAGCTGATATTTTTTTCAGTTGTAGGTAGGGTTGACAACCGTCCCGCGAGAGGCGGGACGTCCCGTTTCTAGACCCTCAGAGGATGCGTCCCGCGATAGATGAGTGCGGGATGCCTATTGTCCCGTTTTCTGGCTAACCTTTATGGCAGAAGTAGTTGTGAGCTCAGTTGACTCAGAAGAAGTGATATAAAACTTTATTAAGTTTCTTCTCTCATTTTTGCTTTTTTATTTCTTTTTTAAATTATTTCTTTTTATTGAATGCTAAAGTTCAAAGTTTGATGTATTCTTCTCCTTTTTCTTTCGTGTTAGCATGAGCCATATCGCATGACTATTTATTCATGCAAAGGAAAGATTAGCCAGCTAGGAATTGTAGTAACGAGGCTGACTGTCCAAGGTGTGCCTGGTGCACCTACTCAGGTTTTATTAAACTGCTCATTCCTGGCACCCCTTGGTACTAACTTTTATGTTTGTAAAATCATTCAAAAGTTTACTTAGGTAATTGACCGGTTTTCGTTTCTGATTCGCATGCTCCTTAAAGTTAAAGTTTGATGTACTTATTATTATAGTTTAGTTGTTTGTGTTATTATTATAATAATCAAAACGAACCGAAAACAATAATTTCTTATTTTTCTTCAAATCCTTATTGTTTTTTCGCCTTCTTATACTTTGACAGCTGGGTCCCGCTTTTTTTAGCCACGTCCCGCATCTTGATTGCAAATTTCCCGCTTATCCTTGTACTAAGGTTGGCAACCCTAGTTGTAGGTTTGCCCACATAGTAAAAGTTGTTCAGTTTGATGGTTTGAATCATCTCTGAAAAGGAAAGTGTTAAAAAAATTACCCAGTATGTAATAGATATAACAATATGAGTCACAAAAAAATAAATGAAATTCAAAATAGTGAATTTGTGAATCATAAAAATCCTCATATCATTTCCCACCCCTACGGGATCGATGTGGAATGCTTTTAAAAATGCAATTAGTCGCGTGCGCGTATATAGAGCTACTGAAGCAATACGTCTTTATTGAAACTAGTTTAGTATTCTTGTGGAACTTAATGCTCGTTCGAGTAGCTTAATGCGCACTCCCAGGTTATTTATAGCATACAACTGTGAATTCTTTTTGGATCGGGGTCAAGCCACTTTATAGTACAATCTAGATTTATTTTATACTGTTTCGTGTTTGTTAATAAAAATAGGCTCATAAATGTAAAGCGATAGTACGAAGTCGTTCGTTTTTATGATGTATTTATAGAGTTCAATACTAAATAAACAATTCTGATAACTTTTACAACTTTGTGAACATTTTAAGACTTCTGTCGGATAGGAAAAATATAAAGGCATAAACTTGCGACCCTCAGCACTTTCGGAGTGGTAAACTTAGCTACAGCTAACGCATTCCACAGTCAACACAAACGTGTGATAGTGGAATGCGTTACATAGGTTACGAAATATTGAAAAACAATCAGGTTTCCATCAAAAACTAAATTCCTTATAACGAGATGCTTTTATTCCCTGCAAGAGTTTTTCGACTGCGCACAGTTGCTGCGTAGTTAGTTTAGATAAATATATAATATATTACTTGTAATAGTAAACTAAATATGTCAATAATGAATAAGATAAATATTGTAATAAGTTAAGTTAATAATGAATAAGTTGTAACTACATTTAGTTTGCAGTGCCCTTACAGGGTTCATGTGCGCCCTATTTTTATGTGTCCACCTTATGTAACCACATGAAGCAATAAACTATTATGACTATGACTACGTGCTTCAGACCATCAAACTGAACAACTTTTACTATGGGGTCAACATACAAAGCGCAGAAAAAATTTTGTTTTTTCCATCAAAAATGTAAATAGCTGCTCGACCCAAATATACGCAAAAGGAGATCTTTCGCGATTTAGATAATAATTTTGTTTTAAAAGTTGTTCAGTTTGATGGAATTGACACCTTCATAAGTATGTAACGTTCTTAAATTTAACTTTCAACTTTCACTGCTGAAAAACACACCTAGCGTATAATTTCTCATTGAGGAACGAGCCATTTTCAAACTCTGCAGTGAAAGTGTTAAGTTTACACCCTGTATACATAGAGACATAAAACCCCAGCCGGCGCCGTGGCATTGAGTGCGGGGTCACTGGAAAGACAAAGTTTTTTATAAAAGTTAGATTTCACAAAAATGATTTAAAAAACAATTATGTCCATTTGAAAAGTAATTACCTGCACGTGTGCCTGCCCGCCTGTAATATCTAACTTTATTTCTATTTGGAGCAGAAAATTTTATGGATTTTATTATTTAACAAAATATTTTTTTGGTTCAGTTAGTAATTTTATTTAGGTATTTTATATAAAAAAAAAAAAAAATTATAAAGCAAAGCAGAACGAGCAAAGCTAACTTATTATTTTTGTAAAAGTTAGGTTTCACAAAAACGTTTGCAAAAACATAATTATGTTCACGCATAAACCATTTGAAAAGTAATTACCAATACGTGTGCCTGCCCTCCCGTAATATTCAACTTATCAATACGCCACATTTGCCATCAAAAGCTAACTGTTTGAAACTGTAAAACAATCTAACTTTTCTATCATTTTCCAAATCGATTTTCCCGCACAATTTTTTCTTTCCAGTAACTCTGAAGTGGCAAACGAGTACAATTGCTAAGTCGTTAACGATTCAATCACAGGGTGCACTTCAAATGAGACAGTGTGACTGCAATTTATCAGTCATTTCATAGGGTTCGCTGATCTGCTATTAAATCGATTCAATCAGGATTCCATTTAAAATGATACCCATTGGAAGAGTTGTCACGTCTTTTGCAATACGATGGTTTTAGAAGTGATGGTGATAATTCCGTTTGAAGGAATTCTAGTTTATTCAAAATAGCATATGCTCGTGACTATATTCCTCGAGGGGGGGGGGTAGTCAGAGATAGAATAAAAAAAATGTAAAGATTGAAAAATTCTGTATCAGATGGGATTTGAACCCACATTGCTGCCAATCCGGGGGGACATTCTGTTGATGTCGATACCTTCGGAACACGACCCATTTATAATGTTTTTAATTTTTTTTTATTGGAACTTTTAACCCTATCCTATGGTTATGTCAGCCCATTTATATTGTTGTTGTTAGTTATATTTAGGTTGTATATTTTATCCTTATTTTCAGTTCTTTTTCCAAAAACACCGAAAAATATCTCAAAATTAGTTAAAATTCAAGATGCAAGGCCACTGGGTAATACACAATTTAGTACAATTTTAGTCTTTTTCCTTTTAGTACTGGGAGCACAACACAACCCGTTTGGTACATTACTGAATTTGAAAACGGTCACACTGATACGTAGGTTCTGAACGTAGGTAAGCATTAGTACTCTTATATGTACCGAAAACACAATTCTTGGCCTCGTCACCGCTTTAAATAACGATCTAAGAATTTCCTCGAAACCTTAATGTCCATAAACCTTACTGCCAAAAGCAGTCATACTGAAGCGTAACATATTCAGGATATAAATCTTGCCAGCTCCCGCAGTAACTCCAGGGAGGAAATTCACGGGAAATGACGTCATAAGCGTGACGTCAGCGAGGAGATGTAAGACAATGCTTTATGGGATGCGTGACTATTTATTGCTACTTGAAATGTAGATTTTTGCTCTGTTATTTAGGTAATAAGGTTTAAATTGTGGTAACGTTCATAGCCGGGATTATTGATATCGTTAGCATGCTTATACAGGGTGTAACAAAAAACCCTAGTAATACTTAAAGGGGTGCTTCAGCTTCCATTATACTGAATAACTTTCACTATGGAGCCAACTTCAAAATTGCGAAAAAAAACTGCTGTCCCATACATTCTAGTCGAATCGGTACTGCAGTTTTCTATGGAACAGCAGATTTTTTTCCTCGACGTTGGCTCCATAGTAAAAGTTGTTCAACTTGATGGTCAGAAGCACACCCTTAAGTATTAGTAGAGTGTATTGTTACACCCTGTAAATACAGAAGTATCACAGTATTGAAACAAAACTTGTCACAATGTAACAAAGATAGCAGTAGCGCAAACTTATCAATACTCTACATCAGAAGCCATCCCGCGTTATTCCCAAGGGGATGTCAACCCGGATCACAGCGCTTGTTGTTTTAGGGGGTGGGCAGAAACGACAACATAGGGGACCGATTCTACGACGTCGTTTCAACCAGCTCTTTATGGCGAGGCTTGATAAAGGGTCCGCTTTTTCTTACAAATGGTTTCGGTGATGTGTTGGTGGATTTTTGAAGTGCGGTTTGATTTTGAGCCTCTTTTTGTGCGGTCGGCAAAGTTGTTGAACACTTTTGAACCTTATTCACATGGAAACAAAGCGTGACAAATGTTCATCAACTTGTGTCGCTGATTGTACGATAAAGTACTGCCTGTGGCTCGCTAGAGTGATGTTCGATTCGTTATCGTGATAAAATAATCTTAAATCTTTGTTACGAGTCTTTTTTACCGGTCAGCGCCCTCGTTACAATATTTTAGATTTCTCAATCAAGGAAACCTACAATAAGAAAGTACTACTCCAATTGTGACGACCCGGTTGGTGTAATGGTTACCACGCCGGACTGCCAAACCAGGGTCCTGGGTTCGAATCCCGGTTCGGTCGTGGATGTTTATATGTTTGTGCCGTTGTTGTATGGTTTCCATAATAAACAGCCTCATCAAAATCGCGAAAAAAAATTATCACTTCCATACAAAACTGCAAACCTACTCGGAGCCAAACGTATGGGACAACTGTTTTTTTTTCGCGATTTCGATGTTGATTCCATAGAGAAAGTTGTTCAGTTTCATAGTCTGGTCATCGCCTTAAAAAAGTGTCAGCATATTAAGAAGGACCCTATATATATATATATATATATATATATATACAGGGTCCTTACTTATATATATATATATATATATATATATATTAGTTATAAAGTTTTGCGGTCTCCCCATAACAGACGTCAAATGAAACTGTTTTTGGGAACTTATCAGCAGGGTAAAAGTTCGAGTAGGTACTGTGTATAATATTAGGTCTGAGCATCCTCTTAAAAAGCTACCAGCATATTAAGTTGGACCCAGTATGGTATTCAAGGCTTTTGTAGTAAATTATATATATATATATATATATACGATTTCTGTTATGGGTAGACCGCAAAACTTTTCCACTTTTCCACACTTGTAGAAGTGACCTGTGTGGCTCTCACCTGTCATGTTAAGCAGGCTGGTATAGTAATGGGTCTTCCACCGTTTCAAAACGAACTCTTCTTCGGTCCCAGGTGACGTCAACGCCATCCATTGGGCATGTTGAACTTTGTTTAAACTAAAAGTCCCCATTATAATAGTTATTTGTTTATAAGTAAATACCATACATTCCTTACGCTTCAAAATTAATAGAAACTTTTGAACTAAGACAAAAGTGGTTTTAAATCCTTCGAGGATTATTTTACTCTAAAAATAAAAACGTTTCTTACGGCTACTCTTAAATCAATCCTCTTACGGAGGCTTTCTGTGACATTGTGAGTTTTTTAGGGTTCCGTTACCAAAGGGTGCTAACGGGATCCTATTACTAAGCCTACGACGTCCGTCCTAACTCTGAAGGGCTGTATATTTTGAACCGAAATACGTAGCCACTTGAAACTTTCACAGAATATTTGTTATAATTTTGCATTAGCTAACAAATTGTTTAAAAAAGCACAAAGTACAAAATGAAGGGGGGTTTCCCATACAATAAACGTGTTCTATTTCAAGGTTTTTTTGTTTTTGCTCTATCGTAAAAACGGCAATACATACAGGTGTCAAACTTGGTGTGATTTGATTATAAAGCATACTCTAAAGTAAAACAACAAATAATAAAAACTGATCAATTGTGTGTCGGGCTCGCGCTAACGATCCCGGAGAACATTTTTGTTGCAAATATACGGACCTTCGGTGCGAGAGTCCGACTCGCACTTGGCCGGTTTTTCCACAATAAATCGCAAACATTTCGGTATCCCCTCGGATCGACGACTAATGGTTATTTGATCCTTTCATATCGGACCATCGCATCGGCTCTTTTGACATGAAACAAAAGCATTCTTTACCCTAAATTACGTTTTCTAAGAAATTGCGGGTAAAGTTTTGTTTTTAAATTGTATCGTTTTTTAATGCTAGTTAGTTAATTAGAGAAGTCGTACACAGTATCGAATTCTAAATTGATTTTTTACGAATAAAAAATAAGCGTTGAATTTCAAAGTACTCATACTCATATCCTAAAGATCACGTTTTCTAAGAAATTGCGTGAAAAACATAACTTAACATAAATATTCTTTATTTGCACACTAAAAACATACAGCAACAAAAAAAAATGAATAATAATTCAATAAATAGTTTCTTTTTATCTTGGTTTTTTAATTCCTGGCATGAGCTCCGATGTGGCTGGAGAATCAGAAAGTAGTAACTAGAGGTATACCATAAAAAAACACGTATATTGAAAATATTCGAAAGAGCTACGTTGCTACGCCGTAGCATATCGTAGCCTCGTAGTATCGTATTAAAACTGTTAGTTTTGTTTTTTATTCATACTGCGTTCTGATACAAATAACATTTTTTTAAAACATCCTCCCTTTATAAATGTTTATTTTCGATGCCGACATAGCGGTTTTATAACGAGGAAATGACTTCAGGCGTCTTATTCATGCTACATAATATTTTCACGATAATTATCATGAAAAGTATACGTTGATAATTAAAAATGTAAAACGGAAAAAATGCTTGTGCTAAGAATGTCATGCCATGTGTATCCGACCACGATTTGCGAAAAAAGAAGCTCACTAAATTCTCCTTCACCTATCCGTGCTCCTCATCCGCATATGGCGCATGACGTTTGCTTATCGCGTCACCTCTAGTACCACGGTGAAATTATACTAGTATATCATATCGTAGCTTTAAGCCTCGTAGAATCATTAAAAAACTTGATTTTTTCACTTTATTCATGCTGCTATCAGTATTTTTTTTTTAAAAAACCTCCTTCCCTTTAGGATGTTTATTTTAGATGCGGACACAAAGGTTTTATAACGAGGTGAATGACCTCTGGCATCCTATTCATGCAACTCCGGGATGGTTCTCATACATATTTAGGGGTTAAAACGTTTACCTGGCATAAATAATAACTCGAGGGTTCTTCTATATTTGGTTTGACTCTTATTGTGTGGTGGAAATAAAACTATTTTTGAATATTGTATGCTCACGACTATTATACAGGGTGTAACAAAACACCCTAGTAATACTTAAGGGGGTGCTTCAGACCATCAAACTGAACAACTTTCACTATGGAGCCAACATCGAGAAAAAATAAAAAAATACCACCTGTCCCATACAAAAGTGCAGTACCGATTCGACTAAAATGTATGGGACAGCAGATTTTTTTATTTTTTCTCGATGTTGGCTCCATAGTGAAAGTTGTTCAGTTTAATGGTCTGAAGCACCCCCTTAAGTATTACTAGGGTGTATTGTTACACCCTGTATTCCCCGCATCTAAAGCTTACTTTTAGCGTGTTTCAGGATGGTATGATAATTTTTTCTTTGCTTTTGTCTTATTTTGACGTAAAATATTTAGAAATCTATCATTATAATAAAATTGTAAACTTTGCGATGATGTACACACGGCGACACATCAAGCTATACAAAACCAAAAAAGCTGGCCGCGCGTAGGACGAGTAATGTATAACGTCACGCGACCAGCTTATATTGGTTTTGTATAGCTTAATGTGTCGCCGTGTGTACATTGAAGATATTTGCAAATATTTATTGGGGCGGGGTTCAGGATACGTAATGGTCATTAAGATCATTTTTATAGTTTTTGTCTGTTTGTTTGTGCACGCATCACTTAAAAATTACTGAATCGATTCAGCTAGTCTAACGGACTGACCGGCTATAGCAGTGATAACAATAAAAGTTCTATTGTGTCTCGTTCAGTGTCCGAGAATGTGGTAACCAACTAACCAACCAATCAACTAAATTGGGACAGTATAGGTATCTAGTAATAGATTCTCTTTTTTATACTGTGGTATAGGTCGACCAGAATCTCATGAAATTAAAAAAAGTTAAAAAAATCCAGATTTTCACGTAGTATTTCCTATCTCTACGAGATTTTCACATGGCAATGTCAAACTGTCATCAAGTAGGTCCTTTACAAACTGCAACTTTTTGAGACGATAATAACACGCGTTTGTTAATGGGTGCATATTTAATATCATTTGAACGGCCAAATCATCTGGCCGAACATTTTCATGTTGTTTATAATAAAAGGCATATAATTTTATAACTGAATTTTATTACGAACGTTTTTCTTCGTGGCTGTATGGCGTTTCAGAAGTGCTGCAAAAAGTCGCAGCGTTTAAAGGGCCCTAATCGAATTACCCCAGTGTTGCTTACTCTAAAATTTTATTCACTCATTTTTCATGAGATTCTTTCCAATTTAGAATCATAAATACCCAAGTGATGAGTGTCAAAAACCCACCCCAACCCTATTCAAATAGTATATAACAAGTAGTTCAAACTTCACAAGAACATGTCCACTGGGGTTCTGTCGGTGACATCTCTATTTTCCCGTTCGTCGTCGTACAAAACGCGTCTATTTGTGTACGGGGCTCTTTGTAATCGATCTGGGAGTCTTTGGGCTTCAGTCGTGTGACCTTCTGAGTAATCTTGGATAAGACGATTTTCCTTTAATCTTCTTAATATCTGATTAAAATATAGTAATTTGTAACAATACGCGAAACTATTTCGGACATAAAACCAGTTTCGAGCTTTCCATTCCCATACTTAGCTCTAGCAATAAAATAAAGTTTAATTGAAATGTTTCAATTACTACGACTAGGAGCAATGGAGCGTAATTAATAGCTTTAATAAATAAAATATAGTTTTCTGGGCACTTATTCAGAAAACGGTTCAATTCGTTTGTGGTCGACGTAATGGGTATTTATATCGAGTAGAGCGTACACAAAAAAATCTTAACTGTGCAGTTTTAAAATGTCGCAATAAAAAAAAAATCAATACAAAAAAAAGAATAAAAATGAGTATTTTTTCGGACCTTCCATACAAAAGTGTAGATCAGATCAGCCGATCGATTTTCCATGTCAGGTCAAAATTTTCTCGATTTTCGAAAGTAGTTTTGTTTCATTATTACTATACAGGGTGAAATTGATGTCATTGGCATCCTTTTAACCTAAGAGTCTACCCATCAAACTGAACAACTTTTACTATGGGAGCAAACCGATCGGAGCAAAAAAAAAATCAGCTGTTGCATACATTTGAATCGAGTAGGCATTGCAGTTTAGTATGGAACAGCTGATTTTTTAGTTGCTCCGATCGGTTTGCTCCCATAGTGAAAGTTGTTCAATTTGATGGGTAGACTCTTAGTTTAAAAGGATGCTAATGATATCAATTTCACCCTGTATATTATTATCTGAATACACCATTAACATTTTTCTAGTACCTAATTAAATAACCCTCCTTCTGGCGCAGTCGGGTAAAAATATAAAACTGTAACAGAAGTGTGTCTGTAAATTGAAGATATTTACATGAAAAAGATTACGATATGATTTTTAGGTATCCCGGCCTCCAAATCAACCATTTTGATGAAACATTTTATGTTAGATGATCTGACTTAAAATCTGGTATACAGGGTGTAACAACCATAAAGGTATCATATAGAGGAACTGACAGCTGAGAGAGCGAGATGTACCCAGCGGCGCTACTGTATAGTAGAAAGAGATATGTGACGCGAGGCAATAGAACCGTTTTTGGGAACTTGTCGGCACAATCAACTGGGTAAATATTCGTGCTCTGTGAATAATTAGTGAATCTAAAGTGAAGTCGTAGATTATTTTGTGAAATATACTAACACTATTTCATTAAATTACCTAAGATTTCACGTTAGATTCACAATTATACACAGAACTCGAAGTTTTAGGGTGCCGATAAGTGCCGACAAATGCACAAAAAACGGTTTCATTTGACAACTCATGTCAGTTACTCTATTCTGACAGGTATAATAACTTTATGGAAACAACACACCCGTAGTGATACTTAAGGGGGTGCTTCAGACCATAAAACTGAACAACTTTCACTATGGAGCCAACATCGAAATAGCGAAAAAAAAAATCCGCTCTTTCATACAAAACTGCAGCACCGTCTCGACTCGAATGTATGGGACGGCAATTTTTTTTAATTTTTTCTCGACGTTGGCTCCATAGTGAAAGTTGTTCAGATTGATGGTTTGAAGCACCCCCTTAAGTATTACTAGGGTGTTTTGTTACACCCTGTATAATTTGTGCGGACGAAGTCGCGGGTAAACTCTAGTATTAAATTATTATAAGACTAAGTTTTGCGGGGCTAATACGCCAACCCGCGATAGCGACATTTAACACATCCATACGTCAAATTTAGTCTTTTATCTCGTTCGTTCGCGCGCAAATTGCAAGAGAGCGGAAGCGTGATAGCGCTATATCACGCTATCGCGGGTTGGCGTACTAACCCCGCTGGCACTATCTTCTACTTAGAATCAAGTCGTATGAAACGTTACTCACTAGCACGCTCTTGTGAATATCGAAGCCAACAGAACTGACATAGCGTGTGAAAATAATTAAGTAGACGCACCTGAATCTAAAAATAATGAGGGTCGCTGTGACCTTTACCTTTGTCGTCGAATGTTACGAGTGCGGCATCTAAACGAGTCAAATATAAACTATCTATGATTAATTGATTATACAGGGTGTTAGGGCAAACAGTTGCATTAAGGGGTGATTGTACCCATGATACTGAACAATTTTCCCTAAGAAACCTATAGGAAATTAGCAAAAAAATCTGACTTTTCATACAAACGTTTGATCAGATGATTGCATTTAGTATGGAAAGGGCAAAAAGGATATCATATAGGATACTTAGGGAAAGTTGTTCAGTATCATGGGTACAATCACCCTTTAAAGTAACTGCACTGTATATTTTTAAACTTTTTTTTTTTTTTTTTTTTAATTTATTCTCTTTTAAGGGTACATATGTGTCTTAAAAATTACCACGCCAAACTGTACAGCAGTTTGTCGGCGATTTGTTTTTGCCTAACGCGCCAAAAGAGGTATAACTTCGATAATCATAAATGACAATATTAATAATGTTAATGCCAAATACCGTTATCAAATAATTGTAATCAATTTGAGGTTATTTGGATCATAATTTATGTAATTATAGTACTCTGTAATATATTCATGATGCCTTAATGTAAAATACCTCTAAAATTGCAAAAGAAAAAAAACGTAATTCACGCTATGTCACGTGCGAGACAATGTGAACGGCCAGTCGCCATATTGTGGCTATTAATATACATACCACATAGTGATGTCTACGACCGTGCTACGAGCCGCGTAGTGGTGGCCGCGAGCTACGGCGTAGCCAGGCAGCCGCTACGAATTAGATAGGTCAACGACCTGCGGCAGATTACTTTTGTATTGCGGCTCCTTTGTGAGGTGAGGTGAGATCAATGTTAATAGGGTTGTCTGATGCTACATTATTTTTATCATTTTAATAAAAAAAAATTAATTGCAAATGGTCAACGTCGCCGTCGGGTGTAAAGTTTTGAGTTGATGTTTTTTTTGTTAATTTTAAAATTTATATTTAATGTAAATGTTGTTCTTTTAAATATAAGGTAATAATTAGCTGAAAATATTTTAAGGGGATGATCAGACCATCAGACTGAACAACTTTCTCTATGGAACCAATATTGAAATTGCGAAAAAAACTGTTGTCCCATATAAAACTGCAAACATGTAGATGAACACAATGTTTGCCTAATTTTATATAGTTTCTTGAGTTTATACGGTGTTTCATCTGTTGGTAACCCTAAATAAATAAACATAACTCTACTGAAAAATGTATGGGACAGCTGTTTTTTTTCGCGATTTCGATATTGGTCCCATAGAGAATATTTTTCAGTATGATGGTCTGATCATCCCCTTAAAATAGTTTCAGCTAATTTTGTTAGCCCCTATATACAGGGTGTAACAAAACACCTGCTAGGGTCTTTTGTTATTTAAAAATACACCATCAAACTAGACAATGACAATGACAGGTATTATTACTTATATTTCTTATTTACTTGTTACAGATTACAAACAAGAAGAATAATTTGGTAAGTTATTGTTTTTTATGTTATTGGCAGAGAAATGGCAGAATATGTAATTTAATAGTTTTGCCACAACAAAAGGAACCGAGGAGGTTTTTTAGATTTACTTTTAAAATTTACAGTTAATATATATTTTTTTAATTCAAAATGGGTTATCGTTCGGCTTCTGTAGATGAAGGGAAAACAGACGCAGGGAGAGAGTTCCAAACCTTACCGGTTCTCATTATAAAAGAAGGACGCGGAAATTCTAGGAAAATACGTATTTACTTTAAGATTTGAGTTGGCCTTCGGATCTAGCTGGTATAGGCCGAGCTTATTATATGAAAGCACTTGTACGGTTTGAAAGCTAATTTGTTTTCTACTTCTTTAGGGCTCCCGCGGGAGAAAGAACCGCGGATTGCTTTTTATTCCAGGAACAATCTGTTTTACAGAAAAGAAGTTCACTATTGCCTAGGGTTTTTTTATTCTATACTTACTAAAGTATGTATATAGGGTCCATGGAAATATGCTGACGGTTTTTTAAGGGGATTATCAGTATATCAAACTGAACAACTTTCACCATGGGACCAATATAGAAATCACGAAAAAATCATCAACCAATTACTTTTTTCGTGGTTTCGACATTGGACCCATAGTAAAAGTTGTTAAGTTTGATAGTCTGAAGCCACTCCCTAAAGTATGTTATGCATTTCAATATACACCCCATGTAATGCTGCCATTTTTTGGCCGCGATTTCGTCGAGTACATTTTCATATACAAGTCTATATTTTTTTATTAGCCCATATAATCCCACTGCTGGGCAAAGACCTCCCCTTTCATCCTCCGACCACCTCTGGTCTGGGCAAGCTCTGGCCAGCGGCCAATTGTCATCGAAAGCATCCAGATCATCCCGCCACCTCTTCCTAGGTAGGTGGCCCTCTTAATGTAATACTGAAAAATATATAACATCCATCTTCCCCATCATCAGTATGTGCCTCCACGCACATTTAACTTTGCAGGGTTATGAATAATATCGCTAAAAATAAACCAATTTCACGCCTTTGATGTTCCCCCGTGTTTGATCAATGTCACGAATTACCCGTATAAATAAAATATGTTTTACCTTCCTTTTTCAACCTACGTGTAATTACATCTTCCCTTTCACGTTTTATTGGGACGGAAAGTGAATGAGAATGCTAATTTTGGGGCTTGTTTCGTTAAGTTAATCAAAAGTTTCCATTGATGTATTAATTTCATACATAGTCGGAGTTTTCTAACGGAAGCTTTTCCTAGAATATTATTAATATTATGGGAAACATGGAAAAACACTGTTAACTTCATCACAGTGGCAGTTAAAATAACTCTAGCCATTCCAGGCAAAGGAAAAGTTAGAAAGAGACAATTTTATTTCTAGCTGTAGTTCAGACTCATGTTCGTTGGTGGGCCAAATGCATAATGATAGTACAATCAGCGGGCCTCAACGAACTTCGAGGAATTGTATCGTTCACAGAAAAGGACCATTAATTGTTTAATTATTTGTAGAAAATAAAAATACAATCTCTTCCCAGGAATGTTTATTTGGGTTGGGGTAATTCTATGTGCAGATGTCAACTTCCAAACTGCATCTAAATTAGGGTTGTAGCTAGAACTGAATTTAAGGACATAGAAAGACTAGATCTTGTCTTTACTCTGCATACCATGTAAAAAAAGTGAGCGAGAGAAACGAGCTAATAATTTTTTACATCATTAGCATGATTTAAAACGGTGGTTTTACCTACATAACATGAGAACCTAAGTACTTGTATAAATAAGTCTGAACGCTTTCGGGCCGCATCAGGAAGCTTTTTTTTTTATTTGGATCGGGTCGCAAGAAAGTGCTGTGCATGTTTGACATGCCTGCTGTATTTAATATTGATATTAGATAAGTAGGAACATTTTTCAGCAAGTTAAAGACAAACTTGTCTCCACCACAAAAAAGAAAACCAGCAGAAATAACATGAGTAGGTACTATTTAGTTCGAGAACTAGCTTGACCAAAAAAAACAAACCAAATTAAATGCAACCTTACCTTCAAAAGATTTCATTTATAATTTAATCTTCATAAAATGGTCATAGTATGACCATTTGTTGAACAAAATATGTGAACGGATATGTCATAAGCATAGCGCACATATCAATGGCACATGGCGAGTAGCCTCCACCAACCGTCACTTGGCCCAAAAAAGACTGCTTGAAAGCTATAAACAAAGAACATCTGATTTCACAAAAATAAAATTTTGAATTTGTAATGTTTCCGTTTCGACGAACGATAAAAGTAAAAGCAGACTTTAACAATAAAAATAATAAAGTTTATATTACCTCAAACAGAAGGGGAGAGTGGGGGAGAGCAGTATCGATTATGAGACGAGCTGAATACCGCTCTAATGATGTTGTTGAGACTCACACTTGACTACTGCCTCGAGAGAATACTTCATAAGGGTTTGAAGAGGGATAATCTGCAAACTATGAGTAGTTAGAGAACATAAACTTGTATAAAAACACGTTAAGGCTCCTTTTACCGTTCAGTGGCGCCACAATATTAAGGATTTCTCAATAAAGAAAACCTAAATCAAAATAGTGCTACTTCAATGATATACAAAAGCCTTAAAGCTACAATAAAGAATAGTTTTATAGGTTCTAAACATTCTACTTTTAAGAATATCTAAATAATAGTAAAAGTGGTCGTTTTTTTTTTCTTTCTTAGACTGATAAAAAATTGCTCACGTGCCCCCTATGTGGGAAGATCTTCTCTAAGAAGATTGGCTATGTTAGCCACATGAGAGCTCATCAATGCCAACATAGGAGTTGAAGCAGTCGCCGTGGCAGAAATCGGTCAGGAGAAATACACACATACCTAAAAATGTTTAAATAATGCTACTAATAACGCAATCCTCTGCCTCCTAGGGGAATTATAGTCGTGAATCAGTGTGCTATGCATAGTAAAAGTTGTTCAGTTTGATGGTCTGAACCCTGGAGCCCGATTGCGCTAAGTTAAAACATCGAAGTTCTATCTTATCCAATTTCAGTTCTAATCACATTGCAATCCAATTATTATTCATCTGTGCTGAATTCCGCATCGCGCTAAACTCTATGTAACTGACAGCCAATAACGTCTGAGCGATCTGTCAAAACAGCTCTAACGGCTGTCAAGAGCAGTACCGCGATTAGCGCAATACCAAATGTGTCAAAAGTTATGGTTTGTACGTAGTCCAATAACAGTCCAATCACCGAATATTTTCCGCGATTGCAGCCCTGTTTGATTTATAACGCATTTAAGTCTACATCCTGTACTGTTTTTATTTATTACGAGCTTTTACCCGCGACTTCGTCCGCATAAATTATATACCAGATTTTAAGTCAGATGATAAGCTATCAAACAAAAAGTTTCATCAAAATCGGTTCAGTAGTGTTTGCGTGATACTCGAACAAACAAACACCCAAACAAACAAACAAACAGACAGACAAAAAATCCAAAAATTGGTGATTTGGAATCAGGGACAGGTAAAAACCATGTCGTAATTTTTTTTTGTAAATATCTTCCATGTACCGACACATTTCTGTTACAGTTTTATAATAGTTTAGATTGTCGGTTGTTTAGCTAAAACTCACTGAATCTAAACACTCTATCAAAGTCTGTGTATAGATAACCCTTCTTCATTCCGACAGGCATTGATAGTCCGCTATTCATTTCCATACTTCAACCTCAAAGCTTTGAATTTTTACCCAAAAAGAGATTGTTAGCACTTTATCAGGCGCACCTGTGAGCTGCGGGGGATAAGGGGTAAAAGAGCTACATTGTTGTTTCAAACATTATTCGCTTCAACCTCGCTTCCCCTTCAGGTAAAGATGCTCCGTCTCTTTTCAGCACAATGCGTTTAGTAAACTGGCCGCGGCTTTTAGAGGGTTCTAATATTGTTGCCTTAATCAGTTTTTAGGGTACGTAGCCAAAAGGTGCTAATACTAAGCCTATGCTGCCCGTCCGTCCTAACTCGAAAAGGCTGTGGCTTTTGAACCGAAATACGTAGCGAGTTAAAACTTTCACAGAATATGTGTTATTATTTTGCATTAGCTAACAAATTATTTAAAGAAAAACGAAAAGTACAAAATTAGGGGCGTCCCCTTCAACGAACGTGTTTCTTTTTTCAATGTTTATTGTTTTTGCTCTATCGTAAATATGGAAATTCATACAAGCGTCAAACTTAGTGTGATTATGATTATAGTGCATACTCTAATGTTCAACAACAAATAATAAAAACCGGCCAAGTCTATGTTGCTCGCGAAGGAACCCGGAGATTTTTTTTAAATATGGTTGCACGGAACTCTCGGTGCGCGAGTCCAACTCGCACTTGACCGATTTTTTCTTTTTCCGGTATATATTTTCTTTCTTTCTTAAAAACGGTAGCAATTATTAATTCTGTGCCGACCCCTTAAAAATAGATAAGGACTTGGAAAAGTTTGTAGATAGCGTCACTTAAAGCATACTCAAAAATGTTATTCAGAGTCAAAAATTTGAAAGAAATCGTATTATTTTTACTCTAGAAAATAATATTCGAAATTGCCACAAATGCTCCACTATGTGTGGAATGTAATTAATTGATAGATCGATAAGTTATGCCTACATTGCGTGCTGCCTGTTGCCAATTGACCTGGTTTCCTATTAAATCACTAATGAAACACGATTTTTCGACGGATGAAAACTTTTTACATTATCGTGTGGGGTACCATGAAAATGCGATGAATTGAACCTTGTGAAACAGAAAGCTTTTTTTAACTTCAAAAGACTAAAATATTATCCACTGTCCTCGCCTATACAGCAGGGTTTAAAATTAAATGGGACACTTACTTACTTCAGACCATTAAACTGAACAACTTTTACTATGGGACCAACTCTGAAATCGCGAAAAAAAAATGCCGCTGTCCCAATCAAAACTGCAAACATAACTCGACTGAAATGTATGGGACAGCAGATATTTTTTCGCGATTTCGATATTGGAAGTTAGAATAGAGAAAGTTGTTCAGTTTGATGGTCTGAAGCACCCCTTTAAGTAAGTGTCCCATTTAATTTTACACCCTGTATGTCAAAATGTTATTGAAAATTGAAGAGTTTATCAAGTTGGGACCACCTTAGATTGTTTCAAAGTTTCTATATACAATAATATTCTACCAGTGTAAACTGATCTTCAGTTACTATGTGACTAAACACTTCGTCCGTTTCAGTTCATACTGGTACGTACCTACGAACCATGTAAAAACAACTGGTAGTACGGAACACTAATTGCTCGACTCCCGTCCCGACTCGCCCTTGGCCGGTTCTCTTTTCAATCAAAACGGAATCACTTTGGTAATGTTACGTTTATTTACCGATCCTTCATATATCAATCATTCAAATACTGACTAAACAAATGTAGGCTAGCCTCGAAGTCCCCGGCAAACGATAGTACCTACATCCATTAGAGTTGCCTAACTATCGATAGATGACCTTGAAATATCGATAGTATTGCTTTAAAATAATTGATATAATCGATAGTATTGAGATGTAATAGTATTGATACTATACAAGGTGTAAGGAAAAGTATCACAGCGACGACCCGGTTGGTGTAATGGTTACCACGCCGGACTGCGAAACCAGGGTCCTGGGTTCGAATCCCGGTTCGGTCATGGATGTTTAATGTTCGTGCCGTTGTTGTATGGGTACCATATTAAAAAGCCTACAGTGCTTAACTTGGGATCATTACAATGTATGTGCCTGTGAGCGTTATTTATTTATTATTATTATATCATTAACCTTTAAACCATATACTCTAACCATAAAACTGAACAACTCTTAGTATGGGAACAAACTGTCAGAACTAAAAAACTTGTTGGCACAGCATACGTTTGAAATTGAATCGAGTAGGTATTGCAGCTTAGTATGGGACAGCTGATTTTTTTGTTGTTCTTACAGGTTCCCATGGTAAAAGTTTTTCAGTTTGATCGGTAGAGTGTGTGGTTTAAAGGTTAATGATACTTTTTCTTACACCCTGTAAATAGTATTTAGATGCAATTGTATCGCATCGATCTCTATAAGTGCTCTTTTAGACGAGCGACACTTTGCGGTCGCAGAGGGTCGCGCGACCCACGGCGACCGTAAAGTCTATGAGCGCGACCCGCAGCGACCGCAAAGTGTCGATCATCTGTAAGAGCCCTAAGACAAATTGATAGGTACTATTGATAATTGATAGTTTTACTCGACAAATTGATACTATCGAATTGGAAATAATAAATCGATAATAGCGGAATTTACCTTAGAGATCGATTATTTGATTATTCGTATATAATAATAGAGATCGATACCATTGCATCTCAATTAATCGCGTCTATCGTTATTGGTTTACTCTAAAAACTATCGAAAATATTTAAACTATTGATTGCAGTATCGATATTTTTTGTAGGTCAAGATAGTATCGATAGACTGTTGGGCAACACTAGCATCCATTCGGGAAGGGTCTTATATTTGTCCCCGCACATCCTTTAACTGCCTGTTGAATATTTATACGAGACGAGAGCCGCCCGTTTTCAATCCCGAATGTAACATAGACCACGGTTTGGGTACAGACCCTTATGGGTGAGATAATTCCGTGCGTGAATTAATGTGTGGAATGTTTTGTTACTATTTGTTTAAGTGGTAGAATCGAAATTTAATGCTTTTCAAGATATTATGCGCACTAATTCGTAGGCGCACTATCAGTAGCGTACACTCATTATAGGTATGGTCAGGGCCGGATTAAGCCATATCGAGGCCCCTAGGCAATTCAAGCCTCGGGGATCCCCGGACGCAGAGACAAATCCACCCCAGGAGGATAGGGGCCTCCTGGGGTGGATTTGTCTCTGCGTCCGGGGGCCAGATACCTAAAGCTGGTTGCAGTAACATAACCACAAAATAACATAATCCACTAAAATGTCTCTAGCTTTTAACACCGATCTAGGGCTGCCATCAGGAAAATCGCCGTCGCCGAAATCTGAATCCAGGCCCGATCGAAGTAACTCGAGATTTTACTATAATACGACTAGGTCAGTTCATTATTTTCCTACATATTATGTTGATTGCACCTACCGAGAGTGCATGTCAAATTAGACTTGATTTGTTTATGAGACAAAAGCTCGCGAGCAATAATAGTCCTGCTGTAGGTATATTAAACAGGATCTGATAACTATATTGCAACAAGAACTCTGTCTTAAAGCCGAAAAGAAAACAACAACGAAAAAAAATGAGCAAGCGAAGCGAGCCTTTCAATACCTTTTTTTTTATTTAGTTAGACTTTTTAATAATTCGTTTTAATTTTGGGGTGAGTTAAATCTTCGAGATATTACTTATTGCAGTTGCCTACTTTGCCTCTATGGTTAATCCGGCACTGGGTATGGTAGTAGTACCAGCATGGCTGGTATACCAGCGTGTTATAGCGCTATCACGCTTCCGCTCTCTTTCTATTTGCGCGCGAAAGAACGAGATAAAAGACTAAATTTGACAGATGGATTTGTTAAATGATCGTGGGTTGGCGTACTAGCCCCGCCGGTTTATTAGTCTCTGATTAGTCTTACCGATGTACCTTCGCATTAGTTAAATTCTTAGACTAATTATATCGGGACGCGTAACCACGTGTCGTTCTACTAACAAACTTTCTGCCACTTTTTGCGGGGGGCGAGGTAACCTGTCATCCGCAACTTTGGATTTTATTCCCTATGACTTTAGATTCTAATTTTGAATGTTCAAAATCATGAAAAGTAGTCTCGTGTAAACCCCAAACGTTCTAAGTTCAAAATTATTGTTTCACTCTTATAGGCTGTCTCGTTTAGTGATAAGGTATAAAATTGGGTGTAAATGCGCAAGATTAATTGATCTAATACCGTGGCAGAGGGGAAATGCTACCGCAAGGCCGGTCCGCATATAATTAGTCTAAGGTTAAATTTGAACAGCGCGTGCGAAATTATCTTGACCAATCAGAATGTGCCACCTTCAATCCATTGCAGCTATTGGCTAATTGTTTTCGCGCCCTTTTCGCTGCTATCCTATTTTGCACACTTCGATTCCAAGTTATAAGAATAAAGTTCCAAGAATATACGTTATATGCTTGAATCTTCTCGTCCATATGGAGTGCATTCCACTGCCCTATGACTGATTCCGTAAAATCGGTGTCTAGCTAATACTTCAGAAAACATTACGTTTTAGGGTTCCGTACCAAAACGGGACCCTATTACTAAGCCTACGTTGTCCATCCGTCCGTCCGTCCGTCCGTCCGTCCGTCCGTCTGTCCGTCTGTCCGTCTGTCCGTCTGTCCGTCCGTCCGTCTGTCCTACCTATTTAGGACTGTAACTTTTGAACCGTAATAGCTAGATAGTTGAAATTATCTCAGATTATGCGTTATTGCGGCGGATTTGTTAACAAATAATAAAAATGGCAGAAAGTTAAAAATTAAGGGGGTTTCTCCACCAGAAACTAGTTTTTATCAACGTTTTTTCTTCACGCTCTATGGTAAAAACGGTAATAGGTACATAGAAGCGTCAAACTTAGTGTGATTATAGAGCAAACTCTACAGAATAACAACAAATACTAAAAACCGGCCAAGTGTGAGTCGGTCTCGCGCTAAAGGTCCCGGACAAAAAAAGATTTTTTTCTGAGTTAATAATGTTGTGTTCTGTGGTGGTGTGGTACGGAACCCTAGGTGCGCAAGAAACCCGACTCGCACTTGACCGGTTTTTGCTAATATATTTTTTAGCAAGTATGTATTGCAGCTAGTATTTTCTATTTCCAGTCTAGGCTAGGATAAATTAATACTGTACCTAACCGTTCACATTATCGCAAAACAAAACCGATGACCGTACACTGTCGGCCACGCAACACCGCACACTATCGGCGCGTTCAGTTAAACATTAATCCAATTTATTTGGTCATCTATTGGCTTACTACATCTGCGTTCCCACGTTCGGAATCTGTTTAAGCCACGTATAAATTGCTTGCTTAATGGTTCTGTACACATGAGGACAATGTTAGGTACCTAGAGAGAATGTTTAATTTGTGGTTTGAGTGCTTTTGCAGTGCGCGACGGTTGATAGCATTAATTATATTAATTATGTTTGGTTGCCGTCTGGGCAAACTTTGATGTAACAGTTGCTAGTGTCTACATTGCTTTGTAAATTTATGGTGCTTTTACGGTATAGAGGAACAGTAGGACTATATTAGTTACTGAAATAAAAGATTCAAACTAAAATGGGATATAGATTGATAACCCAAGCTATATTTTATAGCTGGGTCTGGGTCAGTAAAATTATGAAAATATTGCTATCTTTTGATTTTGCAAAGATTGATGTGATTATACTGAATGTCGTATCCGTAGACACCGTAAGTTTCAATACGACGACGTACTCGTCCCGTAGCGTATGTACGTAAAGACCGTTGGTACAGAAATAAATCGATGCCCCGTTGTCGATATAACTTGGTCATCATGTATATGTTTATCTAAAATCCACCACTTCCTTAAATCCCTTCGCATGACGGGACGACCATATTTCATTCTTAAAAAGATAGCTTTTAATGATGTACATAAGTATATAAAATGTTGAAACATTTTCTTTATATTTTTACTGTATAGAAAATGTTTATTATCAATCAGACGTTCAATAAGTTTCTATTAATAAAACACATAAACACGACAAACATGTTTATTGCTCAATGCGCAATGTTTACTGAATAATAAACGTTTTACAATGTAATAAAAACAAGTCTCGAAACGTATTTGAAAATTGACGACAAGAATGGAAAGTCCGATACAGTTTTATTGTAGGACGCCCCGCGAATACAAGTCCATTTGTAAATCCACTTATGTTGACATTGTATTCAATAATGTACATCGTATCGTTAGTTTATACAGGGTGTTAGGGTAAACAATTGCATTACTTTAATGAGTGATTGTACTCATGATACTAAAAAATGTTAAAAAAAAAAACAAGAGAAATTGTCAACAACAAAAAATTAACTTTTCATACAAACGTTCGATCAACTCAACCGATCGCATGCAATTTGAAGTCAACCGATTCTACGTCGACCGATTATGTAGTTTGATTATAAAGAATTTGAAACATATCACTAATAAATGATAAATATCTTGCACATTGTGACACAAATTATCTAAGTAGTCACATTTAAAGTAAGTACCAGAATCTAGCCTGAGGCGTCTCCTATGTAAGCCTTGCTACAACTATTCGATTAAAAAGTTATTTGGTAGTTGTAGCAAAGTTTCCCAAGTATGTTATATTTAAACCCACGTATTAAAAACACAATTTTATTAAAATTAAAGATTGAAAAAGTCGGGCGGTGAGCGGGATTCGAACCCACGACCTGCCTATCCGGGGCATGCTCCTCTTCAACAGAGCTGTCGGCGCCCCGCAGGCCACGACGAAATTTTCAATCTACAGGGTGAATTTGATATCATTGGCATCCTTTTAAACTAAGAGTCTATCCATCAAACTGAATAACTTTTACTATAGGAGCAAACCGATCGGAGCAACTAAAAAATCAGCTGTTACAGACATTTGAGTCAAGCTGGCACTGCAGTTTAGTATGGGACAGCTGATTTTTTAGTTGCTCCGATCGGTTTGCTCCCATAGTAAAAGTTGTTCAGTTTGATGGGTAGACTCTTAGTTTAAAAGGATGCCAATGATATCAATTTCACCCTGTATATCATCGTCTTTAAGGGACGTCAGTGCCATCTACCAGAGTTCATTCAAACTACTGACTCACAAGTCTAATGTTACAATTAGAATTCATGCGATATAGATGTCACACCTTATTCCAATCGAATTTATTGATTTTACACGTTTCGTGTGTGTGTGTGTGTGTGTAAATCTTTAATTTGATTAAGCTAAACGGGCATAAATGTAAAATCAATAAATTCGACACAATTTTATGTCTGTATAATGAAATGTTTCTTGATTTTAAAAGAAATAATAAAGAAATTATAACAGCTTTGCGCATTGCGGAATATTGGAGTCGTATCTTATCAACTTTCAGCGACCTTGCCATATATTTTCCGGCTACTTAACGGTAGGTTCTTTATTTTGCACGCCACTGTATAAAATTCAAACCACTACCAATTGTTAATGTCGCACTTGATATCATAGAAATTAATACGATAGCAAAGCAAAGTTCAACGTTGATGTGATTTTAGTTTATATCAGACATGATGGAAATTCATAATTATAAAATTATGTTACTAATGAACTTCTCACATAATGTCAATAAAACTACAGAATGTAATTAGGTAATAGACACTTCGATTTTAATCAAAGGTTTTCACAAAACAACATACAACATTACACAAAACCGAAAGAGTGACAGAGACAGCATAGCTTTGTCTTAGTCGCACGTATACGCAACAACTACCTATATTGCTATAGACCATAGTCTAAAAAAACAAGGTCTTCTATTCCCAGAGTGACACAAGCCTACGTCACAAAAAAATGGCCGCTAAACATGGTAAAAGGGTATGATGACGTAGGCTTTTGTCAGTCACGTGATCGGAAGAGAATACCAGGCGCAGTATATTATTGTACCATGGCTATACACCATGTTTCTGAGGTTAAGCTTTAACTGTGGACTGTTATTGAGACGATTAATGTGATCATATGTCACTATGATATTTTTTAATTAGGTACTTTAAGGGTGTATTCAGACAATGAATCTAAACGACTTTCCCTAAGGAACATGAGTCGAAATTAATGGTCTCAATAACAGTCCAAAGTTAATGCAAACCTCAGGAGCACACATTGCATCGTTTCTTATATTTAACAAGCGTAAAGGATAAGCCCTGCCTAAAACGTAGATACGCAATATAAAGCAAGCCATAAAAACGCTACTTGATCCATTTAAACTTATAAAAAACGTCCATTAGAATAAGCGAGATATCAATAGTATACAGGATGTAAGGAAAAGTATCATTAACCTTTGAACGACATACTCTACCCATCAAACTGAACAACTTTTACTATGGGAGCAAACCTATCTATCTATCTATCTATCTATCTATAGCGTCACGCCTCTTTCCCAGTGGGGTAGGCAGAGACCAGGGCGCACCACTTACTACGATCCTTACATACCTCTTTTTCCTCATGCACATCCATACATCTCTTCATACATGTCGTCGGTTTCGGTTCGGGTACTCCGCACCTTCGGGAGCAAACCTGTCAGAACAAAAAAAAATCTGCGGTCCCATAAGTTTGAATCGAGTAGGTATTGCAATTTGCAGTTTAGTATGGGACAGCTGATTTTTTTTTTGCTCCGATCGATTGGTTTAATGGTTAATGATACTTTTCCTTACACCCTGTATAGAGGACATTATTCGCCCCGGACCCATTTGGAGGCATTTCGTTATGTCATTAGTTCGAAGGTTGAGATTGGGTTGATTTGCTTCAAAAATTTGGTGTTATTTGTTTAACTAATATTACAGGCTTCCATGAAAGTTCATCGAAGGTTACAAGTCAATGACAAAACATTACAAAGATGTTTTTTGAATCAATGAAAATAAAATTGCAATCTATCAGCTAACAATCAAATCACAATAAATAAACGGGACCCTCCGCCCGCCGTTTTTGTAATTCAAGGGTCATCAGCATGTATTAATTTACACGCACGGTGCCGAGCCGGGAACTGAGGACAAATCATAGTGAGGGTCATCCCTAAATTGGATTGCACTGTATTAATTTATTATGCAGTGGATAATATTTTTTATGTCTATTGGGTCTATCGCGCGCTGAAACTCTGTAATTATATATTAAGCCTTTTTATAGGTCTTAAGGTTGAAGCTCATCTGGCAGCACCGCATCGCCTTTTTTTGTCGCTCCATCCTTTTCTGTCACTCAAGAACGTCATTTGGTAGAGCAAATAAGATAGACGGAACGCGACCGCACGCCGCAGCACCGCCGCGTGCGGTCGTGAGTTTTCAGAATATCTCTGACTACCCCCTCGGGGATTATACAGGGTGCTAGGGAAAAAAGTTGCATTCATTTAAGGGGTGATTGTATCCATGATACTGAACAACTTTCCCTAAGAAACATAGGAAATTCGCAACTTTTTTTGAACTTTCCATAATAGATGCAATCAGCTGACTGAATGTTTGTATGAAAAGTCGTTTTTGTTTTGCGAATTTCCTAAAGGTTTCTTAGGGAAAGTTATTTAGTATCATGGGTACAATCACCCCTTAGTAATGCAACTGTTTACCCTAACACCCTGTAGTTCTGCGAATGTGCTAGAAAATAGTTTGTTTTTTTTGGTTTATGCTAATGGTAGATTTAGACGATGGCAATTTCGCGGCGCCTATTTTTTAGCACGAAAAAAAAGCACGGCACGCTTTCGTTTACACGCTCCTAATTTCCAGCGCCAATTTGTTCGCATGCCAATGGATTTGCTAGAGAAAACTGTGCTTACGATTAGCAAAGGGGGATGCGAGGGACGCGGGCGGAGGTTTTTTCCTTGCTTTTTTCCGTGCCGTAAAATAGTCGTGTGAAAAGTGTTTATACGGTGCTTTTTTTGAGGCGCCGCAGAACTGACGCCGCAAAATTGTCATCGTCTAAACCTACCATAAAGGTAAGCCTAGCTCAACTAGCCGCTTATACAGTCTTCAGTTGCAGCAGAGTTTCTGACTATTATGTAATAATTGCTAAACTAAACACGTAGGGTACGAAAGGCAATGAACATTTAGTGTGCGTAGATTTTAGGCTTGGTCCACTCTGGAGTAATATTTTGGGAATTATTTATTACGCGAAGGTTTACGAGCCGCCATCTTGGATTGGCTCGCTGGAATGTGATAGGGAATAAATCTCATTGCTAACTTTATGAAATTCATGAACATTTTTTTCGTGCGGGGGAGTGAATTTATGGTTTTCTTTGTAATCGTTTACGTGTTTGCGGGTACTTTTCTCTGGATGGATTATTTATTGGCAAAAAAGTGTTTTCTTTTTTAGCCATTACCAAATTAACTTGAATCAACTTTGTATTAGGGGTTCATAACACTTTGTTTGATATTGAAGTTCAAACTTCGGAACCGTTGGGTTTTGTTGTTTTTGGTACATTTCTGGCCTTTATAGTAATCTCAATATTTTACCTATAGAAAACTTTTAAAGAAATTGAGTTTTGGAGAATCTAGACTGCAAATGTTTAAAAATGAAAACAACAAAAAGGTATAAAAATGAGATCTTAGAGATAAAAAAGGTCGTCGTCACGAGACATTTATTTGTTAATTTATCTCTAAGATCTTATTTTTATACCTTTTTGTTGTTTTCATTTTTATATTGTAATTTAACCAGAAATAAAATAATGTTTAAAAACTTGCAGTGTAATATTGTTCATAAAATTATTTTCCGAAGAATTTATTTTTTACCTTTTTTACTTATCATTTTATAATCTGTTAATTCTACAGTTTCGTATCGGTTCTAAAAAGCGACCGGAATGTTTGCAAGTAGTCACATGTACTACTGTAAAATTAGGTCAATTTCGAGTCAATACGTAGGTACATGTAAAATTATCTAGAACTCTATAACAACACAATTTGTATAAAATATTTTTGAAGAAAAAATGCCCTCCCGAACATGGGACATAACAATACACCACTAGTTTTTAATTATTAACATAACTTTAAGGGTGTATTCAGACCATGAATTTAAACAACTTTCCCAAAGAAACATGGGTCGAAAAATGAGAATTTTTTTTGGACCTTCCTTACAAAAGTGCGCGTCGCCCGATCGATTTTCTATGTGAGGTCCAAAAAAAATTCTCGTTTTTCCACCCATGTTTCTTTGGGAAAGTTGTTTAGATTCATGATCTGTTATCCTTAAAGTTATGTTAATAATTAAAAACTAGTGGTGTATAAGACACAGAATGTGATTCCATGGTGAAATGTATTATCAGTTCAGAAATACGATTTTTAGTCCCAGGTTCAAAATCATGATCGAATGACATAATCTCTACAACGTGTTAATGAATTAGCGCAAAACCTCATACACCCCAACTGATTTATAACAAAATAATTAGATTGAAACAATAATTTAATTACTTTGACAGTTAAAATTTAAAGTTATTAGCATTTTAAGTTTTGAGGCAAAAATGATTTGTTATCATTTCGGCACTGAAAGAAAGCGCTAACGTACTCATGGATACATTTTTATGATATTGTTTTGGTAGTAAGTAGGGTGAGTGTGCATGTGCGGTGGGTTGACATCGGGTTCAGAAAATTTTAAATTTTGCAAACAAATTATTTAATATTTTGAAAAAAATTACCTACGTTGAAACCATGATAATTCGACTCTGCTCTCGATTCTAAACAAACTACTTTCTAGTTTTGCGTTAATTCATTAACACGTTATATAATAATTTTGTCATTTTCTGCTGCCAATTTGAATATGTAACTTTCAAGAATCGCACTCCTGCTAATTAACAATGCATTACTTTTGATGAATAGGTATAAGGTATTGTTCAGGATTACTTTTGTATTGTGGTTCTCTTTCATGAATCACAAACCAAAGTAATTTAAGTCACTGCGACGATCACATTAAAGTCACAGTGCGCGGTACTAGGTATGTCAGTTACGTAACAGGTACACGGATTGTAACTTAGCCTAGCATGCGCCTCCGGTCTCGCATTTATCTTATTAGTGTGCTAGACTAGAATTTCAGACACAAATTGTAAATTATAGGAGTGTGGTGTAAGGGTGGTAGAGCTTTTGTGTTTGTAACGGGGTTGAGCAGTGAATTATGTGCTTTGTAAAGAACAGGATAAGATCTAGAGGATTAGGCGCTAAAGGCCATCGAATATTGTCATACATAGTCGCAAAATGTCCAATTCGTACAAACATTATTATTATCATACACAGGGTGGATTTTTGAGACGGGGCAGTAAGGGCAGGTACCTTAAGGTGGTTTCAGTCCATACAAACGTTTGACGCACCATAGTTTAGAAAATCTAGATGTCGCGATCGAAAGTCGTCGATATGCATAACATAACATAACATAAATATTCTTTATTTGCACACCAAAAACATACAGCAACAAAAACAGAATAGAAGAACGTAAGGGTACAAATGGCGGTCTTATCACTAAAAGCGATTTCTTCCAGACAACCATGGGATGGAAGAACTCTTAAGTATAAAAAAAACTTGCTATGGCGGTGTAATAAATAAGATATAAAATATATAGCTTACAATACATACAAGTATATTACAAAACATACATAAATATACAATATATAATATCTAACAATAAATAATGAATACATTATGCTGCGAATATATTATAATACGATATGCAGTATTTTTGTAGGAGAAAAGCTAGTCGAAAAAGGAGTTGTAGTAGTATTTCTGACTACTCCGGAAAGGATTATGGTCGTGAGTTTATGTGTGTACTTGTTTCTAACCTCACGATATACCCGCGTTTCATCTAAATCATCGTAAAACCAAATTACAACAATGCTACGCCGTAGCAGCGTAGCACATTCGTAGCAGCTACGTAGCTCGGGATCAACGAACTTTAATACAGCATCCCTACTCCGAGTCCAATAATAATAAACATTCCCAGTTATTGTCCTCGTGGGAAGTCCTTCGAATCGAGCCTTTTTAGCCTTTATCGCGTCGTGATAAAAGTTTTTTAAGGGACTTCTTGGAACAGACACTAACCTGACTTCTATTCCACCCTGCAATATTGTGAAGGCGGATACATTGATACTTATTGTTTAAGCGTTAAAGTTTATTTTATATAGAAGAAGATGTAATGCTAAAGTTGTGTAAAACAAAACTGTAATTGGAGTTCACGCGTCAGTGAATCTGGAGTTGGAGCCATGTGCGAAGAGTGTACACACGGGTGGATATATTAGCGAATAATTGAAAATGAAAAATGCATACTGAATTACTGACTGACAGACAAAGGACAGCGTAAAAGACAGAAACATTGAAAAATATTCTACGGAGGATGTAGGGGTGCACTTAGAAAGGATTTTTCGTTTATTATACACCCCTAGTTTTTAGGGTTCCGTACCCAAAGGGTGAAAACGGGACCCTATTACTAAGCCTACGTTGTCCGTCCGTCCGTCCGTCTGTCCTACCTATTTAGGGCTGTAACTTTTGAACCGTAATAGCTAGATAGTTGAAATTTTCTCAGATTATGCGTTATTACGGCGGATTTGTTAACAAATAATAAAAATTTCAAAAAAATAAAGGGTGTTCTCAACAAGAAACTAGTTTTTGTATGTAAAAACGGTAATGCATACAAGCGTCAAACTTAGTGTGATTATAGAGCAAACTCTACAGAATAACAACAAATACTAAAAACCGGCCAAGTGTGAGTCGGTCTTGCGCTAAAGGTCCCGGACAAAAAAAGTTTTTTTTCTACGTTAATAATGTTGTGTTCTGTGGTGGTGTGGTACGGAGCCCTCGGTGTGTGAGTAGCCCTACTCGCACTTGACCGGTTTTATTAATTACTAACATATCTTAAAGGGTGTATTCCGACATTGAAACTAAAATAAAGAGTCGAAAAACAAAAATATTTTTCGATTTTGATCTCTCAACGAAAATTGATCGGCTATTCCGCACTTTTGTATGGTTGGTCCAAATAAAAATTCTCGTTTTTCAAATTAGGGAAAGATCTTTAGTTTCATCGTCTGAATACGCCCTTAAAGCTATGTTATCATATCAATACAAAACTAAGGGTGGAAACGTATTTGCCACAATTTAAATCCGTAAGTAGCGATACTTGGCTTTGTTCCCGGCTCGCCACGCCGCGCGCCCGTGCCCGCGCCGCGGTCATGACGTATTGCACCGCAGGGAAAGCCTCCAGGCTGACTGTACTTAATTGCACTTGCTCCTTTATCTCCTTTATAAGGAAACAGAGTTTGCCCGCGGCTTCGTAAAATTCGATTAGTTTTCGGGGTTAAGTAAAATTGAGAATACCATTTAAAGCGTGTAACGATACCTTTGAAAATTTACCTTATACCTGAGACACGATCGTATTCGCTTTCGGGGTTCTCAGAAACATAACTACAGCATGCATGGTTAAAAGAAGTTAATTCCTAAACCGCTAATGCGCGCTGCGCACAAACGAAGTTTGGTCGTAGTTTCAATATTAACCAATGATTTTTTTCAGAAACAATCTAGAAACTAATCTCTATGCTTACAGTATCTCTATTGAATGGAAATAAATATCTTCGACATTGTCACACAAATTATCTAGTCACATTTAAAGTACCAGAATCTAGCCTGGACTTGTATTATGATGACTAGACAACGATATAGAATACATATATAGATACTAACATCCATGACTCGGGTACAAATATTCATATTCATCATACAAATATTTGTCCCTTACGGGATTCGAACCCGCGACCCTCAGCACAGCAGGCAGGTTCACTACCGACTGTGCTACCGGGCTGTCTGGAAATCTTTGAGGCACTGTAACTTTAAAACTACATTTTAACGAAAATCTGACTCACTGTAAGTATAGAGATTAGTTTCTAGATTGTTTCTGAAAAAAAATCATTGACTTTAATTGGTTATTATTGAAAATATAACCTGACTTCGTTTGTATGGAGCGTGCTCCGAATTATATCCCCTTAACTTTTTGCCATTAAAACTTTCAAAGACGTGTTATTATTGGTGACACGTTTAAAAAATTTACCTTCACAAAGTTGTTTCTATTCATATCCACGATATGTAATTTTTCTATTTTAATATTGTTAGATTTATTTTAATTTTCTTTGCTGCACCCTCTCAGGGTTTTTGTAGACAGTGTAACATGACTGCAATAAAGTATTAAAGTCTAATACAAAATTATCTAAAGTGTCCCAGACTAACCAACATAAATTAAAATACCTACGAGTTAGTAATATACAGGGTGAAATTGATATCACTAGCATCCCTTTAAACCAAGAGTCCAGCCATCAAACTGAACAACCTTTACTATGTCGGTATAATATAAGAGCAGCGTCGCCTCGAGGGTAGCTAGTAAATTGTCTACAAGGGGATAAAGTTTGGTACACATTGCTAATGGAGAAACGTGGGGAAAGTTTGTGAATAATTTGGTTGTTAAATTTATTACGTATACGAGTACGTTATGGGACTATTCGTACGATGTGAACAATACAGGGTCTACAATTAAATGCGTTACATAATAAACAGGATGCTTCAGAACTTCAACTAGAACAACTTTCATTATGATACCAACATTGAAATCGCGAAAATAAATCTGTCCTTTGATCTGTCCCTTGATCTGTCCCATAGAAAACGTCAACGGCGCTACTCGATGGACTTTCGCGATTTCAATGTTTGTCCCATTTGTAAAAGATGTTCAGTTTGATGGTCTGAAGCACCCCCTAAGGCACGGTTTATAGAGACGTGTGGCGGTGGCGGATAGTCAAAGTAAAGTAAGTAGTATAGCGTCGTTTTTGTCGTAAATAAGAATCGCGCGTTGTCGCCTGGAGGCGCGTGCGTAATTTCTCCAAACGACGCTATGCTACGTGTAGGTACTATAATAATTTGTTACTTTAACCCTTTTATGCATGAATTATGAAGGATGCGATAAAAAAATGTTTAGAATCAAGTACAAAAACCATAACAAAGATTTTAAAAATTTATGACTTTATTTTCAGAAGATTATTTTCAGAACCATATATGGCTTTATATGCATTCAGTCCAAAATTATTGCTCACATAAATGGCTTCGCATGCATGTATTCGTCACCACCACACGTCTCTTCTGTATAAACCGCGCCTAAGATATTGGTCTGACGAAAATCCTATTTGGGAATACAATTGTTGTCTTTCCCGCCACTATATATTCCTCTCTTTGCTACAACCCAGGTTCTTCTTCTTTCGTGTGAGAATAGGCTATATCGCGCAATCACTTATGCTGTAGTGTTAAGATTAGCCAGACAGCAGTGGTGGTATAGAGGCTGACCACCCAGGGTGCGCTAGACAAACATAGGTTTCGTCACACGGGGAGACTCTTTCCTTGCGCCCCTCTTTATAGTCCTATTTCTTTCCCAAAAACTAAATATACTTTTTAAATGCATCTTTTCTGTTGTCTGTACGCCGCTAGCAAAAAGGAGTGTGCATGAAATTGCCTTCAGTGGCTCGTGAGTCGTGCATCAGTGGCGTTATATTAGATTTAACATATTTCTCGCCTGTTTTCCCTCCCCAGCGGTGGAGATATGTTTATATGCGAAATTTTGCTTCGATCTCACATGTGGCTTCTGCTACTTTCTGTTATAAAATTTCAGATGCAATTTTGAATCTATGAATGAATTAAATTTATCGTAGCATGCTACAGGAATGTTCTTTTTAATGGTCGGTTGCTTATGCATAGCAATTCAATCCTGCCAATAGCAGTAGCAGCTGTATATGTTAGCAGTGTGGGAGTATCGCAATCTTAACGATTGTTATATGAGCAAAACAAAAACACATTGAGATAAGATTGCTGAGCATCGTGGCAAACCCGAACGCGAACGACACACAACCGCTCGTAACTAAACTTTTTAGTATGCAGTATGCTAGCCTATGATCGCTTGTCGCGTCTATCCTGAAACCATACCTTCCTGAAATGGTCTATGGTTGTAGCAAGGTTTCTGACGATAAAGGGATATATACGGTCGTGATTTATGTGTTTGTTTGTATGAAATATACTTTATTGACATAAAAACATAACAATCTACATAACAATACAGGAAACCATAAAAGTAGTTTTTTTGGCACAAATCCGTAACATGCGACAAGTCAAACGAAATCTACAAAGGTGAAACCATGAGACAATGCTAGTACCTGGAGCATTGTACCCTCATACCCCCTAATAAGCAATAACAAGCCGTGACGTCACAAACCTCGTGAACGTAATTCCATCGCGCCGCGTCGCAGGTCGCTTAGCGAGCGATGGATTCGCAAATTCGATAGACGAAATGTAATTTTGTGTCGCAGGATGTAAACGGTATCAGTACGAGGCATGGAAGTTGTGATTGGAGAATAAACACCAGTATATGGAGCTAAATTACAACATGAGGCGGACAAAATGAAGCGAGAGAGGTATGTGACGATTGTAACAAATTGCTTGCCTTGGTCTCTGCCTGCCCCTAAGGGAAAAAGGCGTGACGCTATAGATAGATAGAAATTACAACGGAAATCTGCCTTAGTACCATTAGACATTGCCATCACCTTAGTAGTTCGTGTAAACCGCGGATTAACAGCGGCGACCATTCACAACACTGAAGTCAGGGGATGACTCTAACCTTAGACTAATTAGATCCGGACCGGCCTTGCGGTAGCATTTCCCCTCTGCCACGGTATTAGATCAATTAATCTTGCGCATTTACATTCAATTTTATAACTTATCACTAAACTAGACAGCCTATTATTGCGAAACAATAATTACGAACTTAGTTTGGGGTTTACACGAGACTACTTTTCATGATTTTGAACATTCAAAATTAGAATCTAAAGTCATAGGGAATAAAATCCAAAGTTGCGGATAACATGTTACCTCGCCCCCCGCAAAAAGTGGCAGAAAGTTTGTTAGTAGAATGACACGTGGTTACGCGTCCCGATATAATTAGTCTAAGACTCTAACTTGTCTTGAAACCCGCAACTAATTTAATCAAAGAGGAAGAAAGAAACAGATACAACGTTTCAGTCACGCAGAGAAAATGAATGAGAGACGATTTCCGACAGAGATTTCTCGATCCTCTCGGAGCGGAAGAGTCGAAAGAGAACTTACTACGATACAAAGAAATCTCCTGGAAGAAATAATTGAAAGGGGTCACCCTAGATGTACGTATGCTGACCAAATCGGATGCTTACCGAAGAAGGGCCAAAAAAATGTACCCGGAACACACACATAGATGTTGAAGAGGCGAGAGATATATGTCAGATCTATTCTCTATGTCTACCTCAGTGGAACATAGGCGTGAGCAATATGTTTCTCCTCAAAGGACAAATAGCAGTCTCAATCGAGAGAAGTGCATGAAAAGATGAATGAATGTGGCGAAAAGCCGTTGTCTCTACATACTATCAATGGGATAAAGATATACATACATATACTCACGCCCATAACCCCTTTAGGGGTGGTCAGGAGAATCCCTACGAATCACAAGACGCCGCCTCAGGCAAAATACATCTAGACCATAATGTACAATTTTATTGAAACAATATTGAGTAAACCCTTTAGGAGGAGGTATTTATTGGACGCGCCCTTAGGAAAAAGGATAAGCCTTTATTTAAATAAGTATTTCGTGTCTCCGACGAATTCAATACGTTCACGCGAGAGGAATTCAATTTCTCTCAAGTACATTTTGTGTGAAAACACCGACATCTTAGTTAAAGCGATTCCGATGCCTGCCTATTGTATTTCCGAGTTCTTTCTGTTATATAAAAATAAATAAATAAAAATAAATAAATAACGCTCACAGGCACATACATTGTAATGATCCCAAGAAAGCACTATTTATAGGCTGTTTATTATGGAAACCATACAACAACGGCACAAACATATAAACATCCATGACCGAACCGGGATTCGAACCCAGGACCCTGGTTTGGCAGTCCGGCGTGGTAACCATTACACCAACCGGGTCGTCAATAATTACTTTGTCTGTCTTAGCTGATTATCTTGATGATATCGACTTGATATGTCACTTTGTGCGTTTTTCCCCAGTTGGTTAGGACATTGCAGGCTGAATCACCTGATTGTCCGAAAAGAAAAATGATTCCGTGCTTCGGATGGCACGTTAAGCCGTTGGTCCCGGCTACTATCTCTGGTGGTAGTAGTCGTTACATAAAAACCACGTCAGAGGCCGAAAGGCGGTCTGAAAAAACTCTGACACCAGGGCACTGCCCACACGATAAGAAGATCGACTTGATGTTTGGGGTGAAATATCCGCTATGATCGATACCCCGTGGCTGTTTACCTATTAGGTACCATTTGCAACATGGATCCATCGTGAAACTTTCAATATGAAAACAAATAGAAGCAACATGTCACACAAAATAACACAAAATGGCACATGGCAGTCTGTCATTGCCATAGTGACGAAATGAACTCGGGAACATCAATGCGGTTTGGGAACCGTATTCAAGTGGAACATGTTGCTTCTATGAAAGGGCGTGTCTATCGCTAGAGTTTATGTCACTATTTCACAAGTAAAAACATAATCAGTAGTCGTAGCATTGTTTCTGACCTAAAGTGCCGTCAGCGTCTTGTCTTGCAATCCTATACTTAATAATAATAAGTCAATACTAGTTATATCCTTCATAACCTAGATCATAGATGATATCCATTCCAGGCGAGTTGCAAAGGTTCAAAAGTTCATAATGGCTTTCAGTAACTCCTATGTCCTATCGAATCGAACTTCCTTAGTTTCTATGACACATACAAATGCGTCTGAAACAAACAGGCAGCTTTCACAACTTCAGTTCGTGTATAAAGTCTCACTTTTGAATCATTTACGATAGAATACACAGACCGTGCGATACAGCTTCTATTGATCCTTTGTTGGCGCCTGACGCAGGAACAAATCCTAGTACTAGTGATACCCATCTGCAGGAGAGATTAGTCCGTCTCAAAAATAATGTACCTATTGTAAAGCGGATCCCGAGGGGTGCCAGGATTACGGTGGCGAGTGCTTTGGTATGTAGAACTATATACTATTACCTATTCTGTGGCTTTGGGTAAGGCCATAGAACGGGTATTATGTGACAATTCAGATTTGGCATGGGAAGAATTATTGACTTTTGCCACAGAATAGGTAATAGTATATAGTTCTCTTTTGCTTTTAGAATTTTGCACGTTGAGCGATCCGAAGTTTGTTTACGATAGAACATTAAATAAGAGCAGGATATCATTTCTATTCCAAGCTTTCTGATACATGTATGTACATATCATTTGTACTTACACATTCCTCGACACCATGCATCTGAAGTGAACATCTCGCGCCGTGAAAGCGTTTTGTCTCTGCATCTTTGTCGAGGCATGTTTACTTTGCTCTCACTGCATGCTTGTGTCACTTGCACTTTACATTTCTTAATAGTTCTGCAGGTTACAAGCCGTTTCTTGTTTTGAAGATGTTTTTTCGTAGTTTTTTATCCTGATTATTCTTCATTCCTTTTCCATCGACTGCTGTACGAAAAACTAATGGATTCACTTCTTTGTCAGTTTCTTTAGAATGCATTATGATTTTATTAGTATTATTATCACAAATCTGACCATTTGTAAACCCGAAACCAAACAAAGGGATAAAGCAAGGAAGAAGAGACCATTTGTAAAAATAATGACAACTTTTTAACATTTTCGTAATCTTCTCGACACGTCGACATCTCTGTATAGTATTATTCCTATTCACTCCAAGGCGAGGAATGCCTTGAGTGACAAGATAAAGAGAATATCGACCAGACATTCATGCACACCTGACTCAACAGAACCTTGGTTGAATCCAGACTATTCCTGACAAGCTATCAAGTCTCGCACACATTTAACATTCGTTGCACACGCGCCCGTGTTCCTTGATGTATAATCAGAATGCAATAGAGAATATTGATATTCGTCATACCTCGAGCGATAGAGCGATCTCACGATGATTGAATAGTACTGCTACAGAAATAAGATTTTTCGATTTTTCGATTCACTCTACAAATTCCGGATAGTAGTTCATGAAACGTAGTATTTCAACCAATGCATTATTTCGCAACACACATAGTAAATAATTTTAATGTTAACAGTACCTACCGATCAAAATAAAATAAAACATGAATCTAGATAATGTTTGGCTGCAGTAAGCTGGTACTTAATTCCAAAACGCATTTTGTAACTAGTTTAAGTTTTCTTGGCCGAAAAGTTCTCGAGTGGCGACCGCGTACCGGAAAGCGCAGTGTGGGTAGGCCCTTCACACGGTGGACCGACGACCTGGCAAAGGCGGCGGGAAAACGTTGGATGAGGGCAGCGCGGGACAGGTCGTTGTAGCGATCCTTGGGGGAGGCCTATGTCCAGCAGTGGACGTCCGTCGGCTGAGATGATGATGATGATGATGATTATGTTTTTTTCTTCATGTCGTCACTTGAGGTTACTTATTATGTGCATGTGGTATTTACCTGTAATTGGTTGCGCAATTAGACATTAAGCCCTTTAATTTATGATATATCATGTGTGATATATTATTGTAACAACTGTTGGTAAATCAATAAATAAAATAAAAAAATAAGATGTATTGATTGTTGTATACGTCCTTCAATTCAATTCAATTCAATTATACTTTATTGCACACCAAAACAGAATATACATTTGAATAAAGATAAAGAATTACAATTACGTACAAATAAGGCGGTCTTATCGCTAAAAAGCGATTTCTTCCAGACAACCTTAGGGTAGAGGAATTATAAAAACGAAAATAGGTAGGCGGTGTAGATCAAGAGAAGAAAGAAAGAAATCCAGAATGACAAAGTAAAAATATACTTAAAATAAAATAATCTAAAATATATACATACATACATACATATTTCTTCAACTATATACATACATATAAGTGAGTACTACCACAGAATAAATACTAGTACTACCCGTACAGAAGGATCACTTCGAAAACAGATTTAAATGAATAACGACTCTCTCGTCACAGCAATAAGGTGCAAAGTTATTCGCACCCGTCCTATCGTACAACTCGCGAATAACCTACCAACTGTCACAACGGCGCGCGTGCAAACAAAAATGAACCGAATCATTAGGCATGACAGCTTCCTTTACAAAGTCTCCTTCTTTCATTCTTTAACGTGCTGACAGCGTGACATCGCTAGGGTTTTCAGTACTCACAAAATGACGGCAAGTCATAGACGAAGAATTTTTCTACGATCGGAACTAAACTTTTTTAATTATCATGACATCATGGAAAACGTCAAACTGTCAAACATCGAGTGCAGTTTTATGCGTTTCAAATCAAAATTTACCGTAAAATCTTTAGTTTTGTCCTTATTATTATTTCAAATGGATAAAGCAGCAAAAAGTGGTGCTAGTCTAGTAATTCAGTATGTTATTTTCTGTTACGTTTGGAGGTATATCATGCTGGGAAACTTCGAACAAATTGTATGTTATTTACAAGCGATTAGCTGATATGGTAGGTATTTATTTACTCTAATATTGCATTTTAACAATAGTTGTCAATAAATTATATCAATTATCGTAAGTTATCATCTGAAAGATAATCATTTAGGGGATTTCCTTTCGAGTTTGGGTTGCACGAGGTTCCAAATTGTACATATTTTAAGTAGGTATGCGTCGACCGCATAATTTTGACCGTCGCATGTCATTCTCGTATGTGATAATTTTTGTTTTGCTTAGTTTATCTTAACTGCGACAAACATTTTTTCGATTGCTTTTTTATGGTTTTTTTCTATTGTTTTCAGGAAAACATTTAAACCGTAAAATTAATCCGCCCGAAATGCATCGATAAATTAAAAACTGCCATGCTAGGAAATGGAAATGGTAAAAAGAAGAAATGCAAATATCGGACCTTCGAAAATATGACAATCGTATACTGATAAAATTCAGAAACAAATAATTTGAAAGTACAATATAAAGTGTATTTATTACTTCCATATTATTATGCGTTTTCATTATTTTCTTCTAGAATACAGAAGGCATAGCATGTTGCACGTGATACGGCTATATCATTCCTTTTATCTCGCTGGTTCGTGCGTAAATAGAAAGATAGTGAAGGTGTGATAGTTCTATATCTCGCTGCCATGCTAGCCATGCAGTTGCATAAATTTAAAAATTCTGCAAGGAGTAAAATTTAGCTGCGGGGCTAGTAGGTACGCCAACCCGCGGTAGCGTGATACAGCGCTATCACGCTTCCGCTCTCTTTCTATTTGCGCGCGAACGAATGAGATAAAATACTAAATTTCACAGATGGATATGTTAAATGTCGCTATCGCGGGTTGACGTACTAGCCTCGCAGCTGCCAGAGCTACTACCCGTTCACGACCAGTTGGCCGTCGATGACCGTTACAAAATTTCCTCACAGGCACATTAATTGGTCCCGTCGACAAAAAATAATATATAAGGCAAATAAAAATTTAAAATTAAAAGCGATATTAGTGACCGGGACGGACGTACCATACGTGATTGCGTTGCTAAAGGTTATAAAATTGCGTTTATTAGGGTCTCTTAGGGGTGCGGTGCGGGGAAGCGGGAAGGGAGGTAACGGCCAACTCGAAGTGAATGACTAGTAAATATAGATAACGTTTTGCATAAACTTTTGGAGTAAATACAGCAAGTATCAAAATAGTTTAGGTTGAAGTGTAGTGTTGCAATGTAAAGCGACAGTGGCGTTTTTGGCCAAGCTGTACCTTATTTTAATCTTTTTGGTGACCACCGAGGGGTGAGTGGCAACCTATTGCGATTTACACCTCGGAGGTGTCCGGCTGTCAAACTTACCTGAGCTGTGGAGTGAGACAGGCCTGGTACTACATACAACACGGAAACAACAGTAGGAGGAGAAAAACGAAATAAAAATGAAGTTGAAAAGAAATCAGAGGTCAAGGAAATGATCTTTGACTTTCGACTTAAAAACACTCAAGGACGTCTGATCGACTCTGGCAACAAGTTCCAGAGCCAAACAGCCTGCACGGAAAAGGAATTGGTGTAGAAGTTAGTGGAGTGGATGGGCATAAGGAGGGATAGATTATCAGAGGAGCGCAGGTGACGGCCAGTGGTAGTGGAACAGAAAACAAAGCGTTCCTTAAGGTAATGAGGTGTCAAAGGAAGAAAGAGAATGGAATAGAGAAGGGAAAGGATATGAGCATCCCTTCGACGTTTGACCGGGAGCCACTTAAGTCGAGCGCGGAATTCCGACACATGGTCGTACTTCCGCAGGCCAAATTAAACCTTATGCAAAGGTTTTGAAGTCGCTCAAGTTTATTAAGTAGCTCCACAGTCAAGTCAAGGTAGCAGGAGTCAGCGTAGTCAAGGATTGGTAGCAGGAGGGATTGTGCCAGCGCAATTTTAGTGCTTATGGGAAGAAAGTTGCGAAGACGCTTTAAAGAACCGTAGGCAGCAAACCTCTTCCTGCTAACCTCGGCGACCTGCGGCATCCATGAAAAAGTACTGTCAAAGTAAATCCCCAGATTCTTGACAGTGGTACTATATGGTATACGTTCACCATCAAAAACGATAAAAGGCAACCGGTCAAGGAGAACCCTCGATACAAACCACGGACTACCAATGATAATTACTTGCGTCTTATTTGGATTCACTTTGAGGCCATAGGATTTACTCCAGTCTTGGATTCGACCTAAATCGTCATTTGTGGTTTGGATGGCCCGAGTGATGTCATCCAAGCATGACTGCGTATAAATCTGTAGATCGTCAGCATAGAGGTGGTAGGAAGAGTTAAGTTGATCGGAAATAGAATTAATGAAGACAGCAAACAGAAGAGGTGATAGCACGCCACCCTGCGGCACGCCAGCAGAGGTATCACACCATGAAGAGAAGGTGTCTTCAACCTTTATACGCTGCCGGCGCCCGTACAGGTAACTACGAAACCAGTCAATCACTGTTGGAGATATGTTAAGAGTGTGCAACAGCCCCAGCAGAATATCAAAGTCTACGGTATTAAACGCATTGCTGAAGTCTAGTAGTGTCAGAATAGTAAGCAGTTTGTTTTCCATGCCATAACGAATGTCGTCGGAGATTTTTACTAGAGCCGTAGCCGTACTATGACCAGGGCGGAAACCGGATTGGAAGGGATTAAGGAGGTTGTTTTTTGAGAGAAAGGTACTTAGCTGTCGATGAGCGAGGCGTTCAAGGACCTTGGAAAGGAAAGGAAGGATAGAAATTGGGCGGTAGTCGGAGAAAGTAGCCGGATTGCTCTTTTTAGGCAAAGGAATAATTTCGGCATCTTTCCAGATCGTGGGAAAGGTGCAAGAGGAAATTGAATGGTTGAGGATCTTGGTAATTACAGGGGACAGGATATCTAGGAGAGGAATGATCATATTACGGCTAACGCTATCACCTCCGACGGCATTAGAGGCAATGGAGACAATGTTCCTCTTAACATCACAATCAGTGAATTGACAGAAGAAAAAAGGAGAAAAATTAGGAGTCGGCTTTGAAGAGAGTCGGTTTAAGGTGTTAACCTTAGTGAGATCATCTAACGTTGATGCAGAAGAAAAATGTTTATTCAGAGAGTTCATGTCAAGTTTTTTTGAAACAGGGTCTGTGCGAGTTTTGCCGATTCCCAGAGTTTTCAGAAATTTCCAGACCTTGCCTGGATCACCATTTTCAACGGACCGATGAATGTGGCGTCTTTGTGCATCTCTACACACTCTATTGCAGCGGTTTCTAATCAGATGGTACTTGTCACGATTTGCATCAGAGGGTTCAGCCTTGTATTTCGCCTTGACACGACCTTTCTTCACGATGAGCGACTTGATATCGTCGGTCAGCCATGGAGCAGGGAGATGCTTGACTTTAACTGGGCGGACGGGTGCGTGTTTGTCGTACAGTTCGATAAGTAGTGAGTTGAAGAGAGAAATTTTGTCATCCACTGTAGTCGCCCGATCGATAGCCGACCAGTCAATATTTACAGCATCTTCAAGAAGTACGTCTGTGTCCATTGCACGAAAATTACGCTGTAAAAGGACTTTGGGTTTGGATTTAGGAGGACGGATTTTGTAGGATAGGTAGATGAGATCATGGTAGGAAAAGACATCGGCACTGTGCTGGCCATGTTTAGCAACATGATTAAGGGAACTAACTAATATCAGGTCAAGAAGAGAAGGTATACAGTTTGGAAAATTATGAGTTGCAGTAAGAGGGAGTATATGTAGATTGCAGGATTTGGCAAGAGATTTTAAACGGAGAGACCGGGAGTCATTTCTGAGGAGGCAGGTGTTAAAATCGCCCATGATGATAGAATGACTGTATGACGACGAGAAATCTTCGAGAAGTTTTTCCAGACTGGAGAAGTAGTCAATAGTGAGAGACGGGCTGTAAAAGACGCCTAGAAAAATTTTTGTGTGAGAGAGAGTTACTTCCAGAAAGAGATGTTCAGCAGTGCCGGGGGGAGGGGGTTGAGGAGACTTACTGATGATAGAAAAAGGGATGTGACTCCGAAGATAGATCGCAACGCCACCATGAGAGGTGTTGGTGCGATCGTTTCGAAGTAGCTGGAAACCTGGTAAGGAGTAAGAGGTAGAAGGTAGACAGGGATGAAGGAATGATTCTGAAACTAGGACTGCGTGAATGTTTTTGATGTCGAAAGTCGCAAGTAAATCTGGATAGTGAGCTGGAATACTCTGGGCGTTGATATGAGCAACATTAAAGTTTTTGGAAACATCTGAAAATTGACAGTTTAAATAGTCATTGACAGAAAGAGAAGAAGTACTATGAAAGCAAGGAACATATGTTATGAAAGCTATCATCACTGGTCAGGTTTTCAGATGATGAAGAGAAAGATAGAAAATGTTCACTGTTACTATCGTCATTGTCCATTGTTGTAGTACAAATAAATTAAAATAAATAATAATATATATAGATATAAAAAATACTGTTAAAACCTACTACTAAAACTATTAAAATCAAAAACAATTTTGATTTTCTACCCGCCAGCAGAATGGGGAAATACTATAATTAACAAAAATAAAAGCGTGGGCAACTTTGTGAAAATAATGAAAAATAAAATAAAGTGCGTGGAACGGAACGAAAAACAAAGACGTCACAAAAACAGCAATATTGATTATGTAAAAGCGGGACAGAAAGCATCGGAAACGAACCAATAATAAATATTGCTGTCTCTTTCCCAACTCGAACACTCAAACAAAAATCAAAGAAAATAAACGCACTATGTCAGTGTCGAGCGAGAGTTTGACGTCTGTCACAAATGTCATAGATGAAAACAAAAAAATTCGGACGAAAGCAAGGGACGAAAGAAACAAGAAAGAAATTGGATCTTATTATAATCAAAATAACAATAAATGGAGAAGAGGGTAATGTGTCGTGCAAAATTACAGTGTCACCTACATTCAGAATCAAAAATTTAAACAGTACCCTAATGATTTGGAAAAATAAAATAAACAAATGACCTACCTACATTCCACGCACAAGGAAAATAACTATATTACTTTTTGACTGCTGGAGTCCGCTTCCTCTGAGTGCGTTCAACCACCACCTTAGGCTCTCCGGTGGCAGGGACAGGACGGGGGATCTTCTCGAGCTCGGCGTGAGAGGCAACCCGGTGGCGCGAGCCGTCGAGCCCCACCACGAACACGTTGCCGTCCCTCGTCCAGCAGTTGGAGACGCCGTACCACTCCCTCGCCGACATAAACAACTTGTGACGCATCTTCGTCAGGAACTCTGAGATGGTCACGCCGCTGCCCTTCAGGTTCTTCTTAGCGAGCCAGATCTCATCGCGGACAGACAAGACCTTGAACTTAACTAAGATGGGCCTTGCCTTACCACTTGTGGTTTCGGCCTAACCGATGACAGCGGCTGATGTCGCCTACAGTCACTCCCGGCATCTTGAGACGGTCTGCAGCCACCTGGACGACGCACTGGGCCGGATCATCTTCCTTCGACTCTGGCACGCCATGGATCAGCAGGATCTTCCTTCGGCTGCGCATCTCCATCCGGTCGCTCTCCGCTGCAAGCAACTCAATTTGCTTCTGAAGGCTATTCAAGACCGATACAACAAAGGCCTTGAATGCCTCAAAGTCAGCGGCCAATGAAGTAGACGATGCAGGTGTTTTAGGTGCAGACTTGCCGAGCTCCGACTGAAAACGAGCCATCTGCGCATGGAAGAGCGAAGACATCTCTTGCATTGATTCCTTGATGGACTCCATTAGTGCAGTGGTACAGATGGAACGTTGCAGTGCTTCTATTTCCGAATTAGTAATAGTATGGACTTGGAGAACAATTGCTGGCAGGTAGATAGTGTTAATCTATTATATTATCATAGATTTACTACAATAATTAATTTATCTGATTTATTATAAATAAAATATCACATGAGCAAAATTTTGCGTTGTTAACGTTTCTACGCCTACCCCCGAAAGTTTTCTTTTTGCTCTACACCTTTAAAATCACCCCCGAAGTACGGGGTGAGGTATCTGAAGTAGGTGAGGGACAGGGCCGACACCATCTTGTGTCTGTAGCAGTACTAGTCAAGCATTGTAACACTGTTCTATGGAGTGCCGGTGTTACATACGTACCAGGTTATTTGACAAAGAACTTAAAAAAGTGTGTGTACTTATTAGTTATTACGCACGTAAGAAGTTATACTTCTTTGGCTTATGATGTCGTACCAACGGCGCGCGCAAATTTTGTCACATGCTGAAAATACACTGTGATCTGTTTCTTCAATTATACACATTCACAATGTATAATGGACCTCCAATGTCTATCTAGGCAAGTTAAAACCGGAGTATCAAATCAAATATATCCTGAACCTTGGATTTTCCTGAACTGATAACGAGATAGAATAAAAGGGATCCGCATCCTGTCTTCGCGGTAGGTACGCGTTAATTAATTAATTTATTGAAGCGAAGTGCGGAAGTTTACCGAGACCTAACTTCCTGCTAACATTTATGAGTAGATGTTCTCAAAGAGACTAGATTATTATGGTAGTGCACAACTTATTTGAACAGAGTTTGTCAAGGCACCGGGGCGGGCCGCAATGCAAAAATCGCTTCTATACAATTTATATGAAGTATCGAATACTACCCAGAGGCAGGTCAGGACTTTTTCTTATCGTGTGGGCAGAGCCCTGGTGTCAGAGTTTTTTCAGACCGCCTTACGGCCTCTGACGTGGTTTTTATCTAACGACTACTTCCACCAGAGAGTAGCCGGGACCAACGGCTTAACGTGCGAAACATTTTTCTTTTCAGACAATCACGTTCATTCAATTCAGCCTGCAATTTCCTAACCAACTGGACAAAAACGCACAAAGTGACATATCACTAGGTGTTCCACGTGGGAATCGAACCCACGACCTCCGTGACGAGAGCCAATGCTCTTAACCATTAGACCAAGGAGGCAGTTAGAGAGAATTAATGTAGAGGAAGCGAGAGAATTCTGTCAGGCAGGATCGTAGCAAAGTGGCGTTCCATTGTCTCTGCCTACCCCAATGGGAGACAGGCGTGATAATATTATTGTATGGAATACTACGGCGGGGCGGAGAGGTTCGCATTCGCCCGATGCGTCCCGTCGTAGTGTGCTATACCAAAGCGGATTTTTGTGCAGCGAGCGTCTGCCAGTATTACGTCAAACTAAAAAATCCGTCGATGCATTGCGACCCTCGTTCTTCTGTGCGAAGTATGCATTTTCCGCTGCGATGTGGCCCGCCCTAATATGCGCTTACCTGCGCTGCGATGTGGCCCGCCCTAATATGCGCTTACCTTTATGGTACAAAAAAGCTTTGCACAATGTTGGAGCATCCAACTATAGTAACATTAATTACGCTTTCATGTCCTGGAACGATAGCGTTCCATACTATGCTCGTGTAATAGGTGGTCCCACTGTGCGTTGTTGCCAAGTTGCCTCAAATACGATGAGTTTTGGCTCGCACAGTGGTTCGTAATTTAGTGGGTGGCTGACTACTAATTGCGGATTCTCGCTGTGATATTATTTTTATAGTTAGTATTTAGCGTTGCAAAACCGAATGTAATAAAAAGAGCAGGTACAGTGGGTTAGGTTCGGAAGAAAACTATTTTAAAGTGAAGCAAGAAAAAGGTGTTAAAATAAATAAGAAATCTTCCAAAAAAGGGACTTTCAAAAGCGTTCGGGTACTATTATGGCTTACGTTCCGTAATCACGGGCAATTAAGTCCCGGACCTTTGGAAGGCGTGCATGGGGTCGAAGCCAACATGTAGAGGCTCGTTCAAAAGACAAGTAAATCTAAATGTAAGGGATACACAAATGGCGGATACCATCCCCGAGCGCACAACATGATACAAACGGGGATGGTCACCGCCATGTGTAAAGACTATTGGAGTACGGCGCTATGGCCGCGATGGAAAAATAAGGTTATTATTATAGGTATCTATACGACTTTTACATCTGCAAAGTAGTCGTCATCATAATCATCATCATCATCTGCCTATAAACGTCCCACTGCAGGGCACAGGCCTACCCTCACGGAGGGTGTATGGACATTAGTCCACCACGCGTGCCCAATGCGGGTTGGTAGACTTCACATACACATCAGAATTTCTTCTTCAGCGTATGCAGGTTTCCTCACGACATTTTCCTTCGCCGTTTGAGGTCACGAGAAGTTATAAAAATCAATATTAACATAATGTCCCACTCGCAGTACAGTCCGTAGAGTGAAACAGTTGTGCAACCACAAGGACTCTAGGCATTGCTTTCAACTCGAGCGTTCGTGTAATGGGGTCGCAGGCGTCGAGCCAAACGGGACACGTTCTAACTGCGACCCAGAGTGCTGCGATGGAGGAAATGTAGTGCAGATTGATGGATGGGAGAGGTGTTTTGGGGTTATGGGTTGATAGAGGCTTGAGATTGATCTACTGATTATATAGGTCAGTTTATAGAACTAATCTATTAGAGGTTAAGTTTAGGTTTGAGTACAATTTGATATCTTCAAAAATACGTTTCTTCCATGTAGGTTCGCTTTTTCCATGAAATGTATCGAATAGCAAGCAGATTTGTTTGCGATTTCTATGTTGGCTCCACAGTGAAAGTTCTTTGATTTGGTGGTCTGACGCATTCCTCAAAATATGTAACGCATTTAAGAGGATAGACCAGAACGGTTTACTCCATACATACGTATTCCCCTGTTTTCTACAGTAGAGCAAATATTTTTTTACCATACAATCTATGTCACCTCTGCCATGTCCCTATGTTTTGTTTTTTTGCATTAATGAATTACTGTAAGAACTAGGGACCTTCGAAAATAACCGATTTTACCGCCCGTTTCCAGACATCCAGTAAACTAATTTGACGAATATAAACAAAAAATCTCTTTAGAGATAAGCTCGCCCTTTGTATATGTCTACTTTATTTGTATTTTTTTCTGTAATTTTTTTGTGTACAATAAAGCGTTAAATAAATAAATAAATAAATAAAAAAAAAAAAAAAATGTACGGACATAGCCAAAGTCTTTCTCATATTACTGTTACGAGCTACGGGTTCCGGGATTGGAGTGAAACGCTAAGTCCAATTTTACAGAGTTTATTTGGGATACACTTACAAACGGTCCACCTCGCAGAGGTTCCCCTATACGGTTCACTTCACCGGGTCCTCCTCGCAGGGATTCCCCGTGCACCACTTACTGTCACTGTCCACAGTCCACTACGTCACTACTGTGACGACACGACACGCGTCACGGCTATGACGTCACGACCTACGACACTATGACGTCACGCACTACACTGACACTATGACGTCACGTACTACACCGACACTATGACGTCACGCACTACACTGACACTAGTCTACTCACTGTTCCACTCTTAGCACTTTTCTCTTCACTAGTACTTTTCCACTTTCACTTTTCTTCCTTTTGTTTCGCACTGTTCACTGTTAAATCAAATACTGCCGCCAGTCGAAATTCGCCGCCTTTTTATATCCCGCAGAACATTCCGGAATACCCTTTTTTCGATCTTCTTTTCTTTACTCGATTGTTTTCCTCCAGATAGTTCTAACCCCGCGTTCCTTTTTCGAAACCGATCGAAGACACGCCCACTTTTCTGATTCTTTTCAAATATTCGTAATTTCGCCTCCTTTCTCGAAGTTCCTAGACACGTTCACCTTTTGTCCCTTTTTAAATATTCCTTCTCTCTCTTCCTTCTAGAACATTTCTAAAAACACAAAAATCTAGAAATATTTTTGGCGCGGATCGGATTCGAACCGTCACCCCCTAGCATGGGAGGCGGAACCTTAGACCGTAGGACCACGGCGATTGTTAATGAGCCGGCCGAATTTTCGAATGCCTTCTTTACGTTTGACGTTTGACAGCGGCCGTAACACTGCCCCTCCCTTAGCTCTGCTCGTCCCGAGCATCATTACTGCTGAAATATCGAGCCAACCGGTCAACGTGCACTAACTTCAACGGGCTCCCTGGCGGACGCCGGAATCGGTATTGGCCGACGTTCATCCTGGTCACTACCTCATATGGCCTTTTCCAACTTGATTGTAACTTCGGACGCTTCTCCTTTTTACGAGCAAACGGAATGCGCCTAAGCTGCTGATTGACTGGCGCTACGTCTCCTGTATTGTTCGCATACTTCACCAGGTCTATTTTACCAATATGTGCGCCGTTCTTAGAGAGCGAGTTCTTCGCTATCACAGCCTGTGGCTTTGCCAGGTCCTTGCTGGAACCTTCCACAACTTTCGATACTACATTTCCCTCAGCCTTCTGCTTCCCAATCGTCAGGTCCACACCTCCAACGTTAAGTATCGGAATCGAAGCAGAAGAAACTGGTCCAACAACTTTCCTCGCCGTAATCCAACAAGACCCAGCTGCCACCTTGTCCATCACAGCACGGCTCCCATCGTTACTCTTGGGCAAAACAACAGGTACCAAGTTCTGTGATCTAGGCTCGAGAACCGTTCTTTTCACACAGTAGACCTTTCCCGATGATCCACATCTCATCGGAACCTCCTCTGTGTTACATCGTAGCACTCTGTTCTTCATGTCTATGTCGCACTGGTGATTTTGTAAGAAATCCAAACCAATGATGCAATCGTCCACTATCTCAGCTACGATCACCTCATGTTTGAAAAGAGTCCCACCGATCGTAATTGAAACTCCCAACTCCCCCTGAACTGGTATGCGCTGGCCGGTAGCAGTAGTTAACTGTAGTTTAGTTCGCTGCAGAAGTCGTGTCTCCTGATAACTTCCCATTTCGCTTATCAGTCGAGCATTGACCACCGTCCTCGAAGCACCGGTATCCACAGTTAGTTGACAGATTCTACCATTCACCCCTCCTTCAACTAACAGACTATCTCCGTCCGATATTTGCCTGACTCTAATGATTGGGTTTGCAACATAACCGGCCAACGTTCCCCAGTTCTCCTGCTGCTCATCAGTCGATACTCCTATGTCCCGACGACCTGTACGCTTCGGGCAGGAACTGCGAATATGCCCCCGTTCACCACACTCGTAGCACACATAACGACGGCCTGCGCGCCCCGTGCAGGAGCTGCGAATATGCCCTCGTTCACCACACTTGTAGCACACATAACGACGGCCTGATCGGTTCGGACAGGAGCTACGAATATGCCCTTGTTCACCACACTTGTAGCACATATAATTGTCACTCCGATTTCTCGGCGCTGACGCTCCAGTCACCACAATCTCCCTGAGACGACCGGAACGAGGATCCTGACGTACAGCTTCCACTTCCAATGCATGAGCAACAGCGTCCCTGAGTGTAACATGGTGCCCAAGTCGCACTGCAGCTCGCACCTCCGGGTCCCGTATCCCATCCGTAAAGGTCTGCAGGAGCATGTCATCGATGACTGCCGGTGACGACTGAAAAGCCTTCCGCACGAGCTTCTCCACTTCCACGGACCACTGTTGCAGACTCTCGTTAGCATGTTGGTTACGTTCCTTCAACCGCGCCCGATACACGTGTTCCATATGTCCATCGCCGAATCTAGCCTCCAGAGCTCCAAAAAGATTGTCGAACGACAGGTTTCCTCCAGCACCCACGGCTTCTAGTACTGCGAGAGCCTGTCCCTGGAGTGCTAATATCAACGCAGGCTCCGCCTCCTCCTTGCCCCAGCCATTAACTTTCATCGCCGTCTCAAATTGTAGCTTAAAGGCGGGCCATGACGTCAGTCCATCGTAAACCGGAGTCTTCACGCCTTTTGGTTGAATGGGTGAGTCAAAAACAGCAGCGACTCGGCTATGAGATTTGCTCTGTTCAATCTCTCGCCGGATTTTGGCGAACTCACCCTCTACACGATCCAGCCTCCCTTCGAACTCGCCCTTCACACGATCCAACCTCCCTTCTACGGCTTCAACTCTCTCTACTGCCTGTTGCAAGCCCTTCGTAATATCTTTATGAAGCGCCTCCTGCATTGTGCGCATTTGGTCTTCCTGCCGGCGCGCCTGTTCCTCCTGGCGTAGAACCTGTTCCCTCATCATGCGAGCCTGTTCATCCTGCCGGCGAGCCTGTTCCTCCTGGCGGCGAGCTTGCTCCTCTTTCATTGCGCGCAGTTCGTGAACCTGTTCCTCCTGCCGGCGAGCCTGCGCCTCCTGCATCGTGCGCATTTGTTCCTCCTGCCGGCGAGCCTGCGCCTCCTGCATCGTGCGCATTTGTTCCTCCTGCCGGCGAGCCTGCGCCTCCTGCATCGTGCGCATTTGTTCCTCCTGCCGGCGAGCCTGGTCCTCCATCATGCGCTGGATTTGATAGAGGAAATTTCCTGGGTTCTGCTCTGGAGTGCGCTGCACTTCACCCCCCTCAGGTCTTCTCTCCGGGGTTCGCTGCACCTCAGTAACAGGGGCCGCACCTTCCTGCCGCGCCTCCGACATGGCCCGGGTGGTGACACCCTTTAGCTCCTTTGGCACCAGCGGCATCTTACTCCAATCCCACTTCTGACACCAAATGTTACGAGCTACGGGTTCCGGGATTGGAGTGAAACGCTAAGTCCAATTTTACAGAGTTTATTTGGGATACACTTACAAACGGTCCACCTCGCAGAGGTTCCCCTATACGGTTCACTTCACCGGGTCCTCCTCGCAGGGATTCCCCGTGCACCACTTACTGTCACTGTCCACAGTCCACTACGTCACTACTGTGACGACACGACACGCGTCACGGCTATGACGTCACGACCTACGACACTATGACGTCACGCACTACACTGACACTATGACGTCACGTACTACACCGACACTATGACGTCACGCACTACACTGACACTAGTCTACTCACTGTTCCACTCTTAGCACTTTTCTCTTCACTAGTACTTTTCCACTTTCACTTTTCTTCCTTTTGTTTCGCACTGTTCACTGTTAAATCAAATACTGCCGCCAGTCGAAATTCGCCGCCTTTTTATATCCCGCAGAACATTCCGGAATACCCTTTTTTCGATCTTCTTTTCTTTACTCGATTGTTTTCCTCCAGATAGTTCTAACCCCGCGTTCCTTTTTCGAAACCGATCGAAGACACGCCCACTTTTCTGATTCTTTTCAAATATTCGTAATTTCGCCTCCTTTCTCGAAGTTCCTAGACACGTTCACCTTTTGTCCCTTTTTAAATATTCCTTCTCTCTCTTCCTTCTAGAACATTTCTAAAAACACAAAAATCTAGAAATATTTTTGGCGCGGATCGGATTCGAACCGTCACCCCCAGCATGGGAGGCGGAACCTTAGACCGTAGGACCACGGCGATTGTTAATGAGCCGGCCGAATTTTCGAATGCCTTCTTTACGTTTGACGTTTGACAGCGGCCGTAACATTACTTTTGAAAAAATTATTAAAATCGGTTTAGTTTTGGAGGAGGAAACAGGGGAATACGGAACGCTGATTTCGTAGATTTTTTTGTATATAAAATCGGTCCGAGCTGCAGTTGTCTCTTTCGCACTCTAGTCGGTGGGGTGTATGGGTGGGGTGGATCTATAAATACGTATACTGTCGGAAAAGTGACCTATTCTCCAAATTAGCATTTCAGCCCGCCTATCCTCTTAAGTTTATTCCTTGTATAGTAAACGAGTACTGTGAAGCTAGCATAGCATTATTTCTCTTCCATTTGGCGCGTAGAGCGACCTTAGAGACTACGACTATGGTATGGATGAGTTACGCGTGTAATTCTATTAACAAACTTACCAACTACCAACTTACTTACTAACTTACTTTTCTGCCACTTTTGGCAGGGGACGAGGTTGCATGAAATCCGCAATTTTGAATTTTATTCCATTACTTTAGATTCTAAGTTTGATTGTGAAAATAGTCTCGTGTGAACCCCAAACGAGACTAGTTTGAAGTTATGTTCCGCAACTATAGGCAGTCTCGTTAAGTGATAACTGATAACTTGATAAGGTATAAATATGTAGAGACAGGAATACGCCATTGCCTACATTCTACATTCATGCCAAGCTTTCTACCCAGCGGGGGTGAGATTAAAATTGGGGGCAAGGAGTGTCCGTACAGTTTATATTACTGGATATTCTTTCTTTTACTGAGCCGTTACTATAGTCTATACCATAGAGAAAATAACGCGCTCCCCTGGGGTAGAGATGTTGTATCGAACTGTGCACAGATACTCAACTGGGCCTGACGTCATATCATACACATCTAGCGGGAAGTATAGCGTATTTAAATGTTAACCCTCCCCTCACCCGTTTTTCACCCCCTTTGTTGGCGACAACATTTTCTATAGAAACAAGCCGATATGCCATCTCTTCGTACTCTATGGTCTATACTCTATAAATGTTAACTCATAATTTATTGCACGTAAGAAATAAATTATCGAAAGAAATAATAAAAATCTCTTCTACGGAATTGGAAATAAGGATCAGAGTCAGTTACCGAATCACAAAAGTATTTATTTATAGTACTTATTTATAGTATACTTCATTCCAAAGGTACCCTTGTAATGATCATAAAACTCAGTCGCGATTTAGCAATACGTCATTTGTGTTACCATTTCTTTGGAGAAAGTTATTATTTTCTTGTACCACGGAAAGCACTTTAGGACAAAGGTTCTCAAACTTTTTAACGTACCTACTTGTTTACTGTGGAACAGATCAGCTGCGTATAGAATCTTAAAAGGACGAGAAAGCGGCGTTTAAAACGAGTAATTTAGACAAAGAGTTCTAAAATGAAACATCATTAGGATCATTAGGAAATATTTACATTTACAGTTTGAGAATATACGAGTAGGTAGTTTAATATTTTTTCTGCTTATCTAGCGGATGCTACCTATAATAATTTAGCGACGAAATAGCTACAAGTCTTATTCAGGTGTCTCGTGTATTCTTAATTATTTATCTTGTCACCGTAATACTAGTCTAGAATCAGGTTGCTGATTATCTAAATAGTATAATGATTTTAATGCTTTGTTGCAAATTTTCATAGTTGTAAAGCTATTAGTGATGACTTAAACTTCACTTCACTTCTTGTTACACTGAAAAAGTGAGCGGGTACTGAGAGGATTCAGCAGATATATTTAGAGTGATTTTTAACAGCAGTAATACGCGTCCTACCACAGTTTGAGGGCCTCTGCTTTAGTACAATGTATTTTGTGGCAAGTTGGAAGAGAGGTATAAAATACCGCCGCGGGCTGTAGGTTGCGCTCGTCACGGCCCGTTTCGATTTACTCCCCATTTGGGGTACCGATTGGGAATTTACCCTCCATGAATCTGAAACTATGTGGTTGTTTAGTCTAGGAAAAAATGGGAGGTTAAAACAGCTTCGGATTTTTTTGCGCGTAGAGAAGGCTGCAATAACAGAAGATTACGTTTTAAAATAATCTAGCGATTTATTCTATTATCGACAGCTCATTGGCTCATTCCCTGCTGTGCTGAGGGTCGCGGGTTCAAATTCCGTAAGGTGTAAATATTTGTATAATTATTATGAATGTTTGTTCCCGAATCATGGATGTTTGTATGTATTCTATATCGTTGTTTACTCATCATTCTACAAGGTCAATAATAGCTAGATTCTGGTACTAAATAATACAGGGTGTAAAAAAACACCCTAGTAATACTTAAGGGGGTGCTTCAGACCATCAAACAAAAAAAAAATCCGCTCTTTCATACAAAACTACAGTACCGTCTCGACTCAAATGTATGGGACGATAGACTTTTAAATTTTTTCTCGACGTTGGCTCCATAGTGAAAATTGTTCAGAATGATGGTCTGAAGCACCCCCTTAAGTATTACTAGGGTGTTTTATTACACCCTGTATGTGTGACAATGTCCCAAGATATTTATTTGTTCAACTGAAATGTTATAGCTTAGTATATTAAATTAACGTTGCAAGATTTGATAGGGAAGCAAAAAGTTCGCGGTAGCTTAGATGGTTTTAGGAACACCAAAAATTGTTAGGAGCGTTCACTATATTCTGCAGTTTACCTACATTGGTAAATGTAGTATGAACGCAGAGCCAGGAGGCTCATTGGCGACAGTAAGCTGGTGGAGACCAAGCTTCATAGCCTAGCGCACCGCCGCAGAGTAGCCTGCTTGTCGATCTTCTACAGATTGTACTTCGGTGAGTGTGCCCAAGAGCTACATGAGCCCATTCCACCTTCCCCTACTATCGGACTTCCAGACGCACCGCGGGATACTTCTTGGTTGACATCCCGCGTATCCGCACTAAGCGCCTTTCTGAATCTTTTATAATGCGCACATCCAAGGAGTAGCGTGCCTTACCTGCGTCTGTATTTCCGAGCGCTTACAACCCGAATTTAAAGTTCTTCTGGGTAAGCTCGCTACATCTACGACCCCATCTTCGTCCTGAGGACTGGATTGAGGTCAAGAGTAATCAGAAGCCATGTTCCTCCTTAGAGACTCCTATCCTAGGGAAGAGTGCCATTTCTCTGTGGTCCTATCTCATTTCCTGCCTTTCCCGACAAGACATTAAGTTTTGCACGCGAATAGTGCTGCCGCTGCTTATCGAACGTACAATCAAGAGGACATCAAGCTTTACACTTGCAGTCCGATTGTAACGCTTATGGCGCACTAAATAGGAACGGTACATAGTCCAAAGTGTCTAGCTTGACGTGCTCTTGACTGTACAATCCGTTTGGCTGGCAAAACATAAAATGGTATGCCATCGACTCGAGACATAAAGTAAGATTTTAAATAACATCAACTATCAAATATGGAACATAACCAGAACCAGATAACCAGATACGGAACCAGATGGAAGGGTACCAGTTTTTTTCTAGGTCGATTTAGTATTGCTCCTGGTCGATTTCGGCCACGGCGACTGCTTCAACTCTGTTGTTGGCGTTGATAAGCTCTCATGTGGCTAACATAGCCAATCTTCTTAGAGAAGATCCTCGTACATAGCGGGCACGTGAGCACGTAGATTTCATAGTGATATTGTATAGCTGCTGGTGGTCGGGCTTTCGATTCATCTTGATTTAGTAGTTAGCGACCGTGGTGGTTCATTGGCGAGTAACATTGGTTGGTCCTGCCGTGAAGGAGGTGATGCTGTGATTCCCTTCCAAGCGGACTCGTACCAATGAGTTTTTCAAAATTTATGTACGATTGGTTTGCCGTACCGTGGATCGTACCAACACAGCAGGTACGATTTTTAACACCATGGGCTTTTCGGTGAATGAAAGAAAACATAGTGAAGAAACCTGCATGCTTCAATTTTGAGGCATTTATTGTACCCACTGTCCATTTTACGTGGCGATGGGCTCACTCCCCGTCACACTGGACAGAGTTTCGGTATTACGAGTAAAACGTGAATGTTCTGAGGTTTCAGAATATCTCTGACACTGGGAATATGACCATATGCTTAATTTAGTAGTTTGTAATCGGATGACAAACAACATTCATGCAAAATTACTCATCATTGATTGAGTTCCTGTCACCCTACCTTTATTCCCCTACTATAAATACAGTGGAAGCTAATTATAAATTAATAAAGCGATTTCGCTCGCGGCGCTTGAACCCGTGATTTGTCGCTCGCTCGCTTACAAACCGCGAGTGTAACAATTGATCCCCTCTGTAACCGATACGAGGCAATGGGCCGATTCGCGGAAATTTTAGTGGTAGGGGTGAATATGTAGGGGTTATCGATGTTTGTATATAAATGGGCTTCATACTTCGATCGATAAGAAACTAGGAGCACAATCTCTTGTAAAATCTTAGCAAATCTTTGTCTACTGTCAGCATCATGGGGCGATATTCATTCAGATTTTCGTACAATTTTGATTCTGTTATTTTTAGAGTGCTGTTTTCGTATATTTTTTTTTTTTTAATAATTTTATTCATCATAAAAACAATACATATCTAATGTTTTATTAGTGATCGATGGTTATACGTAGGTGGAATAAAATTGAAAAATGTATAAAGCTTTTCTCTCATATCTATTACATTATGCACTTACAAAGGTACCTACTGAAAACATTAAAAAAATTCCATACATTATAAACTTCGATGTAATTCCTTTCTATGGGTAGTCTGTCTCCTAATAAATACGAGTCATTGCCATTATATCTTTTTTGTGTGATTGAAATAAATTATTTACTTTTCCATGTAATGGAAGTTAATTACATTACACCAACATTTATAAGTAATTATTGTTTCTGTGATAACTTGAACAGCGCCTAACGAATTCTTTCTGTCAAGGTAAACACTGCATTGAAAATGAAATGAACCTGATTTATCTATTATTAAAAATAATGTTACCGTCAATTATTGGGATGACTGACCAGTAAAGGTATAAAGATACATCTTTTGTCTCCTCTGACCTTACCTCCCAGCACTTTAACCTCGAAGTCATCGATTTGATACTATTAACCAATAGAAAGTCCCACCATAATTAATATACCCGTTTCATCAAACCTTCGAAACTATAATTAAATATCGATAATATTCAATACAACCCTAAAGTCGTGAAACTTTGGGTTACTGCGGGGGTGGAATGCATAATCATCCCGTTGTTGCCAAACTGGGGTGACTGGGGTGACGTGAAACTGCGACGTTGCCAGATTTCTTCAACCTTTTAATTTTGCATGGGCTCAGCACAGATTATACTAATGTCTGGTGGAAGGTCTCATGTCGAAGATCCTTAGGTATACGTTGTAAGGACGAGTATGGCGTGATTCTGGGGTCTTGTTAATGTGGAAACATTAAAGTTTGAAATGTTAACAGCTGTAGTAAAGGAGATTAACGCTGTGCTGTAATCTTAGTGATGGTTCTTTGCCTTTGGAAGTACTGTTTGTAAATTGTGTGAAGGTAAACATTAGATTTTAAGGTAAGTAAATAAAGAATGAAAAGAAAAATTATATGCGAGCGTTTCATCTTTCTCGGACGATCGACACCGAAGTGATAACATGGCTATTTATTTTAATTTAATTATATTGTTAATTTAATTTAATTAGGTACTAAGTCTTTTATATTCAATTTTTTTAAAGTAAATAAACAAAAAAAAAAGAAGACGAGACGATAAGTGACTTAAAAGTTATAAATCTGTCGGAATGTTTTTTTTGTGTTTATTTGTGATGTTGATAAGAATACAGGGTGAAAATTTAAATGTGTTAAATATTAAAGGGGGTGCTTCAGACCCTGAACAACTTGGGACATCGAAACCGTGAAAAAAAAAACAGCTTTTCAACGGCTACTCGGCCATGATGTATGCAAGATTTGTTTGTGACACGTGTACATTGTGTTTGTCTTGTCATGCGATCTCATAAAATTCTTTAGAGTACTTCAATCTTCTACGAAGCTCGCAAAGTGTTTCGCCAAAAAAAAATAGCATTTTGTTTTTTTACGAGTAATTTGAACCCTTAATGACTGAATGAACTTTAAATTAAAAAAGTTTATGAGTTTCATTTCTTTTGAGAATTAAAATATCAAATACGCAAGACTGTTTAGAAATTAAGTTACGTTTATTATTTTTTCGTTTAGCTTAAATGTTCTTAAGTGTTTCAATTATAACATAAAAAAGAAATATAATTATGATACAAGACATTTCACCCACTGATAAGAATTAATATGATTATCAGTTTATGACATAGCTTATTATTTGACCAACCAATGGTGTTTAAGTTACCTGGTAGGTACCTGACCTGGCTATGGCAAGGTCAATCACCTATCAGGTTAACATGACTGACAAGCTGGGTAAAAACTTACAATGGGCAGATCTTTACTTCGTTGAGGTTTATCTCAAAACGTACCTTTTCCGAAATGACTTTTTACTATGTCCCTTTACCAAAATTCCGAAAAAGGACAGTCTAGGAAAGAAGCGTTTTTGGAAAAGGATAATCTAGGAAAGGGACATTCTAGGAATGTAATATATTGGTAGAGATATGAAGGGAAAGGAACATTTTGAACCAGGCTTAACCTGCTTAACCAGGCAACCTTAACGCTTTATTTGTGATCGAAGCTATGAATATGTAAAACGATATTGTCGCTATTTTATAGTTTTTGTCGCTGAATATATTTCAGCCGCGAATCTATTATCCACCACAGTCACCTTTTCCCCTTGTAATAAAGCACACATTGGCTTGACTATTACACTAAACTGACTGCTCCCTAGGCAATACTCGCAAACAGTGACAACTACAAATTGCATTTTGAACTCCCTTGTTGATTGGTCATCGGTAGTACGTTCCTGTTACTATGTCCTACAAATCAAGCCATTTTCGTTCATGTAGCATTGAAATAAGAGTTACGTGGAGAGATTTCGTTTATCGAATTACTGTAGCAACGCAGGGGACCCGTGAAACATCGGACGTGCATGTCCCGTTGCACTTATAATCGTGTTTGCATATTAAACCAGTAGACAGGCCGTGATTACTTTATTGATTTTACGTTTCGTTCGGTTTGATTATGGCCTCTTAACTATAGATAGAGTATAGCTCTAGATGACCCTAGATAAGCACCACGCTTGCGTCGCTAAAAGGGAAACGTCAAAATTGATTCATCGAATCTTGATCGAATCGAATTGTTACTCAAAATGGTCAGAAAATGACGTCAGATCAATATGAATCTTACTAGGACCAAGTATCAACAACGTCCCTGGAATCTAAGAGCAAGGATCTCCTTTATTCTAAACCATAGAGACCGCATCAATTTTTTTTTTTTTATTATCTATGGGTTTGCTCATGACCTCAATCCAGTCCTCAGGACGAAGATGGGGTCGTAGATGTAGCGAGCTTACCCAGAAGATGCCTATTTACGATTGTAGTTAGTCTCTTTTGTCTTATGACGTACTTTTAATAGTGGAAGGAGACGGAAATATACAGGGTGAAATTGATATCATTAGCATCCTTTTAAACTAAGAGTCTACCCATCAAACTGAACAACTTTTACTATGGGAGCAAACCAATCGGAGCAACTAAAAAATCTGCTGTCCCATACTAAACTGCATTGCCTACTCGACTCAAATGTATGCAACAGCTGATTTTTTTTTGCTCCGATCGTTTTGCTCCCATAATAAAAGTTGTTCAGTTTGATGGGTAGACTCTTAGTTTAAAAGGATGCCAATGATATCAATTTCACCCTGTAGATCTTTGTTTATGCGGCTGTCCACTTTTCACGTGTCACTTTTGTGCTAGTGTGTGAAAAGCTACGAATAAGAATAACTATAATTTTTGGCACCTAATGAAAAATGAAATTTTATATGAGTTTTGGCGGCAAGGTGTAGTTTTTAAAGAACAAAATTAGAACACGGTGTAGTTTTTTTGGTGCCACTTTTTGAGCTTGATTTACATTTCTATACATTCTTATTCGTAGGTGAAAAGTGATTGTAAACATAAGGGCAGTTGTGACTTTGGTCTAATTGGTCTCTTTTGTGACTACTTGACACCACACACTCAAACACAAACGTCAAAAAAGTGGACATTCTTGCAATGGTATGGCTCCCTCTATGCCTTTAAAATAAAGGAAATCCTTGCTCTTAGCTCCTTATTAATCCTTGCTTAATCCTTACAGATTCTTCATTCTACACAATATAACATAATTATTAAAAATTACAGTAGTAACTCCTTTCGGACTATCACGTTATTTTTATTGACTTCATAAAAGTAAAGCAGAAAACCTACTTTCAGACCAACACCAGACAAACAGCTAAAATTCTTTACAAATTAGTATAATCAGTACAATAAATCAAGTGAAACGCGTTGCCTAACGGAGGTAGTCTCGGCATGTTTCTATTTATAGCATCCATCAGTGGCAATGTTTTCTGATTACATCTATTTCTTCTTTAATAACGTTAAATGGACACGCAATGCGAGTTTTTCAACGAATTTCAATTAGAATACGAATAGACTAGACTCTAGGTATATTGGGGGCACGTAAAGGTCTCTTGTCCTAGTCTATGCCATTAATTAGATGATACCTTTTCCCTTAGTTGCCACATACGACCAAAAGTCGCGTGAAGAAGTGTGGTAGTCCATTATACACACGGATCTTTGCCTGTAGGTTAATTTTATATTTATCCAAAGTACCTATACAACGTGTTAATAAATTAGCGCAAAACCTCGTACACCCCAACTGATTTATAATAAAATAATTAGATTGAAACAATAATTTCATTATTTTGATACTTAAAATTTAAAGTTATTGGCATTTTAATTTTTGAGGCCAAAATGATTCGTTATCATTTCAGCAATGAATGAAAGCGCTAATGTACTCATGGATACATTTTAATAATCTTGTTTTGATAGTAAGTTAGGTGAGTGTGCCCGTGCGGTGGGTCGACATCGGGTTCCAAAAAAAAATTTTTTTTCATACAAATTATTTAATATTTTGGAAAAAATGTCCTATGTTGAAACCATGATAATTCGATTCTGCTCTCGATTCTAAACAAACTACTTTCTAGTTTTGCGTTGTCAGTTTTCATAGTTTAATGGTAGGTTTAATGTTGATCATAAAATCGACTAGGATATCCCCAAATGCAATCCCCTTGGGGAAAAACCGATAAACAGCTGGTCATCAATAATATACAGATAAAATAATACAACTCCATACAAGTAACATTTGTCGTAGCGCTTGGCCTTGCCCGGGTATCGATCCCGCACTCGCTATGCGGTTGCCGCACTATTGGCACGCACGTACGGTTACGTATTGTTTCTACACTGCTGTACAATGTTCCTATACATAATCACGCTCGTTGTTCTTAATGTGGAGATCAGAGCCTCAGACACAACTTAAACACTTCATACAAACGGGCTCGCATTGACAAGAAGGGGCTAGCACATGTATGCGTGGGAATGAGAGAGGATTAAACCACTGCTTACTGTCGTCATAGTGTAATAAAAACTAATAGTGCCACAGGCCAATCGTGCGGGGTGTGCGGGGACCGGGAAGAGCGCGTCCCGCCCCCCGCTGCCTCCGCGCGTACCCTAACAGCGAATTCAATTAGGGTACGCTCGTCCCCCGATGCACACCGCGCGGGCGTAGACCCGCCACGACCGCTGAGCTTTACCACTATAAATTTTATGAGACTATTGCTGTCGCCCACGCCTACCACCAAGAGGGGGTGAGGTCAAAATTGGTGGGGGGGGGGGGGGCAGGGAGTATCTGCACTGTAGGTAGGTAGTATGTAGTCAGTACTCTTTCTTATACTGCTGTGCCTCAGGTTTAAAGCAAAGAGCCGAAGCTATTTTTGACAGCATTTTCGTGGGCTAGCAAGTTGTTATGAATGTTTCGTATACAGGTGGGGAACACAAAAGGGTCAAAATATTACCAAAAAATACACTTAAAATCTTAGCGTAGATCATGTACATTACATTAGTTTTTATTTCACTTCAATACATGCAGTATTTCCGAAGTTATGACGACGAGAAGTTTAAGCGCTTTTTAAAATTTCCGAGTTTACGCGCGCTCACGCTTTGACGTCACACCCCCGCTCAGCCCCACAGCGCGGCGCTCGGTCCGGTGCATTTTGTTTCGTTTGTTCGTCAAAAATTCGTTTAATTTCGTTTATACCTAATAGTGTGCTTGTATTTCAAGGAAATAATACTTTTACATTAATTTTATAACCGATTACACTAAAGTAAACCGTGTGGTGTGTAGAATGGATGAAGGTTTTCAAAAAGGTCAGTCGGACAATCTGCCAAGAGTGGATAGTTTGATGGTGGCACGATATTTTATGAAGAATAAGGATTTTACGGCTGCCGAAATAATAATCATCATCAGCCTATAAACGTCCCACTGCAGGGCACAGGCCTACCCTCAAGGAGGGTGTATGGGCATTAGTCCACCACGCGTGCCCAATGCGGGTTGGTAGACTTCACATACAAATCAGAATATCTTCTTCAGTGTATGCAGGTTTCCTCACGATGTTTTCCTTCACCGTTTGAGAGCAGTCGGTTTTACGTACATAAGTTAGAAAAACTCATTGGTACATGGCATGTTGTCCGTGCGGATTTGAACCTGGACCCCCATCATTGGGTGTCCATACCTCTCCGCAACGCGCCACCGACGCTCCCACTAAACTGCAATGCCTACTCGACTCAAATGTATGCAACAGCAGATTTTTTTTTGCTTTGATCGGTTTGCTCCCATAGTAAAAGTTGTTCAGTTTGATGGGTAGACTCTTAGTTTAAAAGGATGCCAATGATATCAATTTCACCCTGTAGATACAAACATCCATGACTCGGGTACAAATATTCATATTCATCATACAAATATATGTCCCTTACGGGATTCGAACCCGCGACCCTCGGCACAGCAGGCAGGTTCCGACTGTGGTACCGGTCTGTCAAATTCGCGGAATAAAGATGAAAAGGTGCGTATGTTTTATGTAAGCATTACCTACTAGGTAGGTAGGTAGTTGTTCAAGCTTAATCCTTCCTTAAAGTGTGTCTGTGTGTTTTATTTAGGACCTACATTATGGACAACGATTTAAAAAATCTAGGTAGGTACTCGCAATCGCAATCCACATCTTGCACGTAAGAGGTTGTTGTTGTTGATGATTATTTGTGTTTTATTAGTTTAAAAACATCGAAATGGTCTTCACAGCAGTGCGCTTTAGTTTTAGGCCCTATTGCATCTACTCTTTTTATGGCCGTCATCCACTTCTTTCTCATTTTTGGGTCCTCAGGCACATAAAAAAAGAGTTTATCGGGTGTTTTCACAGTTGAATTGAAACACTGAGACACAATACAATACTTTTTTCCATTTTCGCTGAAGAGAACTCGATGTTTACTGCACAGCAGCGAGCGTACGAGAGCGCGACTGACGAATGACCGGGGGTGTGACGTCATCGGCTAGTGGGCGCCCGCCCGCGATTTTAAAAACCTTCGTCCGGAAATACGCAATTTGATCGTTAATATCTCAGCCATTTTTGAAGATATAAAAAAAGTAAAAACACAGTTTTTTTCGTAATTTTTTGAAGATTTATTTGACATGTAAAGTGAAAAACGTTTGTCAGACCCATTGGTGATTTTTACAATCGTCCATTGATTGTACCCATGACACTGAACAACTTTCTCTAAGAAACCTATCTACACTAATATTATAAAGAGGAAATATTTGATTGTTTGTTTTGTATTGAATAGGCTTCGAAATAGGCTTCGGACCAATCTGAATAATTCTTTCACCATTAGAATGCTACATTATCCGTGGTGAATAAAGGTAATAAAAAAAACGGCCAAGTGTGTGTCGGGAAAAAAGGGACATTGCAACGCATGCCACGCAACAGCTAGTAAGAAATGAACAAAAAAATGACTTTCCATATTAAATGCAATCAGCTGATCGAACTTTTGAATCAAAAGTTGAATTTTCACCAAACTACCATACCGTCCATACTATACTTCCCTAAACCACTTGTATCCCCTCTCTATATTTACATATCTTTCAGCAAAGAATTGAGCTTTCATTCACAGTTTCAAAGCCGGCGCTAAAGCAAACAGTCTTCAGGGAAATTGTGTTTGTTCTCATAAACTGTATGGGAGGGAGAGAGATGGCTATGTTTTTCGGCGTTTTGCTTTTATAGGGTTTTGCTCAGAGGAAAGATATCTTTATTCTAAAGCCGCATTCATTTACGATTTTAGTTAATCTCTTTTGTCTTGTGACGTATCTTTAATAGTAGAAGGAGACGAAGCTATAGATATTTGTTTATGCGGCTGTCCACTTTTTTTTTGTGCTAGTGTGTGTGTGTGTACATAGTGACCGTAGATATTAGGGCAGTTATCACTTTGGTCTAGAAGGTCTAGTTGGTCTCTTTTGTCCATACTACTTGACATCACACACTCAAACACAAACGTCAAAAAAGTAGACATTCTTGCAATGGTATGGCTCCCTCTATGCCTTTAGGTATAATCTCTTTAGGGTTTTGTTTTGTATGAAACAGTTGAAATTTTTTCAAATGATATACAATAGCTGTTTTTGTTTGCAACTTAGATGTTGACTCTACAGGGTGAAATTGATATCACTAGCATCCTTTTATACTCAAGTCTACCCATCAAACTGAACAACTTTTACTATGGGAGCAAAAAAAAACTGCTGTTAGTAGTAGTAGTTGTGTAGGCATTATTATATAGGCTGAATTAACGATCAGTTTAGTATGGAACAGCAGACTTTTTTGTTGCTCCGATCGGTTAGCTCCCATAGTAAAAGTTGTTCAGTTTGATGGGTAGACTCTTAGTTTAAAAGGATGCTAGTGAAAGTTGTTCAGTTTGATGATCTCGTTACCATAAAGTTATAAAAAAACACCTCGTATAATTAATCATTCCAGATTTTTATAATATAGCAAGTCATTAATTTGCTACGTCGCTACGAGCTACGGCGTAGTAACGTAGCAAAGACGACACTAAAAAAATGTCAGTAATCAGTGAAACGTAAAAACGGTACGTCAAAACCGTACTGATCCCTGCTCCTATAAATCCGAGGGACCTTGTCAGGGCGAAGCTGGAATGACATGCCATTTAGGACGGGTATTATGAGCAATGCCCGCGGTTATATGGAGAGAAATGTTACAGTTACGTCTCAGAACGAGTATAGTTCCCAACCTACCTACTATACACCGCAATTTTTTTATTACTAGAAAAAAATTTAAGGGTGTATTCAGATAATGAAACTAAACAACTTTCCCTGAGGAACATGGGTCGGAGAACGAGATTTTTTTTTAGACCTATAGGTAATTTTACACCCTGCATAAAGTTACCCAAAATGTTTTTTTTGTTGAAAATGTCCCTTTCGCACATTGACTTACCAACTACTGGACGAAGGGTCCGCGCTCAAAAGTGCCCAAATCAAAAGTGCACCAAAACGTAAAAAGAGAACTAATTACGCTACAGTCTTCGTTTGATCGGCTGAATACGCGCACGCCCGGGCACGAGCGCCTTGCCCCGATCAGGATGGAAAAGAATTTCAGCATTTTCAATGTTTTTGGTTGGTTATACTACACGTACTTAGGTTTGTGCAGTTTAGTCTTGGACACTTTTTTTTCTCGAAAATTTTGGACTAGACCTGGCGTTCATAGTATTCTACGTCAATTCTTTGGCATAATGACTATCCCAAAATGTCCCCACCCCAAGGTTCAAAATGTATCTTTGGTTCAAAATTCCTTTTCCAAAATGTCCCTTGACCAAAGTGTCCCTAATGACTAATAATAGCATGAAACCATTCATCAAAGAACAAACAACCTCACTTATTAAGCTCCAGAACACAATTACACAATTACAAAACAACAATATTGTACCTGTCACTTCCCCCTCCCCCTCCCCCCTCCGACCGTCCGCGTCCCCCCACTCATCCCCCGTATAAATTATAATAATGATCTCAATAAGAAGTTAACGAGGCCCTGTGCCGGTTTTATTTCACCGTCATCCAGTTTGAGAGGTCCCGACATTATACGGATACGTTACTTGTGTACATTTTGTTTTAGGACGGCAGGGCTAGTATAGTAAATAAATAAATAAATGATAAATAACGCTCACAATACATTGTAATGATCCCAAGTAAGCCTCAGGCTTTTTTGTTATGGGAATCATACAACAACGGCACAAACTTAGTAGCTTTTAGGCGTCCGGTTCTAGCCAGATATTTCCGGCTTTTTACGGTTCTGACTGGCCGAATTCATACTAGGTTATTTTGGAAACACTTTGCAAATCAGGATTGGTCCGGACCGTCAAAATGAACAACTTTTACTATGGGAACAAATTGAAATCGCGAAAAAAATCTGCTATTCCGTAATAAACTGCAATGCCTACTCGACTAAAATTTATGAAACGGCAGATTTTTTTTACACTTTCACGTTAGCTCCCATAGAAATAGTTGTTCAGTTTGGAACTATAGTAATTATAGTACTCTATGGTTTGAAGGTCCACAAACCACCCCTGCAAAGAATTTTGGCGGCTGGCCCTGTAATTTGAGACCCAGACTTAGAGGGCCCGTACATGAATGAACCATAGTAATACGTGTAGAGTGAAACAAAACTAAGAAAAAAGTAAATTGGTTGTAACCTGTAAAAGTTGGGGGAAAGGTATTCTCCTTATGATACTCTTTGTAGCAAGTGTGTGAAAGTCATAATCTTTCTTATTAGATAGTCCATTCAATCTTCTACGGATTCATTATGTTTATTTTAATGAAAATTCACGATAACCGTATAATATTATGATAATGGAAGAAAACTAAATCACGAACTATCAGTTCAACCAAGCCAAATGCGTTCCGTAACGACCAAAAATACCTCAGTGATAATATTAGATGAAAATACCTGTCGTGGTAGCGTTTTGCTACTACTTTTTAAATGATTTGTCCGTTTTACTAGTAATTTCTACTTTTGAATCCGGACTTCTGGAGATGTGGAAATGTTTTTTAAAAATGCCTTAATTTTTTCTGTTTATAAAAATTATGACCGCCTTCCTGAAGACCTTTTAGTTTTCGTAAAAAATGGCTGGGTCCAAATCTGCCAATCTTCTTTCTGAAATTTCATGAAAGTGTTTAAAAATCACCAAATGTTTACAAGCCCTGTAAGGCTTTTCTTTGGCTTTTTGTCAATGAAATTGCATGAACTATGTAAGATTTATTAGCTTCAGAACGAGTGAGGCAAATGGGAATGTAGCGAATCGCTTGGCTTCACCGATTTTGATGTAAATTTTTATAGTCGATTTTGACTCCATAGTGAACCACCTTGAAACCACCCCTTTAAATATTACTAGTTTACAATAACCGCCCCACCGTTATCCTTTTATGGTGATCAGAAACCAATGGTCAGTCAACCGTCGGCACGAGAAAGAGTACAAAGCGATTTTCGTAATTCGAGACCATTTTCGAATACGCACATCTACTCTATCGCAGTTTATCTACACTGGTTGTGTTTGATCTCGACCTAATCACACTAGTAGCATATTTATTCCATGAGGAAAACCCAGATGAAACAATGCTCAAATATCTCTCTTTTGTAAATTGAGTGAAACCGTGAGCATGAGCCAGCGTAGCAACGCGAACTTCAAACAGTTATCCGGTTCATTTGAGAAGCACACAAGCTACACGCCCCAGTGAAAGTTTAGTGTGCCCACCGAATTTACCCGGCTTAATTCCTTATGCCTCGTACGAGCGTGTAAACCTTGGAGCATAGTGTAATCCTTCCTCTTGTTTTTGTTGGTTAAAGTTATAGGCTTTATAGACCGAGATCCAACAGTAAAATTATGCACCTATTTCTTTTTTGAACGAAATGTGATTCTGGTGTATGTTTACACAGGGGTTAATTTATCGCCGCCAAGTTGCCTTAGAAAAATCTTGCCGCAAATACCTTTTCCATTATGGTATAACTTTTACAACTTATCTGTTTGGGAAGTAAATAAGGTGCCATTGGAAGGAGACATTTTTGAACCTAGCAACCCTATAGTTGCGGCAGATTGAGAGATGGCAACCCTAGTTTTTCCAGTACTTTCGATCAGTCTCCTGCCAGTGGCACCTCATTCACTTCCATCGTTAAATTGACCCCTGTGTAAACATACACTAGAATCACATTTCGTAAGAAATAGGTGCATAATTTTACGGTCGGATTTCGGACTATTAGGATCTTACCTGCAGGGAAAGAATTGTGCAAGAGAGTAGAGTAGGCCATACTCGACCTACCGGCCCCAGTGTTTATTGGTGAAAGCCTGTGACCTGCAGGGCTATTCCATTCTCTGAATTTAATTGACTAAATATTAAGAAGCAGAATCACTAAGAACTGCCAAAAAACGCCATGTCAATTTAATACCGATTTTATCGGGTAGTTACACAATAAGATCCCGTATCAGCATTTTGAATTACAGAGATTTGTGTCACTTATTCTTGGAACCCCTTTAGTGACGCGACGTCCAAGATGTGTCGGATAGTTATCTTTCTGATAAATAAATTATATTTGCTATTCAGAATTGACCTGAAGAGGGCTATCACAGTCCAGTGGCGCCCTCATCACATTAAAAAAGATTTCTCAATAAACAAAGCCTACATTAAAAAAGTGTTCAACACGAACACTACTAAAGCCTTCAAGACATTGTTATACAATATTTTCATAGGTTCTAAACATTCCACTTTTAGACAATTTCGAATAAAAACAAAAGCGGCCGTTTTTTTTCTTTTTTCAAAATATATATGTTTAGACCTTTAAAAAACCTATAAAGTATTCTATGAAAATAGCTTGAAGGCTATTGTAGTGTTCGTGTTGAGCACTTTTTTAATTCAGGCTTTCTTTATTGAGAAATCTTTTTTAATGTGATGAGGGCGCCACTGGACTGTGATAGCCCTCTGAACACAAACAAAGAATACAGATATAAAAAAGGGCGAGCTTAGGACTGAAGAGATTTCTTTCAGTTTTTGAGTGTTTTCTTTTATTGAACATAATGCGTACATTTTATATAATTTTCTTTGTCTTGTTTCAGATGGCGTGCGAATTAGGTGGAATTTGAATAAACAAAATGACATGCAATTTATGGTGAGTGAAAAATTCTTCTTTAATAATATTTAATACCACTTTATCTAATTAGCTTTCTCTGTTTCATTGAATAAGTATTACGTAAACACGCAAGAAGAGAAACGGGCTTTGTGTACTTTGGTAAATATATTATAGAACTTAAACTCACGACCATAATTCCTTGCGGGGTGGCAAGAGACCTTGCCACAACTACCAACCATCTTCTGGAGCGTGCAATTCTAGCAAGGCTTACTTTTAGCCGTGCTTTTAACATATTAAAGGACATATTTGGACAAAATTCTATGTTTATTACAGGGTGTAACAAAACACCCTAGTAATACTTAAGGGGGTGCTTCAGACCTTCAAACTGAACAACTTTCACTATGGAGACAACATCGAGAAAAAATAAAAAATATCTGCTGTCCCATACAAAACTGTTGTACCGACTCGAGCAAAATGTATGGGACAGCTGTTTTTTTTTTTCGCGATTTCGAAGTTGGCTCCATAGTAAAAGTTGTTCAGTTTGATGGTCTGAAGCACCCCCTTAAGTATTACTAGGGTGTTTTGTTACACCCTGTATATGTATGACGCGGTTCGTGATAATATGTTCGTCACGGTACCTATGTCTCAATAAAAAGAACTTTCTAACTGACGCTGACTTTAAAACTTATTCGCACTTAAAAGAACATTAGGTACCTAATCCTAATTTGTTTCTTTTTTTGGCACGATTTGAGAGTAGGCAGGCATGTAATATTGTTTTTTATTATATGGCAATAAGATCTCTTTAAAACTTCGTGTGGAAACCTGAATGCATAAGTTTCAAGGCATATTTTGTACGCACGCACCGTCCATTACAAGTGACGATGGGCTCACTCCCCGAAGGATGTTCTGAGGTTTCAGACTGTCTCTGTCTACCCCCTCGGGGAATATAGTCGTGAGCATATGCATGCGTGCCGATCAAATGATGATCATGGTTTTTCGAAAGTCGTAATAGGTATCAATTTTAACAATGTAGTAATAGGGAATCGGACAAACCATATAGGTATAGTTTCTAGATCATCTCTACATAAAAGGCGGTCAGAAATTCTGCTACAACTTTAATCGGGAGCGAAATTAAAATAGCTTACACAATTTCTCGGCATTATTTTAAAAAATACATTACACAAATCTCTTTTAGCTTCTCTCTTGAAATAACCAGGTGAAATTAAATTTATCTCAGTTGAGAAATAAAATAACTGAAGTAAAGATGCCTCTCATTCAAGGTGTAGCCGGAGGCTGCGAAAAGATAACATGAAGCTTGTTTTGATGTTAGAACTGAAGGAAATTGTTAAGTTATCTTCTTTCATTTTTCTTTGAAATTCTCCACGAGATCGACATACCTTTGTGTTTTTATAGAACACTAATTCAGTTTATCAGTTCATTCAGTTTATTTATCTGTAATAATTATACCTAACGAACTTTCTTGTCTTCGGTGACTAGTGACCCGCCCCGACTTCGCACGGGTGCAATGCCGATATAAACCTTCCTCTTGAAACACTCTATCTATTAAAAAAAACCGGATCAAAATCCGTTGCGTAGTTTTAAAGATCTAAGCGTACATAGGAACAGACAGATAGGCAGCGGGAAGCGACTTTGTTTTATAGTATGTTGTGATAACTTGTAAGCTCGCAATAGCAACAGCAACGAACATTACCACTGAATTTGAACCATTGATTTTGTTTTGACTACCTATTTAGTAACACATTTATTTGAATATACAAATATACGTTAAAATAATGTAATTGCCCCCATTCAACTTGTCCCGAACTCTAGTGTCCTGTAAAAGCTTACAATACTGTAATCCGTATAATGAATAAAGTCTTAACCTCAAAAACGCCCCAATTCCCAAATCAGCGAAACTGAGAGAAATGCCCGACGTCGTGCCCGGGAGAAACGCTCATTTATCAACGAAGCCTTTAGGCCCGAATATTTATTTCTCTTTCAGCTAGTACTAGGAATGTTTTGCTGCTCCACATATCGGATATTCGAAGTCGAAGTACTATCAGTTTAAAATAACAATGTGCATGACCTCGCTCGCAAATGTGACGTCACTCAATCACAAGAACTTCACTCGAGTCAATCAAATGATTGTTTCCTTTACATAGAGTCTACATTCCTTTATCAACCGAGTGAAGTTATCGAACGGCCCTCCAAGGTCATGCACATTGTTATTTTAAACTGATAGTAATGTAGTTCTGCTATCACATGAGTACCCTCACAGCGACAAAACCTACACTTTGGTACATTGTAATCGATGCACTTGCTTGATTTCTGCCACTCTCGCGAGACGGCAACTTCGCATACATCGCGCACTGTACAAAGTAATAATAACGCTGGATCAAGCTTTATTAGTCGTGTAATGAATGTTTAGTGTGAAATTAATGTTTATGTTTATAAATGTTTATTAGATATACATTTTTACACTACCGTCTGGCAGTATACGTAATTAAGTGGTAGGAATTTATTTAAAGAAGTGATGTCACCAGTGATGTGTTGCCAACACAGATGTGTTGGAAGGGTCATTTTCCTCTGTAATGGTTTAATTACTTAATAACCAACAGTTGTAAATTTCTTTTATTCACGTATTATACCTATGTGTATTCTTGTATTCACTTTATATGGGACAAAACGAACTCACTCTCTGGTTTATAATATCTATGGCGTACCTTGTAAACTAAAATCAGCCCATCAAACTGAACAACATTTAATGTGAAAATCGCAAAAAAGAAATGTTTGTTCCACAGAAAATTTCCATAGCTACTTGACTCAAATGTATAAAATAGGTAGCTGGTTTTTTTTGCCATTGCAATATTTGTCCCATAGTGAAAGTTGTTCAGTTTGATGGTCTGAAGCTTTTTAATTTAATTTTACACCCTATATACAAGGTGTCCGTTAAATAGGTACTCCTTTTCCAGGTAGATACGGCTTGATTAGAAGTACGATAGAAAATTTAAAAGTAGGTAACATCATAAGAATTATGTGAATTTAACGTTTTAAAAAATAACTGCTGACTTAACCCAAAACTTTCCAACGAAACATGAGTATCTTGGATCTCAAGAATTCAAATCGATTTGCCAAGCCAGACTAAGTAACGGCTGACATAAATCAAGTAAAACAGAATACATGTTGATTCTAACTTGGGATATCGATCGTGCGCATTACAATTCCGCCCGCACCGCGACCAATCAAGATAACTGCGGGATAACCGACGATAGCCGCAGGCTTTGTTCACCTGCCGAGGGTAGCTAGTTAGGCCTTACATAGGTATACAAGGTCCTTCAGTAGCGTAGCGAGGGCGGGGAGGGGGAGGATGCCCCGGGCGACACTTTACTAGGGGCGGCAAATTCGGGAAAAATATAGATTGATTGATCCTGTCTATAATCAATTCTTAGGCTAGAGAAAATTCGAGCTCGCTCCGCTCTCTCTGAGTATCTTTTTCAATTACCGACACATAATCCTAAAGAATTGTGTCTTCTGACCACTGCTATGCTGATCCATAGCTTTTACTTTGTTACTTTGCACATGTTTTGTGTGTAAAAAGCTCAGAATTGCGATTTTTGAAAATCATACGAGCGACTTGGCAGTAGAAAACGTCAAAATTGTCAAAAATCGCACTTCTGGCTCCAACCTATTTGTATTGAGGAGAAAAGTCGAGGTCGCAACTAAAAGATGTCTGGCCACATCTTTTAGTTGCGACCTCGACCTCCGCTCGCTCCGTTATTTTTTGTGTAGGTCTTCATAAAGGGGGCGGCAAAATCGGTCTGTGCCCCGGGCGGCAGAAATCCATGATGTTAACCTAAAATGTTACATATTTTAAGGAGTGCTTAAGGCTATCAAACTGAACAACTCTTACTTTGGGACTGTGGGGAATTCGTGGTAGAAATAATATTAATTTAGTGACCAGAAATTGTGGCATTACAATATTGGTCCCGTAGTAAAAGTTGTTCAGTTTAGTGGTCTGAAGCACAACCTCTAGTATGCAATACATTTAAGTTTACACTTGTGATCTGTGGTTTACACTGTATAGTAACTCTTTAGATAATGAGGATCACAGCAACAGAATATCATATTGCTTTGAAGCTATTCTTGAATAGGTTTAAAATGCTTGATTACTTAGCATTTGATGCCAAAATTATACCGTCGCAAAAAGTCCGATTCAAATTTTCAAACCCAAGCAATCTTTTATGTATACTGCGTTTCAGAGTACCTACAATTTATTTTCATATGATTTTAAATGAGGGATTTACTAAACTGAATTTTAGAGAATTATTTTGTTAGTGTCTAGAATTTTATATGTAGGTATGTACACAGTCATGTCTAGACTGAATTTATGTACGATACATCATAACTCTAGCCTTATATCATGATCATAAATTTTCATCGACTGTTGCTTATGTTATGAGGATACACGAATCAAATGCAAGGGAAAGCCAATTCCGTCTCGTCTTGTCCACTATTACATCAAATTCGTTGGTCCCACAAACGTATTGCAATATTTCGAAAGCATTCTGACAATAAAAACATTCCTGTTTGTCCGAACGTAAAATATTGTCTGCCATATTTCTGCGGTGCTTGTCCCATGTCAAATTTTGTTGGAAACTCGCGGAATACTAGTCGTCCATTTTTAGTTGTCGTACATTTAAATGCATGTTGAAATAAAAAGTTTAAAGAGTTTACTTTTACAACACTCTGTACTAAATTATTTCAATCTATTATGAAGTAATACTATAATGAGAAATAGGAATGCAATAGGAAATTCAGCTGAATTTTATTCAGCTTGGCGAATTTAAATCGAATATTATTAGTATTCAGCGATTGAATTCTTAAAATATTACCTTATATTTATATCATTGCTTAAATCTGTTTTACCTTTTTCGTTCTCAATCAGAATAAACATTTAGAAATGAAATGGTGGACGTTTATACCGATTTATTATCAACCGCAGTTAACTTGAACCTTAGCCAATCTCTTTCGTCTTTAGGGGTCGTATTGCCCTCTACTGGTGTTATTTCTAATAACTAATTAGCAAGTCGAATATTATCATTCGATACGTTAGGAGGATAATCTGCAGGGCGCCCGAGCGCGCTGCATACAAACGAAGTTTGATCCTATTTTCTAATCCTTGCAGGACGCCCGAGCACGCTGCATGGAAACGAAGTTTGATCGTATTTTCAATAATAACATTTTTTTAACACGATTTAGAAACTAATCTCCGTGCTTGATGTCACATTTCCGGTAAAGTATACAGTTTCAATGCTAGGATTATTTTAAGATTTGTATGGAAATTTTTGAGCCGCTATTACTAAATATGTACGTACCTGTAAGTGTGCCATGAAGTAAAATAGTTTGGGGTTTGCTATAAAGGCTGCTCCACATTCGCGCGCGATTCGTGGCGCGAATCGCAGCTCGAATCGCGGCGCGAATTGCTCGTTAACTCTTGTTAGCTTCAAATTCGCAGTGTTATCACCATAGATTTATATATTACTAGCGTAAGGATAGGCCCGTCAGAATATTTTACAAAAACCTTCTTCATAGAATCAAAAATTTGCGCCATCTGTCATAACTCGTATACGAACTATATCGTGTCATATATTTGTAGTGCTCTAAATTGACATTTTTCCTTGCATTTTAGAGCCAACGAACTGGGGACAATAGTCAAGCTCATAGGCCATGTCCTTACGCTAGTAATATATATGTCTTTGGTTATCACTCTCTTGTGTCAACGCAGCTTTCGCGCGTTCGCAGGCTCTTTGATGCGGGCCAAAAACCGACAAAGAGTGGTTACGATAAAAATATGCGAATCGGCTCCACATTCACGCTTTCACGCGTTCGCGAATGGTTTTCGCGCGTTCGCGCACGTATGTAGAGCGGCCATAACACTTTCTATTTGAGATTTTCACTCGGTGGAAACCCTCAATTTGTTCGCGACCACACGGTACGCGGATGAAAAACAAAATATCAAAAACTAAACGCAATATCTGGGAGATTGAATACTAAATTTTGCATTCATTTCCCCAGCGATAGTGCTTTGCAGACTAGGTCGGTTGTTTAGGTCTAGCCTAGTTTAGTGTGTGTCAAGTCTACTTAGGGTTGCCAACTTTGCTTTGATGATGAAATTAAAGTGTTTTTGTGACACGTAATTATAAAACGTAATTTTCATTTAATTATTAAATTTTCGTGTCAAATCTAAATGTAAATGATTTTTGACGCTTAAGTTAGGCGGTATTTTTCTAATAGTCCATTTGTGCAAGATTCAAATTTTATACGAAGACGCACAAAGTACACCGCATTGCACGGACCCCAAACAATGAGATAAAAGCAGGGGATGATGATGATTGTATTAATCTAGACTCGATAGACTATTGATTATTTGTGGTTGGGCTATTGCAAGCAAGGGTCGTGTAACACGGAGACCAGCGCTGGTCCTTTTGTGTTCGCCCCAAGCTCACCAATATTTACGCATACCTCCGAACTTATGGTATTTTCTTTTCATTCTCGGGAATGCAGGTTTCCTCACGATGTTTTCCTTCACCGCCGAGCTAGTAAATGATAAATAGAACCGTACATAAATTCCAAAGAACTTAGTGGTACAGGCCAGGAATCGAACCGCTGCCTCAGTATTGAGGCGCTAGCTCTCTTTCGTATGGGCTATCATCGCTCTTCGTAAGACTAATAAATATTATTAAATTATACTTGAAATAAAAAAAATTCAAAATAAATCCGTAATGCTACTTTTTTCTCTGTAATTTCCTGAAAGAGCTAAATTTTTTGAAATTTTTCTTTTGAATGTAGTGTCCTCCAAAAAAAGTGGCAACCCTTAGTCCACCAGTAGGTACATGGTGTCATTCTGTAGTCAGAACGAGTTAGCCCCGGGGGAGGGAAGTGGAATGGTTAGTGTTTAAACTTTTAGTTATTCTGCACGGGATGCGGCTCGTTCCAGCTGGGATTGTTAATCTATCTACCTATAGGTAGAGGGTGTAAAAAATGCGGTTCATAACATACCTACTAGAGTACAATTCACAGAACAAAAAATAATCTTGTTTTGTCATAGAGGAAAGAAGTATAGAGTTAACATCGCGCTTCATGACGTTGTCCCATTCAACTGCGGCGATATAATACTCTAGCATTTAGTGGCTCTCTCACTGCGGGCACGTGTAGCAGTTACATTGAAAACAATTTAATATGCATAAAAAATGCCGTGGTGTGTACTGAAATACTGCACAAACAATTCAAGAAATGTAAGCAAATGTAAAGGAATAACTTTTCATAAGTAAGCAAGATGATTTATTTTTAAAATAATTTTTAATATTAATATTAAACAATATTTTTTCCCACCCTCGAAAATATAAAGCAAATTCAAATAAGGACAAACCTATACGCGAAAAAGAGAAGACAATAGATATTGCCAGTCATAAATTATAGTGAAGGACAAACCTATAGGCGAAAAAGAGAAGACAATAGTATGCACGAAGCTATGTATATTTTTTGTCTTTTTCAAGCCTATAGTTTTTACTATTTTCTTATCTCTCTCTCTCTCTGCAATCTTCTTGCACACTCCCCCCCCCCCCCCCCCTCGTTTGCCTCATCGGCTGCCGAATATAGCGCATGAATTTTGTTTGTCACACTATCTCTATACAGGGTGTAACAAAACACCCTAGTAATACTTAAGGGAGTGCTTCAGACCATCAATCTGAATAACTTTCACAATGGAGCCAACGACGTCGAGAAAAAATTAAAAAAATCTGCTGTCCCATACATTTGTACGAGACGGTACTGCAGTTTGCAATTTTGTATGAAAGAGTGGATTTTTTTTTCGCGTTTTCGATGTTGGCTCCATAGTGAAAGTTGTTCAGTTTGATGGTCTGAAGCACCCCCTTAAGTATTACTAGGGTTTTTTGTTACACCCTGTACTTCCTTCCTCTATGTGTTTTGTTTGTTATTTCCTTACCTCTAATAATACTACTGACCGACTCCTCTTAAACGATGAAGAAATACATCGTGACGAAAACTGTATACGCTGAGGAAGAAATTATGATGCCATAGATTCATTCGATAAAGAAGGAAACTTAGCAGCTAAGTTATCTCAGCTAAGAATCTCTAGCGCTGACCGTATGTACAAGACACCATGCAAACATTTCGTCTAAATACACTCATTCGAGCGCTAGAGTTTCGTGCCGCGAGGTATATTTCAGATATTATGTATGAAGAAAAGAAATTTAAAAAGTACGGCGCTTTTAAACTCAGTTGGTGTACCTAAGGGACAAAGTACAGATTTTCAGGACAAGCAAAAAAATAAAAATATTGTTGAACTTTTTCATTTTGAATGCTCATTATTTTTATAGTCCACTTTTGTGGAAGAATGTATGAAGTAACCTAAATTTGAATAATTACAGAGATAGCAATGTAATCTTCTTCATTCTTAAGAAAGAAGCAATGCAATGTCAGTAAAGTAACTAAACACTTGTAGCTTAGTTGTAGCTAGATAAATTACGTATATTCCTATCTCTATGAGATAAATAGATTGATGACAAGTAAGTTTAGTTTGTAGATATCAGAATTATATTAGTTCATAGCATATTTGTGACTGTACCGAGACAAAATTTCCATATCGTGACATTGCAATGCAATGCGAGAATATTACTAAGTTTGCAGAACTAGTGCAAGTGTGGTGACTGCGCTGTATCCGTGGCAGATGTCGCCGGCATATAGTTAGTTTCCTAATCCCTGTAGAATTTACGTTTTGTTACAAATTACAATTGAATTTTAAAGCTCTATTGAAAAGATATTTCTTGGATAGTTAAACATGCTATATATTACATGTGGATTCGAACCGGGACCGGAAAAAATGTCATACAAATGTTCGATCAGCTGATTGCATTTAGAAATCATATTTACTATACAGGGTGAAATTGATATCATTAGCATCCCTTTAATCTAAGGTAGGGCTTATACAGAAGAGACGCGTGGCGGTGGCGGGTAGTCAAAGTAACACCAATATAAACCTTATATTACGTAGCATAGCGTCGTTTTTTGACGTAAAGAAAAATCGTGCCTCCGCCACCAGGCGACGTCGCCTGGAGGCGCGGGCATAATTCTCTAAACGACTCTATGCTACGTACTATAAGGTTTATATTGCCGTACCCCGCCCGCGAAATGTCCGCGCCACTTCACTTCTGTTTAAACAGCCCCTTAGAGTCTGCCCATCAAACTGAACATCTTTTAGTATGGGAGCATAGTATGGGAGCAAACCGATCGGAACATTCGTTTCGAGTAGGCATTACAGTTTAGTATGGAACAGCAGATTTTCTTTTTGCTCCGATCGGTGTTCTCCCATAGTAAAAGTTGTTCAGTTTGATGGGTAGACTCTTATAAAATGTTATCAATTTCACCCTGTAGAAGGACTACAATTTTTTTTTTGCAAATTTCATATGTGTTTCTTAAGGAAAGTTGTTGAATTAAAGTACCTAATGCAACTTTTAGCCCTAACACCCCGCCCGACTACATTTTCTTCTTCATAAATTACTTTAAAGACGACGTTTTTTTTCTCTATTAGAACTGCGATGTTTAGATAAGCCTAACGAAGTGACTCGCGATGATAAACGGCTTTGGACTACGATTTACATAATTCACGAATAAAACAAAAGCCTGAAACATTTTCTCAAAATGCTTCCCGTTGTTTTCAGAGACAACACACTTTTTATCGTTGCGTTCTTTACTTTTTTATGAAACTAGAGACTCGCTCTGGCTTTGTATGGCTTTATCATTTTTTTGTGTGAAATAAACACATGCCGAAAGCTACTGCTGCTTGCGGAATACCCTAAAAGGTTCTCATAAAAAATAAGTTGTTACAAACTAAAATCATTTGTTTAACGCTTTAACTGCTGACGACATACGTCGTAGGTCAGCGACAAAAGGGCCGCAGTGCGTACGACTCGCCCGGTGAGTCAGAATGGTATAGCATTCCACAGTGTTAGCACTGCGCGAGTATCATTGCTTTGAGATTAGCAGAGTTGCAGCGATAGTGTTAAAGCATAAAAGCATAATGCTTACCCCCGAGGGGGTAGTCAGTGATGTCCAAAATGTACTTTATTCAGGAATACCCATATTTGACTAACATTCCTCAATTACTGCCCAGTGTGACGACAGGCAGTGTCCCGTCTGGTAATGGACAGTGGGCACAATACGCCTCGAAATAATTAAAGCAAAATAATAGGTTTCTTCATTTGTTCAAAATACTAAAACTCTGCACGTCACATCGCTGTCCTATTCTTTGTCGCTAAGTATATCACGGACCTGAAAAAAAGACGGACGGAATCTCGTCTAATCAAAAGTGTTTTTTTTTTTTTTTTTTTATTTATTTATTTGATACGAGTGTGCGTGCTGTCGCCCTGTCGCGCGGTACATAATGGCGGCGGGTTGTCGGACCTGCGCTTAGAACTCGAGCGTCTGTGTGAGTGTAGGTCCCATGTAGATCAAACGAAATTGTAGGACCTTTCATGCTTCACCTCTTTTTAGAGTGACATTACGTCCCTCTTTTTTTCAGGTCCGTTAATTGGCTATATTTCCACACTTTCTTAGTAAATAATCTTTGTGCCTATATCGCCACACTTTATAACTAAATCACTATCACAATTTCTTTCACCCGCCTGCGCTCGTCGTACCCTCATGTAGCGCATGACCCTAGTTCGTCATGTTTTTTCTAGTATGTAGTACATTATAGTTCAATGGTAGAGTATGGCCTACTCCCTCTCACCCCTATTCATAGGAGATTTTTGCTTACTCACTTAGAAAATACAATAAATAGCAAAGAAATATCTTTCTTTATAATTAGATTCACGCACAACAATATAACCTATTTTCTCGTTATCTGATTAGAAGCAGCAATGATATTATTTGCCATAGAGAAGGGACACGAATGTTCCACCAAACGCCTACGAAAGGAACGCCCTTGGCAATTTGCCAGAATTGTGTTTTGAAACAGAATATTGTGAAGCTTCCAAAAAGAAAACTATTATGTGTGTTCTGGTCTACATTTTTGCGAGCAAACGAATGCGTGGGAATTTACTTGTTTCTATTATTTTTTTACATCGGTGATAAGAGGGCGCCCTCGTAGGTCGTACCCATAGGGATCTTGTCATTTCTCTATATAGGGTGTTAGAGAAGTAAAAATAAACATTTCAAACTTTTAAGGGGGTTTTTGAGACCATCAAACTGAACAACTTTTACTATGGGACCAATATCGATATCGCGAAAACAAAAATCTTTTGTCGCATACATTTAGCTCGAGCAGATCTGTAGTTTAGTATGGAACATCGCAAACGCATCGAATCATGGCGATAATGGCAAATCTCCTCATTTTGGGGGAGGCCTATGTCCAGCTGTGGACGTGTATCGGCTGATATGATGATAGAACATCAGATTTTTTTCGCGATTTCGATATTGGTCCCATAGAGAAAGTTATTCAGTTTGATGGTCTTAACCACCCCCATAAATGTTTATTTGTATTTTTGTAACACTCTGTATTCGGAGCACAATGATGATCAAATATCATATATAATAAAGCTTCATACAAGCGGCCGTTGTCGGTGCACTCACACATAGCACGTATTAGAGGTCGTACGAACAGATGCACACACTCAGGCGCCGGTATGTGCGCCTCTGTTCTAACGACCTCTGACGTAGGAATATTTAATCATTGTGGTCGCACTCTGATAAAATCGAGTACGTTCTACTGAAAGGCGTGAATGAGGTGAAAGACGTATGCAAAGACCTTCAGTAAGTGGTGCAACCTATTCTGCCTACAGTGGCAGTGTAGGTTTTTTTTTTACTAGCCTGTTTCATCCCGCTGCTGGGCAAAAGCCTCCCCTTTAATTTTCCAGCCATCTCTATCATGGGCAAGCTCTGGCCACTTGTCGTCAAAAGCATCCAGTACTGGTAGCATGCACACCCGCGATAGCCGTGATACGGCTCTATCACGTCTTTTATCTCGTTCGTTCGCGCGCAATAGAACGAGATAAAAGACGTGATAAAGCCATATCACGGCCATCGCGGGTGTGCATGCTACCAGTGCAGATCATCCCGCCACCTCTTTTTAGGACGACGCGGGCGCCGACGACCATTTTCTGGGATCCAGGGCGTAACAATTTTTGCCCACCTCTCCTGGTGCATTCGACAGACATGGCCGGCCCATTCCCACTTTAGCTTAGCTGTTTTCTTCCCGACGTCGGCGATTTGTGTTTTGGAGCGCGTTCCTGACACGATCTGTTCTTTTAACACCTAATATACTGCGCTCCATCGCTCTCCGACAAACCTTGAGTTTGGACTTTGAGACTCTGTGAGAAATAGATAAAATTGTACTTTACGAAAAATCTTTGTGTTTGTCTCATCGCCCTTTTTTCAATCATTCCGATTTCAATGTTGGTCCCATTGTGAAAGTTGTTCTGTTGGTCTGAAACATTCGCCAAAATAAGTACCTAAGGCATCAGGCGTTCGTGCGATGTAATTTAATCGCGTGATCAAAATCATCGCGCGATGGTAAGATCAAACGAACAAGTGTTCGTTGAGTGTCCTTCGTTAAGAGGGCTATCGGAGTCCAGTGGCGCCCTCATCACATTAATAAAGATTTCTCAATAAAGAAAACCTAAATTAAAAAATTGCTCAATAGACAAACTACAAAAGCCTTCAAGCCATTGTTATACAATACTTTTATAGGTTCTAAACATTCCACTTTTAGACAGTTTCGAATAAAAACAAAAGCGGCCGTTTTTTTTTCTTTTTTCAAAATGTGTATGTTTCGACCACAAACATAGGTATTACAGTAGGTTTCGACCACGTTTCGACCTTTAAAAAACCTATAGAAGTATTCTATGAAAATAGCTTGAAGGCTTGTGTAGTTTGTCAATTGAGCACTTTTTTAATTTAGGCTTTCTTTATTGAGAAATCTTTATTAATGCGATGAGGCCGCCACTGGACTCCGATAGCTCTCTTAACGCGCGATAGACTCCTTTAAGTTACCACCCTGCATTTGCCCTATTTGAATAAATCTAGCAAATAAAATCAGTGTACTCATCACATCGTCTCCATTTATAACAAAGCATTTGCCCGAGACCGTCCCGGCTCCCAGTCCCAGTGGATACTAAACGTCGGGAGCGAGCATCGCTCATTTGCGCCATCCCATCTTATTACCGTCCGACTGTAGGAACGGTCCCGAGGGACGCCACGCCACGGATGGATATCACTGGAACATTCTTCTCTCATTTGTTACTAACTCGGTAACATTTGGGAAACTTGGATATGTTACCAGCGGGATTTTCTTAAGATTTTGCTCACTTTTTGGTAGCTATAGGGATTTTATTTGCGGAAATTTAAGTCCAGCATCGGCATATCCAAATGATCCAGATCATTTATATATTTATTAAATTTTTTTTCTCTCGTGGTTACAATTTAAACTATTTAAATTTGATATTCAATAGAAGTGATATTTCTATAGTAGGAACTGGAAAAGAAGGGTGAAATATAGGTATGTGTGTATTATAGTTTAATAGTAGTTATTCATTTAGTAATTAGTAGTTTTATAATATGTAGTACATAATATTATACATTCTACACTGAACCGATTAGTGTGTTATACAGAGTGTTAGGGTAAACAGTTGCATTACTTTAAGGGGTGTTTGTACCCATGATACTGAACAACTTTCCCTAAAAGAAACCCATTAGAAATACGCAAATTTTTTTCGCCTTTTTATACAAACGTTCGATCAGCTGATTTGACATGCGCAGTATGGGAAGTCAAATTTCTTTTTTCGAATTCCCTATAGGTTTCTTAGGGAAAGTTGTTCAGTATCATGGGTACAATCACCCCTTAAAGTAATGCAACTGTTTACCCTAACACCCTGTATTATGATCACGTCTTTATTTCATAGTCACCGAGGCACATGAAAATTTTAAGTTCTTTACAAATAAAAGAACCTGCAGATAATCACAAAACACAATTTACCCAACCTCGTTCTATTGTAGCAAGATTTCTTTTTAGGGTTCCGTACCCAAAGGGTGAAAACGGGACCCTATTACTAAGCCTACGTTGTCTGTCCGTCCGTCCGTCTGTCCTACCTATTTAGGGCTGTAACTTTTGAACCATGATAGCTAGATAGTACGGTGGATTTGTTAACAAATAATAAAAATGTTAAAAAGTTAAAAATTAACGGGGGTTCTCAACAAGAAACTAGTTTTTATCAACGTTTTTTCTTCACGCTCTATCGTAAAAACGGTAATACAAGCGTCAAAGTTAGTGTGATTATAGAGCAAACTCTACAGAATAACAAAAATACTAAAAACTGGCCAAGTGCGAGTCGGTCTCGCGCTAAAGGTCCCGGACCAAAAAAGTTTTTTTTCTAAGTTAATAATGTTGTGTTCTGTGGTGGTGTGGTACGGAACCCTCAGTGCGCGAGTAGCCCGACTCGCACTTGACCGTTTTTATTTGTTATTGCCAACTGTTCTCGTATATTCCCTTTTGAATGTGTGTGCTGATGTGTACAAAATAAGCTTTAACGCTTAGAGAAAGTTCGTCTCCTTTGAATTTCAATAAAGTTCATCACAGAATCCGTAACTCTTGGAGCGTGATTGAGTAACTAAGTTTAATGCTTCATGTAGACATGTAGTGACCGAAAGTTGAGGGTTATCGCAACATAGATTTATACAGGATGTAAGTGACAGCCTAGCAAATACTGAAACGGTGAACTCAGACCATCAAACTGAATAACTTTTGGTAAAAAATAATCAGCTGTCCCATACAAAACTGCTGTACCTACCCGACTAAAATGAGTGGGACAGCAGATTTTTTTTCGCGTTTCCGGAGGTAGGCTCCATAGTGAAAGTTGGCTTTAGCACAGTATAAGAAAGAGTATCTATTACTAGATACAGTACGGACACTCCCTTCCTCCCACCAACTTTTTACCTCACCCCCTCTATCGCCCTCTGGTTACTGCGCACTGGTTACTCGTTACCTAAGAAGAAGACATAAGGTTCAATTTCTTTGGTTTCCCATGTGTTGACGTCATCTTGTCAAATTACATTTTTTGTATGCAGTGTCCGGGCTTGTGACTTTAGTTTGATGGTCTGAGTTCTCCATTTCAGTATTTTCTAGACTGTAACTTACACCCTGTATAAGCAGCTCGTTATACAAATGAAAAATCGACACGTCATATAATTGTAAATGTTTTCAAGATGAAAACAAGCTGTTGTGCAGTTTGATATAAAATGAACTTATATGTGTAATGTACTGAATTGTGAGAAAAAGAAAAAGTATATTTCCATACAAATCGGTCTCGTCGCGTCAGTTTAAGGACGGCCGCACATTATCAGAAATTTCTGACAGAAAAATTCTGACGCTCGCCGGAAGGCACTCGGTGCATACATTTTGTATTAGACCCCGCACACTGTCAGAAAAATTCTGACCGGTCGTCCGCTTCTGATGCACACCGGACGGCACCTCAGCCGGACGTCAGAATTTTTCTGACGGAAGGCGTGTTAGCCATACATTTTGTATTAGGCCCCGCACACTATCAGAAATTCGGATCAGGTATTGCCAGACGTGCGATAATTATCCTAGATCTACGATATTTTTGAGTGTCATGTTCATGTGATAGAAATAAAAGTCAGGTATATTTATTTTCTGTAAACAGGTCATTTACTCAACGTTTATAGTTTCAGAGTTTTAAGAAAAATTCCGGAAAAAAACAAACAGAACTTTTAACTTTTTTTGCGATTTTGCCAATTAAATTTTGTTAGCAAACCTCAGATTTGGATTCAGCACCCCAAAATACATATAGAATGGAAGAAATCAGAACTACCACAAAACTTTCCTAGTAAAAACACAATTTGACTGAATTGTAGCCCCAAAAGGGCTAAGGTGGCAACACTGGGTCGATGTGCGTTGATTGAAATATGAAACACGACTGGGCTCAAAAGTTGCCGGATCAAAATTTCTGATAGTATGCGGGGTGCTTCCGGCGAGCGTCAGAATTTTTCTGTTAGAAATTTCTGATAATGTGCGGCCGTCCTTAGACTTGGGTATTATGTAGACTTTAGTATTGGTTCTTCTCTTCTGCCGAGTAGATGGCATCTCATTTTGTAAGTTGCGAGCCCAGTATTTTGTCACTTGGATAAGTCTTCTTCTTATCGTGTGGGCAGAGCCCTGGTGTCAGAGTTATTTCAGACCGCCTTACGGCCTCTGACGTGATTTTTATGTAAATACTACTACACCACCAGAGACAGTAGCCGGGACCAACGGCTTAACGTGCCATCCGAAGCACGGAATCATTTTTTTCTTTTCAGATAATCAGGTGATTCAGCCTGCAATGTCCTAACCAACTGGGGAAAAACGCACAAAGTGACATATCACCAGGTGTCCTCGTGGGAATCGAACCCACGACCTCCGTGTCGAGAGCCCAATGCTCCTAACCATTAGACCACGGAGGCAGTTACTTGGATAAGTAGGACTCTTATTAAATAAAAATTACCGAAAAAAAAATCATCCATCCACGTCCAATTATCAATTCTGTACTTTCAGGCTTGTACAGAAATGTTAAATTTTCAAGCACTATCAAAACGTGAAACTTTTTGTCGTGTACGATGTATCGTACCGTGTTGTGCTTGTAGTACAAGTCCCTCCCGCGGCAAGAGTGCCTGAAACCGTGTCAAGTGAGAGCAAGATGCCGTAATTGGGGCCCAGAGCGAGCGCGCGTTTGGCGCAGTCTGTAGGATAAAATGATGGAGAATTATAATATGATCGTATTCGATTTAGATCTTCTTACATAGAAGCAGTTAGGTACGCAGATACATGGTGTAAAATTTAATATATTATACAGGGTGTAAACTTAAATACGTTACGTTCTTAAGGGGGTGCTCATCAAACTGAACAACTTTCACTATGGGACCAACATTGAAATTGCGGAGAAAATATCAGTTGTTCCATAGAGAACGTCAATGGTGACTCGGACCCATTATGTATGGAACAGCTGTTTTTTTTTCGTGATTTTCATAATCTAGAATACACAATTTCTCTCCAAAACTCCTTAAGGAGTTTAGTGGGAGGAGTTTAGCGGGTGATCCATAGTTGCTGCGTGACGTTAGTTATCTTATCACCACACACTAATTACAGTGCAATCAAAAGTACAGTTACAGGGCTTATTTTCATTTTTGACTACAAAATAATTAATTCTTTATCGATAACAATACCAACAATACTAATAATGAATGCATGCACACAATAATAAATAACCAAATAACCACTATACTATTATAAGGGCTAATCAGTTCCATTATTGAATGTTTTACCATTCTCAATCGCATTCATGCGGATTGCTACCAACTGCATTGTACGCGCATACAATATAGATCACTTTCCTACTAGTGATTGCACTATTCAGTATGTATATTTTATTACCCTGTAGCTCGATGCACCGGCATCCTGACGCCGAAGGAGTTCTGCGGCTTAAAGCTTTCATTTTTATTACATTTAGAGCCTTTCTGATGCAATTCCCGTTCAGTGCTGCCAATTCCGGGGAATTTCCCGGTTTTCGGGGAGGGACGTGCGGGGAGAACGCGGGGAATGATTGAAATCGGGGTATTTCTGGGAATCGACTAATTGTAATAAATGTCGAACAAAGGATGTCTAAAGAAGAGGAATTGTTAAAATTCGAACCGAATCAGACTATCCTTAGATCGAAAGTGTAGGAGAAAAATAAATAATAAATAAAACTCATTGTATTCTACATGTTTAAGTAGATTTTTTGATAAAAATTAGAAGACAAAGAAGCTGATAATCTATTTTTTTTTTTTTATTAACTTTGGTTTTGTCTTGACCTCAATCCAGCCCTCAGGACGAAGATGGGGTCGTAGATGTAGCGAGCTTACCCAGAAGATGCCTATGCACTCGTACTTTAAAGGAATTCGGGTTGTAAGTACTCGGAAATACTGACGCAGGTAAGGCATTCCACTCCTGGGCTGTGCGCATTATAAAAGATTCAGAAAGGCGCTTGGTGCTTTTGTGAAACATAAAACAACATTTGGCATGAAAAAATGCTTTATTTCTTTAATATTACAGTGCTGGGGAATTTTCGGGGAATGCATGATTAGAAATCGGGGAATTTCGGGGAATTGAGCCTACCTAAGCGGGGAATCAAGAAATTTACATTGGCAGCACTGTTCCCGTTGCAGAGCACAGTGCAGTAAGTGGCATCGGCATTATAGACAGCTATATAGACTGTACCACAAGTGCTATTCGTAGGAATTTGCATGAGCTTTGCAGTAATAAATTGTTAACGTAAGATTGCGAGGCTGTATTAACTTACATTTTCAACGCTATCGAATATTTTAGCAGTGTACGAAGCACGTTCATTACTTATCGGGATTGATCTTTAGATGTTATTTCGCCGAACTTAGCGACAATTTAAACATTTTTGAAAGTGCGTTTTTAGGGTTCCGTACCCAAAGGGTAAAAACGGGACCCTATTACTAAGCCTACGTTGTCCGTCCGTCCGTCCGTCCGTCTGTCCGACCTATTTAGGGCTGTAACTTTTGAACCGAAAGAGATAGTGGAAATTTTCACAGAATGTGCGTTGTTATGGCGGATTTGCTAACAAATAATAAAAATGTCAAAAAGATAAAAATTAAGGGGGGTTCTCAACAAGAAACTAGTTTTTATCACCGTTTTTTCTTCTCGCTCTATGGTAAAAACGGTAATACATATAAGCGTCAAACTTTCTGTGATTATAGAGCAAACTCTACAGTATAGCAACAAATAATAAAAACCGGCCAAGTGTGAGTCGGTCTCGCGAAAAAGGTCCCGTAGTAAAAAAAGTTTGTTTTTACGTTAATATGTTGTAATGGTGTGGTACGGAACCTTCGGCCTCGGTGCGCGAGTAGCCCGACTCGCACTTGACCGATTTTATTTAAAACAGTGTTTGTATATTATTCGTTGGTTGGTATTATACATCTCTCAGCTGTATCATTCCGTTCGGCTGTATTTGTCTTCAGCAATTAAACCAGCATAATATAATATCAATATCATATCATTTTACACTTAAAAGCAAATTAATTTTTATAGAGCTTTATTCTTTTTTTTTATTTATTTTCAAAAATCTCGATAGATGGATAGAATGTTTAAGGCTGCGTAGAATCAAATTTTAAATAAATATATCTTGAAATTTTCAAGATGTGTTGAAATTTTGACCTCTAGAGCATTTTCTTGCTATGTTTCTATGTTTCAAATAGATATATCTTATACTATGGGTAGGTATGATACCACATACATAGCTTAGTTTGATGTTTCTTTTAATATGGTTTTAGGTAGGTTGTATCTATTCTTCAAAAATTAATATTATGAATGGAAATCTAATTATGGTCTATAATTATACCTATTTTTCACTTTAGTCTCAGCTTTAGTCATGTTAATTAATAAAATTGAATCATTAATTATTTGACAATAGGTTGATTAAGTTCCTCTCCCAATTAAGGGGCTATGTGAAAAAAATAGGATTATTCAAAGGTTAATATATCATGAAGTACTAACAGTAGGAGTATGATTTTCGGATATGTGTAAATTGAACATATAATTGAAGTTTTATAGAGCCAAAACAAGATTAAGACACATTTTATCGATAGAAAAACAAGCCAAATTAGCCTTCGTTTTTATCTATAAACGCTTGGAACCGCTAAACGGTGAATAATAGAAACACAAGACTTAATTTAAAAAAAGATATTGATATTTTCAAAATTTTGATTAGAGCAGAATTGAACTTACATAAATAGTACAATCAGGCCGTAATATAAGCTATCCCACGCCTGTTTCGCTTAAATAATTTTTCGACATAGGCCCTTAATAACCAAATTTTCAGAGTGTAACAAATTGAGTATTCGACATTGTTTAAAATAAATTCTTTATCCGTCTTATTTTGTTCGTGGAAAGTTTATTAAAGGAAACAATGTTAGCCACCTACGATTTTTCATGAAGGCAGATACAATAACACAAGTAGGTTTGTAAGTAACTATATATGCCAAGATCGTCAGGAATGTTTTATAAAGACGTTTCTCTCAGAAAAATGCGTGGGTTGGAAATCCTAGAAATTAGAGTATTTTATCAATATCAAGACATTTTCCTTTGTAAAGTTAATTAGGTAGCGATAATTTTAACAAAGCCTCGTGCCCCGGGCATTTTCATTAAGAAGGAGACCTTAAGTAGTCTATTTCTGGACTTATCCTCTTTGATAATGAGCTTCTTCCGTTCTGGATAACAATGGAATTATAGAGATAATTTAATTTAGGTTTAATTAAAATTACTTCTTGGATATTGTGACCTTGAACAATGGCCTAATTCGGACTGTGCCACGACTTAACTTAACTAAATTTATTCCTGTCACTTTCTAAAATAAGATTAAGAAAAGAGACAGAAAACCAACAGCTGATTTTAGTGCTGTCAAAGTGACGTAACACGCCCAAAAATGCCTTAAATAAGATGGCGTACATTATGATAGCATCTTATCTTGGGCGTGTAACGTCACTTTGACAGCACTAAAGTCAGCTGTTGGTTTTCTGTCAGTTTTCTTAATCTTATTTTAGAAAGTGACAGGGTTAAGTCGTGGCACAGTCCGAATCGGGGCCAATGTTATTCTATTTTTAGACATAATAATCTACAGAGTGTAATTAAAATGAGTCGACCAATTTTCAGGGATGATTCAGATTCAGACCATCAAACTCAACAACTTTTTCTATGGGAGCAACTGAAATCACAAAAACTCAATTGTTCCATACTAAACTATTTTTCACACTTTTCAATTACATCCTGTAGTCATAATCATAATCTAAGTAAAATAAATTAGTACAGAATTCACCTTTAGCTCCAAAATATTAGTCTGTAAGTGAACAGGGTGTAAAAAAAAACTGTTGGAGCCTCAAAGGGTTGCTTCAGACTGATATTGGTCCCATAGAGAAAGTTGTTCATGTTGTTGGTATGAAGCAACCCTTTAAGGCTCTAATAGGTTTTTTTTAAACTCTTTATACAGGGTCCGTCTTAATATGCTGACACTTTTTTAAGAGGATGTTCAGACCGTCGTCAAATTGAACAACTTTCACTATGGCACCAACATCAAAATCGCGAAACTGCAAACATATTCGAGCCAAATGTATGGGACAGCAGATTTTTTTTTGCGATTTCGATGTTGGTCCCTTCCCTAGAGAAAGTTATTCAGTTTGATGGTCTGATCATCCCCTTAAAAAGTGTCAGCATATTAGAAAGAACCCTATATAATACCCACATCAAAAGTGGCATGTAGAGACATTGGCCTCGATTCGGAGTGTACCACGACTAAACTAAACTAAATGTATTCCTGTCACTTTCTAAAATAAGATTAAGAAAAGAGACAGAAAACCAACAGCTGACTTTAGTGCTGTCAAAGTGACGTTAAATGCGCAAAATAAGATTCCATCATAATGTACGCCATCTTATTTAAGTCGTTTTTGGGCGTTTAACGTCACTTTGACAGCACTAAAGTCAGCTGTTGGTTTTCTGTCTCTTTTCTTAATCTTATTTTAGAAAGTGACAGGAATACATTTAGTTTAGTTTAATCGTGGTACACTCCGATTCGAGGCCATTATATATCAGGTACAAGACCTAAGAAACCCTTTCGTGCTAAACTTGATCCTAATAACGGCTTCTAGGCGATTTCAAGACTAATTGGAAAGTTAAACTAATTAGAACTTTATAGATAAGGAGCGAGCGGTCAGTTTTGAATTACAAATTGATTTTCTTAATGGAGGCCTGTACAAATTAGTTTCAGCCTGCCATTGGAGATACGAAAACGATATCAGTTTCATTACAAGTCTATACTTAGGAGATAAGAAGTGGACTACTAAATTGCCTCCACCAATTCGTACTGCATGCGTAACATGACAGAGAGGTGAGAGCGACACAGGTCACTTCTAAACGTCAAATTGGCGGTTATTTCCATAGTATCTCACTCAAATTTGACGTTTAGAAGTGACACGTGTCACTCTCACCTCTGTCATGTAACGCAGGCTGGATTCGCGTGGCGGAGTATGGCCCACTCCCTCTCACCTTTGATTACATTAAAATAGCGAAGATAGGTAACTAGACCATAGCGCATGGACTGCATAAATAGAGCCCCCGTCGCCTAATTGACTTAGTCTCAATACGAGCGGCATTGCGTGATTGAGATAATTTTTTTATTTTTTGAGGAAAAAGGTACCACAATGCCTTCGCGTGCAAATCATTCAAAAAGAAAAAACAAATCACACGGCATTACTTTACACTCGTGAATACATGAAAAACAGGAGTGCGATTTTTGAATCTCATTCGCTGAGTTCAGCAGTTGAAAATGTTAAAATTACTATGGAGATACGCATCTTTCTACTGCTGATTTGACTTTCAAAAATCATACTTCAGGAGTGCGATTTTTGAAAGTCAAATCAGCAGTAGAAAGTTGCATATCTCCATAGTAATTTTGACATTTACAACTGCTGAACTCAACGAATGAGATTCAAAAATCGCACTCCAGATCCATTTTCCGAGTACGTAATGCAAGAATGTCACCTATCTTCTGTTATTTTAATATAATCAAAGCCTCTCACCCTTGTTCATGAGAGGAGGTTTTTGCCCATGGGATCTTCATGTTGATTAATTACGACTACTTCTTGCTAGTACATTGGTTTCATGATCATCATCATCATCATCATCATTAGAATACAGGGTCTTTCTTGATATGACGACGGTTTTTAAGGGTGTTCAGACCTGGACAGTTTTCTCTATGGGACAAACGTAGAAATCGCGAAAAAAAATCATGTGTTCCATACTAAACTGCAATCCTATACTCGACCTAAAAGAGATAGCAGATTTTTTTCTCGCGATTTTGATGTTGGTCCTGTAAAAAACGTTGTTCAGTTTGATTAATGATATGATCATCCTCTTATAAAAACGTCAGCAACCCTGTATACATGGTGTAAATTTAAATGCGTTACATACTCAAAGGGGTGCTTCAGACTTCATCAAACTGAATAACTTCTTTAGTTTTACACCCTGTATAAATCCCAAGGTACGTGCCACGTCTCATGAATAAGGGTGAGAGAAGGGTTTCATTACACTTGTAATTAATTAAGTAAATAAATCACGGCCAACATGAAACTGAAGCTATAAGGTTGTTACTAAGGAAACCATATAACACCGGCGTAACATTATGAAAATCATGGCCAACCGGGATTTGAACCCAAGCCCTTTGGTTCGGCAATCCAGGATGGCTAACACCGGAGCAACATTATGAAGCTCATGACCGAACCGGGACTCGACCCCAGAAGTGCGATTTTTGAAAATCATACGAGCGACTTGGCAGTAGAAAGATGCATAATCTCCATAGTAATTTTGACATTTTCTACTGCAAAGTCGCTCGTATGATTTTCAAAAATCGCACTTCAGGACCTTTGGTTTGGCAGTGCAGTTTGACAAACAAACTTTGATTTCGTGGTTTAATTCGAGCAGAATTTCGCGAACTTGTGTCACAACCTCCGTGGTCTAATGGTTAAGAGCATTGGGCTCTCGACACGGAGGTCGTGGGTTCGATTCCCACGGGGACACCCTTTGTGCGTTTTTCCCCAGTAGGTTAGGACATGGCAGGATGAATCACATGTCTGAAAAGAAAGATGGTTCCGTGCTTCGAATGCCACGCTAAGCCGTTAGTCCCGGCCACTATCTCTAGTGGTAGTAGCCGTTACATAAAAACCACGTCAGAGGCCGTAAGGGGGTCTTGAAAAAGCTCTGACACCAGGGCTTGCTGCCCACACGAGAAGAATGTCAACATTTATGAAATAATCTCGTGAGAAAGAAAGCTGGGAATTTAATATTACTCTCTCTCTCTCTTTCTCTGTCTCTGTCACTTGTTTTCTGAAAGAAATCTCTTTAGAGATAAGCTCGCCCTTTGTCAAGCACGTATATCCAGAGGGGTGGATAGGTGGGATTAAATTAAATTAAATGCCTCGCGTATGCCTTGCGAATGTTCATACGCAACCCCCTACCCCTACGCATATGTACCCGATATAATAAATGTTTCTATTTCTATTTTAAAAACTTTAAAGAGAATTTACCACAACCCTTAGATGAGCATGCTTATAAGGAAACCTAAGATAAGAATTTCTTTTTCTAAAAATAGTTTACGACGACGACGCGGCGCGCTGTCAAAGGTTTCTTGCACGTGCTTTGCTCTGCTAGTGGCTATAAGAGGCAACGAGTGTTGCCAGCTTTGAATTTTGTCACGTAACTGGATAGTCCAGATACCTGTACGCTACGGTGATTATTTCGAAATTGTTGTAGCACAACCCCGTTTTTTATCTAGGGATTAGATTTTGTCTCGGTGACCACTTAGGAGCAATGAAAAACATACGTGCAAAATTTCAAGCTTATTGGCTTCATTGTGCAAACAGTTATACACATAACTCTATAGAAAATGTTTAAGTAATGATGCTTAATGGCCGTGTTCGACAGCGACTGATTATGGCTGTTTAATTCTGTTATTGAGCTTCGTTGATGTGCTCTCAGGTGGCTGATGTAGCCTATCTTGGCTTCAAAAGTGCGTCCGTAGGCTACAAGCCAATTTTCCATTAAGGCTCCTCCTCCCATCTGCAAGGCTCTCTTTCTTACAAGCAAGCTTTTGCAATTAGCCATCCCGCTTCAATTGCGCGGCTCCGGTCAGAATTTTTCGTTTTCTTTGAAAACCTGTAAGATTTTTTATGAATTTTCAAAAAATAAGAAAACCACATCATTTTATATTGTATTGTGAAGAATATTGTAAATTTTCATATTCTTCTGATCAACAATGTAAGAGTAAAACGGTTACAACTGGAAAAAAAGAGGTGACTTTGGAGTCATTTTTCTTCAGTTTTATTAATTAAAATAGATTTCGAGAAAAACCACATCACTGTTCATATCCTGTAGATTGTTCAGTTTTGTTTTCTGCTTAAAAAGTTCCATAGTTAATGTATAAAATGGTTACAAAGTTACTCAAAACCGGGCGGACGCCCCTTAACATAGTTGTATCGGATGGCCGCGGGTGGTCTTGCTTTATGTTCATCGCGCTTGGCATCGAGATCAGCCCTACGCTTAGCCTCGAAGTCAAACACTTTATTCTGGACGGTGTACCTCCATCCCGGTCTATCTCTAACAAGCTCCTTCCAGTAACATACAGTTAACAATATTAATTAAGAATTTTATAAAATTGAAATGTTCATTTCATTATTCATGTTTACCTGAATGATTTGAATGTTCAACAAAGGTAAACAGAAATCAATTACTTAGCTGAGTGCGATTGGGGCAGGTTTACCTACTGACCTCAATACATTCTCTGATTTATTGTCGATAAATAACTGTAATTTGTTATAACCTGCGTCGATTCCTTCATTGTGTTTCAATGAGGAATAAAACCGGTCAAGTGCGAGTCGGGCAAGTCGGGCACCGGAATTCCGTACCACACCAGACACCACCATACAACATATTTAACTTACAAATTGTTTTTTCTCCGTGACCTTTAGCGCGGCACCGACTCACACTTGGCCGTTTTTTATTATTTGTTGTTATACTGTAGAGTTTGCTCTATAATCACACCAAGTTCGACGCTTGTATGTATTATCGTTTTTCCGATGGAGCGAAAAGACAAAATGATGATAAAATTATAGTTTCTTGTATGACCAAAGACATATTAGATATAAATCTATGATGAGGACCCACTTAATTTTTAACTTTTTGACATTTTTAGCAAATCCGCCATAATAACGCACATTCTGTGAAAATGTCATCTGTCTATAGCTATTACGGTTCAAAAGTTACAGCCAGTAAGGACAGACAGACAAACAGACGGAGGAACGTACGGACAACGTACGCTTAGTAATAGGGTCCCTTTTCACCCTTTGGATCCCGGAACCCTACAAATTTGTTCAAATTCATGACTGTGAAAACTTAATTCACTTTTAAGGAGTTTTTCTTAAAGATGGGTCGGTTTGGCGTCGTATCTAACCATTTTAAAACTATTATAAATACACTAAATTTTTGTGCAAAGTGTAAGTATCGTTATTCTGCATTCATTGTTAGAGAAACAACTAACTACCTCACTCTCCTGAGGGGCCAACTAGTAATACTTAGAACGGTACATAGTTATAAGTTTCCTTCTGCTCTAGTTACGGTATTTGCAATCCTATTATAAGCCAACTTCGGTCTAGTTTCAATTAATGAATACCCCCAATGGGCGGGAAAGTCTAGAAATGAATAATTTGTTTTAAATTCTCTCTCGTTACTTGTTTATATAGTATGATATAGTTGAACGATTCTGTTTGAAATTCATGAATTTCAAGATAGATGTCGGGCTGACATAGTTAAGCTACCATGGAGTAGGTGGAATGTTTCTTTACTGAAAAGGGAAGGTCTTTCGCCAGCGGCAGCGTAGAGCGAGAAGAAATAGAGATCAGACCCTCTAGCATGATTTCTCTACTTGCGCGCGACTCGGCTTTTTTCCATACTACAAGTCGCGGCAAGCGCGGCTTCCGCTCTCCGAAAAGCGCGGGAACAGGTTATTTTGTATGGAGCGAAGGCGCGTCGCGCGCGTGTAGAGAAATCATACTAGACATGCAGGAGTGCGATTTTTGAAATTCACACGTGAACTCTGCAGTTGAAAACGGCAAAATATACCTATATGGAGATATGCATCTTTCTACTGCTGATTTATCTTTCAAAAATCCTATTCCAGGAGTGCGATTTTTGAAAGTCAAATCAGCAGTAAAAAGATGCATATCTTGACATTTTGTACTGCTGAGTTCAATGTATGACTTTAAAAAATCGCACTCCAGGAGTGCGATTTTTGAATCTCATTCGCTGAGTTCAGCCGTTGAAAATGTCGAGATTACTGTGGAGATTCGCATCTTTCTACTGCTGATTTGACTTTCAAAAATCATACTTCAGGAGTGCGATTTCTGAAAGTCAAATCAGCAGTAGAAAGATGCGTATCTCCACAGTAATTTTGACATTTTCAACTGCTGAACTCAGCGAATGAGATTCAAAAATCGCACTCATTATGTCCATTCACTCAATAAGAGCTTTGCTCTAGTTAAAAAAGGATATCGCTACCTTATTGCTTTCCTTATCGATGTATCAATTTTTTTGTACTACGGCTGTAAATTGCGGTGGCAATTTCCATATAATTTGTATGACTATCGCCAATTCGCTATCTCATACGCGGGTACGCTGACGAAGTATGGCTTCATTTTTCACATAAAATTAAATTGTATATGATCTAGTGATGACGGGTCGCCGCGAAAGCCTGCAAATTGCCACTTAAAAATGTAAATAAGCAATTTCGCGATCCCTGGGTGTGATCCCGAAATAATTTAAAATGTAAACCAATTTTGTTTGCTCTAAAAAAGTTTGTATTTTCCTCGGCTGGAAACAAAGTTGAAATAAGGTCCATAGCTCATGAAGTTATCACTTAGTACAGTCACATGAATAGATATCCCTACAGAAACCAAGGTTCATACAAGCGGCGGCTGCATGTCTGTTGGTGTAGTCACTAGGGGGGGGGGGGGGGGTCTGTAGGGTTGCCAGGTCCTATTTGTTTTAAATCGGGGCAGGAGGTAAAACAAATCGGGATTTAGGGTTGTAGATCGGGACACACAAAAAACAATGTATTTTAAAATTAACTGCGTTTCGCGAAGAGCCTACATCTGAATTTAATCCTACATACTTAATAAAAGACAGACATAATTATGTGCAAAGTACTTTAAACTTAGTATTTGGAGCGGGTTTGATGAACAAGTAACTTTTCATCCAAACATCAAAGAACAGAACACATTCTTCTTTGTTTCTTCTTCTATTTTGAGCGCATTGTCGCACTCGATATAGTGATGTGATGCGTTATTTATTTATTTTTTCTAATAATAATGGTTTTTAATAAATTCATTGATTTATCGGGACCTTTAGCGTCCCGATCAGGTCCAAATCGGGACGCGTCCCCAAACCCTGAAAATCGGGACGTCCCGCGCAAATCGGGCCACCTGGCAACTCTAGTAGTCACACATAGCGCGTTTTGCGGGTCGTAAGAATAAGTGCACACAACTCAGGCGGGGTATGTGTGCTCCTATTCGTACGACCTCTAATGCGTGCTATGTGTGAGTGCACCGACAGAAGCCTCTTGTATGAAACTTTCAATCTGTAGGTATGTTTCATGTGAAGAAAACAGAGAGATTTTTCCTTTATTTATTTTAGGTAATGTTTTTTCTGATCTTTCAAGCCTACATCCCACGCATTATAAGAAATACGAGCTTTTACCATATTTTAAGTCTAATCATAAGCTTTCACACAAAAAAGTTTCAATAAAATCAGTTCAGTAGTTTTTATCTGATGTGACAAACAACAATTCTAAAAAAGATTGATTTGGAGTCGGGGAATTCAGGGATACCATTTTGTAATCTTTTTCTTGTAAATATCTTCAATGTACAGACACACTTCTATTACAGTTTTATAATAGTTTAGATTAGATACATGAATAATGTAGTGCTTGTATCAATTTATAAGTAATAAAAACATGTCTCTATTTTTTTTTGGTTACCTGTAGGTAGTACGTACCTACCCTTGTTCACGTCGTCATTATGGTTTTTTGTATGTTTTCGGTGTACAAATAAACAAAATTACGTAATGTATAACATGAATGGTATGTGGGTAGATATCTGTTTGCCGACACGGTCTGTTTTTTCTACCTCCTACTTATATGTATTTTAGTTTGTTTGAATAATATTTATGTACTTATTCGTTTGGTTCTACACGAGTAACTTTTGATTGGGATCGAGTAATATTTGATTGTGACACCAAACAAAACGTATAAAATTTATTATACCATATTTTCGTACCAATCTAATTCTTTTTCTACCACGTAGGACAAATATATTTTAACAGAAATCTGACACACCACATGCACAGAGCTTAGTTTCTATACCTACCGTATTTACAAAAAAAGAAATAAAAAATATAATAATTTTTTTTTAAATATATTTCGTAGCCTACTTACTTAAACAACATTACATTAATCGATAACAATTGAAATTTAAAAAAAAAACTATTACAAAATTAAATAAGCCGATGTTGCGGAAAAAACCGCCAGATTAAAGTGGAGTTGGGCCGGCCATGTCTGTCGAATGCACCAGGAAAGGTGGGCAAGAATTGTAACGTCCTGGATGCTAGAAAACGATCGTCGGCGTCCAGGTCGTCCTAGGAAGAGGTGGCGGGACGGTCTGGATTCCTTCGACGACGCGTGGGCAGAGCACGCCAACGAATGAGATGGTTGGATGATGAAAGGGGAGGGCTTTGCCCAGCAGTGGGATGAAAAGGGCTATTAAAAAAATGACTGGTTAAAATCCGTTTGAGCGCGCTTGAGGGAATATCCTCATAAATAGATCACGGTGTAAATAGTAATGAAATGTTATATTGATTGAAGTATCATCTGTTTGTTTCCAGACGTAATAGTCAACGTGGTCTTCCAAACGGCATCGGCAGCAAGACTGAACCTGTGATAATAATCAGCACTGACTCGAAGCACCTCCGCTCCCCACCGCGTCACGCTTTATGGAGCAACGTACACCCTCTATAAGGACATCTTTGTAAAGTTAGTTGCTCTTTTCTAATTATTCATTTTAAATAGCCCAGCAGTGGGATACTGAAAAGGCTACAAAAAATCGGCAGTGTTGCTCGAGGCGGCAAAGGTATTCCTGTGGGAATTATTTGCTGTCTAGGTTGTTGTCAGTAGACTTAACTTAAATAAATAAAAGCTTCAATAGTTAATTTGCGAGAATAATGACATAAACGTTCCCACATAAATTGTAATTTAATATTATAATTGACATGTACTAATCTTAATTCTATAATTCTATAATCTATAAACTATTGACATTGTAAAATTATTACTGAATAAATGAATATGAATATGAATATAATTTAAAACAAGTCCTTATGTAAGTAAAATTTTAGTAAAGTTTTGAGTTATGTCACTCTTCTCACAACTGAAAGAAATATGCTAAGGTCAACAAACCTTACATACATAAAACGTTTACTAGCCAAGAACTTGTATAAAAGTTTCTAATCACACCAAACATAATCTTGTCGTAATGATACAAAAACTTCACGAACTTTCAACCGTTCACTGGGCCCATGGGGCCGAAGAGTTCTCGAGCTGGATGAGGGCAGCGCAGGACCTGTCGTTGTGGACGTCTATCGGCCAGAAGGTTTACTTTCCCTTTCGTCCACTTTCACGAATTGGACCCGATAGTCTATACTGTTCTATTCCATTTCGTCCAATTTTCTAATTAGATTACTAAACTTTCCAATTTATCATGAAGTATATCCTCGTATATCCTTGTTAAAAATATTAGCTGAAGACCAAATTAATATTCCTGTGTCCACAGTTAGGGGTGGTCCATGCCCCACGCGGCTCCCGCCACCGCCATGTCGGCCCCGCCGCGACACCCTCACTTCTACACCGTCGAGGTCGGCGACACTCGCTTCACCATCCTCAAGCGCTACCAGAACCTCAAGCCTATCGGGTCAGGGGCCCAAGGCATAGTATGGTAGGTACACAACAAGGCTACGGTCTGGAACAAATTGTAAGCTGGCGAAAATATTCCATTTGCGATAATGTGACAAGTGATAATATTGTTAGGTGCAGTCACCTGCGGCTTTAAGTATACTGGCATGTAGTTGCATCTAGAAAGAATTGTAATATGCCTGTATTCAAAGCTGTAAGAGACTAAATATGAATTACGACTAATTCGTTTCTGTAAAAAGCATTATGTGAAATCTTTGGAATTGTGTCATTATTCTCCCAAAGGAACGATATTAGGCGAAATCAATCCGCAAGGCTTACGATTTGTTTCGTAAAAACAACTTTACTTTTGCATGTTAGATCTGAGACCTGCAAAGAATTTGAGGGTAAGAAGTTTTAGTAGGTAGATTTTTATTCAGAATGGATTCTTAGATATAATTTAATATTCAGACCGAACATGGGAATCAAGAGAGCTGCAATATGTCGCTTTATCTTTCTTTTAAAAAGCTATTTTGTTGGTACAATTAGTTCTTATTTTTCCAGCAAAATGGCGAAATGTAATATATTTTCTTAATTGACGTAGGCTACAAATCACTGAATTAAATTCTCTTGTAACTACTATACTACAACTTGGCAAATCACTTGACACCATTCTTTCAACACTATCTCCTCTACTTTCACTTTTAGTTTCATTATAATTTTGGGTTCTTTAGTATTGCAATATTATTCAAATTCTATATCATTTTACAGTAAGCATGTTATCGAACAACTCATGATATTTTATTTAAAGTAGACTTAGTACACGCACGCATTATTTCTCTGCATGTGTATTGCACTGCCATACATTTTTATCAGCACGGAAGTTTCAACTCAAACAAGGTACAGGTAAAGCACCTTTTTCGTTAAAAAGCACATCTAAATCATTCTTTATCTTTCTTCAACTTCTGATTATCCAATGACGACAAGTACCTTTACAGAACGTAACAGTGGAAATGAGTACAAGGTGACACAAGTCAAATAGGTACAATGTTCTTATAATAAGAAAACAATCATGCACACAAGCACACGCAAAGTAGAAGCTTCGAACACCATCACCAATATAATGTGTTTCTCTTTATAGCTGATCCGGTCTATAATCCAATTAGCCGGTATTCACTAGAGATGATTCAGTTTTACTCAGTCTCTTTCGGTGACACGGTGTTCACTATACCGACACGGTACACCGAGCTCGTGGTGCGCGGCGCGGGCGCACAGGGCATGGTGTGGTAAGGACGCCATTTTAAGATTTGTCCACCATTTTGGGAAGCAAAGGCTTTAAATGTTTTGACTCATCCGCTTCGTTTTTTGGTGACTAACAAAAGCTTTTCATTTCATAGCACTATGAGTAATAAATGTTTACAAAACCACTGAAGGAAACTAAGTATCTTTAAAATAGGTAAGACATGTGACTAAATATATCTTCAAACACGAGATGTATTTTTTCAGACTGTATTTTTATAACTTGTGTCTTTATTTCACTCATAATTTCAATTCTAAAACGGCATTGTCATTGTAAATTATTCAGTGTTAGTTTGTGAACGTAAGCATGAGTTGAAACATTTTGAGTGGGAGCGTGTTTGTTAACTCAATAACTCTTGTCACTAAACTAGGTGCTGGTTTCATTAATAACTAATATTTAATTCCTACCATTCATTCCTAATATCTGCGGCATATTTTATGCCTGCCATCACTCTCAAGCAGTGGTTCTTATAATATAATGAGATCCACGCAGATCAACTGAATTATTTAACGACTTTAAGGAGTTAAAATAACTTTAAGAAGATGAAAATATCCCTTCTTGTGAGCACCGATGATTCATGAATACAGGGTTACTTCGGAGACAGTGGCGCATTTTTCTTCCATGCAATCAGTATCGTTAATAGAACACATTAGAGGGAGAAAAAAAAAATTTGTTTTGAATGTTATTTTTTTTTAATTTATCCACCCGAAAATGTATGTAGCGTTGCTACATTACACTCGTGAGTCAAAGGGGTAGGCAGGTGCGAGAGTAGCGCGGGGGCGACCGGCGCGGCGTACGCGCCCCGTGGGCCGTGGACTCTCTCTCTCTCTCGAGGTGCGCACGCGTCTTGTTTACGCTGGACTTTTAATACTTTTTTATGAGACATGGTAAAATAAAAAATACGGGTCTTTTTATTTTGGATGATCTTCATATACGTAAAATTTGCGCACTGTCTCCGAAGTAACCCTGTATTAGGGATCCTGCAAGGACCACTTTACCATGAATCGCATATGGTACCATTTTTGATCAGGAGATCACCAACTATTAAGAACCACTGCTCTAAAGGCTGTAGACCCTTTCATTCCACGTTAAGGTCTCGACCGTGTATCATTTAATGCCTTCCTGCTACGATGGGTTCAGTTCAGACATTTGGTGGGTTCATTTGGCATGATCGATGCACTAATATTGTTTTTGTATCTCATTTCCTTTTAGGAGCATTTGACTGAATATATGTATTATTATAAATTAATGCTTTAGAAAAACTTCATCGCGAATTACTCTCTAAATTTATGTTTTATTACTTTTAAACCAGAGTGAACGAGAGTGGTGAAACTTTAAATAAGTGATTTGAAACGCACGCACGCACACTGGCACAGTGCTAACAGAGGAACCCGAGGCCGCTCCATATGAATAGATATCCTACCGGAAAACATACATGCGAGGCACCAGAGTGAATGTCGCACCACAAGATAGACCTGGGCCTCTACCTGCACATTCGAAATTCGCAATTGCGTGAACGTTTTCGTTCCAATGTCAACTCTATTACAATGAAGAGCGGAACGAAACAGTGGCGATATATTGAACATTGAAAGTCCGGGTACAGGGCCTGTACCTATACAGGATCCTTCTTAATATGGTGACAGTTTTTTGGGATGACCAGGCCATCAAACTCAGGAATTTTCTCTATGGGAGCATCATCAATATCGCAAAGAAAAATCTGCTGTCCCATACATTTGGCTCGAGTAGCTTTGCAGTTTTGTATGGAAAACCTGATTTTCGCGGTTTCGATGTTAGTGCCATAGAGAAAGTTGTTTGGTTTGACGGTCTGATCATCCCCTTAAAAAAGTGCCAGCATATTAAGAAGGACCCTATATACGCTATTTTGTTGGCTATAGCAATGGATTACGATTTTTTTACGGGATTTCTTTAGTAGCGCGAGCTCACAATACCGCTGTATGTATATCGTGTGAGATTTACTCCGGGGTGTCCCGCTTGTATGAATCTTGTTTTCTGGTAAGATATACAGGGTGAAATTGATATCATTAGCATCCTTTTAAACTAAGGGTCGACCCATCAAACTGAACAACTTTCACTATGGGAGCAACCCGATCGGAGCAACAAAAAAATCAGCTGTTCCATACTAATCCGCAATGCGTACGCGACACAAATGTATGCAACAGCAGATTTTTTTTTGCTCCGGTTGGTTTGCTCACATAGTAAAAGTTGTTCAGTTTGTTGGGTAGGCTCATAGTTTAAAAGGATGCGAATGATATCAATTTCACCCTGTATATTATTGTGGCCGCGCTGTTAGAGCCCGGTTACACGTTCAGTATTTCGTCATTCTTGTCCATCAGTCTGGTCATGTTTATTTGATTTGAAGGGAAACTGATATACTGAAGCACCATGTTAGTCGGGTCAATCTCGAGGCAGTTTCCCTTCAAATCAAATATACATGACCAGACTGATGGACCAGACCTTAGACAATTTAATAGTATGGACGCGTAACGCGTGTCATTCTCCTATCAAAATTTTCTGCCACTTTTTGCGGAGGGCGAGTTAACATGAAATACGCAACTTTGGATTTTATTCCTTATAACTTTAGATTCTAATTTTGAATGTTAAAAATCATGAAAAGTAGTCTCGTGTGAACTCCAAACGTTCTAAGTTCAAAATTATTGTTTCGCTATTATAGGCTGTCTCGTTTAGTGATAAGGTATAAAATTGGGTGTAAATGCGCAAGATTAATTGATCTAATACCGAAGCAGAGGGGAAATGCTACCGCAAGGCCAGTCCTTAGTATTAAATTGTCTAAGGACCAGACTGATGAAATACTGACCGTGTAACCTCCCTCTTAGTCAGTTATTACGTATAATTTTCACACGCTATCGCTAGCGGGATGGAATTACCTACACGTTGTTATCCTTACGCTTAAGTATATGCGTTGCGTTTCAGTACTCTTATTTAAAGTTGTTTGACCTTTTACCAGAGTATTTAATAGTTTATGCTAAATGAAGTTTGGCTTGAAGAATTACAATACTTAGAATGAACTTTAACGAATCAAATTACGCATGTGTATGTTAACAATTTATTCATGTTTTTACTTTAAACTTTTTTCACAATTTACCTATATGTTACCATGTTTTAAATTATGGAAATAATAAAGACCACTTTTGAAAATGAAACCTTCTTCACTCATCATCATCAGTCATCATTGACGCCTGAGAACCATGAATTCATAAATGAATACAGGGTCCTTCTTAATATGCTGATACTTTTGTAAGGGGATGATCAGACCGTCAAACTGAACAACTTTCTCCATGGAACCAACATCGAAATCGAGAAAAAAAAATCAGCTCTTCCATTCAAAACTGCAAATCGACTCGAGCCAAATGTATGGGACAGCAGATTTTTGAAACTCATTCGTCAACGAATGAGTTTCAAAAATCAGGACCGGTCGTTGTGGCGATCCTTGATGGAGGCCTATGTCCAGAAGTGGACGTCTATCGGCTAAAAGGTTTACTTTCCCTTTCGTCCACTTTCACGAATTGGTCCTGGAGTGCGATTTTTGAATCTCATTCGCTGAGTTCAGCAGTTGAAAATGTCAAAATTACTATGGAGAAACGCATCTTTCTACTGCTGATTTGACTTTCAAAAATCTCACTCCTGAAGTATGATTTTTGAAAGTCAAATCAGCAGTAGAATGATGCATATCTCCACAGTAATTTTGATATTTTCAACTGCTGAACTCAGCGAATGAGATTCAAAAATCGCACTCCTGATCACTGACACTTTTTTAAGTTGAAAAAGTGTCAGAATATTAAAAAGGACCCTACAGGTATATCTTTTCGACGTATGAGCTGAATTCTGTTTATGTAAGTAGTTTTTTTTCTACCTTGTTGGTGGGTTACAATTGGGTATTTGACTACATTCAATATATTTTATTTTCATCTACTCAATAAAAAAAGGGTTAGAAAATAACGCTAAACTCCAATTTTCATTGAGTTTTTAGCTTGAATACTATTTTTAATAACAAGATAAACTATAAAAAGTAATGAAAATGTTGATGACGTCACAACTCATTATTTAGTACAAATCTTCATACAAAGCGCATGTTTTGACGTCCGATAAAGAGTAGCTGATTTGACTAGTTGTCAAGTAGCCAATTAGGTTACAATAGTCAAGAGTGGTCTCAATATTATACCATACCTACAATACAGGTGTAAAATTAAATGCATTACATACCTACTTAAGGGGATACTTCTGACCATCAAACTGAACAACTTTCACTAGCGAGACACATCGAAATCCCAAAAAAAATCGGTTGTTGTGAAAAGCAGATTTTTTTTCGCGATTTAGGGTTTGTATTCATACTGAAAAATGATCAGTTATGGTCTGAAAAGATAAAAAAGATAAAACTTAATTTAATTTTACATCCTGTAAGTATAAGGTGTTCACAAATGATCAGAAAACCTGGAAACCTATTACAGAGTCAGATGTGGTCAGATGCATCAACATTTAATATTTTGAAATTAGCTATGTTCTTTTTCTTTTCACAAAAGAGATCTTGCAGATCTATAAAAAGTTTTTATACAGGCTGCCCTGTGTGCAATTGAAATCATTAGCATTCTTTTAAACTATAATAAGAGTCTACCCATTAAACTGAACAACTTTTACTATTGAATCGGAACCGATTGGAGCAAAAATCAACTGTTGCATACATTTGAGTCGAGTAGGCATTCCAGTTTATTATTGAACTGCAGATTTTTTTTTTGCTGTTTGCTCCCGTATTAAAAGTTGTTCAGTTTGTTGGGTAGACTCTTAGTTTAAAAGGATACTAATGATATCATTTTCACCCTCCTGTAGATATTCAAGAAGTATAAACAGTTTCAAAGTATGAGAACGTACGTAACAATATACTTACAATAATTTATTATAATCAGAGGTAGTCAGGGTTAGTCAGAGGTATTCTAAACAAGCTAGAGACCTATCACACAAGCAATTTTAGAGCGTAGGCGCTGTCACAACGACACTGCAACGACGCGTCGCATTTGCAGCGTTGCGGTTTCGCACCGACGACCGACGCGACGGTAACGTTCCATCAGAGCCTGCGCTCAAAAATCGCTTGCGTGTGTGTTACAACCCTTTTGCCGGCTCTTCATTCTCGCCGAGAACGGGCGAGGCAGGCCGAGAACGAGAGTGTGGATGCCCTTCATTGTTCTCGTGGCGTCGTAAGCCATAGTAATTTTCCTTGAAAATTCTCGGCGAGAGTGTAGTGCGGGGTTTTCAATTCATGCTGAGTTTCCAGGTTTTGTGTTCAATTGTAACCTAGAATCTTTGATTAATTATATGCCAAGATAGAGCTACACGCTTCTAATTAACTAAAACAAAACGGACCAACTTTCTTACGTTGTTGTGCGTGAGGCGTCATACAACTTATCTCTATGTGCGTGCCTAGTGACAGCCTAGACTGGGTATTTTTTCGACACGTCCGTAGCTTCGTCTATCTTGGCATATAACGTATCAAAGCGTATAATATTGGTTTCGTTGCTACAACGAGTGGTGTATTGTTAACAGTGCCGCGTACGACACCGTCACCCAACAGAATGTGGCCATCAAGAAACTGTCGCGGCCGTTCCAGAACGTCACACACGCGAAGCGCGCCTACCGCGAGTTCAAACTTATGAAGCTCGTCAACCATAAAAATGTAAGTGCTATTGTAAACCAGCCGCCGTAGTATGCCACCGTCATACAGCGCTATCGCACCTTCGCTCCCTATCTATTTGCGTGCGAACGATCGAGATAAATGGCGTCATATAGCCGTATCACGTGTAACATGCTAGCTAGGTTGGTCTCTATCTATCTGTAACGTCACGCCTCTTTCCCAGTTGGGTAGGCAGAGACTATGGCGCACTTACTACGACCCTTATAAGCCTCATCTCATTTCATTCCACCTGTTTGGCGTCAGTCGCATCCAAACATCTTTGTTCATAAAATTATACGTTTTTAAAGTATCTAGGTAGTGGTCAATAAATTGAAAAGAGATAAGAAATAATTTACTGTAATTAGAGGGCGCTGACCAAAATTAAATTTCTCTAAAATTAATAGTTTTCTTACTTATAAGAGTACAATCCCTATCATGTGCGAGAACAACACGCTCCAGGCATTTTTTTCTGGTTTTTAAATAAACAGATTTTATTTTGTATTGATCTTCTTCTTATCGTGTGGGCAGCAAACCATATTATCATATTGGTCTTATTGTGCCCATCCTTTCCCCAAGCTTTACTGTGTGAAATATCGTCATAAACATTTCATGTCATCGTTTATAAAAATCTCTGTACCTATTAGTGGAGGTAATTAGTGTCGTCCCAAGTTGGGCGCCAATTTAATAACGAATGTTCTCCCCAGATAATCGGACTACTAAACGCGTTCACGCCACAACGGAGCCTCGAGGAGTTCCAGGACGTGTACCTGGTGATGGAGCTGATGGACGCGAACCTCTGCCAGGTCATCCAGATGGACCTGGACCACGAGCGCATGAGCTACCTGCTCTACCAGATGCTATGCGGCATCAAACACTTGCATCTTGCTGGGATCATTCACCGGGTATGCTACGTTTTGATTAGCTTCGAGGAGTCTGCTAGATATGAGTCCAAATCCGTAGCTAGGTGAAGGGGTATTGTGGGACAGTGCTAGATGTGGTTTTCACTATACAGTCTTTTCATTACGGGCATGTGGGGCACGAGCCTATAGTGCCCGTACCTGACGGGGAACTGAAACTCGAAGCTCATTAATTTTTAATCTACTATCCTTCACTAAACTTCACAGAGTTTCAATACTACTAGTGGAATGTGGATGTTCTGAGTTTTCAGAATATCTCGGACTACCCCCTCGGGGATATAGTTTTGAGCATTATGTCTTTTGGCAGAATTTTAGCTGCACTCACGTTGCAGACCTGTGAAATCTCGAGCTCGCTTTACAATTGATTTTTTCACACGATTTGACAACCGAGTCGTTGTGATTCTTTCCAAGTTGACTATTATTCCCACCATTATTTGGTGCCCTCTTAATACTATTTCGCCCCTTTTGGCGGTTCTGTGTCATTTCTGGCGGGATCCCGTCAAATACTTTAATAGCCAAATAGTTTTTTTGGGCTAATCTTCTTTATGTTCTTTCCTAATGTGAATTGTGTTTAATTCAGGACTTGAAGCCGTCGAACATAGTGGTGAAGAGCGACTGCACGCTCAAGATCCTGGACTTCGGGCTGGCGCGCACGGCCGGCACTACCTTCATGATGACGCCTTACGTCGTCACCAGATACTATCGCGCGCCCGAGGTCTGTCTACCACTAAACATTATAATTTTATTAGCGTCTTTCCTGTTTTTGTCTAGCTAGGGGATCGCTAGGTGGCCCCACTTTGGGAACAAAGATCAAAACCTCAAAGTGTGATTCTTTAAAATAATATTTATGGAAAGGATGATCAAAAAGGTGTCAATGCATCTTTTAATGTTGAAAATTTTGACCTGTTTACGTCTTACATGATGTATGGGCTCGATCCCCTGGGTTTTAAAAAAGGCAAGCAGAGTCTTCATGATTTTAATATGACTTTGCATACTTCTCTATTAGATAAACATTACATCTGTTGCAACAAGGAAGAAATAGAAAAAAAAGAATAGAAATCTGAAACAACAAAATTACGTACCTCCATAAAAAATCTATCAGCTAATCGGCACTTCTGTATGGAATAAAACTTAGCTAAAACGGTACCTACTTTGTCCATGCTATACCCTCTGAATACTCTAATAAGTACCTACTTACGTCAAATTACATTATAATATGTAGGTATGTAGCTTAGGTAGGTACCTATTTCATTCATGCAACTGTACTTCCGCCCGCCCTAATAAGATTTTGTCCAAACCAGGTTCAGCCAAATCCAGAACCTCCCGAAAGGGCGTCACTCACTGTCCTGAGCCTTAACTAATCTTTCCTATTTGGGCAGGTGATCCTTGGCATGGGGTACACGGAGAACGTGGACATCTGGTCGGTGGGCTGCATCATGGGGGAGATGATCCGTGGCGGGGTACTCTTCCCTGGGACAGACCACATCGACCAGTGGAACAAGATCATTGGTTTGTCAACATTATTTATTTATGCTACAAAGAGCTTTTTAACTACTTGTTTAGCTGCTGCTTGCTAGCTTGTGTGCTTCTCTATGTTGGGTTTTAAAGTCGTTTTCAGCTGGGAACTTTATGGGGGATAACAAAACGATACAATAATTGGGCCTAATAAAAAGTTACCGGAATCGAAGAGCATTGTATGAATACTTAGGGATGTTGAAGAGGCGATACGTGTGTATGTGTGAGCATATTTATTTATTTATTTCGATGCATGTGTACGGGGTGTAACAAAAGAGGGTAGTGATATTTAAAAGGATGGTTTAGCGCGCATGTTGGCATCCCTCCAGGGGCAAATTGGTATAATATCTAAACTATTATAAAACTGTAACAGAAGTGTGTCTGTACATTGAAGATGTTTACAAAAAAAGATTACGATATGGTTTTTAGGTGTCCCTGATTCCAAATCACCAATTTTTGGCCTTTTTGTCTGTCTGTTTGTTTGTTTGTTTGTTTAATCGAGCATCACGCAAGAACTACTGAACCGATTTTGATGAAACTTTTTTGTTTGATAGTTTATGATCTGACTTAAAATCTGGTTTTGCAGATATAGAACTAAATCTTTTACGAACTTATCTAGAAAATAGAACACAAGTAGTTACTGTGAACAAACAGGACTCTTCGCCAGGATCAGTAGACATTGGAGTTCCTCAGGGATCCATCTTAGGACCAGTCTTGTTTCTTGTCTATATAAATGATCTTGCCAGCTGTGTACCTGAATGGGCTGTCATTAATCTATTTGCGGATGATACGCATATAGGGATTAAAGATAAATGTGAAATAAATCTGGATGGTAAAACGGAGGCAATTTTAAAAATACTAAGGGACTGGTTTGCGGCAAACGGTATAATTTTAAATGCAGATAAGAGCTTGGTTATGAAATACCATTCTAGAAAAGGATTACGTAGAGAAATAGGTAGTATAAATGAGACAACATTCTTGGGTTACACTATAGACTATACTATAAGTCACAAAGCGCATATAGATAAAATGTGCAAGAAATTATCAAGCGCCAACTATGCCCTGTTCAAATTAAAACCTTTATTAGATAGGAAAACTTTATTAACAGTATACTACGCGTACACACACTCTATTTTAAACTATGCTATAACAGTATGGGGCAATGCATCTGAAATAAATAAAGTTTTTAAACATCAGAAGAGATCAATTAGGATCATAAATGGATTACACAGGCGCACATCCGTGAAACAATATTTTAAGAAATGTCAAATAATGACAGTTATATGCCTATACATATATAACAGTTTATTAGAGGTACAAACGGAGAAAGATGCCTATATCAAAAATATGGACATACATAAATACAATTTGAGAAATAAAGAGAAACTACAACATCCTAGGACGAGACTAGACAAAGTGATGAAACAGGGAAAATTTATAAAAATAAAAATGTATAACAATCTACCATTAGAAATAACCAAACTCTCCGTCCCTGAATTCAAAAACAAAATTAAAAAATTTCTGCATGATCACCCATTTTACGGTTTAAACGAGTACATGGACATGAATCTCACCGTAGACCTATTCTTAAATAATGATTAATGATTTAAGTGACAAACCTTGGGGCTATTTAATGTTGTGTGACTTGAAACAAATGATTTATTACTAACTAGTTGTTTATTTTGTATTAAACATGAAATCAAGTTATAGTATACTGACATTGAATTTTATATAATTATGTATATTGTTAATCGAAATTTCTTTCTATTTCACAATCAATTTAATATTTTATTTGTTAATTTTTTCTTTTTTCTTATTGTGAATGTAAATGAGTTTAAGTATAAATTTTATTATGATTATGTAAACTTGACGTACCTAGTGTAGCATTCTCTGTTACAAGGCCAATAAAATTCTGATTTCTGATTTCTGATTTCTGGTATATAATTTATGCGAACCAAGTCGCGGGTAAATGCTCGTAAATTAATAAAGTGGGCAATATACATGGTGAACTCAGACCATCAAACTGAACAACTTGCAGTGTGCAGCTTAACTCAGCTTAGTGAAGTGAAGCTCCATAGTGAAAGTTGTTCAGTTTGATGATGGTCTGAGTTCACGGTTTCAGTATTTGCTAGGCTGTCACTTACACCCTGTATCCTACTAATATTATAAACGAGAAAGTTTGTATGGATGGATGGATGTTTGTTACTTTTTCACGCTAAAACGGCTGGACCGATTTCAATGAAACTTGGCATATAGTTAGTTCATAGCCCAGAATAACACATAGGCTACATATTATTATACGTCCACGCAGACGGAGTCGCGGGCAAAAGCTAGTGTAAAATATAATAAGGGCTATATTTTTTTTAAAACCTTTGGCACAGTACATGCACAGTATAAGAAAGACTATCTATTACTAGATAGGTACCTTTGGTTACAACTTGTAACTATATCTATTCTATAGTTATGTGACCAGAAATGATTCCTATTTGTTCCTCCGCAGAGCAACTGGGCACGCCGTCGGCGGCGTTCATGGCGCGCCTGCAGCCCACCGTGCGCAACTACGTCGAGAACCGGCCGCGCTACGCCGGCTACAGCTTCGAGCGGCTCTTCCCCGACATCCTGTTCCCGAGCGACAGCAACGAACACAACCGGCTCAAGGTCAGCTGTTGCACTGTACAAAGGAGTACGGACACTCTTAAAGCAGCGCCTACTTTCCTTCTTTCTTTCCTCCACTTCGGTCTATCCTGAACATCGTCGATGGAGAGCTCGCAACTATCCATGTCTTTAGAACAGTATCGGACCATCTGAGTATTGTATTATTAAGTATTTTAACTAAAACAAGTGTGTAATTGTGTGTGTACTGTGCAGGCGTCGCAGGCTCGGGACCTGCTCTCGCGCATGCTGGTGATCGACCCGGAGCGGCGCATCTCCGTCGACGAGGCGCTGTTGCACCCCTACATCAACGTGTGGTACGACGAGGGCGAGGTCAACGCTGTGAGTATTGCTCATTGATTACTTTGCCTACACCTTCGTCCACGTGGATTGTGAAAAACACCCATTTAGGACCAGATTTTTTGAAAAATCCTGTCTTGTGCACCCCTACATCCACTGTACAATTTTTATTCTAAAGAACATCGAACTTCATTGGCACGCCTACCGTGTCGGGCAATATTGAAATCTTTGATAAGTTATATTATATGTCAAGATAGACAGTCGAAGCTAATAGCGCGTCGAAAAAAAATTGCAACCAGCATGGCTAGTATGCCTGCGTGATATCCTGCGCTATCACGCTTCCACTCTCTTTCTGTTCGTTCAATAACGAGATAAAATACGTGATATAGCCGTATCACGTGCAATGTGCTAGCCCAGCAGGTAAGGCCGCTAAACCATATCATATACACACACACACACACACACACAGACATAATTTGTATGACACCTCATGCATACCAACCTAAGAAAGTTGTCCCCTTTTGTTTTATACGGTAGACGCGTGAGGCTCATTCTAGACAAATACTTTTACTAAGATTCAAATGGACCGTCGTCGGAGAATGTCTGAGAAAAAATTATTCTACATATTCAAACTGAAATAACTCAAAAAGAATATCATTTAAGATATTTTGTCAAAGAGTATTTGTTGCAAAGATTCTATTTGGTCTACGCTGCGCAGCGAAAACCCAATAAAGCGTACCAGGTTTTGTATTGTTGCCGTGTGTACATAAGAGAAACTCGTTGGTACAAGGCATGTCATCCGTGCCGATTCCAACCCGGACCCCTCGTGATTGAGTGTCCATACCTCTTCGCAACGCGCCACTGACGCCGTCCAAGAGACCTCAGCCTTACAATGAGTCCAGTGTCGCAGCCGTGAAGACGTATAGAGGATGACAATGATTAATAGGTTTGTTGTCTGTGGTTGCAGCCGGCGCCGGCGTCGTACGACCACTCTGTCGACGAGCGGGAGCACACGGTGGACCAGTGGAAGCAGCTCATCTATCAAGAGGTGGTCGAGTACAACGCGCCGCCGCCCTCCGCGCCCCTCCAGCCCCCGCCCGACCACGCCCAGCCTGCCCTCACCACATAGGTACCATCGTCACCTATATATTGTAACAATTGCAAAAATACAGCTCCCCAAGTAGAGATCTCACTCTTTTTTTGTCTAAGGGCATTTACGGGCGAGTTCAATATAAAATGTTCGGCGCGGGCGGTGGTAGGATGAGGCGGGACGGGCGACGGACGTGCGCTCTATATCATTATATTATCTACTCTTATAAAAATAAGGTTTATTTTATATTGAACTCGCCGTGTGGCCTTCCGTCGATGTGCCGTAAAGCCGGCACTTCACTACGGCTTATGATGCCACGAGAACAATGAAGGGCATCCACACTCTCGTTCTCGGCCTGGCTCGCCCTTTCTCGGCGAGAATGAAGTGCCTGCTTAATGCAGATAAATATTTAATATGAGTATTTGCGCGTCTCGCCTTATTGCAAAAATTATTTGAACTAATTTTAATGTTGGTAGAATATAAATTAAAGTTTAGTTTTTTAATGTTGCCTGCCTTTATTAGTAGTAGAAATTAAAAGTTGATTCTGATACCTACAGGGTTATTTGTAATTCAACGTATTCCTTTCAGGACGTTAAAGGGCAGCCTAAATGCAATTATGTGAACCCCCATATGTGGGGTCGGAAATTAATAGTTTTCGAGATATTTGGAATTTAAGGTTTTTTACAAAAAAAAACAATTTTTTCACACTTTTACTTAAATAAATAAAAATATGCCTATTCTATGGCGTGGATTTGAATTTTAATTCATAGCTAACACTTTTTCCGACATTTTTTCATAATTCAATGTCTGATCATGCTGAGCAATTCAAAATAAATCAATAACAATGAAGGTAAATTTTTGAAAAAAAAATTAGAAAGCCTTAAAATAGTGCTTTTCTTTCTCCAAAAAATTGTATGAAAAAAAGTGTGCGTTTTACTGAAATAACTTCCTCGTTTTGTAAGTTTTCTAAAAAGGTATAAATGTTGTAGAAATAAATGGAATTACAATAACAAAAAAGATTTTTTACTTACTACGTGATACGAAGAGGCAACATTCTCATGGAGAAAAATTTAACGAAAATTCTTTTGATAACATTATTTATTGATTTAAATCTACACATCATACTCAGAGTGAGCCCCTCGGTTCCGAACACATTCACGCAAGCATTTTCTTAGTTCACTTTTAGTTACTCTTGAAGTAAAGGTAAAATCTCATTACCTCCGCTGAGTTTCTTATGCGCTGCATTAAGTCTTCTACGTCGTTTACTGGGGTTTGATGAACAAGGTCTTTTTTGTGTCCCCAGACATAAAAATGACATGGGGTCAAGTCGGGGCTTCTTGCAGACCATGGATTGGTGGTCCTCTACCAATCCATTTATTCGAACAAGTTGCAAGTCGGGCCAGCAACGTAACCATTTGAGGGATTGGTAGAGGAGGGCCACTCCTTGGCCTGCAAGAAGCCCCGACTTGACCTCATGTAATTTTTATGTCTGGGGACACAATGAAAGACCTTGTTTATCAAACCCCAGTAAACGACGTAGAAGACTTAAGGCAGCGCACAATAAACGTAGCGGAGGTAATGAGATCTTACCTTTATATATATATATCATATATATTTATGTATATATATATCTTGGACAATGTCACACAAATTATCTAGCCACATTTAAAGTACCAGAATCTAGCCTGGACTTTAAAATAAATAAATAAATAAATAACGCTCACAGGCACATACATTGTAATGATCCCAAGAAAGCACTATTTATAGGCTTGTTACGTAATCATCCCCTACGCCCCTACGGGAAAAGCTGAGCCAGGACAACTTTGCACACGGTTCCATCGGATGCACTCTTGCCTCATCGGCGACCCCAATCTACGCGGCCACGGTAAACTGCTGAGGCAGCTTCCAACGCGACGGCGAACGGCGCGTGTAACCCAGTGGCGCCTTCCGCGCACCCCACATTTTCGTCACTTTTGAAACTAACATTGTTCGGGTCACATCTGTATTTAGTCTTAATATTTATACTTTACTTTATAAATCTAAAGTCTGGTTATTTTATTAAATAAGTGAAAAGTCATTTTAGTTTATCTTGGGACCTTCTGCTGCAGCTATCGTATTTGGCTGTTTATTATGGAAACCATACAACAACGGCACAAACATATAAACATCCATGACCGAACCGGGATACTTACTTACTTACTTACTTTTACTTCAAGAGTAACTAAAAGTGAACTAAGAAAGTGCTTGCGTGAATGTGTTCGGAACCGAGAGGCTCACTCTGAGTATGATGTGTAGATTTAAATTAGTAAATAATGCTATCAAAAGAATTTTTGTAAAATTTTTCTCCATGAGAATGTTGCCTCTACGTATCACGTACTAAGTAAAAAATCTTTTTTGTTATTGTAATTCCATTTATTTCTACAACATTTATTTATACCTTTTTAGAAAGCTAACAAAATGAGGAAGTTATTTCAGTAAAACGCACACTTTTTGTCATACCATTTTTTTGAGAAAAAAAGCATGATTTCAAGACCTTCTAATTTTTTTTCAAAAATTAACCGTCATTGTTATTGTTTTATTTTGAATTGCTCAGTATGATCAGACAATGATTTATGAACGAAATTCAGATAAAATGTTAGCTATGAATTAAAATTCAAATCGACGCCATAAAATAAGCATATTTTTATTTATTTAAGAAAAAGTGTGAAAAAATTTGTGTTTTGTAAAAAAACTAGGGATAGGGATGCAACGATTACGAAGCGGTGCATCGTTTTGCATCTGTAATCGTAATAATCACGATTAATAACGATGCAATGCACCGTAGTAAGAATCGTACGATTATTAAATCGAATTGAAAAAGTCAATAGGATTGCACTTGTTGACAAATACCAGACCTGAATACTAGATTCCCGAGCCGAAAAACAACTTTAAAAAAATCGGTTCTCTGGCTGCCATTTTAGCTCAAAAACTTTTTTTGGTCAGATTTGACTCTCATTTTTTTTCAATTCTTCTGAGGTCTATGATTTGATTTTCGGTATGAAAATACATTCTCATTCTCGAGATATCTCATCCACATTTTAAAAGATTAATCTCCCACGTAAATCGGAAGAGATATCGCTTGATTAACGAGATTATACAGAATCATGTTCCATATTGTGTTTTTCAAAGCAAATTGGCCTTTACGCATTCAAGAATCAGAATCCTGACCAAGTGAACCTTTGGTTTCGATATCAAATTAGTAGAAAAAGTAACAAAATCTTGGAATTTTTTGAAGTAACATTTAATAAATAAAATAAAGTTTTTTTTTTATTTAACTTTCATTGGGATGCAAAGAAACACTATGAGAACTCATTCTGAGGATAATCTCTACTAAATTTGATTAAATAATCGTAATGCATCGGTTATCGTAATAAATAACGATTAATATCGTAATCGTAATGCCCGAATCGTTGCATCCCTAAAAAAAACCTTAAATTCCAAATATCTCGAAAAATATTAATTTCCGACCCCACATATGGGGGTTCACATAATTGCATTTAGACTCCCCTTTAACGTCCTGAAAGGAATACGTCGAATTACAAATAACCCTGTATAATAACTCACTACGTGCTTTTAGAGCCTGACCAGAAATATAAAAAACCTGGTTTGGGGACGCTGCAATCGACTATCACCTTTAATGTCAGTATTCCAAGTACAAAAAATAGTTCTGATGATTTTCCGCAACATGGCGAGGTTTATTTATAGGGCTATACAAAGAAAAACTAGTTTTTTGGAAAGGAAAGAAATCTTTCTGGAAAGAAAAATTATGGGAAAATCGGGGATATAAACTTATTGTTTTAAATTCTACCATAATGGCAAAAATGTGATCATGCACCTGAACACCTCTATCGACTAATCTCGGTACTAAATCAAGATTTGTTTATGCCACAAAAGGCATTGGAATGAAATATTGTATGGGTTATAACGAATTTATTATAATTATAGGTATCAGCCGAGCTCACCGCCGAGATCTAATCCACGGGTACAGTGCAAGGACAATGTCAGCGAGACACTGTGTTGTGCGAGCACTGAACTGACCGGTGGCCTCCGACGGGCGGTAGCACCTCCGGCGACCGCGGCGCGGCGTGAAGCTACAAGTGATCCAATATAATCTGTTATACATACCGTAAATAACTGATGTATATATTTATCGTGACGTTTGTGCAATACTCGACGGAATGAAATCAAGTGCAAAGTAAATAAAAATTAATTTGACTCGTTCATTTTCTTTGTGTACAGAGAGTGAATGTTTCAGAGACAACAATAATAACGTAAGCTTAGGCAGTGTTACAGATAATAATCCTTAGTGTAGCTGAAGTACTGTTTAGTACTTATTTGTTTGTATCATTTTAAACTGTTATTATCTTGTCTATTTCTCGTAGTATCTTCCTGTTTCTTATGATATTTAATGTAAGTGATAATTTAATTTAACATTAACAGTGGAATGGTGTTCTCGTTTCAAAAGCTCAACAGTTTGATTGGTTCCTATTCGCCCCACCCGACTCCACTTTCTAAATTTAATTTGCATTATGGAGTGCCTTTTGCGAATAAAAGTTTGTGATTTTCAGCTTATGGACTGACTTTGATATGTTTGGATATATTTGTAATAAAATAACATTTAATAATAAAAATTACAATGATGATTTCTTAATGAATCATACAATATTTTTGTCTTGTGCTTTTTCTTTTAATTTATCATTATAATATTGTAATAGTAGAATTAAATGAAATATTAAATAATAGGAAGTTGAGCTTAATATGTGTTGTTGTCAGTTTTGTTTTAATTGTGCAATTTTAATTTTATGCTATTCTACATTTATTAATAATTATTATACATACCTACTGTAAATTTTCAATATAACATACCTGTTTCTCTTTGGGTCCCAATCTGCCAATTAGTGATTGATGAACTTCGGTAACAAATCTGTACAGTGCCATTCAATATCTTTGCCATTTGTACTCGAGTACAGTGATTTTTTTTATGAATTCGCAATTGTATATCAAAGTGAGTGAACTTTTAATGTAACTCTTATAATTAATTTGTTTCTTAGCCATACACATCTTAGTTACTTGGGATTTTGTGATGTTTATAGCGTTTCGTAAGTAGCCCCTAGTTACGTTGTTGATACTATTGTAATGACTGTATGAGAGTAGATCAATAAGTACATTTCTACATAAGTAGTATCTTATAGGTCCCCCTCACACGCTGTGACCGACTGAAACTAAATACGTAAACCAACAATCTATTAACGTTTTATAACCACACGCAATAAAAAGCAAACTTTGATAGAGATTCAATCTTATTTATAACCATTTCGAACAGAGTTGGTTTTTCTTTGTTTGTGGTGATAATAAGCATGCAATACGTTTGAGAAAAAAAACACCACTTTGGTGAACTTACGGCGTTCTTATTATTTTATTCATCTGATTTCGATTAGAACTAGTATGTTTTATAGTTTTTTTTTACCAGTAATAGGTACAACGTGTGAGGGAAAGTCGTAGGTTATTGTTTGAAACCTCACTAGGTGATATAAATAAACTAAGGATAATAAAGAATGATAGTCTTATCGGGTGGATTCGGCAAATAGCACAATTTATTAGCTATAAAGTAAAGCTGGGCGGTAACACGTTTGTGATGGTAGTGTCATTTTGTATAACCATTAATGTTGTTACGAAAGCAATAATACATTCATTACTTTCTACTTCCTTCGAGCGGTTAAATGTCTGTACTAATTTGCGTCTCGTTTCGGCTCTAAAACATATCACCGACGATTCAATAGATAATGATTTCATACAAAAATGATTATTTTCACATGATCCATTGACCGCTCTTCTGTTAGGGATGTTGCTTTACTTTTGTTCCATGCTAAAGGGCACACAATTATTAAAGCAAAATCATGTTATTCGAAGTCAATTGTGTCACCAGTCATGCAAAATTTAGTAATATCGCTCATAAGGTTGAATCAACATCTAAAATAAACTAATTAAATGCTTTTGTGTTGATATAAGGAAAGATATAATTAATCATTCAGAGTATACAATAATAAATATATTTTAGGTATAAAATTTGTAAATATTAACAGTAAAGTTGACAAATAAAATGGAACGAAAGTGAAGATAACATAACACTATCTTAGATACATTCTGTTTCAATATAGAAAATAAAAGAATTCACAACTGTACGTCCAAATTGTCCATTTATATGTTAATGTACCTAATACAAATTACAATAATGTAATCTCTAGAATGTATTTTAGTACACTTGGTAAACAAGAGTTAAGGTAGTCGCCCGCCACGTTGAGACGCGAGCCGCGCGGCTTTAGCGATATACATACACTTGAGTTAACACTTTGATGACTATCTAAAAACAACTTATTTTTACTGTACGCGTAAGTTATTTCATATTTTAACTGAATAAAATCGAAATGGTTATTATAAAATGGTTTGTTTTATTTTGTATTATTACATTTTACAACTTTGTGGAAATCTGATTTGAATAGTCCCGTCCCGTTATGTTGTGTCACAATACAACTCACTCAGAGCACATGCATCATAAGGTATACAAACTTTTGTGATGCATGTGCGACCGCACACGTCCCACTCCAGAATTGTCTAGTGAACACCCCAGGCCCCAGGATATTGGGTTACCAAATTATAGGGTTTTTCACATATTTTGAATGCAAACTACTTTGAAATGTTTCTGCGAAAGATCATCAAGAGTAATTTGATTTAATTACAGCCCAGTCGTGGTACTAAAAATTTCGAGCTCGCTTCTCTCGCTCTATAGTTTTGACTCGCAAATATTTTGTACCGAAACGAAAACTACAATTTGTATTACGGAGAAAACGTGCTCCCTCTGCGCGCTCTAATTTTGTTTTATATGGCACTGCACTGCATGGATAAACCAACAGCTTTCTGTTCTGAGCACATTTCACAGTTTCGCTCGCTCCTTAATTTTGTCTTAGGTGGGCCGTGAATATTCTCTGTATAGGGGAGGAGCAGTCTCTGCCCCGATTCGCAGAAAACTACGCTACGCCCCATTGCGGGTATGCCCCCTGGAGAATACCCCAGAGCAACGTGATATGGCGAAAATGCGTTGAACGGTTTGAATTTTCCTACTAGTTTAGTAGATTTTTTTTTAATGGCAGCACCTTATTTCGTTCAGAAATATGCGCTGTCAGTTTTATTGTTGGATTGTTGTCTATGGGCCCATACTGCTGTTAATTTCTGAACGTAAACAATAACGTCAAAAAAGAAAATGTAAGCAAGAGTTCGCTTTGCTTTGCTTGTGTACAATTTTATTAAATTTCACGTATATTTGTGAAGATTTCTATAAATCCTGTGATCAAAACATAAACATAAAGACTTTTCTCATCATCTCAAATAAAAAAAACAACACAAAGCCTCACCATGTCCGAAAAAGACAAGTCCAAAATGAGTACCCAAACAAAACATATACCGAAAGATGCCCAAGTGATAATGTCGATAATGAAAGAGGTCGGCATCACGGAGTACGAGCCTCGCGTCGTGAACCAGCTCCTGGAGTTCACCTACAGATACGTAGCATCAATATTGGATGACGCTCGAGTATTCGCGAATCACGCAAAGAAAAAGACTATAGATCTGGATGACGTGCGCTTAGCTGTTCAGATGCAACTAGATAAATCGTTTACGAGTCCTCCGCCGAGGGAGGTGCTGCTCGAGATTGCGAGAGTGAAGAATGTTAACCCTCTGCCTTTGATCAAGCCACATTGTGGTTTACGGTTGCCTCCTGATCGGTAAGTTTTCTATTGTCAGGGAATCTATCTACATCATTATAAAACTAAATGTTTGTTTGTAACAGTATTACACTAAAACTACTGAACAAATTTTGGTGAAATTTGTTGATAGCTTATGATTTGACTTAAAATCTGGTATAATAATTTGTGCGGACGAAGTCGCGGGTAGACTCTAGTACATACATTATACCAATCTCTCAAACAGTGAAAGAATCATTGCCAGTAGAATCATAAAGCCACAAATTAAACCCATGCCAAAAGTAAATTGCCATCTGGAACTGTCTTTTCTTGTCTGCACGAACAATTGCTGACATTTCCTTTAAGGGACCTAAGAAAAAAATTAAGAAAATTACAATGATTCAAGATGCTGCGAGAACAATAAGAGCATCCACACTCTTGTTCTCCGCCCATCTCGTCTGTTCTCAGCAAGAACATAGTTCATGTTTTAGATGTGGTAGTACATAACTACTGTTGGTGACAGCCAACCTTTTTTATATTTATTTGTATTTTTTTTATGATTTTAGAATGTATTAGAATTTTACCGTTTTTGTTTTTTGATAATTTATTTTGTCATGTCATTCTGCATTATATATTTCTCCACACGGACATATTTTTATTGCTCTTTAATTCTTTGCTTGAGCTCCAGGGCCATCCTCTACAACTACCACATCTAAAACATGAACTATAAACTTTTAGCATCAGCACATACCTAGCGGAGTACTGTTTCAGCAGTTTTCATTAATCAATTGATAATGAACTCAAGTAATTAAATTGAGTTGAAAATAGCGTGCTAGAAATCGTTGTCCATCTGATGTGTTCTCATTATTTCTTGCATGCTATTATCAATGCCCATACACCCTTCTTGAAGGTAGGCCTGTGCCCTGCAGCAGAACATTTTTGGAGGCTGAAAATGATCAAATTTTTCGTACATTCCAGCTACTGCCTATCAGCGTGCAACTACCGTCTCAAGCCCGCCACGAAGAAAGTGATGACGAAGGCGACCATCCCCTCTGCACCAAGCATTAAGACCGTCACCACGCCGAAGCCTCAGCCAAACCAGAATGTGGTGGTGAAGCGGCCATCCGGCACTATTGTGTCTGCTAAACCTAGTGCTGTTCCTAAACCTGTGCTGAAGTTCACATCTGGTAGTAAGGTGAGATGGAGATTGTAGTTTGAACTGACTAAAAAAGAAGGGTTAATTCGTCTGTATGGTGTTTTTTTAGACATCATCATCATCTCAGCCGATGGACGTCCACTGTGGACATAAATAAATAAATAAAATAAAATGGCCTTTATTCACCGACACTATATTTTTCCTTATTCTACACTTTACTTAACATATCTTAATCCTACTTTTGGTCCGGTTGTCCTAAGACATAGGCCTCCTCCAACATTCTCTACTCTGTTCTTTCCTTTGAACTGACTCTCCAACCCTTTGGGAAATCATCCTCCCACCGTCGTACCGGTCTGCCTCTACCGCATATGCCATCTCTGGGATACCATTCTGTTACTTCCCTCGTTCATTTTTCCTTCTTAGATCGCATCATGTGGCCCATCCATCTCCATTTGAGCGTTCTCGTCTTACGGGTCACATCTGTCACTTTTTTTTTCCTTTTTTCCTACTAGTAAGTCGCCACCTGTCTCTCAGTTTGATCCCTATCATGCTCCTTTCCATTCCTTGTTTACATACTTTTAGTTTTTGTAGCATTGTTTTGGTCCATGCCCATGTCTCAATGACGTAGGCCTCCCCCAAATCAATAAGCACTCCAGAAGTGCGATTTTTGAATCTCATTCGCCGAGTTCAGCAGTTGAAAATGTCAAAATTACTATGGAGATACACATCTTTCTACTGCTGATTTGACTTTCAAAAATCGCACTCCTAGAGTATGATTTTTGAAAGTCAAATCAGCTGTAGAAAGATGTGTATCTCCATACCTTTTCAACTGCTGAGTTCAACATATAAGATTCAAAAATCATACTCCAGATCTAAAGGACAGTTTCTGAGAATTTATTAAATTCTTCTATTGCAGGTGGTGGCCAAGCCAGCAGTGCGAGTGACTGCCGGTCCATCGTCACAGGTCAAGATGGAGGTGGACGAGCTAGGGCCACAGAAACGGAAACGAGAAGATGACGACTACGATTTGTAATTATTAGTTTTACTTTAGTATTAAGTATTTTAATTTAGCCTAATTTAAGTAAATGTATTATTGGTGAAGTATAGTAATGTTTTTATAAATTGTCTCTTAGTTTGATTGTAGAAATTATCATAGATTCGAGAGAAAAACATACACTGCTGCTGCAAATAGACAATCATGATGACATTTTAAATTATCGACCCAGACAGCTAAAGTTTTTCGAATATTTAGTACACTACTACTAGGTACTAGTTTTCATAATATGAGTAAGGTACTGACTGCTATATTTATATGAAATATGTTTCGCAATAAAAGTTCCCACCACAGTGTTCTTAATACCTTTAGGCCCGCCACAAACATGCGGAATTATTCCGGACGGAACTGCAGTTTCGTATGGATTTGAAATTCTGGAGGGGACAAATCCATACAAAATTCTATTCTGATTCGGAATTCCGTATGTGTGTGGCAGGCGTTACTCTTCAGTTTTCTCTATAATCTGCCTTACCGTGTGGATGTGGTCTATGGTACTGTATCCTTTTCGAAACCCGGCCTGCTCCGGGGGCTGAAACTCGTCGAATTTTCGAGCGAGACGGTTCGTAATAACCCTCGAGAACAGTTTATAAACGTGGCTCAGAAGTGAGATCGGTCTGTAGTTCTTGAGGAGGGTTTTATCTCCTTTCTTGAAGAACAAGACCACAACACTTCCGCTCCACGCCTCCGGTGTTATGCCATTGTGAATGACGGAATTAAAGAGCTTTCCTAGGGCCTTCAGGACAGGAGTACCTCCAGCCTTCAGAAGCTCTGTTGTTATTCCGTCTTCACCCGGAGCTTTGTTATTTTTTAGTTGTTTGAGGGCTTTCCTAATCTCGCTCGAGTCAACGTCCGGGATATCGTCCGTGTAGTGGCGTACTAGTGGGGCTCTGGGGTCGGTGTTACGAGCTACAGGCTTTGGAGCGTGTGTTGCATACAGACTTCCATAGAACTTCTCGACTTCTGTGAGGAGCTCCGGCTTAGAGGTAACGATCTTCCCATCTGCGGTTTTGAGTTTCGACAGGTGGCTTCTCCCGAGCTGCTGAGCGAACACTTTCGACCCCCGGTCGGTGAGGCGGCGATAGAAGTTGTGCAAGACTATGTCTACCTTGGACAGACTATAAGACTAGGTAGAAACAACTTCGAAAAGGAGGCCGCTAGGCGCATCCAACTGGGATGGGCTGCTTTCGGGAAACTCCGTCATATATTCTCCTCGGCTATACCACAATGCCTCAAGACGAGGGTATTCAATCAGTGCGTCCTGCCAGTAATGACATATGGTGCGGAAACATGGACCCTGACGATAGGACTAGTTCATCAATTCAAGGTCGCTCAGCGAGCTATGGAGAGAGCTATGCTCGGTGTTTCTCTGAGAGATCACATTAGGGTCAGCGCACACCTAGCGTAAAACTGTTCGAGCATGCGCGAGCAGATTTCATTGATTCAATTGATAATGAACTCTATTCCCATTGAAATAAAGTCGAAAATAGCTTGCAAGTGATTAAATCCCTTCAGCGTCTGTTCGAGTATGCTCGCGTATGCTCCTCGCGGCGACGCGAGCAGTCGCGAGCATGCTCGCGCATGCTCGCGCATGCTCGAGCATGTTCGAGCATACGCCCGTGTCGATGCTTGCGATCCGTCGTAAGTGTTGCCACCTCTGCCGGTTTCGGACTAAATCTAGCATATTTTTTAACTACTTTAGCCCGAAAAGGGCAATTTAGTACAGAAAATATATAATAATCTAACTCTTTTTGAAAATACAATGAAAATCTCAAAGGTCGAAGCAGATTTAGTAGGTTTTCAAATTGTTCATATTCCATTTTATAGTAGGTAGTCATAAAATAACTGTCCCTTGAACTTTAAACCGTAGCACAGGGTGTGGTATTCCCCAAATGTACATCTTTCTTGCCAGGTTGCTTCAGCCCATATTCTTCTTTCAATTTTGTGTCGTCCTCTTTTCATTTTATTGATGTGCTCTTCTTGCTCCTCTTCCTCTGCTAGTAACCCAATAATTACCAAATCCCAGTCCACCATACTTTAAAATTACTCTTCGCACGTCTTTACTTTAAAATATTGTAAACACAACTGCAAAATTCACTGTCAACTGTAGCAACACGGGAGCATCCGCGAGACTGTTCGAACACGCGCGAGCATGCTCGCGCATGCTCGAGCATCCGCCGCTGCCGCCGGCGGATTTCGCCTCTGCCGCCGGCGGATTTTGCCGCTAGGTGTGCGCGACTGCAAAGAACATGCTCGAGCATGCGCGAGCAGATTTACGCTGGGTGTGCGCTGACCCTTAGAAATGAAGTGATACGTCAGAGAACTAAAGTGGTTGACATAGCTCAGAAAATTAGCAAGCTGAAGTGGCAATGGGCTGGTCATATCTGCCGAAGAACTGACAACCGGTGGGGTGTCAGAGTTCTAGAGTGGAGACCGCGAACTGGTAGGCGTAGTGTCGGACGCCCTGTTGCCCGCTGGAGAGACGACCTAAAAAAAGTAGCGGAGAGCGACTGGATGAGGAAGGCCGAGGATAGAGTTTTGTGGCGCGCCTTGGGAGAGGCCTATGTTCAGCAGTGGACGATGATAGGCTGATGATGATGATGATGATGATGTGGCAGGCGTTACACATGTATTTCTTTGTTAAGTTTTGTTGATATTTCATACATTTAAGTGTGTGACCACTTCTTGTAGTGGACTGCACATTGTTCTACATACTGCTAGTGTTAAATCGTCTTTAACACGGCTCAACTTACTAATCAACATCAGCATAGGCTGCTGGCCCTGCAGTGGGACATAAATAGATACGTCCCACTGCAGAGCACAGGCCTACTCTCAAGGAGGGTGTATCTGGTGTATGGGCGTCAGTCCACCACCCGTGAACTTACTAATACCAAAGTGAATATACTAATAGCTAATAGTGAGGGCGCTCTCGGGTCGCTCCAGGCCTATCGTGCGGGGGGTGCGGGTGGCGGGGGGCGCGGTCCCAGTACCGATTCACCTGCGCGCTGTACCCCACACCCCTCCGCACACCGCGCGAGTCCCCCCGCACTCCGCGCAAGCATAGACCCAACGCGGCCACCCGCTTTACTGTATTTACGCTATGCTAATACTATGTTAAAATAAAAGACTTATTTCGCAAATACTCAAACAAGTTATAAATGTAATAATATCAAATACAGGGTGTACAATAAAATGGGACAGCTACTTAAAGGGGTGCTTCAGACCATCAAACTGAACAACTTTCTCTATGGGACCAATATCGAAATCGCGAAAAAAAAATCCGCTCTCGCATACAAAACTGCAAACATAACTCGACTGAAATGTATGGGACAGCAGATTTTTTTTTTCGCGATTTCGATATTGGTCCCATAGAGAAAGTTGTTCAGTTTGATGGTCTGAAGCACCTCTTTAAGTAGCTGTCCTATTTTAATTTACACCCTGTATAAATATAACATCTCATTTCTCTTACATCTAAACATGATTTCATAATAACTCTCTTCATACATGATTCCTCGTTTATTTCTTCTCATACTTGTAGATGCCCTCCCCGGTCTTGACTCCGAGCTTGCCTTCAGCGACCAGTTTGTTCAGCAGTGGGATAGGTTGGAATAGCTGTTGGTCGGGGAACTTCTTGTGCCAGCCGTCGAGGATGAACTTGTTGGTGTCCAGGCCGACGTAGTCAGCGAGCTCCAGCGGGCCCATGGGGTAGCCGGCGCCTAGCTTCATGGCTATGTCGATGTCGCGAGCTGATGCATCTCCTGGGAAAGAATTTTATAATTTTACATAAGTTATTCACATAGGTATTCTGAAAGAATTACGTAAACTTTGCTTAGAGGCCAATCCGTCAATTGATTTCTGAGCTATAGCCAGATCTGAGCTTACGTACAAGGGTAAAATTTTGGCCTGCTTGGATGGCATGGCAACCTAGAAAAAGTTTATCATATAATTTTCTTTAACAGGTATGCAGTGTTTAGTTAGTTTAGTTATTGTATGTTTAGCATAATGAAGGTTTCAAGATGGAAAGATGCATAAAGTATGGTTAGTGTTTCGGCCACGAAAACTACATTAGAAACTTCATTCCTTAGTTACCACTGTACCAGGAGAAGACATGGGGTGGTCCATTTGAAGTCGGGATCACATGGTCGCATTCTTAGACAGATAAAGGTATAGGGATGAATGGAATTTTCCTCCATGAAAATCTTCCACCAGGCTGGGTGACCTGAGGATCAACTGTGGTCCCCATTATTCTGAATGTATATGGCATCTATTTGTGTACAGCAGCTTTTAGAGAGCATCCTGCAGACTAGTATCATTTCGATAATTGTGTAGATTTTTTGTGATTGTTGCTATAATTACAGTTCACTGCTAATACCCGTCCTTTAGGACATTTAGGATTTGTTTAGTAGTGAAAAAGAGTGTTTACCTGTGTCTGTGGCAATGCTCACAGATGTAAATTCAAAATGGACGATTCCATACCTCTCTCGTAAAGCCTTATAGCTTCAGCAACATACGGCACAAGCAGCCTGTTGACCACAAAGCCGGGAGTATCCTTGCAGGTGATGCAGGTCTTGCCGACCGCCTTGCCCCACTCCATCATGGCCTTGTAGGTCTCCTCTGAAGTCTTCTCCCCTTTCACTACTTCGAGGAGGCGCATCACTGGGACCGGGTTGAAGAAGTGCAGGCCTCCGAATCTATGGAAAATATTCATGTTGATACATATTAATTATTGGATGCATATATGCACCTGTGATGTAGGGTTTCAGAAAGAAATTCTGCTCAAAATGTTTATTAATTTTGAACAAAATATTATCTCTACTATTATAAAACTGTAAATATAAAAAAATATTTTTTTTGCTTTGTGTGTTTGAACGAGCATCACGCGAAAACTACTGAACCGATTTTGATGAAACTTTTTTTGTTTGATAGCTTATGATCTGACTTAAAATCTGGTATATAATTTGTGCGGACGAAGTCGCGGGTTAACACTAGTGTTATCTAAAATTCAAACATTTTTATTCAAAACTAGCTTTTGCCCGCGACTTCGTAAGCGTGGATATTTAATTTTTTCGTAAATTTTCCAATGTTTTTAATAGTTATTCTGTTATTCGGGACAAATACAACAAGTCCAGCCGTTCTCGAGTTATAAGTGTTAAACCCGACATTGTTTTATATACAGGATGTAACAAAACACCCTAGTAATACTTAAGGGGGTGCTTCAGACCATCAATCTGAACAACTTTCACTATGGAGCCAATGTCGAGAAAAAATAAAAAAAATCTGCCGTCCCATACATTTGAGTCGAGACGGTACTGCAGTTTTGTATGAAAGAGCGGATATTTTTTTCTCGATTTCGATGTTGGCTCCATAGTGAAAGTTGTTCAGTTTGATGGTCTGCAGCACCCCCTTAAGTATTACTAAGGTGTTTTTATTTTATTTATTTATTTTTATTTTTATTAATATATATTACAGGCACAATTCATGTTATCATGACAGGTATACACCCAATGCGACGACATTTTGGTTGCACATTTAACTTTATAAGTACACAGTTCAAACTCTTTTATCAATATTTTTTATCATATTGTTTAAAAAATGTACAGTTCTTTTCATCACCTATTACATATAACACAAACATGAATAAAACATTTATTTAGATACAAATCTAAGAGCTGCTTCCGTAAACTGAGCCTGCGAACAATGAAACAAGTCTATATCTTTAGCCACTTCGTTCAATATGCGTAATGCCGTGGTGGTCGGAGCATGAGTGAGAACATTAGTCCTGCACGAAGGCACTGCAAACAGTTGGTCTCTGGGTCCCCGCCGCAACCGTGTGTTCGGTACCAGTAGGCTCATGGCTTCTAATACCTTGGGATTATTTAGCTTCCCTCTAAATATCTTGAATAGATGAGTCACAAGTGCTAAATTCCTCCTTGCTTTTAAACTATTATATCCCACCATTCCCAGAACAAATAGAGTGGGATACATGAGCGGGTAAAAAGGATATACACCGTACTGCTTCCAATAGATGTACCTAATAAATTTATTTTGGATTTTTTCTACCATCGTTTTGTTACACCCTGTATATAGATAATATCACACATCATCTTCATCATAGTTTTTTACATCTATGGAGGTGCTACTTGGGAATGTTCCTCCATTGAAAAGGGAAGATCTTCCACCAGGCTATGTGTGAAGCCTGGGGACCGGCCGTGGTCCAACAGTTCTTAGTTGGACCTTGTATATATATCGAATCTCTGTGATTATTTCTCTTGCGCGATTTATGTCTCGCATTCGATTGTGAACCTTATGTGTAGTAGGTTACGAGTTACGTATTTACGATGAACGTTGTCTTTGTATGTAGCATGTTTTCCGCGAGCGACGGTATCGCCATCTGTTGGCATCTTTGCTATAACTTGTGGGTGCTGACCATCTGTAGTAGTTCCCCACACATCTTTTGACTACACAATTCCTATTTAAAATAGTCTGGTGATTCTATCAGCGGTGAAGTGAGAAAATTTTATAGATAAAACCTATCTTAATATGGACCAGACAAAAATTCAAAATTCAAATTCAAAATTTTTTATTCAAAATAATATCATATAGATAGCTTTTTGACGTCATTTTTTGACTCTACCACCGCGTCGGAAGGTGTTCCGTTGAGAGAAGATGCGGCCAGAAACTCTACAACACACATCTTTTAAACAAAACAAAATGTACAAAGTACAATTAAAATACAATATTGCATTACATAGTGTAAAATTGTCAAGACCAGACATTTTGGTCATTCAAATAATCATCGAGTTTATAGTAACCTTTTTTACAGAGGACTTGTTTAACATGAGACTTAAACTTTTTGTCTGGTAAGTTTAGAATATCCTCTGGTATCTTATTATAAAAGCGTATATTAAGTTTAGACTAAAACAAGAAATACATTTCTATATCAAAGTTTCTGACCACTCCAAAAGGGATTATGGTTGTATGTTCATCCCTTAGACAATTTATATAGGGACGAGTTACGCGTGTCATTCTACTAACAAACATTTCTGCCACTTTTTGCGGGGAGCGAGGTAACATGAAATCCGCAACGTTGGATTTTATTCCCCGTAAGTTTAGATTCTAATTTTGAATGTTAAAAATCATGAAAGTAGTCTCAAGTAAAAAGTTAAAAAAAAGTTCAAAATTATTGTTTCGCTATTAAAAGGCTGTCTCGTTTAGTGATAAGGTATAAAATTGGGTGTAAATGCACAAGATCAATTGTTCTTATACCGTGGCAGAGGGGAAATGCTACCGCAAGGCGAGTCCCTATACAAATTGTCTAAGGTTCATCCAATCTATCGTTCAATGATTGAAACTATTTAATATTGTATTACTGATTTACGCAACTTGACCAATACCCCAATCATTTTAGCGTGTTTACTATGGAGGACGTCGAAGTAATCTTTATTCGTACTTTTAAATCGTAATTGGCATCATTTAGTGATGAAAGTATAGCCTGAAAAATTATTATACAAAATATTTGTATGGAACATAGAAAAAAAAATTAAAACTCCTGGAAGGCTTGTAACTCACTCAGAAAGAAATCTAAAACCCTCATTTTAATTAGAGTTAAATGTGATTTTTGAACATTAAAATTGACATAATAATTAAAAATGTGTTGTTTTGGGTTATTCGTTAAAAAAAGATTATGTAATTTTCAATGTTTTTTCAGTAGATACAAATACTAATTCCATATGTAAAGCGTGAATAGCCTTAGAAATAATAGTTTAATTCTATTTTATCATTCTTAAAACTAAATAATGAACCATTCAGCCTTGATTAAAAAAACCAAAATCATTATTAATATCATAATTTAAATGACTAGATTTCTTTTTAACTATGTAGAGCATTATTTTACAAAATATCTTACATACAAATAAACAAGATACGATGTCAGCTATTTATTTGTGTAAAATATTGCGAAATTTAAAAATCGTCGTGTTGGCGCCACGTTTTCATTATGATGGCGCGTTGGCGCGCAAGGTGGTCGCGGGGGTGCAGGCGGGGTGGGACGCGTGGATCCGCACTCGTACGGCCCATTGATCTTGATCGTCGGCCGGCCTCTCGCCCGGTCGTGGAATGCGTTCGCGCATTTAAGTCTATATTTTTAGGGTTCGGTACCCAAAGGGAGAAAACGGGAAACTATTACTAAGCCTACGTTACCCGTCCGTCCGTCCGTCTGTCCTACCTATTTAGGGCTGTAACTTTTGAACTGTAATAGCAAGATAGTTGAAATTTTCTCAGATTGTGCGTCATTACGGCAGATTTGTTAACAAATAAAAATGTCAAAAAGTTAAAAATTAAGGGGGGTTCTCAACAAGAAACTAGTTTTTATCAACGTTTTTTCTGCACGCTCTATCGTAAAAATGGTTATTTATACAAGCGTCAAACTTAGTGTGATTATAAAGCAAACTCTACAGAATAACAACAAATACTAGAAACCAGCCAAGTGTGAGTCATTCTAGCTCTAAGGTCAAAGGTCCCGGACAAAAAAGTTCTTTTTAGGGTTCCGTACCCAAAGGGTGAAAACAGGACCCTATTACTAAGCCTACGTTGTCCGTCTGTCCGTCTGTCCGTCTGTCCGTCCGTCCGTCCGTCTGTCCTACCTATTTAGGGCGGTAACTTTTGAACCGTAATAGCTAGATAGTTGAAATTTTCTCAGATTATGCGTTATTACGGCGGATTTGTTAACAAATAATAAAAAAGTAAAAAATTTAAAAATTAAGGGGGGTTCTCAACAAGAAACTAGTTTTTATCAAAGTTTTTTCTTCACGCTCTATCGTATAAACGGTAATACATACAAGCGTCAAACTTAGTGTGATTATAGAACACACTCTACAGAATAACAACAAATACCGGCCGGCCAAGTGTGAGTCGGTCTTGCGCTAAACGTCCCGGAAAAAAAAGTTTTTTTTCTATGTTAATAATGTTGTGTTCTGTGGTGGTGTGGCACGGAACCCTCGCTCGGTGCGCGAGTAGCCCGACTAGCACTTGACCGGTTTTATTCTAAGTTAATAACGTTGTGTTCTGTAGTGGTGTGGTACGGAACCCTCGGTGCGCGAGCAGCCCGACATGCACTTGACTGGTTTTATTTTATCTTGCAATCACGCTAACAATTATTTATTATAGATTGGTAGTTAGGCTTAGGTAAGTACCTCACTGCCGAAATAAATTACGTTGTTACAATTATATAAAATTATGTAGGTACCTATACCTACCTAACTAGTTAGACGTAGTTACACAATTGCTTATTTCGGTAGTGAATAGTGAAGTGAGGTACCTACTCGTATCTACCTACTTAGCCTTACCTACCTACCTAATTTCAAACCTGCGCCCGCGGCATGGCGGCGCGATAAAGCGCTATCGCGCCCTAGCTCTCTTTCTTTTTGCGTGCGAAAAAACGAGTTAGCAGGCACGATAAAACGTTTATCGAGGCGCCATGCCGCGGTCGCTGGGAGCCTAGGATGTAGCTAGGATGCCACTCTCGAGAAAACGACAAAAATCGAGATGTGCCTCTGTCTTTGTTACTTTGCGTATACGAAAGCGAGCGCGCATGATGGTTTTCTCGTTTTGTCGCTTTGTCGTGCGTGGCATGCTAGCCCTATAGGGTAGATACCTACCTACCTAACTAAAGCTCATAAATTACACGTAGTATGAGCAAAGCATGTAATTAGTGGGCATAACTTTACGGAGTGATAAGTTAGTTTAGTAGGTACCTACCTGCCTACTTTATGCAATATTATAGTACTCTGTGCTACCTACCTACTGCTTTAGCAAAAATACCGTCATAGGTACGGGATTCGTAATGCGGGCATAATATGGACATGCCCTCGAATCCCGGGATTTTATGTTTTTGTTGTTGTATGTTTTTGGTGTGGAAATAAAAAATTATGTTATGATACGGAGTTGCCATAGTGAAAAAATCTAATCGTCTTTCATCTTAAAAGTACCATTGGTATTTTTCTATTATTTCTATTTAAGGTGCGCCACACACATAATTATTATGGGATTCCGAATCAAGATTGTGCTTTTGTATAGGGTTTGATGCCGAACGGACGGAATTGTGGAGGGGGAAACTCTATACGAAATCGTAATCCTGATTCGGAATTCCGGATTGGAATTCTGTATGTATGTGGCGGACTTATGAGCTTGGGAACCATTCTGGAGCAGATAATGTTAGTGAAATGTTTAAATACTTTCTTCGGCATAATGAATACCTACTCCATTTTATCGTTAGCCCAAGAAAATTCCGTGCTTTGATCAAAAGTTGAGAGTTAGTTAATCTTTTGATAAAATTAATTTTTATTGAGTTTTTTTTTTTTTTTGGTTAATTTTGGTAGGAAATGAGTAAGTAAGGAAAGTAGGTAGGTTAATATAACATGTCCCAATTTTTTGTGAGCGAGTCGGTTCGGGTCTTAAGCAATTAGTTTTCCGTGCCTACCTACTGAACTGCTACTATATGTCAAGTTGAACTGAACTCTATGTCCATGAACTCTATGTTCAACTAATGGACGGAGAGCTGGCTACGTAATTTCAAAATGATAAGGTGTAGTAAAAATTTTTATGTAGAAACCTTCCTTACTGGCTAACAAGTACATTGCACTGACTGCCAGAAGTCTACCCCGGGGAGGGAAGCGTGGGCGTGGGGTCAAGCACGTCAATTTTTAATCAAAATAAAATCATCAAAATTGACGACCCGGTTGGTGTAATGGTTACCACGCCGGACTGCCAAACCAGGGTCCTGGGTTCGAATCCCGGTTCGGTCATGGATGTTTATATTGTTACGAGCTACGGGTTCCGGGATTGGAGTGAAACGCTAAGTCCAACTTTACAGAGTTTATTTGGGATACACTTACAAACGGTCCACCTCGCGGAGGTTCCCCTACACGGTTCACTTCACGGGTCCTCCTCGCAGGGATTCCCCGTGCACCACCTACTGTCACTGTCCACAGTCCACTACGTCACTACTGTGACGACACGACACGCGTCACGGCTATGAGATTTGCTTCGTTCAACCTCTCGCCGGATTTTGGCGAACTCACCCTCCACGCGATCCAGCCTCCCTTCTACAGCTTCGACTCGTCACGACGTACGACACTATGACGTCACGCACTACACTGACACTATGACGTCATGCACTACACTGACACTATGACGTCACGTACTACACCGACACTATGACGTCACGCACTACACTGACACTTGTCTACTCACTGTTCCACTGAGCACTTTTCTCTTCACTAGTACATTTCCACTTTTACTTTTCTTCCTTTTGTTTCGCACTGTTCACTGTTAAATCAAGAACTAATCCATCAGCCCGAATTCGCCGCTTTTTATAGCCCGCAGAATATTCCGGAATACCCTTTTTCCGATCTTCTTTTCTTTACTCGATTGTTTTCCTCCAGATAGTTCTAACCCCGCCTTCTTTTCTCGATACCGATCGAAGACACGCCCACTTTTCTGGTTCTTTTCAAATATTCGTAATTTCGCCTCCTTTCTCGAAGTTCCTAGACACGTTCACCTTTTTGTCCCTTTTTTTAAATATTCCTTCTCTCTCTTCCTTCTAGAACATTTCTAAAAACACAAAAATCTAGAAATATTTTTGGCGCGGATCGGATTCGAACCGTCACCCCCCAGCATGGGAGGCGGAACCTTAGACCGTAAGACCACGGCGGTTGTTAATGAGCCGGCCGAATTTTCGAATGCCTTCTTTACGTTTGACATTTGACAGCGGCCGTGACAATATGTTTGTGCCGTCGTTGTATGGTTTCCATAATAAACAGCCTATACATAGTGCTTTCTTGGGATCATTACAATGTATGTGCCTGTGAGCGTTATTTATTTATTTATTTATTCGGTGCAGTTCTGAAAATTTGTCGTAGTTATAGTTTTTAACAGTAGAAATAGCGTAAAATTATTGCCAGAAGTCTAGGTCGGGGATAAAATGTTGCCAGAAGTTGATAAAGTTTTTAAAAAATATTCAAAATAAAATGATAAGGTGCAGTTCTGGCAATTTAGTTTTTACATAATTCATGGCTTCAAACAGCTGTAAATAAATTGCCAGAAGGCTAAATGGTGGCTAAGTGTATGAAAAAATGACTTTGAATTGTGGATTTTTTTTTACGTTTTCTTATAATTTGTTCGACCAAGTAGTGAAAATGTTATAGTATGTTATACAGGGTGGCCGGGGAGTTGACGTTCAAACGTAAAATTTTGGTCCGTTATGTCGTGGGGTATCTGAATCACCCCCATGTATGTTCCGCGATTTTTTGTAGTTTTCGAGTTATGATGATTTTTCCGATTTTTTGAGGAAACTCGACATGACTGGCTTAAACAACTTCTAAAAAAAAAGTGTAAGACTTTTTAGAGATTCTTTTTTTGCAACTTAATCATCATGAATTATGCCTTTATTCGTATCATCATCAGCATCGTAACTTTGATAAAAGTTATGAAAATATTGGTCTAAAGTAAAAAATTTGCGATCCGTGAATTATGACTAAATTTTCAACTTTAAATTAAAACTCTAAACAGGTGACCTTATGATTTAATAATTAATGGCTAATTTGGCTAGAATTGATCTTCAAAGACAACAAGGCGGAAAACTCTAATTTTTTTTTTTTTTTTTGCCATAATTACCACGCCTAAGGCTAAATAATGATTAAAGAATGCTGAAAACCGAAACGGCGACGGATTATGCCGGACTCTTACCGGCTAAAACCCCACCGTGTTCCACCTCATCGCGTATTGCCGTAGAGCCTGAGGGCCCGTGAGGAATCTTCCACACTCTACGGCGCAGTGACCGACCTTACTAGGTCTCATCTCTGTTGGCCTTGACAAGCCTACAGGCCTTTAGGTGGTGCGTGGGAACACGCACACAACCACCTCGAGTCCCTATGATCGGACGCCGGACCCCCCAGCCCGACGCCCAGAGACTCAAAAATTACGGGGGAGGCAGACCGCGAGCAAACGCAGCCCGTCTGCGCCTCGTGCGTCTTTGGCGGATCGGGAGTTCAGAAGTCGACTCCCACTCCCTCTCCGCCGTCTCCTTCTGGAACATTAGTGCCTCACAGAAGGAGAGAACCGCGCGCCAAGACGCCTCACTGTCGACCATAGCGCGAACCATGGCCGGCAGCGAGAGGTCTGAAACTACCTGGGAAAGCTCACTGCGCTCTCCCACCCACGCAGGGCACTCCTGCAGCACGTGCTGCGCCGTCTCGTCGAGACAGCCGTCGCAGTGGTGGCACCCGGCTGTCGGCTCCCTCCTCCTAGGTTAGGTTAGGTTAGTTCATGTTAGGTTATCTACTTTTTACTTAAAACTTTCCTTATTCCACCAACACGATAGGTTTCCAGCATTCTTTAATCATTATTTAGCCTTAGACGTGGTAGATACAGCAAAAAAAAAAATTTGTAAATTTAAGAATTTTTCGCCTTGTCTTTGAAGATCAATTCTAGCCAAATTAGCCCTCTTAAGTACTACTTTTTATTTATGATTATGAAAGCTGAGAGTTGGGCGCATTTTTGGAATTGTCTAAAAAATCATAAGTTCACCTGTTTAGAGTTTTAATTTAAAGTTGAAAATTTAATCATAATTCACGGATCGCAAATTTTTTACTTTAGACCAATATTTTCATAACTTTTATCAAAGTTACGATGCTGATGATGATATGAATAAAGGCACAATTCATGAAGATTAAGTTGCAAAAAAAGAATCTCTAAAAAGTCTTACACTTTTTTTTTAGAAGTTGTTTAAGCCGGTCATGTCGAGTTTCCTCAAAAAATCGGAAAAATCATCATAACTCGAAAACTATAAAAAATCGCGGAACATACATGGGGGTGATTCGGATACCCCACGACATACCGGACCTAAATTTTACGTTTGAACGTCAACTCCCCGGCCACCCTGTATATTTGTAATCTACTCACAAAGCCCTTTCATTTGATACCCCACATGGTATGTTTGAAAGATTATTGTTTTTTCTTTTTGCTGCCATACCTATTCATGACGTCACAGTTTCTACCCCCACAGTCTGAGCGCTTTTCATCTCATATATTTGTGTTCAAGACGTTAAATTGAAGGTATTGATACCAAAAATACCATATCCGAGACGATGCACAGTGGGTCGATACAGTTGTTAAGAGGATACGATTCGGAGCACTCTCCGTACAAACAAAGTCTGTTTATATTATCAAAACTAACCAATTTAAGTTAATGAAAATTTTTAAACACAATCTAGAGACTAATATTTGTGCTTGACATTTGTCAGATTTTCGTAAAAATGTGTAGTTTCAAAGTTATCGTGGCTCAAACTTTTCCACACATTGAAAAGACTTTTTTTGCTCGGCGCTCTAAGTTATAACCTTTTAATTTTTTTCTAATTTTAATTACAAGGTGCAGTTCTGACAATTTCATTTTTATGTTAGTAATGTTGAGTAGTCCGACCCTCTCTTGTTTTCCCTCTCCAGCCTCCTCTATTTTCCGCGTGCTCTTCCCAATTTGTGGGGCTGATTCCGAAAGCGGTCAGGTCTCTCTTGACGCAGTCCTTAAATCGCAGCATGGGTCTTCCGACTGGCCTCTTCTTATCTGCGACCTCACCAAGAAGGATGCGCCTTGGCAAACGAGAGTCATCCATACGATGTACGTGCCCCGCGTGCGAGAGGGTCGGACTACTCATGACGAAGCCTGGTTCGCACACCTGGCAGAGAAACGTGACAAAAGGCATAATGCTGCCACAATCCCTTCGTCATCCACCGGCGTACAGTTCTATTGTAGAGGCTGTGGACGTGTATGCGACTCTCGTATAGGACTGTACAGCCATGAGAAAAAGTGCTTCTCCAAAAACACTGATTAAATCATCTGCAACAGATGTAAAGGCCTATGATGATGATGATGATGATGTTAGTAATGTTATGGAGGTGCTACTTGGGAATGTTCCTCCATTGAAAAGGGAAGTACTTCCGCCAGGCTAGGTGTGATGCCTGGGGACCGGCCGTGGTCCAACAGTTCTTAGTTGGACCTTGTATATATATCGAATCTCTGTGATTATTTCTCTTGCGCGATTTATGTCTTGCATTCGATTGTGAACCTTATTTGTAGTAGGGTACGAGTTACGTATTTACGATGAACGTTGTCTTTGTATGGAGCATATTTCCGCGAGCGACGGTATCGCCATCTGTTGGCATCTTTGCTATAACTTGTGGGTGCTGACCATCTGTAGTAGTTCCCCACAGGACTCCCCCCTCAGACCGGAGGTCGTTGAGCAGTTCGAAGTGTGCAGTCTGTATCCATGTAGCGTAGGTGCAGGGCTCCAGTCAAGTGAGTCTGTCGAGCGATGTGCTGCGGTGTGTGTGCATCTGTCAGGGAGGTCAGTCCTGATGTGATGCGGGCGAGTGACAGGCGTGGAGAAGGCGAGCAGAACTGCCACGTGGAGGTGAGCTCAGACACGTGGGCTGCGGGAGATCCTTCTATGCAGACGCTGACTGTCGTTGAGGAAGCTGCAGGCCCAGGAAGCGGTGTAAAGACAGCTGCGATGGACCTGGTGTGGGCTTCGGGTTGATGGTGTGACTGCTGCTTGTTTGACCTGGTCGAGGGGGTGAAGGGTTGGTTGAAGCTGGTTGCTGCTCTGTGGTGGTGGTGCTCTGCGGTGTTTAGGTTGCGATGTTCTTTGTCGAGGGTCACCAATATGGAGGTGCTACTTGGGAATGTTCCTCCATTGAAAAGGGAAGTACTTCCGCCAGGCTAGGTGTGATGCCTGGGGACCGGCCGTGGTCCAACAGTTCTTAGTTGGACCTTGTATATATATCGAATCTCTGTGATTATTTCTCTTGCGCGATTTATGTCTTGCATTCGATTGTGAACCTTATTTGTAGTAGGTTACGAGTTACGTATTTACGATGAACGTTGTCTTTGTATGGAGCATATTTCCGCGAGCGACGGTATCGCCATCTGTTGGCATCTTTGCTATAACTTGTGGGTGCTGACCATCTGTAGTAGTTCCCCACAATGTCTTAAAAAACTGACTACTAATTGCCACAAGGCAAGAGGATGACTGTATGTACAAAAATGATAATATCACTGTAACGGAAAGCTATTCATTGAAATTATAATAATAAATAAGGTGCAGTTCTAGTAATTTAATTCTTTTCAATAATTATGCTATTAGTTAGCTATAATATTTATGCAAAGGCAGAATGCTAAGTGCGGGAGTTAAGAATATATTTTCGAAGACGCATCCCTCAGCTCACTCAGCTGCCAAGTAACACTGAAAAAAAAAATCTAGCTACTGTACTCTAACCAGGAGTGCGATTTTTGAATCTCATTCGCTGAGTTCAGCAGTTGAAAATGTCAAAATTACTGTGGAGATACGCATCTTTCTACTGCTGATTTGAGTTACAAAAATCGCACTCCTGAAGTATGATTTTTTAAAGTCAAATCAGCAGTAGAAAGGAAAGATGCATATCTCCACACTAATTTTGACATTTGCAACTGCTGAACTCAGCGAATAAGATTCAAAAATCGCACTCCAGAAATTTTGTAGCTTTGTAGCAGAGAGTAATAAAATTATAGGATAAATATTAATTAGTTGTAGCAACTTCAGGGTGTTACGGTAAACAGTTGCATTACTTTGAGGGGTGATTGTACCCATGATACTGAACAACTTTCCCAAAGAAACCTATAGGGAATTAGCATGAAATTTTTTCGACTCTTCATACAAAAGTTCTTTTCTTATTTATTTTTATTTATTTAGGATATCAACAGCCTTAGTTACATGTGTTACAATATTGATTACATTTTTGATGGCCAATTATAGCTATCCATAAGGTAACTTATTTCGATCAGCTGATTGCATTTAGTATGGGAAGTCCAATTTTTTTGAAACTAATTTCTTATAAGTGTCTTAGTGAAAATTGTTCACTATCATGGGTACAATCACCCCTTAAAGTCATGCAACTGTTTACCCTAACACCCTGTATACAGGGTGTAAAGAAAAGTATTATTAACCTTTAAACCACATACTCTACCCATCAAACTGAATAACTTTTACTATGGGAGCAAACCTGTCTGCGCAAAAAAATCGGTTGTTCCATACTAAGCTGTAAAAGCCTATATGACTCAAATTACAATCACGACTCTAATTGCCAGAACTGCAATTAGTAGTCAGTTTTTTAAGACTTTAATAACATAAAAACGAGATTGTCAGAACTGCAACTTGTAATCAAAATTAGAAAAAAAATTAAAGGGATATAATTTAGAGCGCCGAGCGCGCTCCATACAAAAAAGTCTGGTTATATTTTCAATACAAACCAATACTAAGAAATGTGTGGAAAACTTTGAGCCACGATAACTTTGAAACTACACATTTTTACGGAAATCCGACAAATGTCAAGCACAGATATTAGTTTCTAGATTGTGTGTAAAAATTTTCATTGAATTAATTGGTTAGTTTTGATAATATAACCAGACTTCGTTTGTACGAAGAGCGCTCCGAATCGTATCCTCTTAACAACTGTATCGACCCACTGTGCATCGTCTCGGATATGGTATTTATGGTATCAATACGTTCAGTTTAACGTCCTGAACACAAATAAATGAGATGAAAAGCGCTCAGACTGTGGGGGTAGAAACTGTGACGTCATGAATAGGTATGGCAGCAAAAAGAAAAAACAATAATCTTTCAAACATACCATGTGGGGTATCAAATGAAAGGGCTTTCTGAGTAGATTACAAATATATAACATACTATAACATTTTCACTACTTGGTCGAACAAATTATAAGAAAACGTAAAAAAAATCCACAATTCAAAGTCATTTTTTCATACACTTAGCCACCATTTAGCCTTCTGGCAATTTATTTACAGCTGTTTGAAGCCATGAATTATGTAAAAACTAAATTGCCAGAACTGCACCTTATCATTTTATTTTGAATATTTTTTAACAACTTTATCGACTTCTGGCAACGTTTTATCCCCGACCTAGACTTCTGGCAATAATTTTACGCTATTTCTACTGTTAAAAACTATAACTACGACAAATTTTCAGAACTGCACCGAATGATTTTATTTTGATTAAAAATTGACGTGTCTGACCCCACGCCCACGCTTCCCTCCCCGGGGTAGACTTCTGGCAGTCAGTGCAATGTACTTGTTAGCCAGTAAGGAAGGTTTCTCCATAAAAATTTTTACTACACCTTATCATTTTGAAATATTACGTAGCCAGCTCTTAGTCGGTAGGTTGATTTGTCACCGTGTGTGTACCAGTATAAACTGACACTTACTAAATATGTAGTCACATAGCAACTGAAGATCCATTTATCCTGGTAATATTTATTTTTAAATAAAGTTATCCAATTTAGTGCCTTTCAAATAGCAAAATTTTCCTTCAATCGACACCCCCTTATCCGGACTACCCCTACTACCCCTACACTACTAATATAAGGTCCTTCTTAATATGCTGACACTGTTTTTTTGACAATTCGTCGAACTGAACAGCTATCTCTATGGCACTAACATAGAAATATACGAATATAGATACGGTGCTATTTGAAGAAGTTGAAGTCACCTTTCAAAGCCTAAAGGAATGTGATCGTGAAGGATTTGTCAAAGATCATTAAGAAATAGGTGAGAATGACATAGATCCTTTAGGAAGCTTAGAAAAACCAACTGAAAATTATGATCTGAGCGACGAAGATCTGGAAAAAATCAGTACGGTCCATTAACCGGTACTTTCGATTTTTATTTTATGGATGTGCTACTTGGGAATGTTCCTCCATTGAAAAGGGAAGATCTTCCACCAGGCTATGTGTGAAGCCTGGGGATCGGCCGTGGTGCAACAGTTCTTAGTTGGACCTTGTATACAGGGTGTAACAAAACACCCTAGTAATACTTAAAGGGGTGCCTCAGACCATCAATCTGAACAACTTTAACTATGGAGCCAACGAGGAGAAAAAATAAAAAAAATCTGCCATCCCATACATTTAAGTCGACACGGGACTGCAGTTTTGTATGAAACAGCAGTTTTTTTTCGCGATTTCGATGTTGGCTCCATAGTGAAAGTTGTTCAGTTTGATGGTCAGAAGCACCCCTTTAAGTATTACTAGGGTGTTTTGTTACACCCTGTATGTATCGAATCTCTGTGATTATTTCTCTTGCGCGATTCATGTCCTGCATTCGATTGTAAACCTTATGTGTAAGTAGGTTACGAGTTACGTATTTAAGATGAACGTTGTCTTTGTATGGAGCATCTTTCCGAGAGCGACGGTATCGCCATCTGTTGGCATCTTTGCTATAACTTGCGGGTGTTGACATTTGTGACAAGTCCCCACAATTTCGAGACCGTTTTGGTCCAAACTTCAGTGTCATAGAGTTCACATTGAATCGAAAACGTTCACTCAATTGCGAAGTTCGAATGTCCGGGTAGAGGCCCTGTATTGTATGACGGATTATCATCCGTAAAGGTATTATCTTACCTTTATTTTATACGTACTTATTATTTAAAGCGTAGTATTTAAACTATTTGAAATATTGAAAAATCTTTGTATACCTACTTTGTATTGTATTTGTCGAGAGATTTAAACTTTACTGTAAGACTGAAATACTGATGGTGCCATAATTTTATTATAAGACAAATATTTCCTACGCAATACAGTACCTACGTATTTTACAGGGTGTTAGGGTAAACAGTTGCATCACCTTTGACTGCCAAATGACCGACAAACAATGGAAAATCTATTGTTATTGTGACCCGCCGGCGTTCAACGTGCTAATGGGGTAATTGTATCCATGATATTGAACAACTTTGCCAGAATCCTATTGGAAATTCGCAAAAATATGTTTCGACTTTCCATACTAAATGCAATCAGGTGATCGAACGTTTGTATGAAAAGTCGAAAAAAAATTGGTTTCTTAGGGAATGGTTTTTAGTATCATGGGTACAATCACCCCTTAAAGTAATGCAACTGTTTACCCTAACATCCTGTATAGTACAGAAGCCAATTTAAATAAAGTATTCAGTTAAAAACTTTCGTAGGACTGAGTAGTTTTATACCGACAAGTGGTTTCCTGAAGAGTTTTAAAATTGCTTTTTGACCTTCGATATGAGGATGTTATGAGTCATTTGGCGTATGTTTTACAAAAGTTTTACCAGCAATTTCGCACCGGGAGGAGCCCAAACTTGTATGTTTAGAAAATACTTTTTGGATTTTTTGAAAACCAGTGGTTGAATGGAAATGGTGTAGTATATTTTTACAACCGCCTCATGAAGTCCTTTCATTTGATACCCCACATGACAGGTTTCAGAAGAAAATAGTTATTTGTTATGCAAGGCTGCAAAGTTGCTTTTTGGCGCGAGTACTTGTATTGAAGCCTGAGCAAGTGAAGGATTCTAGGATTGAACCACGAGCGAAGCGAGTAAACACGGTTGAAATACGTTTTTTATCGTCTTCTATCTCTTTCATACAAAACAGATTTTTGTATAACACTTCGTTATTATTTGTAAAATACGAGAGTATGACGTCACTCCCTTTATATCTGCCTCTCGCTCTAACCGTAAATTTTAAACACTTATATTTCGGTTATTTTTGAAGATATTAAAAAATCTGTTTCACTTTAGTGAAAGATACCAAACAGTTTTTAAAAAAGATATAAAATATAAAATTTTCGTCATCCCTATTATTAGGCTTATCTACAATAACGTAGAAAGAGAATAACTATAACAGACATTAAAATGATAATAATAGTTGTTTGTCCCTTTCTATGTTGAAATTGCTTACAAAATCATGCAACTTAGTCAGACAAAGGTACGATTTTTCATATTATAAGATTTTTCACATCTACGTTTATTAATAAAAAAAGAGACACCCATTTTCACCTATTATCCATTTAACATTACAGTAGCTAGATTATTTAAATTATTTCCTTTCAACGAATAAATGAGAGGGTATGTCCACGCTATGTCGATATTCGAATCCCGGGAAGTGGGTCTACCTTTTCCATTCACTTACAACTACTTGTGTATACTTTTTTGACTGCCCAATAGCTCAGCTTAGCTGGTAGGCCTGCCTGTTTATACGAGGGTTGCGGGTTCGAATCCGTAAAGGGCAAATATTTGTATGGTGAATTTATGAAAACTTGTTGGTACTCAAGTCATGTATGTTTGTATCTATAATAAATATGTATTCTATAAAATGATAATAGTCTTATCATTAATTAAAGGTACATAATATTTCATTCTTTTCCGTGCTAGATTCTACTAACTTTAAATGGGATTCGATAATTTGTTTGTATGACAATGTTCCACATATCTATTTTTTATAGGTAGGTACTTACTTAGTAATACTTACAAAAAAAGCCGTGGTGGTCTGGATTGTAGACTTGTGTGGATTGCTGGACTAGACGTCTAGTATTTCTCTACACGCGCGACTCGGTTTTTTATAAGTCGCGACAAGCGCGGCTTTTGCTCTTCGAAAAGCGAGGTTACACCACGTCTAGTATGATTTCTCTACTTGCGCGCGTCTCGACTTTTTTCCGTACTACATTTCTCGGCAAGCGCGGTTTTAGCTCTACAAAAAACGTGGGTACAAGCTAGTTTATAAAGGCGCGTCGCACGCCTGTAGAGAAATCTATACTAGACGTGCTGCACACATAAACTTCCATATCGCATTATTTTCGCCTTATCCGCACAATCTGGGCCCTGTTTTTTAAACTAGACAATGACAATTTGACAATGACAATTCAGAGTACATAGCTGCGAATGCTAGGACACATGACTGTAGCACTGCAAGTTTAGCGTCATTAGTAACCAGCAATGTACTTACTCTGAATTGTCATTGCTATTGTCGCATTTATTAAACAGGGCCCTGCACCGCCACCGCACCTCTTAGAAAATGATGAAAATCGAGATGAGATCTTTGTTGTTTTGCTAATGCCAAAAAGAGCGCACATGACGCTTTTCTCGTTTTGTCGTTTTGTCGCGTGGGTGGTATGCTAGCCGTGCAGTACCATGATATCAAGTGCACATAAAGTCCACCACGTACATACGGAATTCCGAACCGGAACTCCGAATCAGGATTATCTACGATTTATTTCGTATGGATTTTCCCCCTGCAGAATTCTGTTCAGATTTGCGTAGGTACCTATCAAATCCTAGGTATACAAAATCACAATTCTGATTCGGAATTCTGAATTCTATATGTGTGTGGCGGGTCTAAATCACCGCCAAATAATATTTTTTTCGAAATTCGTGTTTTCTTAATTTTTTTAATGTTTTGAAGCCGTTTGTCATAAATCACAAAAATAGCTATCCAAATAAAATTACTTTGGTACCACTTCAGGCAATCACACACATACCTTCTAATAACAAGCTAATAACAGTAACTAGTTAAATACCGACTTATTTTTGAATATTAGGTATACCTACCTATCTACCTATCTATATTATCGGGAACAATTTTGATAACATGAACATTCTACACAAACATAATTATTCGAGGAACATCGAACTACCTTCCTTTTCCGATAGGATTGGCACACGGTCACGGTCGGTCGTCTATACTCGACACCACTCCGCCCGCTTTTAAATTTAAACTCTATTGCTACCCGCGTAAAGATGATATCGCGCTGCGTACTTTTATTGTATTCTTTATTTATTATTATCCATGAGAATTTTATTTTTATAATAGTGTTTACAATTGTTTAATGTACTAAATGCAATTATTAAAATAAGATTTTCCTCTTACTAATCCATCTTGAACCATAAATCATGTAAATTACAGATTGAGGTACTGCTTGGAGCAATCTTTCTAAGAATTGATATCTTTTGTTTATAATATAAGATATAAAGTATTTATCAAAAAATATTGCAATTAAGTATTACGGCTTAGGCACCATAAACAAATTTCTAGTTTTGACGCTGCAGTTGTTACTTCAAGCATATGCAGTCGATCTAAGTTTTTAATTTTCTGATATATAAATAATAGCAATTAATTTAATGAAATGTGCAAAACAACAATGCCATAAATATTGTAGATCGGGATTGCTGCAATTAAATGCAAAATGTAAAATTTAGGACTGTTGCTGACGTAATTTTTTTTTAATTTTGTTCCATTTCTTGGAGAGGTTTGTTCTAATCTAAGATTCCGAAAAAAAAATGCAATTCTAAATTATTCCCGGGTCAACGCGTAAAATGACTGGCCTACAAATTATGTGTACAAAAATATTATTACCCAGAATTTGAGGGGATTCTGTGTAATAATATTAAAAAACAAAGTTGTTCTTACTTGTCTTTCCTCTTCACCACGGAGCTAATTTCATTGACGGAGAGTGAGGAGGTGTTGGAAGCAAGGATTGTATGCGCTGGAGCTGCCTGTCAGTTGAAAATTTTATTAAATAATGTGAAATGATGGGTGAATGAAACATGTCAACATTCAAGCATGGGGTCCGACCTGTCTATGTAACCCATCTTAAACATGGTGTATTTACTTCTGCCGACTTGAGTTGATTAACACTTTAACTGCTGACGACCTACGCCGTAGGTCTGCGATAAATGGGCCACAGCGCTGAAGAACTCACGTAACGAGCCCGTTCAATTGCATTTCGCCTATGCTCATGACCTACTGCACGACAGGCGCGTGCATTGAAGGTAGGCAAAAAGCAGTGAAACCTTTATAATTTCTAAACTAGAAGCGCTTTGGTTACTCAATGACTTTTAATTGGTTTAATTACCTGTATGTGAACAAATCAAAGTCATTTGGTAAACAAAAAACGTTTAGTTTACAAATTATTCAGTTTCTGCACTGCGGGCAGGCAAAACACAGTGAATGCCTAATAATTTGTAAACTAAAAGCATTTAATTCACTAAATGACTTTGATTTGTTTAAATACAGGTAATTAAACCAATTAAAAGTCATTGAGTAAACAAATTGCTTTTAGTTAAGAAATTAGTAGGGTTTCACTGTCTTTCTGCCTATCTACTATGCACGCGCCTGCTGCATGAGTCACCGAAATCTTACACCAGCATGGGTGACCCACAACACGAGCCATGTTATCGTTCAATGTTACAACTGTGCGCAAGACCTTCGAGGGGGGTCAAGTGCTATTGCATTTTGCCTGTGCCCATGACCTACAGTGTGAGTCACCCAAAACCTTACCCCTGTGCGGGTGACCCACAAGGTGAGCCGCATTGGTCTTTTTAAGCTACAACTGTGCGCACGACCCACGAGGGGCGTCAGTTTCAGCACTACGCGAGGATCATGGTTTTGAGCTTGGCAGCGAAAGTGTTAACAAAACTAAAACACCACAAACCTCATCAAGCTGCTTAAATAGCTTATGCTTAACGTCCATATTCTCGACAATGGCTTCAACCACCAGGTCGGCCGCGGTGACCGCCGCCGCAGGGTCCGAAGACGTCTTTATCTTCGCCAGGGCATTCGCTACGAACTTCTCCCCTTCCGCCGGATTGTCCTTGTACACCTTCTTAGCGACGCGGCCGAGGTTCGCCCCGATCGATTTCTGAGCTTTAGCCAGGACATCTGAGCTAACATCTACCAGGGTCACATTTTGACCAGCTTGGGCGGCAACCTAGAAAAAAAGCAAAAAAAAAGTTATACATTTTTTTATAAACTTTTTTTTTTAGTTTCTTGGAGGAAATTGAGGCACGGGTACTTACCTGGGCGATCCCGGAGCCCATCAAGCCACCTCCGATAACAGTTACATTTTTTATCGCACTTTGAACTGCAGATGAACTTGAAAAGTTTCTAGCGATTACCCTGAATTGGCTCATTTTGTTGGACTATCTGGAAGGATAGATACGGTAATAATGTACAAATTATCTAGTAAGTATATGAGAGCAATGTAATCTCAGGTAAAGGAGAAATAAATACAAATTCCAAAGTTCACTCACCTATCAGAAGAAATCTCTCGCAAACGCAAAGTGTTAAATTATTATGAAGTGGTACTCTATTAACACGATCCAGTCACGTTTTTAAACTCGATAGTAACTGAGGCTCTTTCAAACAAATGTAAACGTTAAAAAGAGAAAAAAAAACTATCGAGTAAGTACCCTGAAAATGATGGTTCCACTCACTACTCGCGAGAAATTCGTTCAGAATCACTTCAAAACTGTTTAAAAAGATGTCGCCAAGGAAATCAAGATTGCTTTAGCTTCGAATACCGTTCATGCACTGGCGGACTAAGGGGGAGGGCGGAGGGGCGGTCCGCCCCGGGCCCCCAGTCCTGGGGGGCCTCCGAATCTCGAGAAGAGAATCCCTTTTTAATCAAAACCAAAATAATGACGTTTATATAGCAAGTAAAGACACAGTTTAGAGTTGGAGGCCCGGGCCTCAGGAGGCCAGAAGCAGAACAGGTTCTGAGACTGCAGTTTGAAGTTGGAGGACTCGTACGTTAGTCATTGAAAGTCAAGAAAAGAAATAGAGTCAAAAATACTGCGAAATTGCGAGCTCACTTCGCTCGCTAAATCTTTTTCAAGTTGTTATGCAGTTAGCATAATTATGAGTTCGCTTCGCTCGCTCCGGAGGCCCTGGCCTCCGCTACTGGGACTGCAGTTTGAAGTTGGAGGCCCCGTAAGTTAGTCATTGAAAGTCAAAGAAGGAAATAGAGTCCAAAATATTGCGAATTTGCGGGCTCGCTTTGCTTGCTCAATCTTTTTCAATTGGAATTAGAATGTGTTTCGAAAATTTGAGCTTGCTTCGCTCGCTTGTTTTTTTTTTATAGCTTTCTGTGCTTTGAGACTGAGTTCATGCTACAACCCAGTCATAATTATAGAATCGTTCGCTCCGGTTTTAATTTTATACGCCAATATACTCACCTACTCTATTTCAAGATAAGCTCTACAATCGAGTTATTATAAGCATTATATTATAAGCTCATTTCAGCTATTTGTTTAATACATCAATCGCCTCGATTTCGGCATGAGCTGAAAAAGTCGAGTTATAATGAAGCAAAATCTCGAGCTCACTTCGCTCGCTTCTGGCTAGACACATTGCACTAAAATCTTGAGCTCACTTTGCTTGCTCCAGAATTCTGTGAAGTCTCGAGCTCGCTTCGCTCGCTCTTGGTTTTGGATGGTACCTATGTCTTTTCATAGTATACAGTTGCAGTTGCACTGTTGGTGTGCAGTTAAATCTTGAGCTTACTTTGTTCGTTCCAGATTTTAAGTCGTAAAAAAACTCGAGCTCGCTTCGCTCGCTCAATGATTTAAATCTTATCCCACTGATCTCATTATATTGCAGTAAAATTCCACTTAGCTTTGCCCGCTCCAGAATTCAGTGAAATCTCGAGCTCACTTCGCTCGCTCTAGGTTTTACATTGTACGAATGTCAGGCTCGCTCCGTGTTGTAGGACCTGGATCTCCCTGGGACAATGCTACCTATGCCTATGGAAGGAAGGGGCTCCGATGTTAAGTTTTTGCCACGGCTCGAAAGAATTGTAGATATCAATTTCTGGAAAGACCGGGGGCCTCATTTAGTTTTGCCGCCCCGGGCTTCCGGCGGGCTTAGTCCGCCGCTGCGTTCATGATCATGATTGACTCTTTTGTACTGGTCAGTCGTTAGCTTCTGCAGCTTTTAGGAGTTGGAATACATTTGCAGTGTTTGCTATATTGCAATACTGCAATCAAAGAATCAAAGTCAAAAGTTTTAAGAATTCATGGTAAAATCATAAAGATAAAGATTATTTTTTTGAACGAAGATGTCAAAGTGACCATTTCTACGGCTCATTACACGCAATATCTGTTCATGAATCGCTTTAAATCATGAATTGTAAATAGACAGAACAAGCTTCAAAATTTGAATTTGTTAGCACATGATATTTTATTTCAAAGCAAATAATAAATGACATAAATATCAAATGACTTTCTTTCGTTTTAAACACTTTATGTTCTGTAATAAAAAAAAGAATAAAATGAAACGTAACCAAGTGAAATGAAAATTGCAAATTGACTAGATTTTCTTGTTTTTTTGTTTTATTTTTAGCGTAATTCCTCTATCGTTTTGAAATTATTCAAACTAAGAAACCTCATTCAAAATGTGTTGTGTAATATGTTTATCGCGAAACAAATCCTTTTATCTCAGGTGAGTTGTGTTATCTTTACTTTGAAAACTTTGTGCGTGCGGCGTGTTATCATTTATTATCATAAAATTATCATTTATTGTTGATTGGCCTTCGCTCTGACGGTCCTTGGGTCCAACGTTCGTGTCACACGGGTTGTTTACCTCTACTTGTCGCGTCACACTTCTCCGGCGGCTTTCTCTCCGTAAAATCGTACAACATGAACAAACTAATAGGAATAACTAGGAATTTTTCGAGTTCCTCGTCGCTAAATGCAGTCAAAACGGTCACAGTGGTCGGTGGAGGCCTCATGGGCTCTGGGATTGCACAGGTAAGTAATTTTATTTTTCAAACTTTGTTGTGTGAAGTAGTAATAAACTTTGTATACCTACTTGGGTCCCATGGCTAGATGATTCACGGGCGGATGTGTTTCGCGCGCGGGTTAGATGGCCATGTGGCTCTGCCATTTTATTGGTAAAGGTTCAAATCAAATGTGATTGTTCGAAAACTATGATCACAAAAACTATGAAATATAAGGAACTTTTCCTGTATCACTGTATCATTAACATTTAAACCACATAGGTACTCTACCAATCAATCTGTATAACTTTTACTATGCAAGCAAACCTGTCAGAACAAATAAAATCAGCTATTTCATACCTTTGAGTCGAGTAGGCATTGCAGTTTAGTATGGAACATGTTTTTTTGCACTGACAGGTTTGCTCCATCGCCCCTTCTCAACAGTTTTTTGCTCAATAAACAATCCTCGAGATTGGGATAGATACTTCCACAAACTTCTTGACACTGACGGAAATGCAGTGCTAACGCACAACCAAGATTCCATTAATTTATAAATAAAAAACAAAGTCAAAGATTAAAAAATCTGTCCCTATTTACCTTGATCTATTTAAAGGTAGCAGCGCAAGCCGGACAAAATGTAACCATTGTTGACCTCGAACCAGAGCTCCTTGAAAAAGCTCAGAAGACCATCCAGAACAATCTGACCCGTGTTGCCAAGAAGCTCTACAAAGATGACCCGTCCAAAATAGAGAGTTTTGTCAAAGACTCGTTGGATCGAGTCAAGGTATCCACTAAGGTTGAAGATGGCGTGAACGTAGACCTGGTGGTGGAAGCTATCGTTGAGAAACTGGAAGTTAAACAGGAGCTGTTCAATAAGCTTGATCAGGTAATTTTGTTATTTTCTAATTTTTTTAAAGGCTTTCACAAGTAGTGACAATGGAATAGATCAAACTGAACAACTTTTACTATGGGAGCAAACCGATCGGAGCAAAAAGAAATCAGCTGTTGCATACATTTGAGTCGAGTAAGCATTGCAGTATGGAACAGCAGATTTTTTTACTGCTCTGATTTGGTTTACTCCCATAGTAAAAGTTTTTCACTTTGATGGGTAGACTTAGTTTAAAAGGATGCTGACAATATCAATTTCTCCCTGTATAATTGAAATTTTTTTGATATTCCAGTTATGTCCAGAGCACACAATCCTTGCTTCCAACACTTCATCAATTTCCATCAATGCGATTGGAGCCGGCATTAAGAGGAAAGACAGGTATGCTCCAATATCTTTAAAATTGTTTACTATTTACCAGTTATACTACTAGAGCGCCTCTAGTACTAGTTAGTTAGTTTTTAGGCCTTTGATTTAAAAACTAACAAATGAAATGGAATGAAATAAAATTAAATGGAACCTATAGTGAATAGGACACATGAGTTTTTTGCGAAAAAAAGATACCTACATCTTCTTCTTCTTCTTCGGGTTCCTCTCCATTACTGGAGGTTGGCAGTCAGCTCTGCATATCCCTGACTATCTCTCGCCAAACGAAACAGCTATACCTACATCATAAACATTAAATTCTTTAAACAGATATATTTTAAAAGACAAATTTTTTTCTCTAAGAATTTGATTTATCCTTGGTTTTTTAAATATAAAAATATCTTGGTTGACAATAAAAATACAGATTCTTTTTTAATAAATAATTTATATACATGCAGGGTGTAACTGTAAACTTTAATACCTTCATTATTACGAGCTACATACTTATACCTAAGGGAGTGCTTCAGACCCACAGAGAAATTACACTCCGTCAGACCATCAAACTGAACAAGTTTTAGTATGGTACCCACTATGACATCGCAATAAAAAAATTATCTGTTCCATACATTTGGATCTAGTAGCATTTAACATTACGCCCTTTATAGGATAACTAGACTTAACCCGCGACTTCGTCCGCACAAATTATATACCAGATTTTAAGTCAGATCATAAGCTATCAAACAAAAAAAGTCTCATCAAAATCGGTTCAGTAGTTTTTACGTGATGCTCGAACAAACAAACACACAACCAAACAAACAGACAGACAAAAAATCCAAAAATTTGTGATTTGGATTCAGGGACACCTAAAAACCATATCGTAATCTTTTTTTTGTAAATATCTTCAATGTACAGACACACTTCTGTTAATTTTATAATAGTTTAGATACCACGTCATGAGTTCCTATCTAATTATAAAAGCATCTCACCAGATTCGGAGGCCTCCACTTCTTCAACCCAGTGCCAGTGATGCGCCTGCTCGAAGTGATCAAAGGAGACCATATCTCCGAGGAGACCTACAAGGCCATGATGGAGTGGGGCAAGTCGGTCGGCAAGACCTGCATCACCTGCAAGGACACCCCCGGCTTCGTGGTGAACAGGCTCCTGGCGCCGTACAGTGCTGAGGCCGTCAGGATGTATGAGAGAGGTGGATTTTGTTGGTTATTGTTCTGCTTTTTACAGTGATGGGTCGGGAAATAAGACATAATATCGACAAGTGTTGTAAGGTGGGTGATAAGACCGCCATTTGTACCCTTACGTTCTTTTGATTCTGTTTTTGTTGCTGTATTTTTTTGGTGTGCAAATAAAGAATATTTATGTTATGTTATGTTGTAAGTCAAAACCATATGAATAGATATCTCTGCGAGGCCGCACAGAAAACAAGCTTCAGGCAAGCGGGGCTTCGCTGCCACGCCGCCGGAGTAAATCTTGCACCACAGCTAGACCCATATACAGGTTGAAATTAATATCACTAGCATCCTTTTAAACTAAAGTCTAACCAACACACTGAACAATTTTTGGAGCAAACTGATCGGACCAAAAAAAAAATTTGCTCTTGCATACACATATGGAACAGCTGATTTCTTTTGTGCTCCGATCAGTTTGCTCCCATAGTAAAAGTTGTTCAGTTTGGTGGGTAGACTCTTAGGTAGTTTAAAAGGATGCTAACAATAGAGTGATATCAATTTCGACCAGTATACGACATTTTGATCCTTATAGCAAAATGGATGGGAAAAAATCATCGAACTACTTTATTTGCGCGCGTTGGATGTCTATTCATGTGTCAAAACCATCCAATTTAAAGTTGTTTTATTGTTGTTAGACAATTTCTGAAAAAATATTATTAAAATGTTTTGGGTGCATGTGGTTTTTATATGTAAGTAACTTTGGTTTCTCTATTAAAATTATATTTGATATCTGTCACTGCCTGGTATTGGGAACAATATTATAACATCAATTCATCACATTTGAACAAACTGTCTTTGTTTTAGTTCTTAAGATCGGTAGGGAAGATATTGCCAAAGTCTTCTAGCACAGGGTCCTTCTTAATATGATGACACTTTTTTAAGGCGATGACCTTAAAACCAGACCAGACCGTCAAACTGAACAACTTCCTCTATGGGACCAACATCGAAAACGCGAAAAAAAAAACAGTTGTCCCATACGTTTGGCTCCGAGTAGGTTTGCAGTTTTGTATGGAAGTGATGATTTTTTTTCGCGATTTCGATGTTGGTCCAATAGAGGAAGTTGTTCAGTTTGACGGTCTGATCATCCCCTTAAAAAAGTGTCAGCTTATTAAGAAGGACCCTATATTTATGTATATATATATCTTGGACAATGTCACACAAATCATCTAGTCACATTTAAAGTACCAGAACCTAGCCATGTATGTCCTGTCCATCTTACGTGCCAAAATCATCAAAACTTAATTAAAAATTCAGCAATTACCACGTTTATAAAACTGTTTCAGGTGACGCAAGTAAAGAAGACATAGATATAGGCATGAAGCTAGGTGCTGGCTACCCCATGGGTCCATTCGAGCTCGCAGATTACACCGGCCTCGATACTAATGTGTTCGTACTCGGAGTCTTACGCGAGATGACTGGCAGCCCTATATTTGAGCCTATCCCACTTATGAACAAGATGGTGGCTGAGGGGAAGCTGGGCATTAAGAGTGGCGAGGGATTCTATAAGTATAACAAGAAGTGATTATACACTACCAACATGAAATCAATGTAGCCTAGATCAACCTAAAAATATACCACCTGTTATGTACTTGACAATGATTGATCAATCGATTTGGACATTTCCGGAGATTCTGGTACTTTATATTTTGTTGGAAATTTATTGTTGTAGATGTTGGTCACAATACTACTTTAGAATCAACCAGAAATTTATAAACACATTATTGATTGAACGGCAACTTAGAAAAGCACACACTTGTAGGCATATTATTGTGTAAGCTTCCAATTGACGACCCGGTTGGTGTAATGGTTACCACGCCGGACTGCCAAACCAGGGTCCTGGGTTCGAATCCCGGTTCGGTCATGGATGTTATATGTTCGTGCCGTTGTTGTATGGTTACCATATTAAAAAGCCTACAGTGCTTAACTTGGGATCATTACAATGTATGTGCCTGTGAGCGTTATATTATATTATCTTTCGCGGGGTCGACCCTGAAAGATCAATAAATCATATAAAATAATAATTACTTTAATTATGTCATATACAAAATTGGTAACGTATTTATGACTGTTCTGGCCAATTTTTAAGTAATATTGTGTTTCTCCGATCGTCATATCTCTAGATATCCTGAAGCAGAATAACCAAGAACTGTCAAAAACAACATGATGATTTGATGGTCCTTCGCTTGCTAGGTTTTCGAGTCCGATCAATTTTTATAGTAACTTTTTGTCCATTTATACACTACTGCTGCACCGTTTTACATTGCTATTATAATGCTAAAGTTGATTCAACACTTCTGAACCTTATTTTCATATAAATAAAGCTGCCAATTGTTAAATAACTTTCTTTGCCGATTGTTCCCGATGGGGTCTGGTTATCGACGGTCTATCTCTGTCTTTTACTGCCTTTATTTGCAAGCATTTTATCTTGAATATTTTGTTAAGAAGTTTTATAATAATTTACAACTAAGCTAAGCAATAAAAAATAAAAAGATAACGTCCTATTTTGAGTATTGACTGTTATCTAAGATCCATGACATTGGCATTGTATAGATAATATTCTAACGACATCACATCTTACAATAATTGTGAAATAAAAAGCGGTCAAATGCGAGTCGGGCTACTCGCGCACCGAGGGTTCCGTACCACACCACTACAAAACACAACATTATTAACTTAGAAAAAAAAAACTTTTAAACGGGACCTTTAGCGCGAGACCGACTCACACTTGGCCGGTTTTTAGTATTTGTTGTTATTCTTTAGAGTATGCTCTATAATCACACTAAGTTTGACGCTTGTATGTATTACCGTTTTCATGATAGAGCGTGAAGAAAAAACGTTGATAAAAACTAGTTTCTTGTTGAGAACCCCCCTTAATTTTTAACTTTTTGACATTTTTATTATTTGTAATTAATCCGCCGCAATAACGCATAATCTGAGAAAATTTCTACTATCTAGATATTACGGTTCAAAAGTTATAGCCCTAAATAGGTAGGACAGACGGACGGACGGACAGACGGACGGACGGACGGACGGACGGACAACGTAGGCTTAGTAATAGGGTCCCGTTTTCACCCTTTGGGTACGGAACCCAAAAAATGAATCGTACCTACATAAAGCACGACCAGACAAATAAAAAAACGTCGTCATGTTGCGGAAAATATTGGAACTAAATATTGTATAATCCCCGCAAGTTGATATTGCGACTGGCGGCCATCTTGGTGACGTAATTTTGACGTAGTCGACTGTGCAACATCAGTACCGTTCGCAAGGTTAGCCCGTGCTTGATGACGTCACTCAGCGGTTATTGTGACAAGGTTCCATCGCAATATCAACTTGCGGGGATTATACTTGCTTTAATTGTCATTAAATGCTATAGTCGATTGCAGGGCCCCCAAAACAGGTTTTTTATTTTTATGGTCAGCTTTTACATAGATTAACGACCATAATCCACTTTGGTTCGGTCAGAAAATTTACTACAACTACCAACTATAATCATGTACTTACTTGTAATGAGTTATTACGATTTTTGTGGAAACAAAATAACTACTTTGGCTATTATTAAATTTAATAAAATATATTTTCATATAATGTGTGAGTTTATTGCCTACCTTAATCTATCCTTGCCTAAAATCGTCATTGATGTAAACCTAAAAATAACATTACGCATATTAATCTACTCCAAGCCTCTACGGCTTAAAAGCAAAATATTACTAATTACAGCGATACCTTATGGTCTCATTCTCAGTTATCTGAGAATGAGAGACCTGGCCATTTCTCGACTCGTTTTGAAAAAAAAGTCGTCTATCTTGATACATAGTCTCTGACTAATTATTATTGTTTATGGTTATTAACATGTTACAGCAACGGCTTGATACGGCTTTATCACGTCTTTTATCTCGTTCTTTTGCGCGCAAAAGAACGAGGCAAAAGACGTGATAAAGCCGTATCACGGCTATCGCGGGTGTGCATGCTACCAGTGCTGGTCAATCCAGGGCTGTGCCACAGAATAAATACTAGTACTATGGCTGTGCTTTCGTCCAATGAGCGTTTTTCTTTCGTTCATCTTCTCCCTCTTTATTATTTTAAAGAAACACTTTTTGAAATTTTGACATTTATTCGCACAGACCGTAACTCCATCTATCGATCCACAAGAACACCAAAAGAAAAACGCTCATTAAGCTACCGAGACTTATGTCAAAAATAAGCATAATTATGGTTTTTATAAAAATATTTACACAGAATGACTATTGGTGAAATAAGAACGATACAATTATGAATTTGGATAATTAATTTCTAGAAATAGAAATATTTTTCTATGTTCCATCGTTTCGTCTAGTAATATATACTCTTTCTTATACTGTGGTTTCGTTTTGATGTATAATATTATAGTCTACGAGCTTTTACCCGCGACTTCGTCCGCATAAATTATATACCAGATTTTAAGTCAGATCAGAAGCTATCAAACAAAAAAAGTTTCATCAAAATCGGTTCAGTAGTTTTTGCGTGATGCTCGAACAAACAAACACCCAAACAAACAAACAGACAGACAAAAAATCCAAAAATTTGTGATCTGGAATCAGGGACATCTAAAAAAACCATATCGTAGTCTTTTTTTCGGAAATATCTTCAATGTACAGACACACTTCTGTTACAGTTTTATAATAGTTTAGATATCTGACTATACTATTGAGGTATAAGTTTACTGAGAGAAATGTCATTTTGGTGTAATTTTATAATATCGTGACGTTGATCGAAAATAAGTGCGTTGTCCTAAAATAAGAGAATAATAGGTCAATATTACGCTATAATTGAAATGTGTTAAGATGGAATCTAATTTTTTGAGTAAATAATGCAAAATTAAATAAAAATTGGTCATATAAAATAATATTGTCTTCTTAAAAAAATTACATTATATAATTAACAGAAAATGGTCCGCTGTCCTATTTATAATTAAGTTTATAATTATAAAACACAATGACATGTCATGTCATCGTATTTATGAAGAAATATCTCTGAAAATACGATGAAGTCCCCTTAATGTAGTTTTTAGGGTATGCATCATTTTTAATAGGGTGCATTGGGGTAATTACGATAGAAATTTTGACGAGTTGAGTAAACGACATCATTTCAGGTAAAAAATCATTTTATTTTTAAATTGTACTGCCTAAATTTTCGTATCTCTTGAAAATTGATGAATAGACTTATGATTAGTGGACATTACATACTAAAAATACGCTGTTGTTTCTTTTTTATGCCTATTTATTGTCATATCTCTTTTGTCTTTTTTGGACATTTGGGGGAAATACGAAATATGCCCGGGTAATTCCGAAATAGTTGAAAAGTAGATCTTACTACTCATAGACTTGCGGTTTATATTTATTTTTCATTTGTAATTGCCCCTTACTTGTAATATTGGAAACTTTGTTAATAGTTTCGCTTTTACGTTCATTTCGTATTGATTACTTCGGATTTACCCCGGTAAGAGGAAGTGGTTCTCAATATTTCAGAAAGATACGCAGTATTTTAAGTAGTAAAAAAACGCATTTAACTGAGAAATAACTTTATTGTTTTGGATCTGGATCATACACATCTATGGGTATCACTTTGTCATTAAAAGGGTGGATCCCAGCTTTTTTAAAACCACTTTTGATGTTTTCAGGGTCTGTTTGTTGCCAAGTATCTGCCAATGTTTGGGCAAAGGTCTTTTTTGGCATTTTTGTGCGGATATTTTTTCGCTGCCACTCTACTAATTTGGCATCCCATATCATTTTGAATGACTTGAACACTGATATGTCAAGAGGCTGAAGCAAGTGTGATGTGTGGGGTGGGAGTTTAAGTATGGTGATCTGATTTTTAATAGCCAGCTGGACAACTCTGACGTCAACATGAGGCGAATGACCGTCAAAAATAATAAGGACCGGTCGCTCTTCGCCTAGGCTTGGGATGAGAACTTTTTCCATGTAGTTGTAGAAGATTTCTGTTTCCATCCATCCCTTTGTACTTGCTGCATATCTGACTTCAAAATCATATTCGTCACTGTTTAAATCAGCCCTCCATTTATCCCAAACATATTTGCCTTTGTACACAATCAATGGCGGTAGCTTTTTGCCGCTGGCACTTGCACATGCCAATACTGTTATGTTTTCTTTCCCGCTACCTTGGGTGGTCCTTGAACAAGGTTTGTTTATTTTGCCAACCACTTTAGTTTTGGTTGGGTCAAGGCACAGTGACGTCTCACCTAAGTTCCATATGAATTGAGGGCCTTCAAACAGATTTAAATCATTCAATGTATCTTTTAGTAAATCAAAATATTCGCCAATGATAAATGGATCGATCATTTTTTTAAGCAAAAATTCTAAAGGCTGTGCTTTTTTGATTGAGAGTCGATGTCTTTTGCGAAAGTTTATGAACCAATCTGGGCCCGGGGTATTATTTTTGAAAGGTGTCTGAATATTATTTACCCGCACAAATTCACCAACAAGCTCAAGTATTTCAAATCTCGATAATCTAAATCCCCATTTTTCCATAACGACGATCGATTCGGCAATTTTTTGTTCATCCTCTAATAAAAGAGCAGTTGGTCTTCCAGCATTACAGTTGCTTTTAACATCTTGGACGTGCTCGTGGATAGTCGTCAACGGAATGTTATAAACTTGGGCTGCTCTATATTGGGTGAGCTCTCCACTTTTAATTTTGTCCACGGCTGTAGCCAGATCTTGTGATGTATATTTTTTTATTCTTTTTCTGACATACGTTCGAGGCATAATGACACTGAAAAAGAAGCCACTGGTTAATAATTTGGTACAATATTGGCCTCGATTCGGAGTGTACCACGACTAAACTAAACTAAATGTATTCCTGTCACTTTCTAAAATAAGATTAAGAAAAGAGACAGAAAACCAACAGCTGACTTTAGGCGATTATCACACTGCACCGCGCCCCGTCGCGTAGCGCGGGGCCGCAGATTTTAACATTGTATACAAGTATTTCAATTTATATAGAAAACACGCCTAGGACAACACACTGCCGACGCGTCAATGCGCGGGAAGGCGACTATGCCGCTCCGCGCACCGCGGCGGGACGCGTCGCTAGTGTGATAATCGCCTTAGTGCTGTCAAAGTGACGTTAAACGCCCAAAAACGACTTAAATAAGATGGCGTACATTATGATGGCATCTTATTTTGCGCATTTAACGTCACTTTGACAGCACTAAAGTCAGCTGTTGGTTTTCTGTCTCTTTTCTTAATCTTATTTTAGAAAGTGACAGGAATACATTTAGTTTAGTTTAGTCGTGGTACACTCCGAATCGAGGCCATTATATACTAAATTTAGCCCGCGCATTCTCCTATGAGACCTTAAAATGAAATGCTTAACCCCAGATTTGCCCTTTCCTACCCTCGCCATAACTCGAAGTTCGCCGACCCCTCCAACTAATTACAATTTTAAGGCCAACAAATTTCACCTAAATCGGTTCAGTGGTTGACATGAAAACCTGTTGTTAAGACAAACTATGCTACTATAAGCCGCGCGGATAAAGAAACGATCTATAAATGGCGGACGGCCTCGGTTTATCTCGCTCATATCGTCGTTCTGTCTATACTCGCACTCACGCTTTTTGACATCTTTTTGACGTTTCGGCCGCCATTTATAGATCGTTTCTTATTCCGCGCGGATTATACTTTCGGATTTGTAAAATAATTAGAACTAGCTTTTGCCCGCGACTTCGTCTGCGTGGAGTCAGTAATAATCAGCGATATAGATGTAAAGCTTGTTAAATTCGTTTTAAACCGATCGGTTTAAAATGTTTTTTTTCCCGCCTGAAATGGTTTTTTCATATATGGTAGGTGTAGGGTAGGTGTATGGTAGGTGTGTGGTAGATTTATGGTAGGTGTACGGTAGGTGTAGGATAGGTGTATGGTAGGTGTAGGGTAGACTTAGGGTAGGGTAGGGTAGGAAAAATGGCACGACAACGTCTGCTGGGTCAGCTAGTAAGTATTACTGTACTCTTATAATATATGCCGTGCCTCGGTTAGAAACCCATTTCAGGGGAGTTATTCGAATAATACCGCCTGTTTCGTTTTAAACCGGCTTGAGAGGGCTATCGCAGTCCAGTGGCATCCTCATCACATTAAAAAAGATTTCTCAATAAAGAAAGCCTAAATTAAAAAAGTAATCAACACGAACACTACAAAAGCCTTCAAGCTATTTTCATATAATACTTTTATAGGTTTTTTAAAGGTCTAAACATACAAATTGGGAAATAAGAAAAAAAACGGCCGCTTTTGTTTTTATTCGCAATTGTCTAAAAGTGGAATGTTTAGAACCTATAAAAGTATTGTATAACAATGGCTTGAAGGCTTTAGTGGCTAAAAAATTTTAAGAAGAAAGAAACCTATCAAATTAAAACTGTACAGCCTCACATTGCAATAAGTACGGATACAACGACCTCTTTCTTTGGGTGGATCATACATTCGTTCTTTTAGTATAAGTGTTCGTGTTGATTACTTTTTTAATGTAGGCTTTCTTAATTGAGAAATCTTTTTTAATGTGATGAGGGCGCCACTGGACTGCGATAGCCCTCTTAAACCCGTTTACAACTATAATCAGCGGTTACAAACTGGTGAAACTCCCAACTGGTAATCTATACAAAATTTCTTCTAAATTGGCTCAGCAGTTATTTTGACTCCCCATACAAACTTCCACCACCATTTTTAACACTTAAGCAAAATTTCTGGAATAAAAACTACTCTGCCCTTTTTTAAGGACCGAAACTGTACCTAAACCAAATGTCAACTAAATAGGTTCAGCGGTTATTAATTATCTATAACTAACGTCACCCCTCCATTTCCACCCTCTTTAAGAATGATTTCTCAGGTAAAACTATTCTGTCTTTTCCCGCGACTCAAACTATCCCTATACAAAATTTCGAACTATATCGGTTCAGCCATTGACGAAGAATACTATGGACATCGGGTCTAGTACAATATTCTCGAAAAAAGTGTCCGAGACTAAACTACACAAACCTAAGTACGTGTAGTAATATAAACCAACTAAAAACATTGAAAATGCTGAAATTCTTTTCCATCCCACTCCCCCATCGAGGCAGGTTGCGCGCCGCGCGCCCACGCGTGCGCCTAGTCGGTCGATCAAACGAAGCCTGTCGGGTAATTGGATCTCTTTTTACGTTTTGGTTCTCTTTTGGTTCGGATACTTTTGAGCACGTCCAGTAGCGGTAAGTCAATGGGTTCAGCGGTTAGTGTTTCCCCATAAAAACCCTCCCCCCACCCACTACCAAATTTCAACTAAATGGTTTCATCGGTTGTTGATTACTCAATTCCCCATACTAACTTTAACCATCTTAGGCCCGATTCGACCAAACGCGAGTAAAATTCTTAGATTTAGTTGCCGGTTACTCTACAGTAAACTGATTTTGTGTTTTACCAACCCTAAGCTTACACCGAAACTGATAAAATGTCAATCTCACATAATTAAAAATTTTTAAGAAAAAAGAAACTTTATCAAATTAAAACTGTACAGCCTCACATTGCAATAAGTACGGATACAACGACCTCTTTCTTTGGGTGGATCATACATTCGTTCTTTTAGTATAAGGTTTAGGAAGAATGAAGTTATTTTAGGGTTGTTAAATTGTTTCTTGTATAGTTACTCTTGTATAAATGAAAGTTAGGTCGAATCGGGCCTTAAAGGTTGATTTCTGGTATAAAAACTATTATATGTCCTTTCTCGGGACTAAAACTATCTCTATACCAAATTTAAACTCAATCGGTTCAGCCGTTTAAGCGCGTGGAGGTAACAGACAGACAGACAGACACACTTTCGCATTTATAATATTAAGTATGGATGGATGGATTAAGAAAGTTGAAAGAATAATAATAACGATGATTTGAATATAGTACCTACTATGTGCGTAGAAGAAAATACATTGCTTTGCAATAAGTACCTTACGATTGAATATTGCAAGAAAATATGAATCTAACATATTTAAATATTTCTTTATCCTATATACCTAGTTTGAGAACCAGTGGCCATTTCTATGAAAATGTTAGGTGGGGTTATTGCGAATGAAATATGTATCGTAATAAACCAAGAGGGGTATTTCCGAAACAATATAAAAAACAGCATGTGGACTTGGTGTTCCCCTCAATCAATAGTAAAAAACAATAACCTACAATACTAAAAAACAATTATTTTAATAACCATAGATTTATATATTACTAGCGTAAGGATAGGCCCGTCAGAATATTTTACAAAAACCTTCTTCATAGAAACAAAAATTTGCGCCATCTGTCATAACTCGTATACGAACTATATCGTGTCATATATTTGTAGTGCTCTAAAACTGTCATTTTTCCTTGCATTTTAGAGCCAACGAACTGGGGACAATAGTCAAGCTCAGTCTATCGCAACTGCATAGATGCGAGAAAATGTATGGGATAGGGCAGAACTTGAATGGGCGTCTATATTCGTCTCTTTTCTTGACCCTCTCTTTCATGAAATGTCACGTGACGTAATTCAGATGTTTTTCACACGTTATGAAACTAAACTCTGTCTAAATTATTTAAAATGTTTTTGGGTGTTTATTATATTTAGAATTAATAAATAAACGTGAATATAAAACATAAAACACAGTAAATTCAGTGTATTACGTGATATTGCACCATAAAAGCTTAAAATTAAGTACTAGAAATGCGAAATATGCTGTGAAAGGTCGGAAAGAAAAGATGGTAAGAAACGTAACTTCATAGCAAGATTTCCACTGGATGAAGCTCGGTAAGCATAAATTTATCCTTTTTATCAGCCCAGGTTTATATTTAGGCAATCATTTTCGTAAAGAGCGGGAAGTATTTGTAAAGAAGTAATTTGGATTGGAGGGATTTGGAGAAATGTCGATATCGATATAATTGTTGATACATACATGCAGACGCATACGGATACGAACGACTATGCTCCCCGAGGAGGTAGTCAGAGATATTCTGAAACATCAGAACATCCACCATACAAAAATCATCCATCATATTTTTGATGATATGGTAAGATTACACTTTTGTATACATGTTTTATTTTCAGATGCAAAAAATGGGTTCAAGTTACTGGAAATGAAGATCTAGCGTACCTACATACCAATCGAAAAATGAACCAATTATTATTTGCGAGAAACATTTCCTGCCTGGAAGATTTTCATAAAAAATTACAAAATTGAAACCAACTGCCATTCCATATCCATACGGCTCACTGCATACTATCCTGTAATTAGTCCGTAAGTTTTCTTAAAATGAATAAAAAATTTTTTAAAAAAACAAAAGGGGTACGGCTAGTATTGGCGTCTTTTTTTTTAAGCGGCCAGGTACCAAATGTTGTGGGTATTTTAGGGTGAATATTACCTTACATTGTTATGCAAAAAAAAATTTCCTGCGGTGTAACGATTCGGAGATATTTAACATTAAAATTTCAAAAAATTTACTGTACAAAAGTCATTAAAAGTAACTCGTTTTGGGTCTTATACCACACATTATTTATTTTACAGCCCAGAATTATTAGTTTTAATTATTTATGATATCATAACGCACATTTTGTGCATGAACGCACCGCAATCCTCACTCGTTTGCGGTGATGGTTTGAATGTTGAAATTTTCTATTTTGTAAGATATTGTATTGATTTATATATATTTGTAGATTACTTGTGTTACTGGCCAATGCTGTGTGCGCCTGTTATATGTGTGTGTATTAGAAATTGATTTTTAGCGTTCCTATGTTATTGTAAATGTTTAAATATGTATACTGTTGGTGTGTCATATAAAATAAAATATCTTAAATGTACATAGTCTTCTTTAAGAGTTTCATAACAGTTAGGATAGCCAATCTAACCTATTATTTCAATGTGGTATAATTTTATGTAAATTAATTATAATTTATTAAAACCTACGAATGTCTTTTCTTTATCTCAAGACAGTCCCGGACTTATTAGTAGGTGGCTAATTGTTTGTTTTATTCTAGTGATTGGATTAACATCAATCCATCACTAAAAAAATCTGCAATTTTTAAATATCAATATCATATGGCAATTTTTTTTTTCTGCAACTATCGATATCGTTAAATATTCACAGCACATCACTACTTTGCACTGTCATTTTGTTTTCAATATTGGCAACATGTTGCTCTATGTTGGCTATGGAATGGTAGCTTCAAGTCATACAAGTTGACGTTTTTTACGATTATTTTGCTCCAAGGAGTCCCGTCTCTTAAAACGTAGTGATTATATTCTCTTTGGTCAAGCTCATAGGCCATGTCCTTACGCTAGTAATATATATGTCTTTGTTAATAACTTACCTGGGTTCCGAGAAAAGAGTGTTGGGGTTATTACGTAGGTTATTACGAAGCACCCAAAAAGGTGCGAAACTGTAGTCTTTGGGTGCGAAAATCACTTGTCAGGCGAGATTGCACGTAGCTCACACACTTACGCTAGCTGCGACGAACCAAAGATAATATAATCACTACGTTTTACGACGAAAGGTGATTGGAGCGTCAAAGCCGATAGCAATGGCGTCTAAAGTAATGTAGCCAGTAAGAAAAAAACGCGGGGTTTGGTAGTTTTTATAAACTTTCGGAATATACCCAATTTCGCAATTACCCCAATACACCTTATTACAGTCATATTATTTTATGTGAATCCTACTAAAATACGATTACAGAATCGTCTTATTAGGAAAATAGAAGGAAAAATAATAGGACATAACTGAAGATGTCATCGATAAATAGCAGGAAACATAATCATATAATGTATGCTCGTTCTTCTAAAGCCATGGTGACACGTCATATTAAATGCCGTTATCATCAGCAACAGTATTATCATAGTACTTTATGGTGACGTACCGTACGACAGTATGCTCCGTACTTGAGGTGGATCCCTCTATTTTAAGCTGAATTCACGTCATTTATGATTGCCAGTTTTGAGTACTTTTGAGAGTGTTATAACTTACGAGCTTTTACCTGCGACTTCGTCCGCATAAATTATATACCAGATTTTAAGTCAGATGATAAGCTATCAAACAAAAAAAGTTTCATCAAAATCGGTTCAGTAGTTTTTGCGTGATACTCGAACAAACAAACACCCAAACAAACAAACGAACAAACAAACAAACAAACAAACAAACGAACAAACGAACAAACAAACAAACAAATAGACAGACAAAAAGTCCAAAAATTTTTGATTTGGAATTAGGGAAGCCTAAAAACCATATCGTAATCTTTTTTTTGTAAATATCTTCAATGTACAGACACACTTCAGTTACAGTTTTATAATAGTTTAGATAGGTAGAAATAATAATATTACCAAATATTATTTAAAAAATTCATCGTGGCGTAAGTTATTCTCAACTCTTCACGTGATCGTGTATTATATGTATAAATAAAGAATGAAAACGTTTTCAAGTAACAACCATAATTTATACATTAATCTTTTAAATCTGCAGATTACTTTTATCAGTCAATAATTGTGCATATTTGTTGATATGATAATACCTACATTTATTATGCGTAAAAGTAGTTTCAAATTGTTATCAAGCAACTTGTAACTTAGGGAAAATTCATGACAGCTTGTTTGCACGTATTGTTACGCTAGACTCTAGATCTAGACCATGCCAGTTTTGTCAAAAGTGGCTTTAGTGTAGGTACAATTATTATAAAGAAAATTGGCAGATTTGGACCCAGCCATTTTTTTACGAAATCCAAAAGCCATTCAGGACGGCGGTCATAATTATTATAAACAGAAAAAATTTAGGCATTTTTTAAAAAAAACTTCCACATCTCCAGAAGTCCGGGTTCAAAAGTAGAAATTACTAGTAAAATAGATAAATCGTCCAAAAAGCAGTAACAAAACGCAACCACGACAGGTACTTTCATCTAATATTACGGTAGTAACTATTAAATAATCTGTGACTGAGGTATTTATGGTCGTTCTCCAGCACCGCTGGAGAGACGACCTAAAAAAAGTAGCGGAGAGCGACTGGATGAGGAAGGCCGAGGACAGAGTTTTGTGGCGCGCCTTGGGAGAGGCCTATGTTCAGCAGTGGACGATGATAGGCTGATGATGATGATGATGATGATTTATGGTCGTTACGGAACGTATTTGGCTTGGTTGAACTGATAGTGTGTGTGATTTCGTTTTCTTCCATTATCATAATATGGTACGGTTATCGTGAATTTTCATTAAAATAACCACAATGAATGCGTAGAAGATTTAGTGAACTATCTAATAAGAAAGATTATGAGTTTCACACACTAGATACAAAAGGTATCATAAGGAGAAATACCTTTCCCCCAACTTCTACAGATTACAACCAATTTACATTTTTGTTAGTTTTGTTTCACTCTACACGTATTACCAGTTTCAGTCCTGTATGGGACCTCTATGTCTGGGTCTCAAATTATATGGCCTTCCGCCAAACTTCTTTCATGTCATTGGTGTTTACCCGAAGCTCTTCTGCGTATGTGTGTGTAAGTTATAATTATAACAAACGTTTGCCCATGTGGATGGATTTACTACCAATCGAATGCTGATATAAGTAGTAAACATTGTAAATCTAAACTATTATAAAACTGTAACAGAAGTGTGTCTGTACATTGAAGATATTTACCAAAAAAAAATTAAGACATGGTTTTTACCTGTCCCTGATTCCAAATCACCAATTTTTGGATTTTTTGTCTGTCTGTTTGTTTGTTTACCTATTTGTTTGTTTGTTTGGATGTTTGTTTGTTCGAGTATCACGCAAAAACTACTGAACCGATTTTGATGAAACTTTTTTTGTTTAATAGCTTATCATCTGACTTAAAATCTGGTACGTATATAATTTATGCGGACGAAGTCGCGGGTAAAAGCTCGTGACTTATAATATTGACTCACGCACGAGATTAACTCATATTTACATAATTTGTTTTCTTTTGATATTGTTTAACCTCGGTGGGTCAGTAGCTCGTATTATTTGCGCAAATGAAAAAAAAATTGAATTAGCTGAAAAAGAAAATAGAATAGCTACACATCATAGTCCAATTAACTTTAAAGATAAAATGTAGTATTTTTTCGTTTCAGCCTATCCCATTCTTTCTCTCATTTGCATAGGTAACTTCCATGGTACAATAATATACTGCGCCTGGTATTCTCGTCCGATCACGTGACTGATCATGTGACTGACACAAGCCTACGTCATCATACCTTTTTACCATGTTTAGCGGCTATTTTTTTGTGACGTAGGCTTGTGTCACTCTGGGAATAGAACACCTTGTTTTTTAGACTATGGTAACTTCATCTCCATTGTGTATGCGTGGTGGATCCTTAGACCAAAGTAAAATGAATGGACAGGCCTTACGCAAACATTTCAAACCAGAAAAATGAGGCAAAACAATTGACAGTTTTACTTCGAATTTGGACCGAGATGACAGACCAAGTACCCTAATTTGTATTGAGGTGCCCTAGTTTTGCGTGCTTCAACTTAAAGCGCTTTGGGCCTATCCATTAATTGTACTTTGATCTAAGGGTGGATCCTCTACTTGATGACGTGAGCCTATACAGGGTCCAACTGAATATGCTGACAGTTTTTTAAAAGGATGATCAGAGCATCGAACTGAACAACTTTCTCTATGGGAAACCGCGAAATAAAAATGCGCTGTCCAATACATTTGCGTCGAGTAGGTTTGCAGTTTTGTATGGAACAGCAGGTCATTTTTTACGCAATGCATTTTTTATTTAGTATGCGATTTCGACATTGGTCCCATATACAGGGTGTAACAAAACACCCTAGTAATACTTAAGGGGGTGCTTCAGACCATCAAATTGAACAACTTTCAGTATGGAGCCGACATCGAAATCGCGAAAAAAAAATCTGCTCTTTCATACAAAACTGCAGTACCGTCTCGACTCAAACGTATGGGACGGCAGATTTTTTCTATTTTTTCTCGTTGGCTCCATAGTGAAAGTTGTTCAGATTAATGGTCTGAAGCACCCCCTTAAGAATTACTAGGGTATTTTGTTACACCCTGTAGAAAGTTGTTCAATTTGATGGTCTGATTGTTATCCCTTAAAAAACCGTCAGCATATTAAAAAGGACTGATGATGATGAGTTACTTCACTAATCAATCAATCAATTACACTTTATTTAATACTAGCTTTTACCCGCGGCTTCGCTCGCATTTAAGCCATTTAAAAAGTATCCTATGTTACTTCTAATACCTCCAAGAATATGTGTACAAAGTTTCATGATAATCGGTTAAGTAGTTTTCGCGTGAAAGCATAACAAACAATTATCAAAATTACATTCACATTTATAATATTAGGGATTATGGTGTTCAGTATTTATGATGCTATATCCACCCTTTTAAAGATTGACTATTTGACATTTCAAATTATTTATTTATTATTTGATTAAATAGTTGCCTGGTTACTTCTACCCAACCATTTATCTCTTTCAGGGGACGCATCAGCTGAAGATATAGATACAGCGATGAAGCTAGGTGCGGGGTACCCCATGGGACCCCTAGAGTTGGCCGACTTCACCGGCCTGGACACCAAGACTTACATCCTGAACATTATGCTGGAAAAGACGGGAGATCCCGTGTTTGAACCAATACCACTGTTGGATAGATTGGTCGCGGAGGGGAAGGTTGGGAGAAAGAGCGGGGAGGGGTTTTATAAGTATTTGCGAGAGTAATTCTTAATTGTAAGGGGACATTCGAAATAGGATTAGGTACCCTACATCTCCCTCTTAACAGTAGGCATTGCAAAATACTTAATATAAAAATTTTGTACAGAAGTTTATTCCATAGTAAGTAAATATTGTAAACTTAAGTTAGTTATGATTATAATAAAACATATTTTAGTAAAGCCTTATTTTATTTTAGTGTCTTATAATATAATTATAAGGTCTAACAAAATTAGGTGAAACTATTTTAAGGGGATGATCAGACTATCAAACTGAACAACTTTCTCTATGGGACCAAAATCGAAATCGCGGAAAAACGTATATTAAGTAGGACCCTAAGTGATAATAAAGCAAAGTAATATTTCACTAATCTTTCTTTATAGGTAAGTACTTATAGATCCAAAGATATTTAGGTTTTTCCCTTAAAGTTTTATTAATATAGCATCGTAAAACGCCAATATGCTATCAATGATAAAATACCGTCAATCTTCAAACACGATTAGATAAAATAGTATTGCTAAAAAATATTTTTACTTTGTACAGACGGTCTTGTGCATAAACACTTGCATGTTCCTAATGTACATACATAGTACCAAAGTTACTTGTGTTATGTATCTGTTCTTAGTCTAAGATCTGCTCATGTTGCTATAAAAATCATTGCTTTGTAAATAAATAAGGAAAACTATTAAATTGTGAATGAGTGATGCACGTAATTTGTGATTTGTTTCTATTCTTATAAATCCCGACTGTGTGGTACTTGTGTTATATAAAATAATGATATGATATTGGACGCAAATTGTTTTACCAATCAGTAAATGATTTGTTGTTAAAAGTAGATGCGGTGAAAGTTTTTGAAATAACGTCAAGAATTTTGTATTCAACTACCCCAAAGATTTGTCATAATCATAAACAAGATAATAGTTTACGGCAGGTACTGTTTCGCGCAGTATCTAACAGTGATAGTGAATTTTGTGATATAATTGTAAAAGGTATACATTTTTTATACATACACACACATGTATGAACTCACGACCATAATCCCTTTCGGGGTGGTCAGGAATATTTGGTACCATTGCCAACTTTGTAGCAAAGGCTCACATTTAGCATATCGCGTTGTCGTTTGTTTAGCGTTGTCTATATTTTTTAAATATTGTTATTTTATTAATACCTATCTAAACTATTATAAAACTGTAAGAGGGAGGCACTCGGTCAGTATTTCATCAGTCTGGTCAATCTTTGAATGACGCCAGAATGATGAGTGGGTTACACGATCAGTTTCCCATCAGTATTTCATCATTCACAATGGAATGACGGAATTAATTTTCATCAGTCTGGACCATCATTCCGTCAGTCCGTCATTCTCCCATCATTCAGACCAGACTGATGGACCAAAATGACGAAATACTGAACGTGTAACCTCCCTCTAACAGAAGTGTGTACCTAGCTATTAGACTGGGAGGCTAGAAAAACAGGGTACCTACCTACCTAGATACGTATTTTATCTCGCTACATTGAAGGGAGTCCGTGCGGACGAAATCGCGGGTAAAAGCTTGTAAATACTTAAATTCATGACCATAATCCCTTTCTGGGCGGTCAGAAACAATGCTACAGCTACCAGTGTCCAGCTGTCTTACATGCAGTTGTAAAATCTCACTTTCAATTCAATAATAGTATTAGACTATTGTCGTTAAGGTGGTTGCAGAGGGGTCAATTTTATACAAAACTTTGATGCACAATACGTGTAGACGGTATTAGTATAAGTAACTTTGTATATATGGAAAAATAGGTTGGAAAATCTAGATGTCGCGTATCAAATAACGTGTGCAATTTATATTATAATTACGAAAATATAAAGCTTTGAAATTTTTCATACAACATTTTCAAAGCTTTATATCTTCGTAATTAGGTATATTATAAATTGCAAATGTTATTTGATACGTGATATTTTGATTTTCTAAACTATTTTTCCATATATAAAATATTACTTTTATTAATTCCGTCTACGCGTATTGTGCGTCAAACGTTTGTATGGACTGAAACCACCTTAAGAAGATAGGACGGGAAGGAAAAAGAAATATCCGACTTCCCTCCATTGCAAACGGGAGACAGCAATAAGAAAAAAGCATGGCTATTAGAGTGCCAATTCTAGAGATCATTTATGGCAGTGTTGAAGACCCTACCGCAAAAGTACCAAAAATAACAATATAACAATAGGAACCTAACATATTACTGAAACTATGACCTATTTTGCTTCCAGTAATAAGTATGGCAAAAACATCTGAACGCACGGAAGTTATCCCTAGTTGCAACAAGATCCATGTAGTAACTGCCTCCGTGGTCTATTGGCTCTCGACACGGAGGTCGTGGGTTCGATTCCCACGGGGGACACCTAGTGATATGTCACTTTGTGCGTTTTTCCCAGTTGGTTAGGACATTGCCGGCTGAATCACCTGATTGTCCGAAAAGAAAAATGATTCCGTGCTTCGGATGGCACGTTAAGCCGTTGGTCCCGGCTACTATCGCTGGTGGTAGTAGTCGTTACATAAAAACCACGTCAGAGGCCGTTAGGCGGTCTGAAAAAATTCGGACACCAGGGCTCTGCCCACACGATTAGAAGACGAAGTAAGGGACACCAGAAAAAGATTTTACTGAGTCAAGCATGGTCTGGCGCTCGGCGTACCAGATTAATGATTGATTAATTCATTGCGGGTTCCAAGACAGATAAGAGTCATCCCAGGCTCGCTGGACTTCATTGTCTAGTGTTGTGAATGGTCGCCGCTGTTGATCCTGGCTTACAGGAGTTACAGCGGTGGGAATGTGTAGTGGGCCTATTGTCGTTAAGAATACAGTTATTTGCAGCGTTTCGACTCTCTCTGCCTACCCCAGTGGGACTAACCATGTTACAATGTCCGATCTACTACGAAGTACGGTCGATAACACAGAATTAAGTCTCCAAAGACCTAGTAATTAAAACAGTAATTAACTTAAACGCCTGTGGTCACAAACCAATCTATTTCCAGTTGCTTGACTAAATGAGCGATGTTTCGACTCAACGCAAGGCAGTGCGGCGTCAGCGATCTATATACGAGGTGCACTACAGCATCAGGAGGCGGGAGGAGGAGTTGCCGATCCCGATGTCTGGGCCCAACGTCCCGCTGGAGCTGGAGGTGCAGGCCTACGGGCTGCAGGTCGCCGGCCACATGAAGACTGAGGACCGAAAGTATTTAGGTGAGGAGCGAAGACTTGATGATGTTTGATGCTAGTTTCTGGAGCTTTCGTTACTAACAGTTTAATGGTTTATGAACGAAATAATTTAGCATTATCTACATGGGGTTTGGGTAAACAGTAATACTACTTTAAGGGATGATTAGACCCATGACACTGATCAAGTTTTCCTAAGAAACTCGCAAAAAAATTTCTTACGGAAAGTTGATCAGTATCATGGGTAAAATCACCCCTTAAAACAATGCAACTGTTTACCCTAACTTGTACTCTTATACAGGGTGTAACAAAACACCCTAGTAATACTTAAGGGGGTGCTTCAGACCATCAAACTGAACAACTTTCACCATGGAGCCAACATTGAAATCGCGAAAAAAATTTCCGCTCTTTCATACAAAACTGCAGTACCGTCTCGACTCAAATGTATGGGACGGCAGATCTTTTATTTTTTCTCGACTTTGTTGGCTGCATAGTGAAAGTTGTTCAGATTGATGGTCTGAAGCACCCCCTTAAGTATTACAAGGGTGTTTTGTTACACCCTGTATATTCCGTGCCCTAACACCCAGTATTCAGGATGTAAAATTAAATGCCTTACATATTAGACAGGATGCTTTAGACCAACAAAATGAACAACTTTCACTGTGTGACGAATTTTGGAATTGCGAAAAAGAAATCAGCTCTTCCATACATTTCGCGTAGCGTAGCCAGCCTGACGTTTTCTATGGAACAGCAGATTTTTTTTTCGTGACTTCTATATTAGGTGGTCTCTTAAAAGTTGTTCAATTTGATAGTCTGTAGTAGCCCTTAAGGTTTCGATTGGACCGCGTAAATAAATTGGACACTGCTGGACAATTGCTGTAAATTCATACAAATGAGAAAAACTGACAAGATAGTCCGAGGTCCGACCGTAAAATTTCTTTATATATCCTATTTCTTTGGTAAACGAAATGTGATTCTAGTGAGTGTTTACACAGGGGTTAATTCAACGCCGCCAAGTACCTTTTCCATTATGATTGTTAGTTTAACTTTCTCCACCTATCTTTTTGGGAAGTAAATGACAATAGTACAATGAGTGCAGTGGCGGATCCAGGATTAGGTTTTGGGGGGGGCTGAGGGTCGATTTCGCCGAGCTATTTCAACTTTTATGAAAATTTAATCAAATTATAAAATTGAACTACATAAACTGCCTCCGTGGTTTAATAGCTTAGAGCATTGGGCTCTTGACACGGAGGTCTTAGGTTCGGTTCCCACGGGGGACACCTAGTGATATGTCACTGTGCGTTTTCTCCCAATAGGTTAGGACATTTCAGGCTGAATCACCAATCAATCAATCACAATTTGCTACGACCTATCGTAGCAATATGATCGAACGAGGAGTAGAGGAACGAGCGACGCGAGCTCTAAAATTTACAGCAATATAAATAGATCGTTGAATGCAATGAAAAATCAGGAGCGAGCGAAGCGAGCTCGAGATTTTACTATATTATTGGTATTAGGTCGTTGTACATCTACAATACGAGACAAATTCTGGAGCGTGCGAAGGGAGCCTGAGATTTTACACAACATTATAAAGTTGTTGCGAATTCGCTACACAATCTAAATCCTGGAGAGAGTGAGGCGAGATCGAAATTTTGCTTAAATATCATTAAGGTCGTTGCAAAACTGCAACACGACCTAAATCCTGGAGCGAGCGCAGCGAGCTCGAAATTTTTCACACCGTTATTCACCTTAAAAATGTCATAAGATATACTGGGAATTGTAATTTCTTTAATTTTTCTAGTGAAACGTGGATGTTCTGAGTTTTTTCAATATCTCTGACTACTCCCTTGAGGAATACCTAAATAGCATAATATGTGTGTAATTTTTTTTAAATTCCGTGAATATACATTTTGTCAAGAAAGTATCGGGAATTGAATGGATGATTTGTGACGGTTGATAGTTCCAAATTGAATTTTTTGTTGTTATGTAGGTAGTTGTTAGATTGGCACAACTGTGTTCCATTTTGGCCCGGAGTTTGAGTTGCATCTGCTATTTAGTTTTAATACAGTGCTGTTTTTAGTTATATCATATCTAGTGTGTATTGCGAATTTTATAACGGTCATAAAAACATCGAACAAAGAGTTTGACTTAAATTTTGCATCGCCAATGGAATTTCGTGTTCGGAGTCACTGAAAATGTTACAGAAGGCTTACGGTGAATCGACTTTATCAAAAACACGTGCTTATGAGTGGTACGAAGCTGTCGAGATGTGATGGAAGATTTGCCTCGCTCTGGTAGGCCATCAACGTCTGCAACTGAAGTTAAAATCGCAAAAGTGAAGGAAATAGTGACTGAAAATCCTCATTCAAGTTTGAGAGATATAGCCGGCAAAATTTCTGTGTCTTATGAGTCCATCCGTATCATTTTGAATAACCTCTAGGGTGTGAAACATGTTGCCGCTCGGCTAGTCCCAAAAGACCTTATTTTCTCCAAAAATTCAATCACATATTTTTGACCAAAAACTCAACAAATACCATCGAGCAACCACCTTCCTTATTCACCAGATATGGTTCCAGCCGACTTCTTTCTTTTTCTTAAACTCAAATTACCACTTCGTGGCACCCATTTTCATTTGTAGAAAACATAAAGGAGAATTCGCGGCGAGAACTGAACTCCATCCGGGAAAAAGCGTTTAAAAAATGTTTTGATGATTGGATTATTTGTCGGCGTAAGTGTGTCGTTTCTGAAGGAGCATACTTTGAAGGTGATAAAATAAATTTGGATAAATAACTAACATGTTGTGTATTATTACTCTATTCCCGGTACTTTCTTGACAGAGTAGTATCTATGAATCCCCTTCGTTTGATTGATCATAGATGTTGTTGTTTTGAAATTAGTGAAATTAGTATTGGTGGAAGGCGAGAGAGTGTTCAAGGAACTTACACTTTTATGATTTTTCATTTTAACATTCTGAGGCCGTGTTCGAACAAGAAAGGATCACAATTGATGTGTCTACCTAATATTTTATTATTACTGTCGACAAAAATTTTTTTGTACAGTTTGTCAACTGTCATAAATAAGACGCACATTTGGTTGACCGTTCGAAAACAATGCGTTACAAAAAACAATGGACCCAAAAATCTCGATTTGTTGTTGTTTTTTTGTTAGTTGGACATACCATATGCGCGTTTGTTCCACGAAATTTGGAAAGTGTCCTAAATAAAAATAGCAGATAATCAGTATTATCTAGTCGGTAAGGTATAGTTTAAAGAAATCGGTTCTTATGCGTTTGGGGGGGGCTTCAGCCCCCTAGCCCCCCCCCTGGATCCGCCACTGAATGAGTGCCATCGGAAGGAGACTGATCTGAAGTACTGGAAAAACAAGAGTCGCTACCACTCAGTCTACCGCAACGCTAGGGTTCCAGGTTCAAAGAAGTCATTTTTGAAAAAAATACACATCACCTACTGTTGTTTGTGTTTGCCTCCGTCTCCCAAGAGGGGATGAGGTAAAAAATTTGTGGGGAGCAGGGAGTGTCTGTAATGTAGGTATGTAGTACGAGATAGTAGATACTCTTTCTTATACCTAATGTAACTCGCAGGTATCCTCCAATGCAACAACGGTACGATCTTCAAACCGATCATAAAGCCATGCCAGCGCCGCGAGGTGGACTTCTACACTAGCCTCGCGAACACGAAGCACCCGGACCTGGTGGAGCTGAGGGGCTTCGTGCCCAAGTACTACGGGTGCCGCAGGTTCACTTACAACGGCTTCGAGCAGGAGTACATTGTGCTGGACCACCTGGCCGAGAGGATGCTGGAGCCCTGCATCATGGATGTTAAGATTGGTGAGTTCATTCATCATTATTATTACGACCTGTAGACTTGGATTCCGACCCCGAGAAAACGATAAAAATCGAGATGTGCCATGTGAGGACGGCCGAGCCAAGAGTTTTATAACGCACCTATACAGGGAGTAAGTAACAGTTGCATTACTTTAAAGAAGCTTATCGGGTCAACTGTTGCTGCTTGGTATTTGAATCATCGTACACTTAGGCGGACCACAATGTCAACGCATTTTTAAGATCATTATTTCACTGGGAAAGAGGCGTGACGTTATAGATAGATATAGAGATAGATATTTTTACGATTTTAAGATATTTAGTTATGATATGATATATCTGTAAATTATAACGTTATCCTCAAATTAAGATCTGTTGTTAACAGATATACCCTGATTAATAGATTAATTTGATTATACACGATAAAGCTGCGGCCACTAACCGAGCATAAGTGATTTATCATCATCAGGTCATTTAAAAGCCCTTTCGCACTGATTTCAAAACTGTGTATGAATATGAGAAATAACCGGGAAGATGCTAGTGCGAAGGGGCTTTTAGTTTTTCAGAATTAGTAACCCTTGTCTCCAAATTGTGCTTTTTCCATCAATAATTTTGTGACACAAAGTGTTAAACGGGAACAGGGAGGGCGATGGGCTAACTAATTGTCAAACTAGACAAAGTTTGGGCATTGCTTGCTAAATATGGTTATTCTGAATGTATGGCATCTATATTTAGAATAACTCTGAATACATGATGGGGACAGCAGATTTTACTGAAACATTTGTTAAACAAAGTTTTAGTAGCTTACACTGGGTAGCTTGCCACTTTGCTTCTAAAGCCTCGTATCCACTAGACAATAATTGACGCGCAAGCGAAACATGTGACGCTCAACATGTTCGGCAACGTTGCAAAACAACGCGCGACGTCGCGGAACTTCAACCTTCAACTTAGTGGCAATTTACTTTTAGCAACGTCGCGCGTTGTTTTGCAACGTTGCCGATCATGTTGAGCGTCACGTCATCATCATGATCATCTCAGCCGATGGACGTCTACTGCTGGACAGAGGCCTCCCCCAAGGATCACCATAACGACCGGTCCTGCGCTGCCCTCATCCAACGGGTTCCCACCACCTTCACCAGGTCGTCGGTCTACCGTGTGCGGGGCCTACCCACGCTGCGCTTTCCGGTACGCGGTCACCACTCGAGAATTTTCAGCCCCATCGGCCATCGGTTCTGCGAGCAATGCCCACTGCCACTTTAGTTTAGCAATTCTTTGGGCTATGTCAGCTACTCTGGTTCTTCTGCGGATCTCTTCATTTCTGATTCGATCTCGTAGGGAAACTCCGAGCATAGCCCTCTGCTTTGGGTGACTTTGTCTTTTTATGAGGCCTTGTGTGAACGACCACGTCTCTGTTCCATGTCATCACTGGCAACACACACTGATCGAAGACTTTCGTTTATTCACTCACGTCCCAAATACTACATGCGGTATTTGGGACATGAAGATACTACGTAGCTTCCCGAACGCTGCGCAGCCGAGTTGGATTCGACGGTTGATGGATGTCCAACTTCGAGCGTAACAGTGTTTCGCGTGAATTGTCGCCTAGTGGATACGAGGCTTTAAAGTTTCCATTACCTATTTTTTTACTTACAATTTCTTTAAAACCTTCAGGAAGAAGGACCTGGGACCCGCTAGCCACGGAAGAGAAGATAAAAAGCGAGCAGTCCAAGTACGCGCAGTGCAAGGAGGAGTTCGGGTTCTGCATCCCGGGCTTCCAGGTGTTCAGGCTGTCCAGCGGCAAGGTGCAGAAGTACAACAAGGACTACGGCAAGAAACTGCACGGCCATATGGTCAGAGCTGGTGAGTTTATGACAGAGTATTTTAATGGATTTTTTAACTGTCTGCAATGCTATTGGGAAAAAATCTGTTGTTCCGTACAAACCTACTCGACTCAAATGTATGGACCACCGATTTTTTTCGCGATTTCGATATTGGTCCCATAGAGAAAGTTGTTCAGTTTGACGGTCTGATCATCCCGTTAAAATAGTTTCACCCAATTTTATTCAACCTTTATACAAGGTGTAATAACACTCTAGTAACACTTAAGGTGCTTCAGACATTCAAACTGAGCAACTTTCACTATGAAGCCAACTACGAAATCGCAAAAAAAAATCTGAATGTCATACTAAACTGCAGTACTGCCTCGACTCAAATGTAAGTGAGAAGTATTAGGGTTGAAGCTCATCTGGCAGCACCGCATCGCCTGTTTCTGTCGCGCTATCCTTTTCTGTCACTCAGGAACGTCATTTGCTAGAGCAATTAAGGTAGACGGAACGCGAACGCCAGATGAGGTTCAACCCATTCTATAGTGTTTTGTGTTGAACAAGGCAGTCAAGGCATGTCGTGCTGATTTGAACCTGGACCCTATGATCGGATGCCTATAGCTATTCTTATTCTTATTAGCCTTTTGCAGGGCACATTAGTTGAAATGTTACACTCTTCTATCAGTTGTCCTCTTCACTCTGCGCATCTAGAGACGCATAGGCCTCCTCCAGCATCTTAAATTGCACTCGATCTTTTGCGAGTCTCGTCCATAGAGAGCCCTCAACTGCTTTGATATCGTCTACCCATCTTTTCTTTGGACGTCCTCTTTTCCTTTTGTTACCATCTCTCGGTTGCCATTCTACTATTCGCCTATAACTATAGCTCTCCGAAACACGCTCCAGACGACGATAAATTTTTTCTTTTTCAAGAATGACTGATATTTTAGTTAATGGTAATATGGAAACGTTGTCTAGGCGTGATTGCGCCGAAATTTTCGTTGCGGCGTGGCACATAGGGGTATTTGTCCTAAAAAGCTGGACAAAATTATTTTATTGCTTTTTTCACATTATTTTGATTTAGAAATACCTAAAATAATAAATACTTTAGTTTTAGATAGTTTTACCGTTTTTTTCGTTTGTATGTCACAGAGTAAAATGCCAAAAATACAAAAATAAATATTTATTCAGAAAAATTATTAAATTGACTCGGTAATCATTCTGACGATGCGAACTACCCTTCTTCATCCGAGGAGTCATCACCATTTGAAAAATCTGGCGTTTCTTTTTCAACTTCAGTCCCACTGTTTTCAGCTACATTATCTCATTATCTACGTCCGGAGCAAGCATCATGTCTCTAGCTGCTGAGCTAAAATATTTGGACGTTTTCGGTGGCTTAGGCCATGCTTAGGCCTAATGCTACTTAGAAATGGATCTGATATGAATGCAGCAGCCGATTTAAAATGTACATATGCATATGTGCATTCATCATCATCATCATCAGCCTATAAACGTCCCACTGCAGGGCACAGGCCTACCCTCAAGGAGAGTGTATGGGCATTAGTCTACCACGCATGCCCAATGCGGGTTGGTAGACTTCACATACTCATTAGAATTTCTTCTTCAGTGTATGCAGGTTTCCTCACGATGTTTTCCTTCACCGTTTGAGAGCAGTCGGTTTTACGTACATAAGTTAGAAAAACTCATTGGTACATGGCATGTTGTCCGTGCGGATTCGAACCCGGACCCCCATAATTGGGAGTCCATACCTCTCCGCAACGCGCCACCGACGCTCTGTGCATTATTGTCTTGAAATTCTTCTCGAAAAGCTCCGCCTGAACTCTCTAAAGTGTTTGTTTCTTGCCTCTACAGCCTCTTCTGATAAATTGCCTATCGGCAGAAGGGCATTCCTTATGTCAGTAGGACTGTATTATAATTTTGTGAACAGTAGGACTCATTGGCTGCCAGGGATACAACTCAACAAAGAGCTTTGCGGTATCATCGCAGTATGACTCAAACTTATTTAAGACTATTCTTTGGCCACTCGATATCACGTGGCGACTGCGCGGTTGGAGAACTTATTTCTTCCCAAAGATTACTAGTCACTTTACTTTACACATTGGGAAAATTTAGAACATAATTACGGGGCAATAGGAAAACAAGCCTTTAAGGAAAATATATTAAAGTCATCTCATTGATGATTTATCAGTCATTCATTACTAATATTAGTTTTTACAAATATGTAAAAACAAGTACATGTATTAGTAACGAATGACTTCTTACTTATCATGACTCATTAACCGCCGGCCTAAATTCGACCTAGAAACATTTTTGGGCTTTCCTTATACTTACTTATATGACGTACAAGTACAGTCAAGATCACATCACGCTTTACACTTGCAGTTAGATTGTAACGCTTATGGCGCACTAAATAAGAACGGTACAAAGTCCAAAGTGTCAAGCTTGACGTGCTCTTGACTGTACAAGGTTTTTTTTTTACCACAAACACGTTTACGCGGACTTCAATTTCTTATTTATACGAGTAAATTAGGTTTGAATATTAGCATAGTGTAAATAAATTATACTCAACAGAGGCCCATACTAACAAAGTTGCCACCTTCTTAGTTGCCAACTCGCGCAAGTACAGCGACGGTGAGTAACGGTACTACAGCAATGTTTAATTACGTTAAAATACCTGTTAAACACATTTGTTATTAAAATTTTTAAAGAAAATTAATGTATATAATTTATTTCCGTGGAACAAAACTCAAATAATAGTGATCTAATGTTCTTATTTAATACTACCTAACAATTACTAGACTAAAACTCTATCCCCCAGCAATAAAGAACTTCCTGAACGGTATCGGTACTCGTATATGCCGGGACCTCGTGCTGCAGTTCCTCTCTGAACTGTGGCGCATACAGAAGTGGGCGTCGCGGCAGACCGCCGTGCGGCTCTACGCGACCTCGCTGCTGCTTGTGTATGATGCTGCGAGAGTGCGCGCCTGTTGCGGCGAAGACAGGTCAGTACATACTGGCAATAACATATAGGATACTAGCGGCCCGTCCCGGCTTCGCACGGGTGGACGTCTAATCTTTTCTAGCAATAAATATAGCCTATGTTACTCAGGGTGAATGCAGCTTTCTAATGATGAAAGAATTTTTTAAATCGGCCCAGTACTTTTTGAGCCTTCATTACAAACATACAAAAATAGGTACAAATCTTTCCTCTTTATAATATTAGTGTAGATAAGCAAGAAAAAAATTGCACTGGCCATACTCAATACAATCAGCTGATCGAACGTTTGTATTTATTATAATCTTATTTATTCATAAATTCATATTTAGGATTACCTACTGACAAGGTTAACACAAATACACCACTAGTTTTTAATTACTAACTAAATGTTAAGGGTGTATTCAGACAATGAAACTAAACTTTTCCAAAGGAACATGGTCGAAAAACGAAAAAAATGTTTGGATTTCGCCATACAAAAGTGCGGATCAGTCGATCTATTCTCTATCTATGGATTCCACAATTTTTTTTTTCAGAATACACCCTTAAATTGTTAAAACCTAGTGTATAATCAATCACAGTACTAAAGGTATTGTAACATTTTTTTTTTCGAATTTTCCTTCCTTGGTGAAAGTTGTTCAGTATCATGAGTACAGTCACCCCTGAATAAGTTCTAGACAGATCGTTTGACATCTCTTTCATACGATCTAAGCTTCGAGTGAGCTTATCTAAGCTGTTTAGAAATTATCCAGAAGTTCAAAACAGTCTCTAAATCTTTCTCTAATTCATTTTAATATTTCCTAGAGACTTACCAACTCAAACCACTTCTTACCCACAGCACCAAAGCCAACTGCCGCCCGGCCACGCGTCCGCGCCGCCAGTCCATCTCCCTGGACACCCTCGCAGGCTCCAACTTCAGCGGCCAGCTCTCAGCCAAGGGGCCGGTTTACAAGAAGCTTTCTCCCGTCCCCATCACCCCCCTCGCCCTCGCACAATCCACCTTCACCCCCCCTGCACCCGTCACCTCATCGTGGACCGACGCCCTCGAGAAACTAAACTACAACCACTCCTTCGAACACAACTATGAAGATAAGCTGTGCAAGATTAAGATGAACTATAGGGCGATGTTAGATCAGCTGTCAGATGAATCCAATAATAGAAATCCTTGGGGTACGGTGAAGATTATAGATTTCGCGCATGCGTTCTTCAATGAGGAAGAAGATGCGACTGTGGATGATAATTTTAGAGAAGGTATTGACAATTTCGTTGAGATATTCGAGTTTTTCTTGAGAGAAACTTCTGATCAAGTTTTTTGACGTTTGACGAGTATTTGATGCATCTATAGTTTTAGATTCAGTGTATATTTTGTATACAGACTCGGAGTGACGTTGATATGTAAAATACTGTATTCATGTAAATATTCTTTGTTTCTACAATTACTCTCTTCCATTGCATTTAATATGAATTTTACTTAAGTATTTTATAGTGTAATTTTATAAAGGGACTATACAATTGTGTAAATTGATAAATAACTCATGTATGTACTTAAATGTATGTTTTACTTGCATTAAAATATAACTAATTTGTTACAATATTTTGTGAATAAAATAAGTACGAAATAATCGCTTTCGCATTATAAATATTTATTTCGAAATCAGCCAAAATTATTTGTTTCCCAAATAAAAATTATCTATAAACTTAAATATACAAACTAGTACGAAAATCAAATAATAATGTGGCACACCCAGCCGAACGTACGTTGTTTTATGTTCACATCTATACAAACTCTATAATGAATAATGATTATAGGAAATGGAAAATATTTATAAAACCTCTTTAATTTGCGAAACATTCCATATCGAAAGTTCAATTGTAAATTTCCAAACTGTTAAATAAAAGTTTTCGCCAAACAGTTATTTTCACAATATTTTTATTATTTTTCATATCTGGTAAGACTGGCCCAGATCGCAAGGATTTCATCAAATATCTATACGCATTAAATATTTGAATAAACTAGTTAAGACTAAAAACGTTTAGCTAGAAAACTAGTTACTAATCTTTCATCTATACAATATCGTATAGACTTCACAAATTCTGGTTTACAATGAGGTATAAAACTTTTAAGTATTTTAAAAAGAGTAAATATGGAACTAGAAGCTTAATTTTAAGTAAAAATTAGGCAAGAGTCGTCATCCCTGTTGTAAACCAGACTTCATCATTTGATTTAGCATCACAGATTAAAAGTTAAGTTTAACAGCGTCAATCGATGCGAGTGGGCCGCAATGTGAATATAAGTCAACCGTGCTTTGCGTCCGACACTGATCAAATATTAATATAATAAGCAATAATTAATCTAAGTGTTATATAATGTAAATATACAACAACAAATTACAGAACGCGGGAGTGGGACCGCGGGGAGAGGAGTCTGGTTCCCTACAAAAGCAGTGTACTTAATTAAAATATTAATAATGAATGTAATTAAAACATTCTATTACGGAAATATCCGTAATAGAATGTTTTAATTGATAACTATTCACTATTATTTTATGTTTCTTTTTGAAATTCGCAGAAAAGTTACGTTTTTACAAACGCAAAAATAAATAGGGCCAATTTGTACCTAATTCGATTTACGATTTTCAAAAAATAACAAAAAATGTCTCCAATGTTTTTGCTTTTATTAGTCTAAATCTCAGCTAATGACTTTCTTATTTCCACAACTTTCACACGCTGCTTTGTACTGTACCCCTCCCCCGCCCGGTCTCACCCCCGCTAGAACCCATACAATACAATACAATACAAGTGATCTAGCACAAAATAAAGCACCTCTGTTTACTAAGGGGCAATATCATTATAATAATCATAATTACTTTTTTTGATAATTTTTACTCAATTTCTTTACAAAAAACAAAACACACATGGCAGAAGATTTTTAACATTTTCATCTTAATTTAGGTCAAAATATGATATCACAATTTGTTTGACTCCACACTCCGTAGCGCGAAAGGCCGGCTGCGGTCGTACCTCGTAGTATAACCGAGCCAGCGCCTCGAATCGATATGAAAAATAATTAGTACAAGCTTCGTACAACTAACAAAATATTATTCTAAGATAACATTCAATAGCGGATAATATTTAGGTCAAAAATTCCATCGCCCGGTTACGATACAAAAAAGAAATTACAATAATCGTATAGTAATAATAATAACTAACAAACAGTTAATTGGAAAATAAATTGATTAGCATTCTAAATTAATAGTTTGAAATGATAATTATGGTCCTGCGGTGCGGGGGGATAGAGGTAGACTAAATATAATGAGTCTTGAAAGATGCGCCAATGCGCATCTTTCGATATTGCAATCAATATCACCCGAAAATGTATACAACCTTGATTGATACATCACAATTTTTTATTGTGAATAGAAAGTTGTTTCGACATACGCAATTGGCATATCGGGAACAAGAAATCGATATTCGATTAATATCGTATTTTATATGGCGCAATCTTTACCATTCGTTGATGTCTCATACAAGCAATCAACAAGTTTACGATATCACAAAATTGATCTCGGAAATATCGCGGCGGAATCCCGGCGATATCGTTCTGTCAACGCCTACGCTCAAAAAAAGCTTGAATGGTATGGCTGTTAGAGAAACAACTGGTTTACTTTCAATTTAGTAAGATCAAAAAAGACCCCCCCCCCCCCCCCACCGCCCCGCACCGCGGGACATCCCTAAAGCGACCAATAAGACACTCGATTAATATCAGTGTGTACTTGAAGTAATTTGAGGGGATCGCGTACGTGTTTAATTTCGCTACTGGTGTGGCCCCGCTCCGACCGAGCGCTATGTACAACGGCAGGCGTACGTGCCACTGTGATGCGGCGATAATACATGCTGGCGTTTTATACACGGTGTAACAAAACACGCTAGTAATATTTAAAGGGGTGGTAAAGGGTTGAGCCTCATCTGGCCGCACGGAATCACATTTTTTCACGCTCTATCCTTTTCTGTCGCTCAGGAACGTCATTGGCTAGAGCGAGAAAGATAGCGGGAGTGAGATCGCATGTGACAGCATCGGCGATGCGCTCGGCAGCACGGCCAAAATGCGATCGCCGGCGGGGAGGCGATGGAGTGCTGATTCGTGCTACCGCGCGGAATAGCATGCTATCGTATGCTTTAGCCCGATCGATTTCGATCGCTATCGCATGACAGTACGCAAATGCGACCGCATGCTATAAGTACGCGATAGCACATAGGGCATAAATGCGATTCCGTGGCGTTCCGTTCCGTCAGATGTGGGTCAATCCTTAGACCATCAAACTGAAAAACTTTTAATATGGATACAATATCGACAAAAATCTGCCTTCCCATAAATTTGAGTCGAGTACTGCTGTTTTGTATAAAACAGTTGGTTTTAATTTTTTCTCGATGTTGGCTCCATACTGAAAGTTGTTCAGTTTGATGTTTAAAACATGTAACGCATTTATAGTTTATGCTCTGTACAGGTTAGACAGTTGCATTACCTTAATGGGTGTTTGTACTCATGATATTGAACAACTTTCCCCAAGAAAAAGGCAAATTCGCAAAAAAAGCAATGTCAACTTTTCATACAAACGTCCGAACAGCTGATTGAGTATTTATAAACCCATTTTTTTTCCTAATTTCCCATAGGTTTCTTAGGGAAAGTTGTTCAGTATCATATTAAAAAAAGCAACTGTTTACCAAGTACAGTAACTTTGAATGAGTATCTTTGTTTGGTATCCGAGTCTCCTCTCCTTACTACAAGAAACCAGTAAAAATGAACTCGTATCAAACAACCAGTACGTTAACTCCGCATCACAATCACACACCCTCACCATAGTGTAATTAAACTAGTAGTTACGCTCGGCGGTCATAGTGTAAGCTAGTGTGTTATCAACTTATCAGTAGCGACTTACCTGCGTTCGGTACCGACCTTGCCAGTGTCCACACACCGCGCAAGTATAGACTAGACGGGACCGCTGAGCGCAACCACTATATTCTTTGATTAAAAAAAAATAGCAGAAGATACGCATGGACCGCATAAATTAAGCCCCCGTCGCCTAAGTTGATTCTGTCGCAATCCGAGCGGCATTCGCATGACACGCGTGCATGATCGAGATGGCGATACATCGTCTTGCTCGCACGCCACCTGTTCGCGTAATTCAGTCTTTTTCATTATTGACGTATAATATTAACAATCGTTTGTGTGACTAAATGTATTTGTGGTAGAAACAGGACCATTGTTCGTGTACGTAATGTAAGAACTATAGGTCGACCAGAACACAAAAAGAGTAAATAAATATAGATTTTCATACCTATGCCAGCTTCCTGAGATTTTCACATGACAGCGTCAAACTGTCATCTGTTTAATCAAAGTAGGCCCTGTACAGACTGACTTTTTGTAGCTATAAAAGCGTGTTCTTGTCAATTGAATGACTATCGCTACATTAGAAATTAATTTGTATTGATTCATGATTGTACCGATGCAGACACGTTTGTATCTGCAACGCGCGTGTGAACTGTGGCAAAGGCTGTTGTGTCGACGAATAATTGATAAATATTACGAAATTTTTGCGTTGTGACTGTCTGTAATCGTGTTTGCATCGATGCTGTATCGCGTTTGCATCGATGCTGCTTCACGACTGAATCGATGTAGCAATGCAGCAAAAAGTAGTAATGTGTAAAGGCACACGTATCCCCCAGTGTTGCTTACTCTAAAATTGGATTTCCTCATTTGCCATCTGATTCTGGTCCACCTATAAGAACTTAAGGTGGTTTCAGTCCATACAAACGTTTGACGCACAATACGCGTAGACGGTATTAATATAAGTAACTTTGTATATATGGAAAAATAGTTTAGAAGATCTAGATGTCGCGTATCAAATAACATTTGTATAAATAATTTCAAAGCTTTATATCTTCGTAATTTTATTATAAATTGCAAATGTTACGCGACATCTAGATTTTCTAAACTATTTTTCCATATACAGGGTGTAACATAAAATAGGACAGCTACTTAAAGGGGTGCTTTAGGCCGTCAAATTGAACAATTTTCTCTATGGGACCAATATCGAAATCGTGAAAAAAAAAATCTGCCAATCAGTCCCATAGTAAAAGTTGTACAGTTTGATGGTCTAAAGCACCCCTTTAAGTAACTGTCCTATTTTATTATACACCCTGTATACAAAGTTACTTATATTAATACCGTCTACGCGTATTGTGCGTCAAAGTATAAAATTGACCCCTCTGCAATCGCCTTAACGTATCTTCCGCTATTAAAATTTAATAAAAGACAGTATTATAACTCGGGTAGGGTGCGGTGCGCTGCGCTGCGCTGCGCTGCGCTGCGCCTATATCTTGGGCAGCTTGGGCGCGCTGACGAGGGGGTTGGCGCGGGCGAGGGCGCTGTGCGCGGCCGCCTTGTAGTCGTAGGCGCAGCCGTGCACCTCCGCGTAGCGGTGCGGCGCGCAGAACTCCGCGCCGCAGCGGCAGCGGTGCACCGTCGCTATGCTCAGCCGCTTGCGGCAGAACCCGCACCGGATGCGAATCTTCTTGTCTTTAGGTGTGTCTTGCGTTATCTACGACAAATAAGATAAAATCTACACATGTTATAATGGTGGAGGGGGGCTTCTTAAAGAGGTATTAGCGCGCCATAAAGAGACCACTGGTGATAAGAGGGCTGTAGTGGTACCTTCGTCAGCGCATAAGCTTGACAATTCAGATGGGGAATGCTGCCAGCGTTCTTGGAACCGTCCCTCAGGGAGAGGCTTTGGATGAGGTTTATACATTGTAGGTCCCCTTTTTAAATTTTCATATAGGAATCTACGAAGCTTATTGCAGATATATTTATTGATGAAACAAGTAGTGTATCTGAGTGATATATTTTCTTTGACGAAAAATGTTGTGGATGTGAGTGATATACCACCAACAAAGCCTATCGTGAATATGCACTTTGTATTTTTATGAAATAAATTATCTTTATAATGGTGGGGTGCGTGTTTATGTTGTAATCTAGTTTAAATAGCAAAAGTGCTTGACGTTGTATGGTAACAAATAATTGGTGACCTCAAGGTTTTATGGACAAAAACAAATACTCGAGACGAAATCCCGCGACAAGCCGGATAGCAGGCTTCCAGTAACAGACTTAAAACGCGATTCTTGGTTCATAATATTGAAAGACTAATCAAAATTTCTTAGTTTAACCTCCTGAGTACATTTGTACTTCTCATAGGACATAAAAAATATATAAAATCTATTGATGGTGTTTTGGTTGGCGACTAAAACACTAATAATAGATTGTATTATTTCTTATGTCCTATGAGAAGTACAAATGTACCAGGAGCACCAGGAGGGTATATTGGCAATTCATAGCGTATTGGCTATGTGCGAAGTGGGTGTTGGGAACTGTCAAGTCGATCGCAGCGCACGCCGTGGCAGAAATTTGAACTACTGACGGTGAAGCTGTGTCAAATTTGCTTGAATCTATGCAAATCCGCACACTAACTTAACACGAAATCTCCAAAACTGTCAAGACTACTAACTTAAAATTTGGCATGGAAGTTTCTATTGGCATCTAGATGCTCACTTAAAAAAAGCTTGTCATTTTAAACCCCCAAAGGTGTTAAAACTGAGGTAAAAGTTTGTATGGGAATTCCGATACAAATTAGATTTTGTGCGGGGCTTCGTCCGCATCCGCTCCCGTCATCGTACCGGAATAAAATATAAGCTAGCTTTTAACACTAATTATAAGCTTTTAAATATAAAAAGTTTTATCAAAATTGGTCCAGTAGTTTTGGCAGAATCCTCGAACAAACACAGTCCTTTACAGTACTATAATAGTGTAGATAATTCACGGCTGGCCGACATAGTTCATGCGCTACGCCGCGCTAGTGTGGCGCTAGTGTCGTGCACATAGCCAATATTGGCAATTCATCTACTTGCGGACAAGGAGTCAGCGCCATCTTAGACAGGATTTTGAGCTTTTTCCGAGTTACGACATTTAGTATGGAGAATAGCACTCTTTCTTAGCTTCACTCTATGATGAAGAGGATGGAAACTAAGGCTGCTAAGGCCGAACGAAAGCTCTTAAAAATAAATACTCACCTCGGCGACATGTTCGGCGGGCTGGGGCTCCGGCGGGGGCTCCTTGTGCGCGTGCTCCAGGTCGCCGAAGCGGAAGAGCCTGGAGTCCATCTCGGCGATGTTGTGGATGTGCCGCGGCTCGTGCCGGTCGAGACCCTCGTCGCTCAGGTGCAGGTGCTCGCGGTTGCGGTGCCTACTCAGGGTCGGTAGGATTCTGCTGAAAATACATTTGTTAATTCTATTTCTGAATATTATTTAGGTTTTGGCCGCAACTTTGCTCGATAACAACTTTGACGACCCGGTTGGTGTAATGGTTGCCACGCCGAACTGCCAAACCAGGGTCCTGGGTTCGAATCCCGGTTCGGTCATGGATGTTGTATGTTTATGCCGTTGTTGTATGATTCTCATAACAAAAAGCCTAGGGCTTACTTGGGATAATTACAATATATGTGCCTGTGAGTGTTATTTATTTATACCGGAAGAACATCGAGATAAAAAGTAACGCAGTTTTAAATTTGCGACGTGTGATTAGTTAAAAAACGTCATGCTCGAAAAAATAACGATTTCGCGTAGAGCCCTTGAACGGAATAAACAATTCTGGAGATTTGGCACAATGAGTCAGTGACTATACTCGGTGGCACTGAATGAGGAATTTTGCTTTTAAGGGAAACTAAACAACTTTCCCTAAGTTACACGGGCCGAAGTTCTACGGAATTTATGTACGGTTGTTTTTATTAAGAGCTTTTACCCGCGACTTCGTCCGTATAAATTATATACCAGATTTTAAGTCAGATGATAAGGTATCAAACAAAAAAGTTTCATCAAAATCGGTTCAGTAGTTTTTGTGTGATGCTCGAACAAACAAACACCCAAAAAGACAGACAAAAAATCCAAAAATTGGTGATTTGGAATCGTAATTTTTTTTTTGTAAATTTCTTCAATGTATAGACACATTTCTGTTACAGTTTTATAATAGTTTAGATAGCTCGGCAGTCGGTGAAGGAAAAACGTAGTGAGGAAACTTGCATACCCGAGAATGAAAACAAAATACCATAAGTTCGGAAGTATGCGTAAAATATGGGTGTGAGCTTGAGGCGAACACAATTGATCAGTGATGGTCACAGTGTTACATAAAGATCATTGCTTGCCATAGCCCAACCAAATATCAATAAATGAGTCGAAAGTCCCTTACAAAAGTATGGGATCAGCCGATCTAGTTTCTATGGCAGGACCAACAATTTTTTAAACTGAAATAATCGCACCGCAAGTACCTAGGTGTTTTTATCAGTGCTCAGCCGGCAGTATCAAGTAAGGTATGTTGGTATCGTACCTGTTCCTGCGCAGTTTCTCCAGGTCGGACGTGGAGGAGCTGAACAGCGCGTCGGCGAGCGGCAGCGGGAGGGGCTGCACGCGCGCGTGTGAGTGCGCGTGCGCGTGTGTGTGCGCGTGCGCGTGTGTGTGCGGGTGCGGGTGCGTGTTGCGCGCGCGCACGTGCAGCGAGGAGGCGGAGTGCGCGTGCGCCGGCGGCCCGCCCAGCGCGCCCAGCCACGACCCCGACCCCGACCCCGACACCGACCCGCCCACTACTGCACCTGCGGGGAGGACACAGTATTATATCGTCGTATCCAACCACAGAACATTATAAGAGGGGTTAGAAATACAAAGTAGCGCTTTTGCTTCGGAGACTACTGTCGCCACTTTTCATCCCACTCATGCTACAACTTTAGTTACGAAACAGAACAGTCAGTTACGAAACTGTTGATAACTATAGACCAGGCATTGCGGTCCGCGATGCAATTTCGTGCGGCCCGATCCAATTTTGAGAACAGGTCCCCGATGCGACCCCCGAGCGATGCAGACATAGACGTAGGTACTTAGGTACACATATTATGTAGGTAGGTACCACCACTGCTATGAGTCATGAATAGTCATGATGTCAAAAATTACGAGGTCGCTTCGCTCGCTGACTTTTTTTAGTATGGTATGGTAGCGCTTTTTTCAAGTGTCCCGAAAATTTTACAGTTTTTAATCGTCCTGGAGTGTGATTTTCGAAACTCATTCGCTGATTTCAGCAGTTGAAAATGTCAAAATTACTATAAAGATACGCATCTTTCTGCTGCTGATTTAACTTTCAAAAATCATACTTCAGGGGTGCGATTTTTGAAAGTCAAATCAGCAGTAGAAAGATGCTTATCTCCATAGTAATTTTGACATTTTCAACTGCTGAACTCAGCGAATGAGATTCAAAAATCGCACTCCTGTTCTACCATAGATGCAATGAGTTTTATTTCTTGATCTTCTTTGCGGCCCACTGATTCTACTATCGTTATGCATTTGGCCCACCGATGATATACATAGTAAAATTGATATCATTGGCATCCTTTTAAACTAAGAGTCGATCTAACTAAGAAACGATCGGAGAAAAAAAAACCAGCTGTTGCGTACATTTGAGTCGAGTAGGCATTGCAGTTTAGTATGGGACAGCTGATTTTTTAGTTGCTCCGATCGGTTAGCTCCCATAGTAAAAGTTGTTCGGTTTGATGGGTAGTCTTAGTTTTAAAGTCTCAGTTTAAATGGATGCTAATGATATTAATTTCACCCCGTAGATATAGAAGATAGATAAACGGCTAATACAATAACGTCAACTCACCATACTCTGCGGCGGGTATGGGCGCCAGGTTCTTAGCTGCGAGCTGCGGTGAGTCCTGGCGGATGTGGCATTCCTCCACCCCCTCGAGGCACTCCTCTAGGATGGCCTCGTCCTCCCTCTCGCGCCGCCCCTTCACCAGTATCGAGCCGGCGAGCGCGTCCGATAGCTTGAGGTGGTCGCTCTCTTCTTGGATAGACTGCTCTGAGTCTGTTCTTGTTCCTGTTGAATTGAGAAATGTACATATACATACTATCAGTTTAAAATAACAATGTGCATGTTAAAATGCCGTTGGATAATTTCACTCGGTTGGTAAAGTAATGTAGAATTTAGACTAATATTACATACATATACAACATGTTAATGAATTAACGCAAAACTAGAAAGTAGTTTGTTTAGAATCGAGAGCAGAATCGAATTATCATGGTTTCAACATAGATAATTTTTTTCATAATATTAAATAATTTGTTTGTAAAATTTTAAATTTTCTGAACCCGATGTCAACCCACCGCACGGGCACACTCACCCTACTTACTACCAAAACAAGATTATAAAAATTTATCTATGCATGAGTACGATATGATAGCGCTTCCATTCATAGGATTGGAATTCGGACGTTGAAGTAAGCGGACGTGCACTTTTTAATAAAAACAATCATTATTAATTATTCAATTAGTGTGACCTACTTTTGTGATGTGCTTGTGCGGTGTTTGTACTTGAAATAGACAGATATGTTTTGACTGATACAAGTGCATAATTATTAAAACTATATTATGGAAGATAGTCCTTTTAATCGAAGTGGCAGGACACGCCGCTCCCCCCCCCCGCCCTCTCCTGCTCCAAGAAACACTCATGAGAATGTAGGACCTATGGAAATTGTGACGACTCAGGAAATACAAAGCTGGATGACCTCTATCGAACAGTGTCTAAGTGATATTTGTACTATAGCTAGTGAGGGAAAGCTTAACTCGGAACATAAGTTAAGAATTCATAATTTGTGCCGTAAAGTAGGTCATGGAACATCGCAAATGGCTGTGCAGTACCAATCCCTAAAGCATAAAGCCCTGCAAGCTCAGCTATCCATACAGACCTTCAAAGAAAATGATGAGCTAGCTGAACGACTCACTGAATTTAAGCAGACTATTCAGGAGACATATAACAAGTCCAAGGAAACCACGTCTTTTGCGGATATGGTAAAGAAAGGAACTAACAATTTTCTTCGCCCTAACGCTCTCTCCTCTGTAGCTGTATATCCCAGTGACAAGCAATAATCAAGCGATGACACGAAAACTTTAGTCCAAAAAATTATCTGTCCTGAGGAGATGAAACTTCATGTACGAGGGTTGCGTAAAACCAAAAATGGAGGAGTAATTATTAGTACGGACAAGAAAGGGGACATTGAAAAACTTAAGAACACACTTAATCAATCTACATGTGGACTAACAGTAGATGAGCACTCTAAGCGAAGACCAAGGATCACAGTTATGGGAGTTCCCACATCCTTATCAGAAATCGAGGTATTCAAATGCATATACGAGCAAAATCTAGCCGAAAATCTAGCCCTCCCTACTACGGGAATCCTTTTTGACCTCAATTAAGCTAAGCCACAAATCTGGCAAAAAGAATATTGACTCCTGCAATTACATCATAGAGGTTCCTGCCGATATCCGCAAAGCCCTTATCACGGAAGACAGAATATTCATCAACTGGTCGTCATGCCCTGTGAGAGACTTTACTCTAGTAACAAGATGTTACAGTTGTCAGCAATACGGTCACGCTGCCAAGACCTGCAAAGAACAGAAACCAACGTGCGGCCACTGTGGCGAACTAGGTCATCAGATCGCCGACTGCGCTAAAAGATCGGAGTCGCCAAAATGTGCAACATGCCTGAGATATAAAAAACCTAGTAACCACAAAACAGGTGACATAGATTGTCCGGCCAAAAAAATTGCTGAGTTCAGATACATTAACTCTATCGATTATGAAGGCGCCTAAGACTTTCTTTTTTACATTAATTTTTATTTTATTTTTAGTTTAATTTACTTTTGTTATTATGATTATGTATGACATTATGAAAATTTATTTTTGATATTAAAATAAAATACAACACGCACAACATACCTAATATCTATGGAAATGTACACTTACTCCATGAATAAATTGTAATATAATTAAGTATGAATAAATAAGCACTTTTAGTATGTAAACATTGTAAGCGACCGATGGCCACTTACACAAGCGTCTTTGTATTTGTATACTTAGATAGCTTAGCTTGGTCACCGGTACGCTTAGCCTTAGGATAGATTACACCTAAGTAGCATAAATCTATAAATAATAAGTTCCCAAACTGTATTTTATTGTGTTTTAAGTTTTTAATATGAATAAAAGATTTTATTATTATCTTTTTGTTTTTCTTTTCTCCCAGTTGTTTCTGGGGTAGTTTCCATTATCGCGGGCTTTTGGCCAAACGATAGTGGTTAGCTAGTTGGTGTAGTTTGGATGCGTGAGCTGATAAATTAAGTGTGTTATGCGTCGATGGATAAAAATTTTCTAACAATTCTGCACGTGTTCAAAATCGCAGCTTTCTGAAGAAGTCTGTATGTAAGTGGGTGTATGTTTAATATGTTAAGACTGGTGTGTAGTGTTTGAGGTATGACCCCTGTGGATGAAATATTATTATTATAGCTGAAATGATAACATATATTTTTTGCCTCAAAACTTAAAATGTGAATAACTTTAAATTTAAACTATCAAAATAATGAAATTATTGTTTCAATCTAATTATTTTGTTATAAATCAGTTGGGGTGTATGAGGTTTTGCGCTAATTTATTAACACGTTATGCCTATGTTCCACTTGATGACAATAGGTCGCGACATGCTAAAACAGATTCTAACACACATCTCTCGCCTCTTGCGATAGAGAAGTCCAATGGAAAGTATCAGAATCTAGCCTGGACGTGTATCATGATGACTAGACAACAATATAGAAAACACTAAAGATACAATCATCCACGACTCTGGTAGAAATATTGATATTCATCATACAAATATTTTCGATATTTGAACCTGCGACCCTCGGCACAGCAGGCAGGTTCCTTACCGACTGAGCTATCGGGCCGTCAATATAAAAGTATAAGGGTTCCTTGTTTGACTACGGAACCCAACAAACATACTTCTAGTCGTCAGGGGTCGTCAAATGGTTGTAAGGGGTTTAGGCTGCCTGTCCATTGACGCGAGCTGGCTGTGCGAGCTGTGTAAATATTAAACAATCAGGAGCTCGGCCGATCTCGGTCGGATCTCTGATTAGTTAATATTTACACAGCTACACAGCTCGCACAGCCAGCTTGCGTCAATGGACAGGCAGCCTTAGGGTCTGTTAAGAGGTCATCGAGTTGCTTTAAGGGGTGGTTGAGTTCTTTTAAAAGGGGGTGATGGTTCTGTGGTTGGTTCGTAGTTGTACGTTGTCGAGGGATAGAGAACGTAATGATATCTCACCTATAGGGGGCAGCAGAGTGTAGCGGTCAGCGAAGGAGCAGTCGTAGTCGTATCTAGTGTAGTTGCCGTCGTAGAGGGGGGTGAAGGTGTCCTCCGCCTCGCTGTAGGGGGTGTAGGTCCTGTTGAAAGGCTCGCTGGAGGCGTCGTCGAGCAGGCTTGGGACGGATAGGGTCTCCTCGCTTCTAGTCTTTTGGATCTCTGGTTTTTCGCCTGTTGGGAAATTTTGCAAGTTTAGTCTTTGTAATTCTTCATTCGGTCAATTAAAGTCATCATTTCGTATGGTCTATTGGGTCCTGCTCTCTGGCAGGAGCATTTCCCAATTCAGCGCCCTTTCTGGCACCTGCATGACAGGAATTTCAGCAAGGTTAGCGGTTCCTTGATTGCGGTCACCGGTGTCAAGCCCTGCTGGCTCTTTGGCTACCTCCAGTTAGTGTGCGGTTTCTCTCTTACTCCTAACTACATGTGCACACAAGGTGGTTGAGGCTGGTGGTAGGTTCTATAGATCAACTCTATAATTTCAAATTGGTCGGTAAAATGGTCAATGTTTGATGCTTTATCTCGGGTTCTATTCGACCTACATACAGCCTACAGTTGCGCTCAAATTATAGATAATATTGTATATTTTCAGGATATTTCAGGATTTTTTCCGTACGATGCACCGTTTAGAAGTTATAGGCCAAAAGAAAAAGCAGTCTTTCAAACTGCAAACTTGGTTTTTACACTATTGGTATCTTGTTCTGCAGCCTGGTCTGTACAGTAACATATAGTGTAGACTCACCGGGCACGTCTACGCGCCTCCTGACGGAGAGGCTCTCCATGCGCCTGCGCAGGTCGAGCATCTTGCCCTGCGTCACCGCGTTCTGCTGCAGCGCGCCGCTCTGCTCTGTCGCGGGCCGCGCCGCCGCGTGCGAGAGGGACGGCGCGTCTGACACGTCTACAATTATAGTACGTTACTGCAGCGGCCAACAACAGAGGCATTGATGGGCGCCCATCTCTTTTGTGTAATGTTTACAAATTATAAATATTCCATTATTCTTTTTAGGACCTGTTTAAACACTTCTGAATAAGCTCCCAATAGCTGATCTGACGGATCGTTTGAAAAATCTTTCATACGAAATATGTCAGACAAACTACAAAAAACTTCCAGAAAAATAAAAAACAGGATGACCTGTTTTCATCATGTTTCCATACATGATTTTAATGTCTTCTGTATAAAAAAACATCCATGACTCGTGCATAAATATTCATATTACAAATATTTGACCCTTGCGAAATTCAAGCTTCAGCTTCGCTTATATGTATTATGTCTTATCTATTATCTTATATTATATCTATCTTATAATTTAATCAAAGCAGTGATACTAACACTTGGTGTGTTCGATGGGCGAGTAAGAACCATCTCTGTTCTCCCTCACTCGCAGCATGTTGACTCGCTCACCGTCGCGGAACACGAGCACCGTCACCTTGCACCCGCTCCCGCTCCCACTCCCGCCCCCGCTCCAACCTTCATCTCTGTAACGTTACAATTAGACACTTTGAGTAAAGGTGATAGAGTTAAATTTTAGTTGGTAAATGTTTTCGCACAGACACAGGTCTGTGAGAAAATATTTGACAGATTTTAGCCAGGTCTGGAACTGGACACAGTATCTCGGAACGCCGAGGTATCCCCCAGAAGTCTTCTGCAACAGCAACCAGCTGATGGGCTACCTGGAGGAACTGGGATAGCAAAATTAGCGTCATTTCCACGATACGTAAATAAGCTCCTGAGACGTCGAGAAGCAGAAAATGGGGCCGCTTTACCACTAATGGTAACCACGGTTGGTTGGTATTGGTGGTTGGTGTTGGTGAAATTGAAGCGTGTAACCATGTAAATCGGCCATACGGATAGGATAGCACTACCGACAGCAGCTATTCACGTGCAGGAAGGAATATGGACCACAAGATAATGCTGGTCTTGGAAGATATAAGCCACATGGCCACATAGAAAAAACGGGTTAAGATCGGCATGTTAGAAGAGCATATCTGGATCGTCCTACTGGCCAATGTCCAGTGGGTTGCCCCAGGAACTGCTGGAACGACGTAGTGGAGGGTGACCGTAAGCTTCAAGATAGCTACTGGGCCTACTGGCGAGAGGTTTCGAACGTCTTGGGGACAGGGGTGTTCTCCCTTTTTGGACGCCAAGACCCACTTTGAGTCACTGAGCCAGCGTAGTCAATTAGAAAGATATAAAACAGCATGTCATTAACTCAATAAAAGAAATTCTTGAGGAGGATTCCTAAAATGATCTAACATAGTAGTGATAAATAGTTAATGTAGATCAGTTTGAGCCCTCTAACCTATTATTATCATCGGATTCAAGAGTCACCCTCTTGTCGATGGAGTATTCGCCAATCCAGTCTACTTTTCGCTAGTGTCTTGAGTTCCTGATACGACACGACATCACTCATTTTCTTCTGAGTTGTGCTAGGTAAATCTGTCTAGGTACTCTGCCTCTTTTACACTCTATTTTCCCTTCTAATATAGTTTTAAAGAAATTGTCGTGTCGTGTGTAAGTCGGCTGAAAATATTTCGACGGCAAATTGACCATTAATTAGCCTCCACCAATTCCCACTGGGCTATATGCGTGAGAGCTGCATGGGGACGCTTGAGTGATGAGGAATGGAGGAGGATACAGACCGGTTGCTATCGAGCAGCCTCTCGATGTCCCTCCAGGGCTCGCCGGGCGGCGGGGGGAGGCGGCGCGTGGAGATGGGGCCCCCGCGCATGCCGAGCACGAGCCGCAGTCGCGCCCCGTCCGCGATGCCGAGCGCACGCAGCGACATACCGTCCTCCAGCTCAGTCAGGTTGTACAGCAGGTGCTGTTGCGATACTGGGATACCTGGAGATTAAACATACCAATGTTTAGAATATAAAGTTATAGCCTTTAGGATCGGTAGAAGGGTAAAGGTAAGCGCGGGTCTCATCGGAGCAGAGTGGGCAGCATCACAGCGGAAAATGCGTGAAAAACGTGCCAGGTCGCAACGCATCGACGGATTTTTAGATTGACGTAAAATTGCTGACGTTGCAAAAATTTTTGCTTGGTATGGCACACAACATATGAAATCTGCCGCACTATAATTCGACCCGCTCCGGCCCCAAATAGTATGCGATAGTTCATGTAAATTATATAGAAGCGATTAGGGCGGATTTGATGCGGCTTGTCGTGTGTGCTTAAAGGTGAATTAGGTTGTGAGGTATATTCAAATTAGTAAGTGAGAGCGGAAAGTCTTACTGCAATCGGTACTGGTGAAGCGTTTTGAAAAAAGCGCTCGAAATGAAATACCACTAAAAAGGTCACCCATCCAAAGACTGACTGGCCCTGAGGTTGCTTTGCTTGGGTCATTATTTCCAAAAACAAAGTTCCGCAACGCCAATGAGCGTGATTACTCTAAAGACAAACAGACAAAAGCGCTGTTTTTGTTTCCTGGCAGTAGTATCCTACTACTAATATCCTATCCTATCCTACTAAACTAATATTTTAAAAGGGGAAGTTTGTGACGATATTTGTTGCTCAATCACGCATAAAACGGCTGAAAGGATTTGGATGAAATTTGCTAAAGCTAGTAATTTTTTTTTTTTTACTAATAATTAAATGGACTCTTGCTTGTGCGTTAGCACTGCATTTCCGCCAGTGTCAAGTGTAGTTTATTGGGAGAATCTATCCCAATCTCAGGAACTGTTTTTGGACAAGAACAAGAAGAGATTGAGGAATGTGGAGCCTCGTGGCAGGCACAAACGCGACGCGCGAAACCACGCGAGACGTGTACTCGGGTCAGTTCCTGCAACGTGACTCCAAAAACTAGTAATTAATATTAATACGATAATTTTAAACAAAACACGTTGGTAGGTCAAAAAAGCATTAAAATTTATTATCGACAGCAGTATGTTTAATATACAATCAATAATGTTAATTACTTAGTAGTACCATATTAGTAAATGGAATGTTGATCAGAATCTAACGTGGAGTAAATAAATAATCCTTGACAGGGAGTCGTGGGGCGACTGTGTTCGCGGACGGTCGTGTAGATTGTACTCAAATGTGTACATAAATATTAATAAAACTATTTTTGGGATTACGACGCACCCAAAACCTATTTGACACTGGCAGAAATGCAGTACTTTTCACAGCAAAAGGCCGTCCGTGTGAAGGCCTATAAATCTGAAAATTTATAACGATATTTGGATGTTTCTGGCTTAATCACGTATAAACAACTGAACGGATTTACATTAAATTTGGCACACAGATAGAACATGTTCTACATACAGGGTGTTAGGGTAAACACTTACATTGCTTTGAGGGGTGATTGATACTGAACAACTTTCCCTAATTCGCAATTTTTCTTTCGCCTTTTCATTTATGTTTACGTACAAACGTTCGAACAGCTGATTTAATTTAGTATGGGAAGTCCAAAAAAATTTCCTATAGTTTCTTAGGGAAAATTTATCATGTATCATGGGTACAATCACACCTTAAAGTAATGCAACTGTTTACCCTAACACCATGTATAACATTGTATTAGAGTCAACGTAGACGAAGTCGGAGGCAAAAGCTAGTAAAAATTAAATTTATCTGTAGTTTAATACTTCTTAGTTCTTACAATAACTAAATAATATGAACCGTAAATACCAACATAAAACCATTATCACAGATTATTTATTAGTTACTACGCCATTTATGAACGCATTCCTCGTACGGTTGGCAACAAAAGATCAACATCTTATTCCCATACAAATAAAGGCGACAAATTGATAAACTATTGTTCTCGATTGTCCGTAACGCGCAATTTGATTTCCATTTATACTCGATGCTTATAAAAACGTATACCCGCCAAAAGCACCTGTTTCAATAAAATGGCAAAAGAATCGTGTTATGCCCGCTTACTTGCGCCTACGCAGATGGCCTTATCGCTACATAATGACGTCTATTCATAGTCACGAGTAGATTTCCGGAAATTCGTCTATTATTTAACATAGTTGACAATGGCTACTGGCGGTCAGGGTTTTTACACCTCTATTTTAAAAACAGATTGCATTTTGCTGTTTTACAAACAATAGGTATAATTTTTTTCATAGACCTAGAATTTTCACTTACGCCCGTAGACTTAAGGCTGCACTGAGCCTATTGTGCTGCCCCCAATCGTATTTTTTTGTTTCTTAACAATTAAACAATATTTCTAAAAAAGAATGTCACATTGTAGTAGTCATTGCTGATTTTCAATTTATCGGGTCACTGCTAATTTGTTTTTATACTGTTTGTAGTTAATATCTTTAAAACCGCCAAAAGTGGCCACTTTTGGCGGTTTTAACGATAATAGCTACAAGCATAAAACATAATTATCCGTAATGTTTCGATAAATTGAAAGCCTATCAGGACCACAATGTGACATTCTTGCTTTTTGAAAATGTTGTTTAATTGTTTAGAAATAAAGAAAATACGATTGGGGGCAGCCTTAACATATCGGTGTAACCGCGTATGAGATAGCGATATGGAGTTGCGAGATATACAATTTATATACCTACAATTTGAGCTTCTTGGTCTGATACCGGCGTTAGACATGTTCACAAACTACGCAAATACCTACAAAAGTATAGCATTATGTCTTTATAGAGGTGTAAGTAGACGGCTATACTTTGTAGCGCCTGCCTGACACATGTGCTCAGCCTTAGAACAAATATATGGCTACGTCAATAAGGACAGCAATAAGGTAGCGATCTCTTTTTATAACTAGAGCAAACTATTGCATCTCTTATTGAATGAATAGGAAAAAACAAGCACTGCCTTCTCTATCAACGATTTTTTCGAAGCATACATGAACCACATCCCTATGCCTTTTAGGGTGGACAGAAACAATGTTACAAACCAAGCAGTGAACGTTTTTAAGCTTATCGTATAGCGTTTCAGAATGAAATTACGTGTCAAATATGTAGTTTATAGTTGGCTTAAGCCAGCCTATCAGTAATGGCGAAAGGCTTAACCACGAAAAAATTCCAAATCCATTTAAAAAGATAGCCACCACCGCGAAGGTGCCGCTATATAGCCGAATTCCTTGATCCACCACACGCTCGCGCGAGTATAGGCAAGCCCCCTGTACATAGAGTCTTCTCTAAAGTAAACTAGTAACAATTACTTTATAGACGTGTCGATGTTACAGCGGGCCCGCTTCAGCTCGCGCGAGCGTATGCCGGTGGCAAAAAAACAATAGCAAAGGAAGCCTATCATCATCAGCACCACTACAACACCACAGCTCTAGTTTTAAATATCGCAACTGTCCCAAAGATTCTGACAAAAGATAGCAGCGGAAGCTACAAACAAACATAAGTATTTGATAGTCACATGAAATATGCATGACAACTGAATTTCATTATAAAGATTAACTTATGTCCTTATGTGTGGCGTGTTTGGGATGAGAATATAGCATCTCTTTTTTCCCGTGGGTGTCGTAAGAGCCGACTAAGGGATACGTATTTTTTTGTAGAGAGAGAAACGCTAGCCACCTATAACCACTTGTATAGAATCACGATCTTTCTTTCAGATCCGTGCATAGAATCTTGCTACAGTAAAATTGTATCCAACATTTTGTTATTCCCCTAAGGGATTTTGGTAGTGATTTTATGTCTGTATAATATGTAGAATGACCTTACAAAGTGACCAGGTCAATCTATACTCACATTAATTTATTAAATGCGAAATTGTCTGTCTATCTGTTACGTTTTCACGGCAAGAACGCTGAACCGATTTTGACTATACTATTTTGTATATCTTGAACCCCGAGTGTCCTCAGACGAAGTAGTTCTTAATAAAGATCTAGGACACACAACTAGTTTAGTACCTAATCAAACTTCAATCCTATCCTAACATATAGTGAATTGATGTACTACACTGTGTGATACAATGAGTGGCCTTGCACTTGAATCTATTATAAGAATTTATCTGCGTTCAAGTCTCATATCTTGACATCAGAGTTACAGTAATGCCATGTCTGTATGTGGATTTTAATATAGGAGAATGGGCATAGGTCGCTACCTACAGGATACAGAATCTTTTTTCTTTATCCTAAGCATGGGCCAAGGCGAAAAAAAATTGTCTATGGCGGTTGAGCACTGCATCCGAAACGAAAGCGAGAAGGCATGTGTAAATTTCTTTGTCCTAAGTTCTGTCTCGGATTCTATCAACATAATAGGCCAGTCATTTTACGGAGTTTTGTTAGGCGGGGTAGGGAGTAATTATTAATAGGATTTTTAAACTGTAACCGGCACAATTTAGTTTCAAAAATACTATTCTAAACTATATTGTTATTTATTAACTGTTAATTTGGTAGCAAATTCTTCGTAGTAATTTTGTACTTTTCTACATGTTTTTTAAATTGTTCTGTTCATTTTTAATTGCACACACACACACATACACACAAACATGCACACACACTTGATGCTAAATAGTTACAAAATAATAACAAGTGTTTATTGGATTCGTTGCACATAAATATTATGTTAGATTCACCTCATAAGCTAGGCCCCGACATAAATTCAGAGTTCAGCTTCCGAGCCGAGCATTTTGCTGAGTTGGGACCTTTTTGCCACTGCGGCGCACAAACAATCTCTTTATTAATTAATGTTTTGACAATTTCACTAAAATGTAACCATGATGTAAGATTGTATGTGTGTCGGAGATCCAAATAAATAATTTTTCTTTCTCTTTCTTTCTTTCAATATTTTAAAAAAAATTACTACGCAACATAGAAATCAAAGTTGTGTATCCCAGAAGGCTTTTAAATTAATAATATTAATACCAATGCACTCATTTGAATTAGATTTAACAATATACATTATTTTTGATCAATAAAATAGGCATAAGTAAGTATTTATTTAGAAAATACGATCATGTATTTTTCAAAACCTTCTAACTAGACAAAAATATTTACACCATGCTTGAAGTATGTATGACGGTAAAGCCTTAAATATGTGCAAAAAAAAAATTATCATCAGGTTTTTTAGAACGAGATAGGTAATATGTATATTTTAAAATTGGAACTGTTGCTGACGTATTTTTTTTTTAATTTTGGTACATTCTTAAGCTCAAATTGGCTCTTCAATATTGTAGCGAAAAAAAAAATGCTATTAGTAATTAGTCCCGGCTCAAACCGTAAAATGACTGGGCTATAATATGCATTTCATGACTGATCGTTATTTCTCGGATACAGTACTACAGTACACACGGCCCTAATCAGCCTCTCACGCCGCACTGTTGCTATAAAAACCTCCCTAAGCGAGTGCGCCAACGAGGAAAACTCATACATTTCGCGACAACCTTGCACTCCTTGCATGGAGGATGTAGGTGCCCTACACCGGTTCCGTGTAACGTTTACCTTTCGTGCCAAGGGATAGAAGAGAGAAATCCGTGCATAAAACTATTTATTCCGGGCCTAGGGCTGATATTACTTTGGATGAGAGGAGATTGTTACCTAGGAGGATAAATATACTCTAATGATGGTATTGAAGGTCCTAATTCAATACCATCAGGAGACTACCAAGCGAGATGACATTGAAACTTTAATAAGCATTTATTACAATACAGACCTATAATCGGCATAATTTTTGAAAACGCTAAAAGATTCCAAGTCAGAAGAAACCAACGCAAATAAAAACTAGTTAGTTGCATAATAATGATTAAAAATCTATGAGCCAGCGTCCGTGTCCTAGTGCTTCTAATCTGATAGAATTATATTACATAAGCCAGCAAGGTCGCTACGACCGTGTGCTTTATCTTCCTCTAACTAATAGTTTTAAGACTAACTACCCGACGTATGGAGAGAAAGAGAGGTAGAGGATGCATGCCTATAAGATGGACCAATGCGGTCAAAGAAATTACCGAAACCAAACTACAAACAAGCATAGGGCCTAAGATCGAGCGGCCTGAAGAGCCGTGGTGAAAGCAGCCCATGGTGGTCACGTGATGACGACAAAAGACCTATCCTACTAATAGGGCCTGTATACATTTTAATAGTCTACATTAACTTTAAAAAAGTATGCTATATGTTAATCCAGAACATATTGTATCTATCTGTGTTCCAGATTTCATCCAAATCCATTCAGCCGTTTGTGTTCGGTTTATTGGGTTACAAACATCTAAACATTGTGACAAACTTTCACATAATATTTGTACTTAGACTATTATTAGCAGGATAGGACCTATCCTATCTAGTAGGTTTAAAAATCATAGTGTACCTACATACTGGAATATTACAAAGATAGCTTGCAAAGAAAAATCTGTGCTGTGAATAGCTTTCAGACTCCCATTTGTAGTCTTTGTTGTAAGACCATACTATAATGGAAGCAAACATATAAAAGAGCAGTCTAAAATATAGTAATCTTACATAACATGAGCATAAAAATAATTTTATGACATTGGAATGCTGATTTATGGTTGAGATAAAGATTAAAGCTATTATAGTAGTGCGTAGGAAATTAAATTTGGACTTATAGTTTTTGCACGAGGCATACTACAGTCTATAAGCACTCTTACAGACGAGCGACACTTTGCGGTCACAAAGGGTCGCGCGACTCACGGCGACCGTAAACTCTATGAGCGTATATAATATATGAAATAGATAAGCATAGTTCACTTCTACCAATCCAGCACCACATAATTGTTACCTCTTTGGTCTGGATGAATAACAATATTGGACGAAAGCCACGTGAAAACAAATCTTTTATCAAGTAATTGTTTGTTGGGTTTTACCTGCTCTTAATCATTTTAGGTGGTCATTTTTATTCAATTAAAAAATAAATGGAGTGAACAATCCATTACTGGTTTGTCCAAGAATATTTTAATGACGGGTCTAGTTGTGGTGAAATATCAAAATATGCATTTGGTATTTGTAGCAAAGTTTCTGACCATCGCAATAATGATTTTGGTCGTGAGTTTATGTAAGTACACCATCAAGTTTATGTAAAAGTTATCGTGTCATCAGAATCATATTATGATCAGTCACTGTCAAATTATAGAAGTTAACCAACAAACTGACAACCAAGGCCGTACAAAATCTAAACAAAATAAATCAATATCAAACAATCTGATTCCTCGAAACACATTTTAAATACGAAGTTATATCGTTCTGGCACTATTTCAAAAGAAGCAATATAAATCTCATTGACCTGACTAAAGAAAAAAATATTTAAAAATGGCGTTCTACACCTTGGTGGAGCTTAAAATAAGATCAGCTGTCGGTGAATGTATTCATTTAGGTAATGTTGTGTTGTGTTTGTATATTTATGTAATATTGTAATGAGGTGATGAATGGTAACATAAAATTAGAAATAGGTATAGACTCATATTGATTAGTGACAATATTTCATTAATTTTGTCCAGAACTACAGGATTTCTTCGTTTTTTAATATTTTTCCACAGAACACATTATTTTTTTCATTCAGATTAAGAAAAGACCACCCCATAATTTTCTGTGCGTGAGGTTTGTCTTACGAGTTTTTGTGAATGAAAGTCTAGCTTTTCGCTGCATAACCACTGCCCCCTATCACCAATTGGAAATATCATACTATCCTGATTTTCAATGTGGTACAGGTGACCCTTGTTACAAATGTACATTTAAAAAGATAGATTGGTAGTTGTACCAAAGTTTCTGACCACCCTGAAAATGATAATGGCCATGAATCTATGTGTATGTATTTCATATTATATTAATACAATTAATATGGCCAGTCTCTACAGGCCTGATTACTCAAAGATCAAAGAAAATTCGTAAATTAGGTCATTAGCTGTTATAAATACTTAATGAAACAAACAACATAATTTCACTGCAATATTTACTCACGCGTGTAACACTTTAAACATCGTTAGTTTACATAAAACTAAACGTGCATTTAATTAATGACAGGCCGCAGTCAAGGCATACATTCCTTAGATTATGAAGCATGATAACCGCGTGTTGCATTTTTATTGCATTATTGGATTTGTGTCATGAATTTCAGGTAAGCATGTAGGTATTATACTCAATACAAAATTAGCTAGGACAGAACTGCAGTAGCCAGCATTTCCAACTGCCATGCTGTCTTTGGCCTTTTTGTTATTAATTACTTTTTTTAAATTATTTATTGGGCTCATGCTTGTTTAAAATATGGGTGAGCATTGGGTGAACAAAATAGACCAGCAATGGTTGCAGTGTTACATAACGACCCTTGCTTGCAATAGCCAACCAACAATCAACCAATCAATGGTATGCATGAAGAAAAAACAACAAACAATAGAGATACATTGTAACAACTTTTATAACCAACATATAGTTGAAATAAATTACTCTTGACTTTGAAGAGATTCTTCCCAAGTGACATATTGAACTCCTGACACATGGCACAGAACCTGAGCTATCATTAGGCCTCTAATGCTGATTGCCAATCTTCTCCCCATAATGACAAGTCAAATTCTATGGCATGCCATCACAACTCGATGAAAGAATTTGGCATAAAGCATAGAGATAGTTCATCTCAGTGCCAAATTTTTAGGAAATTCATGAAATTATTTTAGCATGATTCAGTTACCGAGTTATCCGATCCAATCCATCTTGATATTCAAATTTCGAACATATACAGGGTGTAAACCTAAATGTGTTACATACTTTAGGGAGTGCTTCAGATCAGAAAAACTTTTACTTTGGGATCATCAAATTAGCTTTCATACAAAAACAGTATGTTCAAAATAAAGTCGTTTTATTTTAAGAGTTTATTTTAAATTTTTCTGAGCCAGCATACCAGTCATTTTATATATAATGACAATTCCTCATTTCAGACATTTTACTAGTATCATGATTTTAAATTTCAGACATTATGCTAGTACCTAGGTCATTTTAATAGATTGTGCTTCCGATACGAACCCAGCTACTTGATGATGATGAAACAGTTGACTTTTTTTCACAATTTCAATATTGGTCCAATAATGAAAGTTGTTCAGTTTGATGGTCTGAAGCACCTATGAAGTATGTTACACCATAAGTTTACAACCTGTGTATATTGTTAATCATATTTACATTATTGTTAGTTTTGTTTCTAGATCAATCTATAACACATTTTCTTTGTCTACAGCACATGTTTTTTTAGCAGAAAATATATTTTTAAATTTCCATGTCAATGATTTAGAAGGTTCAGATAATCTGTTTGGTTTATTAATAAGAAATATCTAATTATAACATGTTGCAAGAATCAACAGTTTGTTTTCAAAACATGCTTGTAAACATATGAATGGATATGTTTTATCAACATGTTACCAGCAAAATTGTAGGTTAAGGAACTTGTAATTATATTTATACTCATCATCATCATTTATACTAGAGAAGTAGTATTTTAGACTGATTTGAATTGTCTTGTTCAAGTAAATGAGATTATTGTCTTCATGAGACAGAGCACAGGTGCAGGCACCAGGACATTCCCAGGCACTGTTCAATGTTTACACTCTCGAAGTAACAATGTTTGATCAAATTGTTATTGTAAGAGGTGATTTAGCGCGCACAATAGCCACGACATCCTTTGTGGGGTGAGATGACGCAGAATGAAACGTGCCTTGTCAACAACTCTTACTAGTTGTGTAATACTTTATTACTATGTTCCACTCACCTTCCACTCTGCATATTTTGGATTTGATCGCAAATATGGTGTCTGAAGGCGACACTGTCATTTCAAACGCTGTCCCTGTGAGGGTCTCCACCAATACTTCCATCGTGGGCTGACTCGATCCATCCTCTTGAAATCCCTTAGACCTATTCGACAGTCTCTCCGGACATCCATGTTGTGACATTTCACACGCGATGCACTAACACTATCTGAACAACATCGCACAACACGGGGAATTATAAAAATAAGTAATTTACGGATAAGCACTGTTCTCGGACAATCACTCGATGACGGAATTAGAATAATTATTGTTGCTATTCAACAAAAGATCGTGTTCATATTTGTTACTGTTATATAACGAATACGGCGAAAAGCGAAACAATGAAAATTTTATACGAATTATTATGTTATTTTGCAACAAAAATATATTTTTACTCAAAGAAATATTTCGTGACCACAGAGAAATTCTACGTGACAGTTTTTTTTTCTAAAAATGAATGATTCATTCAAGATCAAGCCTACTCATTCTGATTTTGTTTATGGTCAACTTTTCTACCGGAAGCGCTAAAGATTCTACCGCCCGTCAAATGGCAACACTAAAAATGTTGTCTATGGTTGACGGCAGTGTTGCAAAAGCTACCGATATATCGGTAGATCTACCGATTTCAGTCACTGTCTACCGATATACCAATTTTAGGCTGTAATCTAGCGATTTATTAAATCTTGAAGTATTTTTGCCTATTTGTGGCAGATGCTATGAAATGAGGATTAGTGATGAATCTTAGCATACCTTATCAGAAAGGTGGGACTTTCCCTTGAAAGATAAGGAAGAGAGTTCATTTATATTATTCGATATAACTAAAAAGACACAAAAGTCTTTCTTTTTACCAAAGTTTCTAGTTTTGGTCAATACGCAACTGGCACGGGAACAAAATTATGAAGTATCAGCATGTCTTATGGTTCAGAATTTGTTGGCGAATGAATGAGCACTGTCGGAAAAAAAGGACCTAAAAACAGAACTTTACAAACATTTCTAAACTTTTAGATAATCTACCGATTTTTGTTGCAGATTGTACCGATTTTATTAAAGTCACTTTTGCAACTCTGGTCGACGGAAGCCATCCTTGACAGTTGTCTATGACCTCCTCAAAGTTCTTTTTCCTCGCTCTTCGTTTACCGTATAGGAGGTTATAATCATGGTGCGTAATCATTTTTGAAAGAAATATGCTTTATTACTACAAAAAATACAGAAATTCTCCTACAATATTCAAGACAAAGTTACCCGCGAATGGTTTCCGGTATAGCATCGTAACTTTAGTGATCGCAAAGCATGTACGATGAAAGTGTGTGTTTGAACATGTGGCCTGAAGATTAGGTTTCTGTTTTCAGACTCGTAAACGCCGTAATGGAGGACGGGCCAAGCACGGCCGCGGCCACGTGAAGGCCGTGAGATGCACCAACTGCGCCCGATGCGTGCCGAAGGACAAGGCGATCAAAAAGTTCGTGATTAGGAATATTGTTGAGGCGGCGGCCGTTAGGGACATCAACGAAGCCTCCGTGTACACATGTAAGTTTATTTTCACCAGCTCTAGCCAACCGAAAACGAGTAGTATGCAGTGCTGATAAGAACGAAAACTAGGCGGCAAACAATTTGACCAATGAGTTGGCCAAACTAGATTCCCTTGTACCCTGAATGGGACCAGATAGTCTATGTGACTATGTCTCAGATATTTATTTTAATGGGACAGCGGTGAGCGGTGTGCACATAAGTGCTTTTGCTTACAAATTTTGAAGCCAAGGTTTTTGCAAAGTTGTTTGTCGGCTTATATGCTTACAAATCAAAGCCTTTCTTGGCTGAACATGGATATATCCAATGAGTTCAATAGTTTATTAGTAATCTTATTGTCTATTTAAGCATTAAAGCAAACCAATCTCCAACTAGACATGGAAAGCGCTGATGGGATGGGAAACCAGAAAAAAGTATTTAATTTTTACTGGTAAAATGTACAATCAAACATTTTAGTTTCTTATCTTCACTTCATGTCTTCTTCAATATTATAGAAGTGTCTGTACATTGAGCAGTTAAAAGTTGTGGAAAAAACTATAACTTATAATGTTGAAATGTAAGACTATCAGTTAAAATATCAAGAAGACTTAACTGCTCGGTACCCGGCTAAACAAGACAATAGATAAGGGTGCATTTCCGTTGCATGCATCAGCATGCGGAGCGAGCGAAGATGTGTAACATCAACCAATACGATAGCTTGATTCTGACATGCGAGGAAAATTGAACAATTTGGTTGGTTGATTTTGCACAACACACTGTTCCACATCATTTGAAATGCATCCTGACAATGAGTGGGTGTCTATCGGCAGTTACTAAATGGTTAAAGGGCATTCTTGTGGAGCAATAGCTAGCTTTTTTACTGCAACTACAGGTTATTGTACAGGTACTGGAATTTAATGGTCCATATTTATTCCCCTTTCTGTTATAAATCCCTTATGACTTTACATAGTTCATAAAATAATCATCATGTCTGTCTAAATCCCAAAAACCCTGGTTCCTAGAGGTCATTACCATGCTCACCATCAAAACAGTGATACTCGTGCAGTGCTAACACTGGAATGCTATACAATCCTGACTCCTCAGGCATCATGACTGCAGCCCATTTCTTGCTGACCTACAACGTAGGTTGTCAGCACTTAAAGTGTTAACACTTTCGTTGCTAAGCTCATAATCGTGATACTAAAACTGACGCCCCTCGTAGGTCATGCGCACAGTCGTAATGTAAAAACACCAATGCGGCTCACCTCGTGGGTCAACCGCACAGGCGTAAGGTTTGGGTGACTCACGCTGTAGGTCATGAGCACAGGCGAAATGCAATAGCACTAGACCCCCCTCGTAGGTCGTGCGCAAAGTCGTAACAGTGAAACAATAAACTGGCTCGTCTCGTGGGTCACCTAAAGTGTTAAGAGCTGTCTATATTGATAATGGCAGGTTCTTAGTCCTTGATCCAAAAAGTATTAGGTTCTATTTACTCCAGCAAAAATCTTTAATTTTCTTTTTTAACGTTGTCCACAGCATTCCAGCTGCCGAAGCTGTATGCGAAGCTCCACTACTGCGTGTCGTGCGCGATCCACAGTAAGGTGGTGCGCAACAGGTCCAAGAAGGACCGCCGCATACGCACGCCGCCCAAGAGCAACTTCCCGCGCGACATGAACCGCCCACAGAATGTGCAGAGGAAGTAAACAATAAAAACTTTATATAAGTAACATTTACTCGTTTTATTTTATTCTTTTTTACTTCTTTTCTGTAGAACTCAAAGAGAATATAATGGTAGATCTGTTCATCGAATTCCTCAACATATAAAATTAACAGTCCTTTTAAAATTCAGTGGTGACCTCAGCACAATATTTAAGGTTTCTCAATCAAGATCTAAGGAAACCTAAAATAAAATAGTAACTCCAACTTCAAAAGCCTAAAACTAATTTTTATACAATAACGAGCTTTTACCCGCGACTTCGTCCGCATAAATTATATACCAGATTTTAAGTCAGATAATAAGCTATCAATCAAAAAAAGTTTCATCATTATCAGTTCAGTAGTTTTTGTGTGATACTCGAACAAACAAACACCCAAACAAACGAACAAACAAACAGACAGACAAAAAATCCAAAAATTGGTGATTTGGAATCAGGGACATCTAAAAACCATATCATAATCTTTTTTTTGTAAATTACAAGTACAAATTACAGTTTTATAATAGTTTAGATGTTCAAAAATTTTAACTTTTTTGAAAACCACCCCTTGAAAGAAAATCGAAATAAATAGTAAAAAACATACCACCCAATAGCAGACCTACAACTACAAGTGCCTACAACAACGCGACTTCTATCGTATTAATTTCATAAAATGAAAATTTTTGCTGGTTAACATGTGTTGTAACATTCTCAATGTTTATGAAATATGATGACTGTCTTACCAAAGCTTCTCTATGTCATCAGCCCACCAGTGGGGTCTGCCTGCATGATACGCGCGATAAAACTATAGCAGCGATTACATTACTCCTATACTACTATACAAGTCTAGTCCGATTCGGCATACATTGCTTGCTTTGATAGCTTCACTTTAAAATAGGGGTCAGCGCACACCCAGCGTAAAACTGTTCGAGCATGCGCGAGCAGATTTCATTGATTCAATTGATAATGAACTCTATTCCCATTGAAATAAAGTCGAAAATAGCTTGCAAGTGATTAAATCCCTTCAGCGTCTGTTCGAGTATGCTCGCGTATGCTCCTCGCGGCGACGCGAGCAGTCGCGAGCATGCTCGCGCATGCTCGCGCATGCTCGCGCATGCTCGAGCATGTTCGAGCATACGCCCGTGTCGATGCTTGCGATCCGTCCTAAGTGTTGCCACCTCTGCCGGTTTCGGACTAAATCTAGCATATTTTTTAACTACTTTAGCACGAAAAGGGCAATTTAGTACAGAAAATATATAATAATCTAACTCTTTTTGAAAATACAATGAAAATCTCAAAAGTCGAAGCAGATTTAGTAGGTTTTCAAATTGTTCATATTCCATTTTATAGTAGTCATAAAATAACTGTCCCTTGAACTTTAAACCGTAGCACAGGGTGTGGTATTCCCCAAATGTACATCTTTCTTGCCAGGTTGCTTCAGCCCATATTCTTCTTTCAATTTTGTGTCGTCCTCTTTTCATTTTATTGATGTGCTCTTCTTGCTCCTCTTCCTCTGCTAGTAACCCAATAATTACCAAATCCCAGTCCACCATACTTTAAAATTACTCTTCGCACGTCTTTACTTTAAAATATTGTAAACACAATTGCAAAATTCACTGTCAACTGTAGCAACACGGGAGCATCCGCGAGACTCTTCGAACACGCGCGAGCATGCTCGCGCATGCTCGAGCATCCGCCGCTGCCGCCGGCGGATTTCGCCTCTGCCGCCGGCGGATTTTGCCGCTAGGTGTGCGCGACTGCAAAGAACATGCTCGAGCATGCGCGAGCAGATTTACGCTGGGTGTGCGCTGACCCTAGAGAGATCAAATCAGGCAATGTATGCTGAAATCGGGCCCGATCAACTGCAACTTCGTTCTCGCGCTAATAGCAAGAGAGCTATAATTATCACGCTGGCTGCCATGCAGGCGGTGCTGGAGTGCGAAAGTTGTATGAATGTGACAAACTTATTGACAACATTGTGTTGTGTATGATTAGGTATTCACTTCGCCTAGCCATATGTCCTAATCCTAACCACCGCCACTTCGAATTTCCTGCTGGGCTACCACTAGCATGTTGCAAGTGATAAGCCTTTTATCTCGTTCGTTCGCGCGCAAATAGAAAGAGCGAAAGCGTGATAGCGCTAACACGCTGGCATACCACGACGGCTGATCTTAGTTCGATGGTTTTAAGGTTACTATAAACTCGATGATTATTTGAATGACCAAAATGTCTGGTCTTGACAATTTTACACTATGTAATGCAATATTGTATTTTAATTGTACTTTGTACATTTTGTTTTGTTTAAAAGATGTGTGTTGTAGAGTTTCTGGCCGCATCTTCTCTCAACGGAACACCTTCCGACGCGGTGGTAGAGTCAAAAAATGACGTCAAAAAGCTATCTATATGATATTATTTTGAATAAAAAATTTTTGAATTTTGAATTTTTTGAATTTTGATGTCATATCCCGACGTTCTTTCCTGATGTGATCAATTGAATTTGGCGGAGGATACGTTTATATTGGACTATTTTAATATTATCATCATCATCATCTAGGTATAAATAGGATATATACAGTGTAAGCGACAGCCTAGCAAATACTGAAACTGGGAACTCAGACCATCAAACTGAACAACTTTCACTATGGAGCCTACCACAGGAAACGCGAAAAATAATCTGCTGTCCCATAGTTCACTGTTTCAGTACTTGCTAGGCTGTCACTTACACCTGTAGAAATGAAACTAAACTGAGCATTAAAATATTATTATAATATTCCATAAGGTTTAACTAAACGATACGATGTTTAAAATCTCATGTGACGAATGTTATACACTTTACAGTTAATTCCAATGAACCTATTTTTTGTCTATTTAAGTAACTACAATACAGAGTTCAAATTTCATAAAATTTCATGTACGTTTGATAGGAAATAATTTCAGTAAATTTTTTAAGTTACAGAGAGATGGAATAAACTAAATACATTATCCACGATAAAAACAAAACTACAATCAACAAACTTACATCATTCTACCATAGATACAAGAAATAAGCTAAACATTATTTTGTCTGGCATCAAGGCCCTTTGATCTTGTAGATGGTCTGTGGGAATTTGGGCAGAGCGGGCTTATCTGCAGTCTCTAGAGCCTGCTTAAGGTTCTTCTCGAAGACTTTCTTGGCATCACAGAAGCCCTGCTTGGTCTTACCGAAGGAATTTGGACCAGCTGATGTCGGTGTTTCCCTGTAAAGGTGATATTGTTTTAATAAAATGCAAGGTCTTTAAATTGGGGCTTTAATTAAGGCTTTTAATTGGGGCACCCACTATACTAAATGACATGGATAATACAGTTTTTGAGAGTTACACGGTTATTATTTAATCTAGAATTAAACATTTTAACGGGTTCTTACCGCGTTTTGGGATTGTAACACTGCCGAAATATCGGGAACTCACAAATACCAAAACGCGGTAAGAACCCGTTAAAATGTTTAATTCTAGACATGGATAATGTTTCAAAAATCCATGGCTGGACATAGGCCTCCCCCAAAAGGGGAGAGTCGTCACAACAACTGGTCCAGCACTGCCCTCATCAAATGGGTTCCCACTGTCTTCACCAAGTCATTGGTTCACCTTGCGAGGATTCTTTTGTGAATCTTTTCATTTCTGATCGATTTTGTGGGGAAACTCAGAGCAAAAGCCCTGTCCATTGCCCTTTGGATGACTTTTAGCCTTGCGCGAGCCCTTCTCAGTTCCGTATGACATCATCATCACTGGCAGTACACACTAGTCAAAAACTTTCATCTTGAGACACTGCGGTAACAACATTTCCTTCTTTTTTCATCCTCAAAACAGTTCATCCTGAAAATTTTTACCTGACTAAAAACTTAATGTCACATACAACGTGTTAATGAATTAACGCAAAACTAGAAAGTAGTTTGTTTAGAATCGAGAGCAGAATCGAATTATCATGGTTTCAACATAGGTAATTTTTTTCAAAATATTAATTCATTTGTGTCTAAAATTTTAAATTTAATGAACCCAACGCCAACCCTCCGCACAGGCACACTCACCCGACTTACTACCAAAACAAGATTATTAAAATGTATCAATGAGTACGTTAGCGCTTTCATTCATTGCTGAAATGATAACAAATCATTTTTGCCTCAAAACTTAAAATGCGAATAACTTTTAATTTTACTATCAAAATAATGCAATTATTGTTTCTATCTAATTATTTTGTTATAAATCAGTTGGGGTGTATGAGGTTTTGCGTTAATTCATTAACACGTTGTATACAGGGTGAAATTGATATCATTAGCATCCTTTCAAACTAAGAGTCTACCCATCAAACTGAACAACTTTTACTATAGGAGCAAACCGATCGAAGCAAAAAAAAAAAACAGCTGTTGCATACATTTGAGTCGAGTAGGCATTGCAGTTTAGTATGGGACAGCTGATTTTTTAGTTGTTCCGATTGGTTTGCTCCCATAGTAAAAGTTGTTCAGTTTGATGTGTAGACTCTTAGTTTAAAAGGATGCCAATGATATCAATTTCACCCTGTATACCTACTATATTGTGTTTGTTATTAAGGCAACGTGAAGGCAGGGCTAAGCTCCGATAAAGGGGGTGAGGTGCGGGGTCTGAGGGGAGATCGCGAGCAATTCGTTCGAATTTTGAATTTAAATTTTAGAGTGTTCAATAATTCTTCAAGATGCCACAGTATACCAACATGTCATATAATTGATACCAGTTGAACAACACCAATAACAAAGTTAACGTTATTTATAGGTATTATTGTAGGCTATTGGCATAAGTAATTCTTTGATGAAGATCTGATGAATGGCTTTGGAAACAGGTAAATGGAACTCCTCAACAGTTGAAAACAAATCATTGGCAATTGAATAAGTTGTTTGAAATCATCAATTATATGCTATAAGTGAGTCTTGCTAAAACTACACGCTTCAAAAGATGGTTAATAGTTGGGGTTAGGTGACAATTCGCCTGCAAAAAATAAAAAACAAAAAAAATATACATATATTAAATAATAAAGTCCCAACGAACTCCTAGGAAGATTCGCAACGAGCTCCTTGCCACCTTGCTAGAGACCGGAATCGAACTCGCGCCAACCGCACCAAACCGCCGCTCTGCTCTGGAGGCGAGTACCGAGACCACTCGACCAACTGGTGCTGCGCTGGACTCGGCAAAATAAGGCATGCCTTGCCACAACTACGCTTTACAGATGCTTAGGATGAGTCATACTGACTCTAAAGTGGACCCTTTTCTTCAATCTGACATCGGATTCGTGTTCAGGGTCCACGCGGACCCTCAGATATTGATTTTGGAAGCAATCGGTTGAGAAACACAAATTGAAAATACCAGTGAGCAGTTTTTGTAACAGTTATTCAGCTCCATCATTAAATAGGTACTTGTTACAAAACTGTAAAGAAAAGCACTCATCGAGATGATTTTAACAAGCTGAAATTCGATGAGTATACTATTAGCCATCCAAGAGTTCCACTAGCCACCTTCCAGCTCCATCACCAGATCAGCTGGATAATACCATATTATTGTATTGTCATCAGAATCACATGCACCTGCAGAGTCCTTAATGGATATAACTAGGGTTGCCAACCTTAGTGCACGGATTAGCGGGAAATTTGCAACCAAGATGCGGGACGTGGCTATAAAAAGCGGGACCCACCCAGCTGGCAAATAATAAGAAGTCGAAAAATCAATAACAAAAGTAGAATCAATAAGGCAAATAAAAATAAAATGTAATAATTGTGGAATCTTCAAGTCAGCCCCTTTTGTTTACACTTAGTCAAATTATTTGGTAAGGATGAAATGAAAAAAAAAAAGTTATAGAACGGCATACTTATTTATTTTTTCGGGTAGGTAAAAGCTCTTTATAAAATTTAAGAAAGCCCTTGAATTCCCCATTCGTAGCTGTATTGTCACAGTTTTTGTACATTTTAGCTTTCGAATCGGAAACGAAAATCAGACAATTAAGTAAACTTTTTCGATGAGTTTACAAAAATAACAGAAAATTAATACGTCTTTAGAACTCTGCATTTAAACGGCATGGTTAGAAAAGTAACTTAAAATTTTAAACCACTTCTTCCGAGTCACTGAGTTCACACCTACTACCCGAAAGGTGAGCCAGAAAACGGGACAATTGGCGTCCCGCGCACATCTTTGACGGGACGCATCATCATAGGGTCTAGAAACGGGACGTCCCGCCTCTCGCGGGACGGTTGGCAACCCTAGATATAACGCACCCCCGAACGAATAAAGGTGTAAAGTGCCATAACACCCTTTTCACTTTTATTCCATGTTTGGAATCTACAGCCTTCAATAATACACGTCCTAAATTTTTACTACGCAGCTATGGTGCATATTCATAAAATTATACGGGAAGACATCTTTTTTTTTTATTAACTATGGGTTTGCTCTTGACCTTAATCCAGTCCTCAGGACGAAGATGGGGTCGTAGATGTAGCGAGCTTACCCAGAATATGCCTATTCACTCGTACTTTAAAGGAATTCGGGTTGTAAGTACTCGGAAATACTGACGCAGGTAAGGCATTCCACTCCTTGGCTGTGCGCATTATAAAAGATTCAGAAAGGCGCTTGGTGCGGATATGTGGGATGTCAACCAAGAAGGGGTGATATCCCGCGGTGCGTCTGGAAGTCCGATAGTAGAAAGGGGAAGGTGGGATGAGCTCATGCAGCTCAAGGGCACACTCACCGAAGTACAATCTGTAGAAGACCGACAAGCAGGCCACTCTGCGGCGGTGGGCTAGGCTATGAAGCTTGGCCTCCACCAGCTTACTATCGCCAATGAGCCTCCTGGCTCTGCGTTCAACCGAGTCGAGTGCGGCAAGTTGATACTTGGCTGAGCCATCCCACAGGTGGCAGCAGTACTCCATACATGATCGGACCTGAGCTTTATACAATACTAAGAGCTGTCCAGGAGTGAAGTACCGCTTCACCTTGTTTAAGATGCCCAGCTTTTTGGCCGCAGTTTGAGCCTTAGACTCGATGTCAGCGCCGAAGTTGAGTTTCGTGGTCAAGCTTATACCCAGAAGCCCAAGACTGTCGGAAACAGGGACAGATGTACCCCGGAAAGTAGGAGTCAGATTAAACGGACTCCTTTTTGCGGTGAAAAGACAAGCCTGTGTTTTGGTGGCGTTGAAGTTGACTAAATTATTGTCACCCCACTGGGAGACAAGACTTAAAGTCAAGTTTGTCCGCTCAACCATTTACCTGCGCATTTACCGCTCACCTGCGAGCGTATTTTATCCCCGCTGGCCCCTGCGCCAGATACATATCTCTCCATGACAGTACTGTCATCTGCATTCCCAACAATACCTGACACAAGGAGGTCATTGATGTGCAGCAGGAAAAGTGTCGCGGAGAGAACAGACCCTTGAGGAACTCCAGCATCAATTGCCATAAGGTCAGAAGAGCAGCTGTCAATGACAACTCTAATCGACCGTTCTCTCAAGAAATCAGATATCCAGCTGCAAAGATCAGCGGGGATGCCATAAGCGGGAAGCTTGTTCAGCAAACTAGCGTGCCATATCCTGTCAAAGGCCTTCGAGATGTCAAGTGATACAGCCAGTGCTTCACCGTGCTTCTCGATGGCCTCGCCCCAGCAGTGCGTGACATACACAAGAAGATCCCCAGTCGATCGCCCCCGGCGGAAGCCATATTGGCGATCACTGAGTAGATCATTGTCTTCTAGGTATGACAGCAACTTACTGTTAAGTACTCTTTCCATGACTTTACAGAGAATGGAAGTAATGGCGATAGGGCGGTAGTTACAGATATGAGTTTACTATGTAATTTATTTGGCCGCAAAACACGACAGATATGGATTTTCATACAACATTGCCGGCCGCTGCACGCATGTATTTGGCCAGTACAGCAATTTTGATTTATCTCGAAGAAGGTTGTCAAAATAATGCTCACATTTCCAAGCATGTTTGAGAAAAATTCATATTTACGTGAGCGCCTTCTAGGGTCAAAAAACGCAGTCACCTTTTCAGTCTAATCACCGGCTATTGAAGCATCAAAACTAATGCAGGGCGCTTTGAAAGGCGTAGCACTCGCACGAGCGATCAGTGCCTGTTGCGTTCGCTAAAATTAATTTGCGCGGTCATCAGAATTTTTCAAATGTTACTCGCACGATCGATACGTCTCGGGTGTAAAGGGATAGTGCGCGGCTGCCGCGCGAGATAATGCTCGATGGTTTGCCACGCGAAGTCGGTACGCACCTGTAAATCAACAATCTCGATTGTTTTGCCATTTGTGGCACCGCCCAAAATTGTTCGCTTTTTTAACCGACGAAAACAAAACAAAAAACGGTGGAGGTTTTCAAGTCGACGCGTATACAGGGTGTAACAAAACACCCTAGTAATACTTAACTGGGTGCTTCAGACCATCAAACTGAACAACTTTCACTATGGGGGCAACATCGAGAAAAAATTAAAAAAATCTGTTATCCCATACAAAAGTGCAGCACCGACTCGACTAAAATGTATGGGACAGCAGATTTTTTTATTTTTCTTGATGTTGGCTCCATAGTGAAAGTTGTTCAGTTTGATGGTCTGAAGCACCCCCTTAAGTATTACTAGGGTGTTTTGTTACACCCTGTATATATATATATATATTTTTTATGTATGTACGCATAACTTTTTACGGAGTAATCTGATTTTGATATTTTTTTTTGTTTAGTAGGTCATACTTCAGAGGTGGTTCCATTTTAATTTGGTGAAGATCTGGTAAAGGGTTTCGGAGATAGACAATAGAACTCCTCAAAGATCGCCTATCATCGACGATTGAAATAAATGATTCGTGTTCAAGTTTTCTTTTAGGTCATACTTCAAAAGTGGTCCCATTTTAATTTGATGAAGATTTGGTAAAGGGCTTCGGAGATAGACAATAGACTCCTCAAAGATCTATAGCATATCATCGACGATTGAAATAAAAGATTCGTGTTCATGTTCCCTTTACATGTCCAACGGATATGTTAACCCAATATAACACAAACGCAGAAAATTAAAAAAAAAAATTTTTTTTAACAAAGTATGAATACTGACTTCAAAACTCAAAAAGTAAAAAATAATAAATATTACAGCGGATGAATTTTACGTTAGCATCTATTAAGAATATCATTTTGTTTTATTGTAGTCGGTGTCAAGCCTAGCCAAAAAATTATTGCAAGCTCAGTCTCGAATCGTACAGGCTTGACAGCGACTTCGATAAAACAAAATGATGAATTCAATTCTGACATTACTAATTATGATTAATTTAAAATTGAATACTTGTTTAATATTGAATATTTATGAAATACGGAAAAAATATGTAAATTATGAATTTTATATTGACTTGTTGTTGTAAATTTATACTCAATATTATTCTGTGTTTTATATGTAACTTATTAGGTTTTTCTTTAGCTTTTATTTCAAACACAATGTCACAATAATTTGTATATGAATAAATAAATATGAAATAATATGAAATATGATATTCTTATAGATGTTAACGTAAAATTCATCGGCTGCAATATTTATTATTTTTAGGTACTTTTTGAAATTTGAAGTCGGTTTTAATTTTTTGTCAAAAAATTTTTATTCAGTACAAAATCTGTTGGTATATTTTAAATAAAATAGTCTAAATTGTAAATATTAAAGCAATTTTTATTACAGTATTTTTTTTTAATTGTAGTGTACTTTCTTTGTACAGTGGGAAATAAAAGTATAAAATGAGAAAATACCTAAGCTAAACTCGCAAGACGATCCCTTTTCAGAAAATGTAAGTATCCGCTCTTGGATTCAAGGAACCCTAATGTTTTCCACGAAACCCTAAGATACACTTTGGGAACCGCTTACCTCTTAGGATGCCTCGCTATGCGCTACAGAAACAACTTTACCTACATCAGTTTAGCAATTCGTAGCACCACGAGTCATTTTGGTGTTGTCCTACTGAAAGCTATATTCGTGAACTGTGGCACTATGATGGAACTGTCATTTTGCCTACATAATTTACAATTCAAAAATAAATTTACAAATTAGTTATATCTACAATAATCACAGCTATTATTTACAATTTGAGCAATATTAGAAATATTTATATAGATATTAATACAGAAAAAAGCCGGAAATGTTGTAAAATAAGACGTGAAATTTGAAGAAAAGTTTGACATAGGTCTTACCTCTACAAGCGCTGCCGCGCTTCTAAAATGGCGTATCGCATCGGCAAAATGGCGAGACGCTCGAAATTTCGTAGATATTTTGGAATTGTGTTGAAGTATATAAAGTAAAGTAAACGAAATATACCTAGCTGCCAAGCTTATGTTATGGCCAAGATAATAGTATATTTTATTTGCGTAAATACAGTTTCTTCTAGATATAAAATGATATTAAAAGTAAGAAAGAGGGGTAACTTCGGGATGTTTTTCTATCTAGCCAAATTGTTCCAATCGTGTACTGAATAACCTTCCTGCCTAGGAAATATCCCCAACTATAATATATATTTCATTCAAATCAAAATTATTACATTTTGAATGGAAAAAACGTAATCGAAAAAGCGATTTTTTACGAGTTTATAAACTCATTACGCCTTAAATGGTCCATAGTGAGAGCTCCCTGTTGCTGTTGCAGACCTCCTTATACGGTCTCCATAGTGTTACCTACTACCATTGTCTGTCATTGTTTTTCCTGTATCGTTCAGATGAAATAAATGACTTATTTATCTATCTAATTCTTACCTGCCAATATTCCTCATCCTCATCTTAGCTTCAGCCGGCATCTCCTCGGGTTCATCATCGTCATCATCATCATCATTAAACACCGATGCTATGGTCGGTTTGGGCAGTGGAGCGGCTTTGGAAGTGCTGCCTATGTTCATCTTGATGGGTGCTTTGGGTTTAGTGAAGCCGATGGAGATCTTGCTGATGCGCGGCGGTGGTGGCGGGGCGGGGACATCTTCCTCTGATTCCGAGTTATCCCACGACGTTGATTTTTTGCGACTTTGCTTTTCTGTAATGAAGAATGTTGTAGTAAATAAAGTGTTCGATTATAATCTCTAGGATGCCTCCTAACAAACATAGGATTTCAGATTTTCTTTAACTGTTTGGTAACGCATACCTAAATAAGTTTCGTAACTAATTTTGTTTAGAATAATTGTCCCACTGCAGGGCGTAGGGCTATCCTCAGGGAGGATATGCGGGCATTAGACCACCACGCCCAATGTGAATTGATGAACTTCATTTTTTCACATTTCTTCTACAGCAGGCATGCGGCCCGCACTGCACATTCATGCGGCCCGATGCAAATTTAAGAACAGCTTCCTGATGTGGCCCAAAAGCTTTCAAACTTTAACAAGTATTCAGGTTCTCATATTATGTTGGATTGTAGGTTAATACCACCGTTTTAAATCATGATGATTATGTGAAAAATTTCGAGCTCGCTTCGCTCGTTCACTTTTTGTTACATAGTATGCCGAGTAGAGACAAGGTCTGGTCTTCCCATGCCCGCTGGGTCATTATAGGACAACACCCATATTTTTCGGATGGAAGGATGAGCCTCGGCACAATTGTTCCTTAGGTGGTCTAGTGTGAAAAACGCCCGGAGGACTCCCTCTATCACCCCGCGATGGGGGTGGAGGGGGGGTTGAACTTTTCAGATACCGCACTCACTGTGATTCGTCATAACTGCCAATTTCTAGCTACTAGGGCATGTTTGGTATCGTTTTTGACTAAATCAAAGTAGCTTAGTTGATTTCTGAAACAAAAAAAATTTATTCCTGTAAAAAAAAATTGAAAAACAGTGAAAAGTAAAAAATAAGAAAAAATTTTTTTTTTTGTTAATTACCATAAACTTAAAACCGGTAGCAATATCGGACTTTAAAAAATATATTTGGAAAGCTGCTTTTATACAGATTCCAAAAATATAAGGTTTGTTGAGAAAAAAGCAAAAAAAAATGAAAAAAAAAAATTTAACGCAACTAGGCAGGAACAAAAAAAATTAAATGAAATGCAAGAGTGGACGTAGAAGTGTCCGATTTTGTATACAATTAGTAGTTACTATAAGCATTAAGGGAAAACTAAATTATTTTACAATATTATACCAGTTTTCTTGATACATAAACTGCACAAATAACTTGGTAATCCTGTGTATTTATACAGGATTACAAAGTTACACTTGCAGTGTACCTGTATATTGTCATGTCTTGTTGACTGACATATCAACGCACAGCCCAAACCACTGGTTCTAGAGATTTGGAACTTAGGTTTTTTATATAGGACGGTTTACAAAATGAAAGGAAACATCAGATGACATCATCAACATCATATATTTACAATAAAACAGATTAAAATATAATTTTTCTTCCTGTATACATTTGCCTTCGCAATGACACAACTCTGTGCACTTTAGTTGCCGTTGCAAACACCGGCACCTGTTGGTGCCGCAACCCCTTTTTGCATCTACACCTAATCATTTCGATGCAGGCTTCAGCAGCAACAGGCAAGTCTGTCCATGTAGGTTGCCAACTATCGCTGACTTTTGTCCATCCCCAGTTAGATGGATCAGGAAGATCTTGAATCGGCGACATTTGACCCCATACATGGACAGCTTGAAAAACTGCCCTCAAGAAATGTTGATATAGAGCCGCTTTTGTGGGTGGTATATGCTCTAGTTGGCGGTCTTTTTTGGTAAATAAATGTTTTCTCGCTTCGTTTACTGTAGTACAGGAACTGGATCTAATAAGGAAAAAATATGTACCGTTAAAATGTTGCTTTGTTACTTATTAGGTACCTAGTTTTATGAAGTTACCTACCTGTCATATAAAATTATAACAAACTTTTCAAGGATGGCAAATTATGAGTCCACCAAAATATCGAAAGGTTGGGCGAACTTCCTGAGAGACAACAAAAACAAAAGGAGGAATTATTTCAATTGCTGTCTTCTTTTTGCTATTCTTACAATTTTGATGAAAGTAAAGACGTTATTATTACAAACGGATCCAATGTGCTGTCAAAACGCTCTCGCAATATTGAAAGATTAGCTCCATGCAACCATGAAGAGGCGGACTCAAGAATGATGATGCATATGGCTGATGCAGTACACCAGGGTTGCTCGCGGGTGATGATTCGTACTGTGCATCTTCTTTCAATATTGCGAGAGCGTTTTGACAGCACATTGGATCCGTTTGTAATAATAACGTCTTTACTTTCATCAAAATCGTAAGAATAGCAAAAAGAAGACAGCAATTGAAATAATTCCTCCTTTTGTTTTTGTTGTCTCTCAGGAAGTTCGCCCAACCTTTCGGTATTTTGGTGGACTCATTTGCCATCCTTGAAAAGTTTGTTATAATTTTATATGACAGGTAGGTAACTTCATAAAACTAGGTACCAAATAAGTAACAAAGCAACATTTTAACGGTACATATTTTTTCCTTATTACAGTAAACGAAGTTCCTGTACTACGGTAAACGAAGCGAGAAAACATTTATTTATCAAAAAAGACCGCCAACTAGAGCATATACCACCCACAGAAGCGGCTCTATTTCAACATTTCTTGAGGGCAGTTTTTCAAGCTGTCCATGTATGGGGTCAAATGTCGTCGATTCAGATCTTCCTGATCCATCTAACTGGGGATAAACAAAAGTCGGCGATAGTTGGCGACCTACATGGACAGACTTGCCTGTTGCTGCTGAAGCCTGCATCGAAATGATTAGGTGTAGATGCAAAAAGGGGTGCGACACCAACAGGTGCTGGTGTTTGTAACGGCAACTAAAGTGCACAGAGTTGTGTCATTGCGAAGGCAAATGTATACAGGAAGAAAAATAATATTTTAATCTGTTTTATTGTAAATATATGATGTTGATGATGTCATCTGATATTTCCTTTCATTTTGTAAACCGTCCTATATAAAGAACCTAAGTTCCAAATCTCTAGAACCAGTGGTTTGGGCTGTGCGTTGATATGTCAGTTAACAAGACATGACAATATACAGGTACACTGCAAGTGTAACTTTGTAATCCTGTATAAATACACAGGATTACCAAGTTATTTGTGCAGTTTATGTATCAAGAAAACTGGTATAATATTGTAAAATATTTTAGTTTTCCCTTAATGCTTATAGTAACTACTAATTGTATACAAAATTGGACACTTCTACGTCCACTCCTGCATTTCATTTAATTTTTTTTGTTCCTGCCTAGTTGCGTCAATTTTTTTTTTTCCTTTTTTTTTTTGCTTTTTTCTCAACAAACCTTATATTTTTGGAATCTGTATAAAAGCAGCTTTCAAAATATATTTTTTAAAGTCCGATATTGCTACCGGTTTTAAGTTTATGGTACTTAACAAAAAAAAATTTTTTTACTTATTTTTTATTTTTCACTGTTTTTCGATTTTTTTGTATGGGAATACATTTTTTTTGTTTCAGAAATCAACTAAGCTACTTTGATTTAGTCAAAAACGATACCAAACATGACCTAGTAGCTAGAAATTGGTAGTTATAACGAATCACAGTGAGTGCGGTATCTGAAAAGTTCAACCCCCCCTCCACCCCCATGGCGGGGTGATAGAGGGAGTCCTCCGGGCGTTTTTTACACTAAACCACCTAAGGAATAAGTGTGCCCAGGCTCATCCTTCTATCCGAAAAATATACCCTCCCCATACAAAAATGGATATAAAGTCCAAGCTACTACCTTAACTCACTTCTAGCTACGGCTTTGATTAAGATGCAGTTTGGAAGTTGATTTCTGCACAAAGAATTACCCCCAACCCGAACATTCCTGAGAAGAGTTTTTTTTCTACAACTAAATAAATGATTAACGGTCCTCTTCTATGACCGTTACAATTTCTCTAAGTTTGTTGCGGCCCGCTGATTGTACTGTCATTATGCATTTGGCCCACCAATGACTTTGAGTTTGACATGCTGTCCTACAGCATATGCTGTTTTCCTTCACTGTTTGAGAGCAGTAGCTGTTACGTAGATAAGTCAGAAAAACTTATTGATACATGGCATGCCATCGATGATTTCCATAGATTCGTTGTAGACAAAAACAAAATTATGAAAAAATCCGTAACGCGCCACACACACCCTCAATGCAATGATATTAACCTAAAATTTCTGATTCATCATTTCTTATCTCAAGAACAAAGGATTTTATCGCTACCAATTTTGGAGGCAATTTTAAACTTGCGAGCCATACCTTCATAATCCCTATGGCGGTTCCTCGAAGAGTTTTCAGACAGATATTTGCTGGACCCCGAGTCGGCTGGGGGCGAGTGGTGCCTCACTGGAGATCGAGACCTCGACTTAGTGCCTCGCCTGTCTCTGCCTCCCCATTCCCGCTCCTTGTACGTCCTAGAATCATCACGCGTGGATCGAGACGACCCTGCCAATGCGAAAACACTGGCAAAGATAAATAAAATATATTTATTTATGAACAATATAAAAAAAGCTGGGTTAGCGTCGCAGAAGTGGGGTTTTTGAAATATTTCTCAAGATATTCGAATACCTTTGTCATAATTGTGGGATCGACTGCTCATTTTTGTTTTAGTTGTTTATAAGTAATCGTGTTTTGTGATATTTAAACACATAAAAAAACTAAATAATTCACTTCCCTTGATCCTTGATCTCTTTTTTTATCGAAAAACGTCATTCATTCACATTCAGCCGCCATTTTAAATTCAATGTCAAAAAGTTTTTTTAATTTGTTGCGTTTTGTTTATTACAAGAAGTTCGTATTTTTATATTATGTCCTTGTGTCCATATCTATAACGTCACGCTTCTTTCCCAGTGGGGTGGGCAGTGGGCAGAGACTATGGCCAATTTTTTTCCTCTACACCGTTCGGTGCGGACAAATTTGTGCTCCTAGTGCTTTTTGGATTGCATTTTGTGTGGCATTCAGTGCATTCAATAATCTCGACGAAATTCGTCTCGAAGTGCGATTTTTGAAAATCATACGAGCGACTTGGCAGTAGAAAAATGTCAAAATTACTATGGAGATAATGCATCTTTCTACTGCCAAGTCACTCGTATGATTTTCAAAAATCGCACCTTTGGTCTGTTTCAAAACGGGGAGTGAATATGAAAGAGAAAAAGCATTCAAAGATTGATGTGCTAGAGTGAGATAGACTCAATTTTTACAAATTTTTAAACGAACTCTCAATATAATTAACCGGCTGAAAAGAAATGGTAATCTTGATTCTATTATCTCTCTTTCTTTCACCACTTTTTGCTATATAAAAAAGTTAAAAAACTAAATTTGACAGTTCCATTAAAACCTTGAAATTTGTTCGTATTATGTTGTGATCGGAGTTTTTGGCGGGATTTGAACAGATACGTTTGGAGTCCTCATATTTCATCGAATTTTTATTGTTTATAGTGAGTTTTGGTTCGTAAAATCGGTGTTGTTTTGCGTAACAAAGTGTCGTGCAAGTGAACAATATACAGTTCAGTGAAATATGATGGTGTGGGTCGTGAACAGGAAAAGTGTTCCGTTCTTTTGTAGCGCGGCAAGCGGTCGGTTCACCTCTTTCCTGTGGACTTCTCTGCGTTTCCTGCGTTTCCCGATTGCCTCCAAAAACTCCAAAGAAGCGTTGAAACGTCGAACACCAACGTTTTATTTGCTATAAATGAGAGTATTTATTCCTGACATCGGTTGTATGCGATACTATAATCGCTTTACCTTGAACTGAACCAAAAAAAAAAAAAATGTTGTGATCATCTGACTTGTTTTAGAGGTTATGTGGTTTTGTAATGATTTTATGAGTTTTTCATTGCATATTAATAAAAATAAAACTTTCTAGCGCGTACACAATGTTATTCTTGAGACCCACGCAACGTTTATTCAAACTAGTCAACAATGTTTCATACAAAAAATGCCGATGTTATTCCGACGCTACTCGCCTAACTTCCATCAAGAATAAAATAAAACACGGACCAGGTTTAAAAGAATTTATTGCCGGAGATTCAGAACCAGTCCTTCTAGATCGTCCTCACATACCGTACCTGCCAGATACCATTCAAATAGCTCCAAAAAGCAAAGTTTACTTCGACGTGTACGGTTGTCAGATGAATTTAAGTGATACAGAAATTGTGTGGTCTATATTAAAGAAGGAAGGTTATGAGAAGACGGAGGTGGAAGAGGAGGCGGATATCTTCCTCGTGATGACATGTGCTATAAGGGAGGGAGCTGAGAGTAAGATATGGCACCGTTTGGATCACCTCAGAGGGTTCAAGAGGCGGCGGGCGGCGAGGGACAGAGAGAGGCCGGTGAAGATCGGCCTGCTGGGCTGTATGGCGGAGAGGCTGAAGGAGAAATTGGTTGAGAAGGAAAAGGCTGTTGATGTTGGTAAGAATTACCTTTTTTATAGGCTTTTTATAGCTCTGCTGGCTCAGCATCCCAAAAGTGATTCCTAAAGGGAACATCACTCTTCCTGATCCTGAAACATCCTGCAACAACCACTTGGCAGTAGGTGACTTGCATTGCAGCTCACATAGGTCAGCCTCCACCTAACAACCTTTTATGTCACTTTTTGCGGGGGACGAGGTAGCATGAAATACACAACCTCGATGTTTATTCCATTACTTTAGAGCAGGCATGTAAAACATGCAGCCCACACTGCACATTCTTTTGGCCCGATCCAATTATAAGAACAGCCAATTATAATGCGGCCCGAGAGCATGAAGACTGTTAAAAACCCTTAGGTATTCATAATTATTATGTAATACCACTGCACTGTTTTAATCAATAATTGTGAAAATTTTCAAGCTCGCTCCGCTCGCTCACATTTTTACATGGTATGCAGGGCAGGGACAAGGGTCCCGAAAATGTAATGTAACCTATGTAGTACCTTCTATACAGGAAAAGGATTTTATCAAAGCCGAGCCGAGCGCGAGGCCGAAGGCCGAGCTACGCGTAGGAGCGAAGCTCCGAAGCGTCCCCCCTGGAACCTGGTGGACCTGGTCTCCGGGGTCAGTCTGCCTGCCAAGCGAGGCCGCAAGCCGAGCGATTTTCAAGTCCCAATAACTGTAGTCTTTTCCTTTTCCATGCGCTACCTTAAATTCAGTTCAAGCTACGGCCCAGATTATTTATTTAGAATTACCCCCAACCCCATACAAATAAAGAACTTAAAGACACATTCCTGGGAAGAGATTGTAATTTTTTTCTACTAAAACAATTAACAGTCCTTTTCTATGATCGATACAATTTCTCCATGTTCTTTGTACTGACTCTACTACCATTCTGCATATGCCCACCCATGACTTTGGGTTTGACATGCAAGCTTTAGAGTCTAATATTGAATGTCAAAAATCATGACAAATAGTCTTGTGTGAACCTCAAACAATACTAGTGGTTCCACAATTATAGGCTGTCTCTCTTAGTGATAAGGTATAAAATTGTATGCACATGTACATGATCATTGGATCTTGTAATCTTGTACCTTGGTAGAGGGGAATGCTAACGTAAGGCAGGTCCCTATTTAAATGGTCTAAGTTCCAGAGATACCATGCTTAACAAGTTTATGGGCAGTGAAGGAGACACAATAGAACTTCTAGGCAACTAATAGCCAATCAGTGTCCATGAAAGTGTTAAAAATGTTATTGGTAGTTTTAGTAATGTGTCTGGCCACCCGGTCCAAGAGGATTATGTTTGAATGAATGCAAATTTTTTTAAGTTTCTAAAACTAAAAACAGTTAGAAACTTTTTTTCTGTTGCCCACATAACAGAGAATCCTAGCATAATTCCTGTCTACGCCATTTTAGCCTACGTTTAAATTGTAAGGTGGCAACACCGGCACTAGCATTTCCGCCTCCATTCAGACAACTCAAATCTGTAACGATTTTTCTAATATTTTGCTAATCGAGTAAATTAGTATTCAACTAAATTATATTTCATTTTTCTCAAACATGCTTGGAAATGTGAGCATTATTTTGACAACCTTCTTCGAGATAAATCGAAATTGCTGTACTGGCCAAATACATGCGCGCAGCGGCCGGCAATGTTGTATGAAAATCCATATCTGTCGTGTTTAGCGGCCAAATAAATTACATAGTAAACTCATATCTGTCGTGTAATTTAAAAATGGAACGATCTTTTATTCCGAAACATGGCGACCAAGGAGATAACTCATCAAAGGTTTTATTTAAATTTCGAACTGGATTGCAAAATTTTGAATGTTTTTTTTTTAAAGCCTTTTATTGAAAAAAATAACAAATTGTTGTTCGTTGTTCGTCATTGATTTTGAAAAGAGTTTTAATTTCCGCGAATTATTTTAGAAAATTTACTGTTTTAATTTCCGCGCATTGTTTGAGAAAAGTACTATACAAGCCTTGGCCACAACTAGGCATTGATGGACTTACGTATGTGTGCCTCGGCTTCGCCTCGGCCCACATTTACACGTTCGTCCATCAATGCCTCTGTTGCTGGCCGCTGCAGTAATGTACTATATTTCCCTTGTTTAATCGTAAACAATTCCTTTTATTGAACTTTTCCGTTTTTCATTACCTCACTGCCGGGCAAAGTCATATCTCTGTTCATCTGTTATAATCCGTCAATCAATTGAAATGAAATACCAAACAGTTGCAGGACCGGACAGCTACAGGGATTTGCCGCGACTGCTGGCGGTGACCAGCAGCGGGCAGGCCGCTGTCAACGTGCTGCTCTCACTGGACGAGACCTACGCCGATGTGATGCCAGTCAGGCTGAACACTGGCAGTGTGTCCGCCTTCATGTGAGTTTGTGCCTAATACTGTCGTAATAGTAGCCTATAGAAAGACATCATCACTTTTATTTTAGGGAAAAGGAGACAAGTGCTGGTTAACTGATCCATTTTTAAAGCTTTCAGGTTCGTGGTCATACCACAGGATATTTAATAGTTGCTAAGTAAGATACTGCATAGTCCTGATTTTGCGCTTTTACAGCCAACCGCGACGAGCGGCGTAATAAAACGCGCCTTATGTCAATACGGGACAGCCGAGCCGAACCACACGGCGCAGTGCGGCGCCTGAGCGGTGCCGCACTGCAAAGATTTCGCCGAACAGGCGTTCACACGGGCGGTGCGGCGCCGTCGTGGCACCGCTCCTCTATCAAACGCTAGTGATGGAGCACTGGTCGAAAATCGTTGACACACATCTGTCGCAGCATCGCTGATGCTGCCGGCGCGATAGCGCTCACGCTATCTTTCTCGTAATAGCAAATGACGTTCCTTAGTGACAGGAAATCATAGAGCATGAAAACTTACTTATTTACGTTCCTCTGATTCTACATCATGCATCAGATCAACGAAAATGTGAGCAACGAAAACATTTTTCTTTTCTAGTCATATCCTTCCCCCCCCCCCCCTCCTCAAAATTTGGTACGTAAATAAAACACATTTATCTCACAAATAATTGTGAAAGATTGCGGATTTATGGAGGCAAGATAGGGGCGAACTTGATTCAGTTATCTTCTTGTCCTCAGCTCAATAATGCGCGGATGTGACAACATGTGCACCTACTGCATAGTGCCATTCACGCGCGGCCGCGAGCGGTCCCGTCCCATAGCCTCCATAGAAGAGGAAGTCAAACAGTTGGCTGACCAGGGAGTTAAAGAGGTCACCCTGCTAGGACAGAACGTCAATAGTTACAGAGATATCTCTCTGAAGACCGAGAGGCACGACACACAGATGGCTAAAGGTAAGACACTGAAGACACACAATTGGCTAAAGTCACATAGTTGGCTAAAGGTAAGACACACAGTTGGCTAAAGTCACATAGTTGGCTAAAGGAAAGACACAGTTGGCTAAAAGTAAGTCAAACAGTTGGCCGACCAGGTAGTTCAAGAAGTCACTCTTCTAGGATAGAATATCAACAGTCACAGAGATATCTCACTGAATGCTGAGATGCAAGATAGACAGCTGGCTAAAGGAAAGACAAAGTTTGCTAAAAGTAAGTCAAACAGTTGGCTGACCAGGTGATCTTTAACTCTTTATCTTTGACCTCTTGGTCACCCTGCTAGGACAGAACATCAATAGTTACAGAGATATCTCTCTGAAGACTGAGAGGCACGACACAGCTGGCTAAAGGTAATACACACAGTTGGCTAAAGACACATAGTTGGCTAAAGGAAAGACACAGTTGGCTAAAGACACACAGTTTTATTTTTTTATTTTAAGTTTATTGAAGTAATCAACAGCGTTACAAAACAAATTTTACAAAGAAATAGTGAGCTTAGAATAAGGCCAATAACAGATTACTCTAAAATAAAAAAGTTTAACAATCGTGGCAAAACAAATAGCAAAACGTGCAGGTTTACGGATCTATTGGAGTACATTACAAGTAGGTATTTAGGTTGGTAAGTAGAATCATCACAAAACTAGTAGAAGTAGGTTTAAGATGGACCGGTATTGTTATTATCAGTGCAGGCGAATTAGAAATTTAGTGTGTCTATGTGTGTGTGCGTGTGCGAATGCTGGTGTAGTTATTTGTGTATTAGAAGAGTATTTTAACGGCAGAGTAGGTATAAGTATTTATAAGTGTGTGAGTTCTGGTAGGTACAGTTGGCTAAAGACACACAGTTGGCTAAAGGAAAGACACAGTTGGCTAAAAGTAAGTCAAACAGTTGGCCGACCAGTACTGGTAGCATGCCAACCCGCGATAGCCGTGATACGGCTTTATCACGTCTTTTATCTCGTTCTTTTGCGCGCGAACGAACGAGATAAAAGACGTGATAAAGCCGTATCACGGCTATCGCGGGTTGGCATGCTACCAGTGCAGAAGGCGTAGCATGTTGCACGTGATTGAATTCCTCGTTAAAAAAGTCGTTCTGCTGGACTGACTAGGACAGAATGTCAGTAGTTACCATGTAGTTACAGAGATATCCTTTTTGTTTTCAGGTTTCAAAACGGTGTACAAAAATAAGAAAGGAGGTCTAAGGTTCGCAGATCTTCTGGACAAGGTGTCGTCAATAGACCCTGAGATGAGGATCAGGTTCACAGCTGCACACCCTAAAGATTTCCCTGATGAGGTAAATCTACCTACCATTTGCTTGAATAATTATAGAATTATGTCTACAATCCGCCATGACTATCCGTAAAAAATATGAAATAAATAAAAAAAAAAACTTGGCATACTGAAATGCTTATTTAAGTATTAAATGGTACGCTATAGCACAGAACCGATGGCCAATAGGGCCGAAAAGTTCTCGATTGGTGACCGCGTACCGGAAAGCGCGGCGTGGGGTAGGACAAGGTGGACCCACGACCTGGTGAAGGCGGCGGGAATCCGTTGGATGAGGGCAGCGCAGGACCGGTCGTTATGGCGATCCCCAAGGGAGGCGTATGTCCAGCAGTGGACGTCCATCGGCTCAGATGATGATGAGATACATACATATAAACCAAATACGCAGATTTTGGAGATTTAGCCATGTATCAAAATATAACGTTAAGTTGTAATATTTCCCAGGTGCTACAAATAATATCGGAGCGTCCCAATATCTGTAAGATGCTGCACCTACCGGCGCAGTCGGGCTCCAGCGCGGTGCTGGAGCGCATGCGCAGGGGGTACTCGCGCGAGGCCTACCTGCAGCTCGTGGAGCACGCGCGCCGCAGGGTGCCGGGAGGTGGGATATTTGCCGTTCACTTACCAACTACTGGACGTAGGGTCCGCACCAAAGAGTAATATAAGTATATTAGAAAAGAGAACCCACTCGTGGCAACATTATGCATCCACCTTATGTCAAATTGAAGGCTAGCTAGCGCCATCTGTGTTTCTCTGAAAATAGTTCTACCTATACTATACATACCTACTTATATATATACTTATATACTCATACCGTTGTTTGAATGCTAGTTTTCGTTCAATCCCGCACCGATCGAGTGAAGTTCCAGTATCCTTACTATCCCTGTAATCTGTACATTGGTAAGAGAACAACTGAAACTCCAGAACATCACTAAATCGGCACAAAATTGAAAAAAACTACAAACAACACGCACATTATGCAAGGTAGGTAGCCATTTTGTAAATTTGTTAATTTGACATTGACATAGACAATATAATCTTTTTTTTTTCATAGTAAAAGATATATTTAACAGATGGCAGCACATTCTATGCAAACTGAATCGGAAAAACCACCAAAAGGCAAATGTCCTCCGCCTGGTCCGCACTCAAAAGTGTCCAAACCAAAAGATTACCCAAACGTAAAAAATGTGAACCAATTACGCGATAGTCTAAAAGAATTTCAGCATTTTAAATTTTTTTACTTAGTTTATATTACTACACGTTACTTAGGTTGTTTACATATCATTTAATAGATACAAAGTTTCCATAACATTTAATAGTTAGCAAACTCTATCTGACCACAAGTGACTTGATTGAATATTACGTTCATAATCGAGCACAAACTTGACGGCTTTCTAAAGAGAGCGAGCGCCCTGTGAAATCTGCCGCCCCGAGGGCGTTTGGCACGTCTGACATCCCGTACTGGTAGGAAATAAACAAATACATAAATAAATACCTCATAGAAATATTAAGTACTAAGGTAGTAATTATAGTACTCTGTGGTACGTGTGGTGCGCACACCTTACTTTTCTATGTTTTCTGGTTAATTAGGTGTGCTAAGTTTTCTTTTCCTATTTATTTTATATTTTTTACAATATACTCATCTGAGATCTCTAAATAATCAAACGGCATGGAGTTATGCTGGAATAGAAACGGCAAACATCAAATGCCAAATTCTGATATAGTAAATCTTAGGCTAAGCGAAAAGTTTTTAATCTAAGTTGTGAATAATATTTTTTGAACTAACTTCCCCAGCGCAGCGCCCTCGGACGCCCATGCATAAAAGTTCTTAAAAGTTCATTGGTCCAAGTCCTATATGTGGATCGAATCGTCGCCTCCTACACGGAAGGCGGGACTACTTGCCATGTCAATAGATTGTTTAAGGCCCTATGGTAGGACGATACACCTTGGAGGCATCTTTTATTTTTCATGTTTCGTCTTAGATTTATACAATTAACCGAAACCAAAGTCATACATACCTTAACATTCTTGGATAGTTTATGTAGTGAAAATGGGCAATCCTATTTCTCATTGAAAATATTCGTCTGAACCTATGGCAACTTAATACTTCTTAGTTTCGGAAATGCAATGGGATCTAGCCCTTACAGCCGTTGTCTTCAGTAAGAGTACACAATAATGTGACAAATGTTGCAGTGGGTCTCTCAACGGATATGATCTGCGGGTTCTGTGGGGAGACCGAGGAGGAGTTCCAGGAGACGCTGTCGCTGATGGAGCTCGTGGATTACAACGTGGCCTTTCTCTTCCCTTACAGCATGAGGGAGGTAAGTGCTGAAGTACTTACTTTAACGACTTACTTTTACGAATATAAATAGTATCCATACGCGGGGGTAATGTTTGTAACAATATAGTGGGATCTTAGCTATAAGCTTCCCACGCTTTATTGTTTTTTCGCGATGGTCTCGGAGAGTGATTCATTTTACTATATTACAACACTACAACGAGGTTATCGCTTATGACAACCTTATAACCACAACACGTACATATTGCCGCCTAATCGGCAACGTTCGCGACTTCTTACCAGATTCTTCAGTATGATTTTGTGAGATAAACTTATACTATTGTACGGAGTAGAAAGATATCTGGACTAATGGGTTGGAGTGGTAGTGGACTAGGTTAAACGGTTATGGATAGGACTGTGGAGCTTGGTGCAGGTAGTCGGAAGGTGAAGCTCGGAGGAGATGACGAATTGATGATACTTCAGATAAATAAATGCAACAGGCTTTACACTCGAAATTATAATGCTGGAATGATGCAACATGAAATATACACAATGATAATAAATTAATAATTCACGTTTTTCTTGCGTAAAATAAGTCTGTTATTTTCTGACGGTTCCGTTGTCCAGGAAGCACCGTGGAACGCTCATAGATAATTTAAATAGTGTCGACCAAAGAGTCCGCCACAGGACTATGCTATGGCGCCTGCCTGACCAATTTATAACATGGAAAAAAGGGCAGACGGGGACTCACCAACTCAAAATAAATGTAGAATTAAACATTTTAACGGGTTCTTACCGCATTTTGGTATATTTGAGTTCCCGATATTTCGGAACTCAAATATACCAAAACGTGGTAAGAACCCGTTAAAATGTTTTCAAAATAAATGGGCCCCCAAAACTATGTTTTTTGTACATTGACTATAGCAAATGGCTCTACTTAACGATGCGGCCATGCTTTTTCGTATTTCATAGTAAAATACTTTTATCTGACTTGTTGATTATGTACAGTCGCCATCAGATATATCGTAGCATACAAGGTGTCCAAATATTTCAGAGCAGTGCTAATTTTCATTAAATTCTTCACAGTAAATGTTACCAATTATATCTGAACGTGTATTTTGTCATAAATATGTGAACAGCGAATTTTCAATAATTTCTTGACAATGTTATTTAAAATTAACATATAAGACAACGGAGTAAGGTTTTTCTCCGAAACTGTTCAGATGTTTATGACCGCCTGACTGCGTAGATATATTTGATGTTCTAGGCGTTCCTATATTTTTGATTGGTAATGAGTAAAGAAATTATTGAAAATTTGAACTGCTTTGAAATATTTGACCACCTTGTTTGCTACGATATATCTGCTGGTGACTGTACTACAGTCACACTTAAACTTTTTACTGTGGATAGAGTCAACTGTAATTTATTTACCAAATCCTCTTTGAAAATTACAGAAAACAACCGCCTACCGCCGCTACAAGGACGACGTACCCGAACATATAAAGAAAGAACGTCACAATCGCATGATCTCACTGTACCGACGAAAATGTCAGCTTCTGAACGAACAAGAAATAGGTAACGTTCACCTAGTACTTGTCGAAGGAGCCGTCAAAAAGACCGGACAACTTTTAGGAAGAAACGAATTGTACATCAAAGTTGTATTTGATCAAATGGAGATCTCAACTCAAGATGGAGTTCAGGGGATGATAAAACCTGGCGATTACGTTGCTGTAAAGATTTTAGGAGCTAAAGCATCGGTTTTGAGCGGTCTGCCTTTATATCTTACGAGTATTAAGGAGTTTTATAGGGAAAGGAGTTGGGGAGAGAGAGAAAGGGTATAAAATTGTTATAATAGTGTTTACGCAATATTAGAGTAAGTAAATATTTAAATAGTTTTTGGTTGTTTGATTAGATGTTTGTCTGGCTTAGAATAGTTGCAACTCAGACAGGTGTCGTAAGAGGTAACTTTCTTCATACATCGATCATCATCATCTCTGATGTATTTCTCTGATAGTCTCTGTAGTAGCCCTTAGTGCCTTATCACACAAGCGATTTTTGGGTGTAGACGTTGCCGGAACGATATCACGCGGCAATATTTCTGACATCAATCACTGTCGCGAGATTCCGTCGCGGAGATAACGCTGTGTGCTTAAAAATACTACAATTCAGTTGCGATCATAAAGATATTATACCTTACGGAATAGAGTAAGTGACATGAGTTGTCAAATGAAACCGTTTTTGGACGTTTTTTGGAGTCCTCGGCAGGGTTAAAATTCGATTTCTGTGTATTAATTCTCAATCTAACGTGAAATGGTGAATAATTTAATGAAACAGTGTTAGTATATTTTACAAAATTATCTACGATTTCACTTTAGGTTCACGATTATTGACAGAAACTGAATTTTACCAGGACTCCAAATCCCCAAAAACGGTTCTATTGCCTCGCGTCACGTATCTCTTTCTATTATACAGGCATGCCGCTAGGTACATCTCGCTCTCCCAGCTGTCACCGTCTCTCTTACGTAGATAATACCTTTATGGTTGCGATATATCGCCTAAGCTCAAAAATTGCTCGTGTGATAGTTCTTTTAGTCACTATTTATTTTTAGAGTATCGATCTTCCGTTCCATCACTAAGGAGGTTACGGACGAGTCGCTGTATCTGTGTTAAGGTAGACTTTAGAATCACACGATACGCGACCGCGACCACGACACGTATCGCGTTGGTAAAGTCTACCTTTAACCTAATTACGCGACGTATATTACGCGTAGGTACACTGCCCCTTCATGTACCTGCGACCACTGACTTAAGTCAATGACCACACACAATTCGGCGACATTTTTTCATGTCACCGTGGCAATTATGCAGCTTTATTTAGACAGGTGTATTCCTACACTTATACAGGGTGAAATTGATATCATTGGCATCCTTTTAAAGATCCCTAAGAGTCTACCCATCAAAATGAACAACTTTTACTATGGGAGCAAACCGATCGGAGCAAAAAAAAATCTGCTCTTCCATACTAAACTGCAACGTCTACTCGACTCAAATGTATGCAACAGCTGATTTTTTTGTTGCTCCGATTGAATTGCTCCCATAGTAAAAGTTGTTCAGTTTGATGGGTAGACTCTTAGTTTAAAAGGATGCTAATGATATCAATTTCACCCTGTATAGGTAAAAATATATGCTGCGTACTCGCGTACCATGCGACAGAAAATACGTAGGTCTAGACGTAGGTACTCAACTCAGTTCTAGCTACTCCTTTCATATATAGGAAAACGTCAATTAAACTGCTATATAGTTGTGACACTTTATAAGTGCATTTTTATTAGAATCAATCAATCAGTACAAAAATTATCAATGCATACATAATACAAACACAATAAATATAAATTAATGTACAAAAACTCATACAAAACAATGTGCTTATAAAATCTACGTTACACAAAACTAAGAGGACCGTTTTATAAGTGCTTATAACCTAACGTTTTATACAAATTAAATACAAAAAGTTAACTTGTCATGATTCAGCCCTCTATCGCCCATTTGCAGCAAAACTAATAAACTTTAAACAGTTTTATTTTATTGTCGTACCTACATGTCGTTAAAACGCCACGTGGAATTGGATCATTCTGTGTGATGTTTTAACGCCGACTACAATAAAACTTTTGTGTTAATCGACCTTCTAAAAACTGAGTTTTTTCGTAACAATTTTGTGCAAATGGACCAAACTAATCAACTACATCTACTTAAAATAACCAGTGATACATGGCATCAATAAATTGAAAATTTGTACTTCATCATAATTTTAATAATCCGTTACATTATTAATTTTTTGTCAGTTCAGCGGTGCGAGTGATTTTTCTACTTTTTTAGTTTACATAAAAAAACTATTTTGTACTAAAATTCTAAGCGTGTGACTAAAAAAAAGAGTATTTCAGATTCGACATAAACATTGAATCACATCGACATAGTCATTTAAATAAGTATGATATGACTTAGATTTGTAAGAATAATAACAAAAGACTTCATTCACAATTAGCAGGTAAACAACCAATTACTAAATACAAAATTTAAAAAATTGAACACACTTTGGAAGCAAATTTGGAATTTGCTAGTAAAATTAATACTTTGACAACATAAATTGTGAAATGGTCTTCGGAATCGTCTCACAACAGGTGGTAAACAATTTACAGTATTATGTCATCACATCAACATAGAAAACAATTTTAAAGTACTCAATATAGGTTGTTGCAATTCCTTTCACAGATCCAAGAACCTCAAACTAAACTCGAGGCGCCTATCTGACCTCCCATCGGTTTCCCATTCGGCAAGACATGGACTCTCTGTCCAGAAAGATTGTCATCCACATGCCCAGACAGACTTGGTGACGGGCCCTGCGAACTTCCATACACTTTCGTACTGTACCCAGAATCGTTGTGAGATTCTCTATCGATTTGACTCTGAGTTTCAGTCAAATGCGTGTTGATAGCTAGCGATTGTAAACGGCTGTGAAGTAAGCTGTGATCTGGTGTTTTCCTCATAGGATTTGGCTTCATGTTCGGGTACATTGATTGACGGTTATCGTAGTACCCTCGAAAGTGATCGTTATTAGCTATTTCTATCTCTGTGTTCTGATCCAAATGGTCGCTGTAGCAATGAGGTATACGTTCCATTTCCCTCATGATGTGGTCTTGCATCATAGCGTCGAATACTCCAGTTTGATTGTGGTACAAGGGATTGCGGTTTCGTGGTTGAACTTGACTCGGTAACCCTGTTTCGTTATAATCGTATTGGTTTTGGCACACTTGAGGCATCGGGAGACCGTTGTCTATCATTTCCCTGTACGGCATCTGATGATGAACCTGTCTGTTTGGAATTTCGTGGAAGTACGCATCTTTTGGGATAGAGCGAAGATCGTGAGGGTAGTTTTGTGGTGGGACCTGAGGCGCGGGCGACTGAGATTTGGTTGACATGGTTTCAAAATTTGGTAATGGTAAAGTTTGCAGTAAGTTAGTGTTCCTCATGGGACCGGGTTGGGCGGTGGTTCTAATAGGATTGTCTTCTTCGTCGCTGCTTTCGGAATTATTGCCGTTGTCCTTTGGTGGGCTCTGAAATGTTTTTCTCGTTGGGAAGGGGATAAGATTATGTAAACTGAACCGTTTACTCTTAGGTGGTTTTTCTTTTAAAACTGGAGCTGGTCTTTGCGGTTGTTGAGGCATTTTTAGTATCCCAGGTGTTGGTTGCATCGGTTGTAGGTTCACTGGTGGTATTGGGGCTTCGTGAACTTCGGTGGGTGTCACTTTTCGAGGTAGAGGCATTGGTTCGGGGGTTATACATCTTTGTTGATGCTCAACTTGGGCGACTAACTCTTGAACAGATTTTCTTGGTTCCCTTTCTACAGTACTTTCTTCCCTCAAGTGATAATTTCCTTGTTTGGGAAGCTTTACGTAACCGTCTTGTGATATGTCTAAAGACTTCGTGTTGCTTCTGGCTATGACGTCAGACATTTCCTTTTCTAGTATCACTCTTTTTCTAATATCATCGGCAGTTCTTTGGAGAACTTGGCTCTTCCATGTTGGCACGTTTTGTTCTTGGCTTTGGAGCTGATTGGTTCTGCGATGGTTATCTCCTTCAGAATCGCTGGCTTTCGACTGTCTGTTGCTACTGCTGGGTGACTTGGTGTTAGACCGTCGACTAGGTGATGTATACCTTTCGTTATAACTTTGAACTTCCATAGAAACTGGTGACTGCGAAACTGAAATCCTGTTGGCTTTGACGTGAATTTCTGCCGTTACATTCTGCATATGATTGTGATGCTGCCCAGGACTAGTATGTGACGTATGTGGTGATCTTGACATTCTACTCGGACCAGCGTCTAAATGGTCACTGCTTTTTGAGTTTTTCATCAGGTAGCCTCGTCTCGGACTGACTGGTGATCTTCTGCTATCCAAAATCTCGGTACTTTTAGAAGTAGCTTTACTCTCGTTCAAGTCTTTGGCATTAGTCTCATATTGTTCAGTGTTCTGGTTGAAGCTCTTTATCAACCTGTTCACTTTGTTCCACTCTTCCGTCTGTGAGTCTAGAAACTCTAAACTTCGCGTGCGTTTCAAAGGTTGAATATCGAGTGAACCTTTAGGACTGAAGTCCAACTTCTTTACCCTTTCTGAAGCTCTAAACATGATACCCCGAGTCAACCAATGCTCCAAATGTTTATGCCTCTCTTTACACATAGCTCTCTCGGCCGCCACGAATCTCGTCAATTCCGATATCTGTCCCTGAGTTTTCATTTCCAAATCTGTAACTTTCTGGTCTATTCTCTCATGAGCTCTATCTATATGCCGCTTCAGATCTTTCTTGTCTTCGTTCAACTTGTCCTCCATGTGTTTGAAGAAAGGTGCGCAATAGCAAGTGTATCCGGCACCTATCGGACCTTTCTTGATATTCCCAGCCAAATCTAAATAGTACTGCTCGCCTTTCTTTAAAGGTTCGGTGGGTAGCGAGCTTAGCTTCGGTTTCGGGAAGTATTTCGGGTCCGGATAGTAATGGCATCCATACGGCGACCACGCGACTTTAGGCGGCGTCTGCTCAAAATGAACATTCTTCTTTTTCTTATCAGCGGGTTTACCTTTATCCTTCTTCTTGCCATCGTCGGGCTCGTCTACGCTTCTCTCTTTGCTCTTATCTCTCTTGTCCTTCTTTTTGGATTGTTTCGCGACTGGCGTGTTTAAGATACTGATGATTTCTTCTAAGCCCTTTCTCGTAGCGATATCCCTGGCGGTTTCTCCCTGCTGGTTTCTGAGAGACTTGTCACAGCCGGCCTCGAGGAGGATGCGTGTTAGTTTCCGGCGGCCCATGGCGGCCGCGATGTGTAGGGCGGTGTCTCCGTTCTTGTTCTGTTCGGAGACGCGGCACTGCGCGGAGATGAGGATGCGCGTGACCCCCGCGTGCCCGTAGCGCGCCGCCGTGTGCAGGGACGTGTCGCCGTACTGGAATGAAGGAAAGGAAGTGGTCAGATATTGTCAAGGGAAAGTTGAAAGCACTATATGAGATTAATCTGGAGTTCTGATTCTTTTAACGGGATACAAACTATAGGACGAGAAGAACGTGAAATTACGATCTAGAGAGTTTTTGGGCCAATCATCTAAAAGTAAATATCCATTTGGGTCCTCCTGTAGGACTTTATTCTAATTAAAATATCGTATGAAGTGCCCTCGTATTACTTAACTGCGCACGTAAATATTAAGGTGAAAGCAGTTCGGTGCACACAAGACACAACACAAAAAAAAAAGTCTTGTTGCGTGATGATGTTTCTAATATTATCACCGAGTAATATAACTAATAAACAAGGTGTAAGAAGACTCCCTAATAATATTTAAACTACCAAACTGAACAACTTTTACTATGGTATGGACTATGGAGACAAAATCGAAATCAATCTGCTGGTTCATACAAAACCGCAGTAAGTCAGTAGTAACTTGACTATAATGTATGGGACAGCAGATTTTTTAATTATTTTTCGGCTTAGTCTCTAATAAAAGTCGTTCAATTTGATGGTCTAATCTAAATTTACAAAAAAAAAAAAAAAAATAATAATAATAATATAATAATAAAAAAAAAAAAATAATAATAATAAGGCAGCTTGTGGCGAGCTGACGGTGAGTGGCGACACCGCGGACCCCTATCCAGGGGGACCATACAGACATGCGCTCACACACACACACACACCCACACACACACCCCCACACCCACACACACAGTAACACACCCCCCTACCTCTGGCTTGCCTTAATTGGCCGTCCAGAGTGGAATCGCAAGAGCAGAACCTATGCTCCAGGTTGGAAGTGTATTGCACGTAATGGCGTAATAACGGGGAAACCCGCTCACGGGGGTAAACCCCGCGATGGTGAAACCGGAGCCGCACCTCTCGACAACCTTCAGCCGCTCAATGAGATGTTGCCCCATTGTCGCACTTTGTGCGTGCGGCCGTTTTATGGGGCCCACTCGACGAGTCGGCGAGTCACCGCCTGCCCTATTTACAATTTTGAGACTAGTTGTCATGGCAGGCGTCCGTTAGTCTCCTCCCATAGCCCAGTATCCATCCATCTAACTTTCACCTCCATAGCCCAAGACCTTATTTTTCCATCGCGGCCATAGCGCCGTACTCCAATAGTCTTTACACAAATGGCGGGGACCATCCCCGTGGGTATCATGTTGTGCGCTCGGGGATGGTATCCGCCATTTGTGTATCCCTTACATTTAGATTAACTTGTCTTTTGAACGGGCCTCTACATGTTGGCTTCGGCTCCATGCACGCCTTCCAAAGGTCCGGGACTTAATTGCCCGTGATTACGGAACGTAAGACATACAATAATAATAATAAATAATAATATATATATAAAATAATATTTTTTTTTTTAAATTACTAGAATATTTCTTGCTAAGTACCGCTTTACTATTTCAAAGATCACAATCGCTGTTTGAGTAGGTATCCCTAGACCTTTAGACCCGCAACAACGACCTCAAAAGCACCCTATAAACTGTTTAAACAACTAACATTATTCTGCAAGTCGGGCTCGCCGCCAGCGAGCAGGATCTCCCTGCAGGACTGGTTGTGTCCATTCTGGCAGGCGAGGTGCAGCGGCGCGAAGCCGCCCGCGTTGCGCACGCGCAGGTCCGCGCCGTGCGCCGCGAGCAGCGCCGCCGTGCGCGAGTAGCCCTTCCACGCCGCCTCGTGCGCCGCCGTGTTGCCGTGCTGCAATATACAACAACAAATAACATCAAAATATGATTACGATTTTATTACCCGGATATTCGAACTTCACAATTGCGTGATCGTTTTCGTTCCAATGTAATCTCTATTACCTATTACAATGAAGTTCGGACCGAAACGGTCGTGATATATCGAAAATCTAAAGTCCGGGTATGTACAGGGCCAGAAGATCTTTTGTTATCGCCACTATAGTACAGTTCACTTTTAGGTAAATACCCACTTCCATAATGAAAGGATTTTCTTTACCGTCTCCATTAAGGCTGACTAGCACCAAAAAGGCACGTACGTACGTTCTACGTATTTAGTGATCTCTTTGTCACACTGTGCTCATACTCATAACAGTGACAGCATCATATTTAAACATGTTTAAACCTTAATAGGCAGGCGTAGTGTGGGACGCCTTACTGCCCGCTGTACAGACGAACCTAAAACAAGTAGCGGGGAGCCACTGGATTAGGAAGGCCGAGGACAGAGTTTTGTGGCGCGCCAAGGCGCTAAGGGCCTCTCCCAAGGCCTCTCTCAAGGGAGAGGCCTATGTTCAGCAGTAGACGATGATAGGCTGATGATGAAGCCTTAGTACGTTTTGGTCCAAGCCAGCCTAAGTAATTTTTTAAGTCAATTTCCAAAGGGTAAGTTGACCAAGCTTTTTGGGCCACCACAGAACCACTCTGGTCTATACTACGCGCCCCTACACGCGACATCTCTCTCAAGCTCGGCTTTTTCATTTCCTATAATAAATACCTAAGATGCCTGAGTACCCAGGAACCCATCTTAAAACCGAAGCCTTAATACCAGCTGCAATTGCTGCAAAGATCACGAAGAGACAGCGTAGGACAGTAGAGATGGAGACGAGGGTCGTCGGTGTGAAGGTAGATGGAGAGTGGAGACTCACCACGAGGTCCTGCTTGTTGGGCTCGGCGCCATGCTGCAGCAGCAGCTGGACCGTCTCCGCGTGCCCGTCCGCCGCGGCGCGCTGCAGGGCGCCGCATCCATTCTGTAACCAACATAGACAATATCGTTTTAGTATAAGTAGGTAACACGACGGATCTCCGAGATAAGCACAAAATTTGGTACACACGGCGACACATCAAGCTATACAAAACCAACAAAAGCTGGCCGCGCGCCGGTATACGTTACTCGACCTACGCGTGGCCAGCTTATGTTGGTTTTGTATAGCTTGATGTGTCGCCGTGCGTTCCTATCCTATATACTTGTACAATAAATCTGTAAACTTGGTGTATAAATATAATCGCAATCGGATCAATCAAACGGTAATAAGCGAATTTAAAATTTTACATAATATGGCATTGGTAGGTATTGATGCACATCTACTCGGGCATAGGTGGCTAGCAGAGTATGCCATGAAAGATCTCTGAAGATTTAAAAAAAAATCATAATGGGTTTCCTCTTGACCTCAAAATCCAGTCCTTAGGACAAAGTTGGGGTCGAAGGTGTAGCAAGCTAACCCAAAAGAAGCCTATTCATTCGTGCTTAAAAGAATTCGGGTTGTAAGCGTGCGGAAATACTGACGCAGGCAGGGTATTCCACTCCTTGGCATGGAGCGGATATGTGGGATATCAACCAAGAAGGGGTGACATCCCGCGGTGCGTCTGGAAGTCCGATAGTAGAAAGGGGAAGGTGAGATGAGCTCATATAGTTCTTGGACACACTCACCGAAGTATAATCTGTAGAAGACCGACAAGCGGGCTACTCTGCGGCGGTGAGCTAGGCTATGAAGCTTGGCTTACTAATAATAACCATATCCTTTCTATTTGTGTCTCCCATTTGCAATGGAGAAGTCAGATATTTATTTTTTTCTGCTCCTATTCCTATGTACCGTGATACCGTAAAAGGCGGAAAGTGCTATGAGATTTCTTAACAATTAACCGTTCTTTTACCATAACACGGCAGTAAAGTATTTGAATATATTAATTGAGGGTTCCAAGACAGACTAGAGTCATCCCCCAAGGCTCGCTTGACTTAATTGTCTAGTGTTGTGATTGGTCGCCGCCGTTGAAGAGTTACAGTGGGAATGTGTGGTGGTTCCATGCCCGCCCGATAAAAAAAAACATTGTATTGTACATTGTATTTTATATTGTAATGTAAATAACGGTAAACTAAACAAAAGCTTAACCATTATATAAGTACAATCAAATTAATACCCAACGTTAAGTGATTTCTCACGATATTTTACAACCGCAACGAGAATGTGCGAGAAAGTAAATTAAAGCACAGCAACTCATAGTTTAAATGGGTTTAACCGTTTAAGATGCTATAAAAGGTAACGGTCTAAAACTACCATGTTATAATAACATTTTCTGCCTTAACTGGCAAGGTGTGTAATTTTATTGGTTAGCTAAAAATGTCGCACAAAAAATGCGTGAGTGAGTTTTCATGGTAACTAGCTGCATTCCATATTTATGTAATAACGACACTGTGTGATGTTAGGGCGTACCCAAGCAGGCGTAGGCGGGCTGGTGATAAAGTAGTTTAGTCTTTAGAGGGAAACAATTTTACCTTTTTTGCAAATCAACTTATTCTCATGAGGACTCTTTTGCAGTAATTATTTTGTCACTATCTCGTCATCTTTAGTACAATACAGTCACTGTCTACTATAACACCGTAAATACGTCCCGTTATTTAACGTTTGTTTTGAAAAATAAAATATTGCAACGACTTGAAAATATTGAAAAAAAATCTCAAGCTCGCTTCGCTCGCTCTTGGTTTTAGGTCGTATTGAAATGATCTCATTATATTGCGGTAAAATCTTGAGCTCGCTACGCTCGTGAAACTATTCAGTCATGCCTATTGCAGAATTCGATCCAGATTTTAGATCATATTACGACGAGCCATAGTCATATTGCCTTAAAATCTCGTTAGATGATAAAAGAGAAAGTATTAGATATTTTTGCAACAACCAAAACTGGACCCGGCCACCCCTGTAAAAAATTATTGCTACTCCCTTGGAGGGGAAGCGCCAATGTCAAGTTTTTGCCCCGGCTCGGAAAAATCGTAGATCTGAGGCTGGATCACCCCATTGTCTACCTATTTTAGGAAAACTGTGTTTTATGATGTCTTTATTTTCGATATACCTACAGGGTGTACATTTAAATGCGTTACATACTTAAAGGGGTGCTTCAGACCATCAAACTTTCACAATGGGAGCAAAATCAAAGTTGCAGTAAAAAAATCACCTTTTACTATATGTAATGCATTTAATTATACACCCTGTAAAATAAGGTTTCAATTTGAACTAACAAACACGCCTATATTCAAGATTTCCTTTTTAAAAGCCTTGTAAGTTATTTACAGGTATTAATTTTTATGTCCATAGTTAAACAACCAAACAATTTTAATTGATATTTAATTATCGGTTATGTCCATGTTATGTTCGATCGGTCGAGTTTTTTACATTCTTCATGTTGCCACTAATATGTTAATTTAATACCATTTAATGATCGATGTGTATGAATTAATCATAGGCTAGAAATTATTAGTGTTACTTAAACACTTATAGAACTTATCCGAGTCAAGGGACATCGATCGACATTTTTCTTATAAAATGGGTTTGTGATAATAATCGTTATACCTAACTGAGGATGTCAGGGTTAAAAAAAAATGATTGCACATACATTTTATAAGTAAGTATTACCATCTTCGCATCCTGACCAGAACCAAGTGTGGGAATCCCGGCATGCAGCATAAGAATGGCCATTAGGGACTGGGCTGATAAAACACACAGGCAGGAGTGGTCTGGCCTAAAAAGTCTGCAACACTCGAAGAAATTTATCAGCAATATGACAGCTCGTGTCTCAAAGTTCATACTGGACAACAGCAGGAGTAAGGCTCGTGCCATCCTGTCCCATAAACTTAATATTAATAGTATATTAAGATTATGGTCTGTCCACTTCTATGGGCTGGCCAGTACGAGTATGTTTGTGACTACAGAGGTAAATGTGTTCCATTTAATTCGCGTAGCTACTGTTATAAACTCTATCTATAGTTGTCTGTTCCTTTTCAAATTGTTATTTAATAGCTGTTAGTTTAAAGATTGACTTGCCGTCGCGGTAAAGAGATTTGACAATAGAGGCTGACCGGAAAAATACAAGGCTGGTAAAATTGTGAATGAAGCCATCGACTCGATAGAAGAAGATGTACAGGGTGTAAGGGACAGCCCTCCGCAGATTGAAACGGTGCACTCAGACCATCAAACTGAACTCTTTCACTATACAGGGTGTTATAAAACACCCTAGTAATACTTAAGGGTGTGCTTCAGACCATCAATCTGAACAACTTTCGTTATGGAGCCACATCGAAATCGCGAAAAAAAATCCGCTCTTTCATACAAAACATGCAGTACCGTCATTTCGACTCAAATGTCTGCTGATTTTTTTTATTTTTTTTCGACGTTGGCTCTATAGTGAAAGTTGTTCAGATTGATGGTCTGAAGCACCCCCTTAAGTATTACTATGGTGTTTTGTTACACCCTGTAGAGCCTACCTCAGCACCTCGGCTATTACATACAAAACCTACCCGACTGAAATGTATGTGACAGTTGATTTTTTTTTGCGTTTCCTGAGGTAGACTCCATAGTAAAAGTAGTTCAGTTTGATGGTCTGAATTCACCGTTTCAGTTTGCGGAGGGCTGTCCCTTAACTTCAACTTTACCTTAACCAGAATAAGTCATCAATTGAACTCAGCACCATAAATAGTAAGTGATAGTTACGTCCAACTTACGTTACGCGCTCAAATTTATAGTTCATTCAAAAGATTTGCTACCAACATAATTGGATAGTAAATCGGTCAGAACACATTCACTGTGCAGTTTCTACTCTATTAAATAACTTAATCTATGACACAAATTCGTTTTTACCTCTACTTAAAATTGCTTATCTTCTTTATATCGTTAACCTAGAGTTTAGTATTGAATGTAGTTTTATTTTATAGTGGCGAGGTAAAGTTTGTAAAGCAGGTGTATTAACGGTAGGTTTTGCAAAAGTGATGGCTGTATAAGGGAGGACGGTTCATTCAAAGTTATAGTGCAATAAATATTGTTCACGGAGGTACGAAGTAGGTTCCTCAGTTTCCTTGTACGACATGAGTTTTTAAGCAAGACTGGCGCTACCCGATGTTGTTAATACAATATTCATAGAAATACCATAAAGATACGGACGTATTGCCTTTATTGAGGTGGCCATAAAGTGTTACCACCAAGTTTCTACCTTTTTTCTAGTTGTAGCTGGGTTAACACGTTTAGGGTTTCAACTAAGTTACAATCAAATTCTAAGTACAAGATAATTGTGACAAAATTACGTCCGACCATTGCTGTTGGTTTCTTTGATTAAATTAAAATAGAGGAAGATACGGTATTGGCGTCTAGCGCATGGACCGCATAAATTGAGTCCCCGTCGCCTAATTTGACTCAGTCCAGTCGCAATCCGAGCGGCACTCGCAGAAGAAGAAGAAGAAAGAAGAAGAAGAAGATTGATTTTTTTGAAGATTTTGTAAGTATATTCTTTTTTAGTAATAATTGGCAATAAAGCAATTTTCTTTCTTTCTATCTTTCAGATTCGCATGACACGCGTGCGATGCATCGTCTTGCTCGCAAGCCACCTGTTCGCGTAATTCAGTTTCTTTAATTTTTGATGTATACCTAATATTAACATTCGTTTGTGTGAGTAAATGTATCTGTGGTAGAAACAGGTAGGTACATTGTTCGTGTACGTAATGTAAGAACGTAAAGTATCTTCTGCTATTTTAATTTAATCAATGGCTGGTCTGCCTTCTGACCGTCTCCCCTCCCACGGCAATATACTTACTCAGGTATATTTGTTAATGTGTAAACATTTTACTTGGCATATATTAATTCTGGCAATATTGTCTCGCCTAAAAGTGGAATAAAATCATCACTCCAAGCCATTATTCGGGGACGGCACAGTGCCAATGTTATTTCTTCTATTCATTTCATCAATAAATTTCTTTTAAACAATCCTTATAATAGGCCTGCCATAAATGATCCTTATATTTAGTTTTCTAACAGCCTAGGTTCATGCTAATAGCCATGTTTTTAGGGTTCCGTACCCAAAGGGTGAAAACGGGACCCTATTACTAAGCCTACGTTGTCCGTCCGTCCGTCTGTCTGTCTGTCTGTCTATCCGTCTGTGCTACCTATTTAGGGCTGTAACTTTTGAACCGTGATAGCTAGATAATTGAAATTTTCACAGATTATGCGTTATTTCGGCGGATTTGTTAACAAATAACAAAAATGTCAAAAAGTTAAAAATTAAGGGGGGTTCTGGACAAGAAACTAGTTTTTATCAACGTTTTTTCTTCACGCTCTATCGTAAAAACGGTAATACATACAAGCGTCAAACTTAGTGTGATTATAGAGCAAACTCTACAGAATAACAAAAAATACTAAGAAACCTAAAAACCGGCAAAGTGTGAGTCGGTCTTGCGCTAAAGGTCCCGGACGAAAAAAAATTTTTTTCTAAGTTAATAATGTTGTGTTCTGTGGTGGTGTGGTACGGAACCCTCGGTGCGCGAGTATCCCGACTCGCACCTGACCGGTTTTATTTATATTGCTAACAATATCAATACTATCTCGTTTGCAATGCAGGAAAGTCGGATGAAAATTTTTCTAGGTACCTACTTACCTACTATTTTCTTTGATTAAATTCGTTGCAGGTTCCAAGACAGGTTAGGTTAGGAAAAAAAGTAGTTAAGCCATAGAGTTCTATTCTATTTTTTTCTTAATTAATGGCCGGTTGCTTGCGTCTAGCGCGGCAATTCTGCCAATGTCAAGTAGTTTATAATCTTAAGTTACTGTTTTATAGTTAAAACACAAAAGAGCTTTACAAAATGCGGAGCCACGTGCAAGTCTAACGCGCCGATACGCACGCGACCGTCCTCCGAAAGACTTGCAGTGTGACTCCAAGCCATTCTAGTGATGAATTATTTTTATGTCAAAACTAAATGTAAATTCCGAAACGTCTGTGAAGTATAATTTAGCTTTCTCGTCATCCTCGGACTGGTTATTTATTGCCTTTTTATATGTTATGATACATAGCGGCGCGTCGCCGACGCTCCTCAAATTATTTTTAATTGAATTTGCTATAAACGCCGTATAAAAGATTGCTTGTTAAAATGTCATCGCAGCACGATTGCTTGCTGGAGATTCATGTCAACTACATTTTTAATTATTTTTCTTGTATGCGTGTTTCAGAACGCAGAAAAAAATTATAAAAAACATTTCGGAAAAATAGTTATTAAGATGCAAAATCTCTTCGTTAAAGATGTTTGTAACGACGAATATTGAAGGTTAAACAATATTATCACATACATGTACCTAATGCACGAAATGACGAGTACACTACCAAACTATAAAGCAAGTAACACTGTAAAACAATACAAAAAAACTTATATTTTCTCTCTTTCCGCAACAATAACTGGGCCATTATTTTATTCAGGGTACAATTTGGATAACATTTTATTTTCTTTTATTGTATAAATTCTTTAAGTCTTTTTTTACCGTTTTATACCGATTTTTGTTCATCATTGTTTATAGTAATCATTAAAGACATTTGCAGCGATGTTTTCTTGCTACTTCTTACATTTATTGATGTTTTTTCAGCAAAATAACCACTGCGCGTTACCGTCCGTCCCTCAAAATTATATTGCATTTCATACACAAACAACTGAGTTACCGTAATTTGCAAAAAAGTATAGTATTTTACTTTAAGTCCTACGTATTTCTAAGACTCGTTTCTTATTCGGTAGCTACAGATATCAGTTTTATTTTGGAATTTACCTATTTTAATAACAAAATCGCTTTTGTTCGGTTGCCTTTGAAGGGGACCGGATTATGGTACCCTGAATAAAATAATGACCCAATTGATAATAACGTGTAATATCTTGCAGTTTTATTTATTATAACGATTGTAAAATGACACATTCTAAACGAAAAAGACAATGCGAGTTTTGCATGTAAGGTTGGCGCCTTATTTTTCGCGGCCAGCAACCAAACTTGAATATTTTTTTTTCAGAATAAAGTAACAAACAATAGTACATTACTGCAGAGGCCAGCAACAGAGGCATTGATGGACGAACGTGTAAATGTGGGCCGAGGCGAAGCCGAGGCACACATACGTAAGTCCATCAATGCCTAGTTGTGGCCAAGGCTTGTATAGTACTTTTCTCAAACAATGCGCGGAAATTAAAACAGTAAATTTTCTCAAAAAAATCGCGGAAATTAATACTCTTTTCAAAATCAATGACGAACAACGAACAACAATTTGTTTTTTTTTTCAATAAACAGCTTTAAAAAAAAAACATTCAAAATTTTGCAATCCAGTTCGAAATTTAAATAAAACCTTTGATGAGTTACCTCCTTGGTCGCCATGTTTCGGAATAAAAGATCGTTCCATTTTTAAATTACACGACAGATATGAGTTTACTATGTAATTTATTTGGCCGCTAAACACGACAGATATGGATTTTCATACAACATTGCCGGCCGCTGCGCGCATGTATTTGGCCAGTACAGCAATTTCGATTTATCTCGAAGAAGGTTGTCAAAATAATGCTCACATTTCCAAGCATGTTTGAGAAAAACTTATTACCTTAAACTCAGTCCGGACGGAGATATAAATGCTTGAAGTTGAAAATATTACCATTACGTGCACTTTAAGCCTTTACCTATCTCAGTTCGGACTGAGTTCCGAGATATTTGTAATAACAAGTGTTGTTTTTAACTTTATTTTGAACTATAATATTCAAGTTTGATTGATGGCCGTGCTAAAAAAAGAAAAAAGGCGCCATTTTTAGGCATAGGCTTTTAGTGACACAATCTAACTAAATGAAACATAAAACTGGGTATTTTATTAATAGTAGATTATGTACCAAGGGGATAAAGCAGTTTCTTTCATCACGGGCGCGATATTGAATCCCGAGCGTAACGAGGGAACCTAGGGTTAACTCCCGAGCGCAGCGAGGGAGTTAAGAGTTAACTCCCGAGCGAAGCGAGGGAGTTAAGACTAGAATCCTGAGTGAAGCGAGGGGTTCAAGCTCGCCCAAGATGAAAACACGTTTATCCCCGAGGACCATACTCTACTTTTCACACCCTCCGCGAGAAAATAAAAAGCAATACTGTTAGAAACCCAGGGGAGCGTGTAAATTCTCTATGGTTAGAAACCAATTCTTTTATTCTAATAAACTCATAAACTCTAGTTTATAACAAAGTATTAGAGTTCAATAGAAAACACTATTTTTCACACCACCCGCTCGAAAATGGAACATTATAAGTCATGTAACTCGAACCTAAAGCAAGTCATTATAGCCCTGGCCCTAGCCGGGCAATAATATTGTACTGAATTTCATTATAACCCGCTGGTCAATAATGAGATTTGAATATGGAACAGCATCCACAGATTATTTAAAAGTTACTACGACCCTTACTTAAAATTCGTATGAAAACTTATCATGGAGACCTGCACCAAAAAGAACTTAATTCGAAATTCGAACTGGCCACCACGACTATTGAACACAAAAAAAGAAAAAAAAGGCGCGAATACTGCAAATCTCTGTACCTATTGCTACGAACAAAGTAATAAAAAAATATTACAATGTCTTTCAAGTCCGATTTTTGAAAATCATACGAGTGACTTGGCAGTAGAAAATGTCAAAATTACTATGAAGATTATGCATCTTTCTACTGCCAATTCGCTCGTATGATTTTCAAAAATCGCACTTCTGGTCTAATGTTTCAAATATAAAATAGTGTTTTCTAAATACTATACTTACTTTGTTATAAACTCTAATAAAATAATTTGTTTCTAACAGTATTGCTTTTTAGGGTTTCGTACCCAAAGGCTAAAAACGGGACCATATTACTAAGCCTACGTTGTCCGTCAGTCCGTCCGTCCGTCCGCCTGTCCTACCTATTTAGGGCTGTAACTTTTGAACCGTAATAGCTAGATAGTTGAAATTTTCTCAGATTATGCGTTATTACGGCGAATTTGTTAAAAAATAATAAAAATGTCAAAAAGTTAAAAATTAAGGGGGGTTCTCAACAAGAAACTAGTTTTTATCAACGTTTTTTCTTCACGCTCTATCGTAAAAACGGTAATACATACAAGCGTCAAACTTAGTGTGATTATAGAGCAAACTCTACAGAATAACATCAAATACTAAAAACCGGCCAAATGCGAGTCGGTCTCGCGCTAAAGGTCCCGGACAAAAAAGTTTTTTTTCTAAGTTAATAATGTTGTGTTCGGTGGTGGTGTGGTACGGAACCCTTGGTGCGTGAGTAGCCCGACTCACACATGGCCGGTTTTATTATTTTCTCGCGGAGGGTGTGAAAAGTAGAGTATGGTCCTCGGGGATAAACGTGTTTTCATCTTGGGCGAGCTTGAACCCCTCGCTTCACTCAGGATTCTAGTCTTAACTCCCTCGCTTCGCTCGGGAGTTAACTCTAAACTCCCTCGCTACGCTCGGGAGTTAACCCTAGAATCCCTCGTTACGCTCGGGATTCAATATCGCGCCCGTGATGAAAGACACTGCTTTATCCCCTTGGTACATAATCTACTATTATTAAATTCAAAGTGAAAGTAGATATTTGAAACATTAGACCAGGAGAGCGATTTTTGAAACTCATTCGCTGAGTTCAGCAGTTGAAAATGTCAAAATTACTATGGAGATATGCAACTTTCTACTGCTGATTTGACTTTCAAAAATCATACTTCAGGAGTGCCATTTTTGAAAGTCAAATCAGCAGCAGAAAGATGCGTATCTCCATAGTAATTTTGACATTTTCAACTGCTGAACTCAGCCAATGAGATTCAAAAATCGCACTCCAGTTGTGGAAAGAAAAAATATATACGGTCGAATTGAGAAAACTCCTCCTTTTTTGAAGTCGGTTAAAAATGTAATATTTTTTTTTACTTTGTTCGTAGCAATCTGTAGCAATAGGTACAGAGATTTGCAGTATTCGCGCCTTTTTTTCTTTTTTTGTGTTCAATACTCGTGGTGGCCAGTTCGAATTTCGAATTAAGTTCTTTTTGGTGCAGGTCTCCATGATAAGTTTTCATACGAATTTTAAGGGGCGTCCGCCCGGTTTTGAGTAACTTTGTAACCATTTTATACATTAACTATGACACTTTTTAAGCAGAAAACAAAACTGAACAATCTACAGGATATGAGAAGTGATGTGGTTTTTCTCGAAATCTATTTTAATTAATAAAACTGAAGAAAAACGACTCCAAAGTTACCTCTTTTTTTCCAGTTGTAACCGTTTTACTCTTACATTGTTGATCAGAAGAACATGAAAATTTACGATATTCTTCACAATACAATATAAAATGATGTGGTTTTCTTATTTTTTGAAAATTTATATTAAATTATACAGGTTTTGAAAGAAAACGGAAAATTCTGACCGGAGCCGCGCAATTGAAGCGGGATGGCTAATTGCAAAAGTTTGCTTGTAAGAAAGAGAGCCTTGCAGATGGGAGGAGTAGCCTTAAGTAAGGGTCGTAGTAAATATTAAATAATCTGTGGATGCGATTCCATATTCAAATCTCATTATTGACCAGCGGGTTATAATGAAATTCAGTACAATATTATTGCCCGGCTAGTCCCAGGGCTATAATGACTTGCTTTAGGTTCGAGTTACATGACATATAATGTTCCATTTTCGAGCGGGTGGTGTAAAAAATAATGAATCGTTGATGTCTTTTTCAAAGCTAAACGTTTTGCCGCGAAAAAGATTTCAACGAGGCTATTAAATCCACACTGGATGATAAAAAATATCGATGACCAATAAAATTACATAAAAGAAAATTATAAGAACAAAGCCTAATATGTAATATCACAGTAGGTACGTAGGTCGTAGGAAGAGAAGGTATAAGGCTGCCTGTCCATTGACGCGAGCTGGCTGGCGGAGCGGTGTAACGAGGAAAATATTAACAAATCAGGAGCTTTTATGCAATTCTGATATGTGTGTGTGCACTGAGAGATCACATCTTGAATTCTGAAATATAGTACTACAGGTTTTAGTAGTAGTTGTAAAACAATTGTAAAACTGCGTCCTGGAATTTGTAAAGCGATAATTAAAAAGATATAACCTAAAACGTGTGATCCCTCAATCCTCACAGAGGACCTTCTACATCTGGGAAAGTATTAAGTTTAAACCAAGTTTTTGCTTACAGACTTTTAGTAGTACTTTATTTACAACGAATCTACCATATAACATGATACACAGCATCCTACACAAAAAATTACAAAGCCTTTTCACTGAGCTCTCAATCCACACACATGAAATTTTTAATGATAGCATTTTATCGTTAATTTATAAAATAAATCAATATTATTTGCGTTTAACTTTTAGTAAAAACTGTAAGAAAATTTGTAAAAGAAAGAATACATAGCAAATATGTCCTCATTCTATGTAATTGGCATTTAATTGTGATCCCTCAATCCACACGTTTCAAAATAACAAATCATTTGTAAAACAATGAAAATAGCACCTACAATAATGCAAAGCCGCAAATATTTAGTAAAAAAGTTCTACTAAATCTTACCAATTTCAGATCCTGAATTAACGGCGTGGAAAATGAGAAAAATGGCTTCGATTATTCTGCTCAAATAAACCAAGCAAGGTGACCACAAACTAAAACTTCCTGGGACATCATGATTATTCATTTCTCATACTTTGAATTTGAAAGTAGGTAATTGTTTATCTATGAAGCGGCAGTGTTGCCACCTTACCTCCAGATCAAGTAGCTAAACCTTACCCAAAAAGTAGCTAGATACCTAAAAGTGGCTGAATAAAGTAATGTTAAAAAAATACATAAATATGCTGAGATGCAGTTTATTTGGATCAGTAATATTGATTTACAATCAGTTATTCTATAAAATTATGCTCTTTGATGTTTTACAATGCTCATCATAGAATGCCATGCCTTTCGACTTCTACGTTTAGGTAATCGGAACTCAAAAACAATAAAATACGCGAGGAGTCACGTTGCAGGAACTGACCCGAGTACACGTCTCGCGTGGTTTCGCGCGTCGCGTTTGTGCCTGCCACGAGGCTCCACATTCCTCATTCTCTTCTTGTTCTTGTCCAAAAACAATCCCTGAGATTGGGATAGATTCTCCCAATAAACTACACTTGACACTGGCGGAAATGCAGTGCTAACGCACAAGCAAGAGTCCATTTAATTATAAATAAAAATAAAAAAAACGCTCTAAGGACCCGTTAAAATGACTAACTTTAGCTTAAGAAATTTGTATTTATTAATAAATAAATAAACAAAAAAAGTGGCTAGAATAAGTGGCTAAAATATTTAGCCACAGATTTTTTTTTGTAGCTGACAAGTTCAAACATGTTGCTAGATCTAGCCAAAGTGACAACACTGTGAAGCGGGTGGAAAACTGGAAAGTGATGCATGAGGATAAATATTAAATATATTTGAAAAAAAAAGGATACCTACTTACCCGGTGCAAATTTTTCCTAAGGACCCGTTTTAAAACGTGTAAAAATCACTCGTGAAGATCAGTCTATCTCATTCTCACTGAAGCATACCTACACACGACGCATAGCTGAACTCTATGACCATGAACTTACTATATCTTCTCATAGGCACCCCGAGTGATTTCAAAATTTTTCAAACGTTTTGAAACGTACCTAGTCTAAAATTTATTCATCAAGCGATTCAGAAATTATTTTTGCATATTATATCAGCTGCTGTAGTATGCCACCGTGACACAGCACTATCGCACCTTCGCTCTCTTTCTATTTGTGCGCGAACGAACGAGATATAGCCGTATCACGTGCAACATGCTAGCTAGGCTGGCTTTTGTTTACTTTCCTCGTAGTCGAAATGAAAAGCAGCGAGGCAAGTACGCCAACCCGCGATAGCGTGATATAGCACTATCACGCTTCCACTCTCTTTCTATTTGCGCGCGAACAAACGAGATAAAAGACTACATTTGACAGATTGATGTGTTAAATATCGCTATATAATTTTGTTTATTTCACAATTTTCAGTGGTGAATTCATTAGTCCGACTCAGATATCAGTTATACACGCAATACTCGATAAGAAGAGAATGTTTTAATCGCCGATGATTTGCTTTAAATTTTTGAGGAAATCTTTTGTGTAATTCCGAAGCGTTTCACTAGATCTTCACAAAATTAAAATGGAACCATCTCTAGGGTAAATCTTAACTAGGAACTAAAAAAGAATCACCCAAATCGGTCAAGAAATGCCGAAGTTATTACGATTTTCGAAGGTTCTCCTCGATTTCTCTGTGATTCCATAATCAGATCCTGGTTTCCTTAGCATGGTACACCCTTAGGATATCTCCCTTGCAACAAAAAAAGAATAATCAATCAAATATCCGCGAACACACAAAAAAGATTAAGCAATTTTAAGCAAAAGTCGTAATAGCTTAGTCCTCCAGCTGGAGGCTTGGAGACAAAATGTTTCAAGACGGTAATCTTTTGTACCATTGACGTCTCGCTTATTTTAATGGGCGGTTGTCATATGTCATAAGTATGAATGAATGTCAAGTAGCGTTTTTATGTCTTGCTTTATAATATTTATCTACCCCATAGATATATTAGGGTAGATAAATATTATGAAGCAAGACATAACAACACTACTTGCCATCTATTCACACTTATGACAACCGCCCATTAGAATAAGTGAAATGTCAATAGTAAACAGATACCGTCTTGAACCATTTTGTCATCAGACCTCCAGCTGGAAGACACCGCTATTTCCTTACGTTAAGAACGACTTTTGCTTGAATTTGCTTAAAAAGTGGTGCCATTTGTGTAACTGATTCCAGCTTTTCCTTACGTTAAGAACGACTTTTGCTTGAATTTGCTTAAAAAGTGGTGCCATTTGTGTAACTGATATTGCCAGTCTTTAGTTTATAGGTCTATGATCTACCCCTATACTATATCTATGTTCCCGAGTGATTTTTACACGTTTTGAAACGGATCCTTAGGAAAAATTTGCGACAGGTAAGTATCTTTTTTTGAAATGGTATATTTGAAATTTATCCTCATACATCCCTTTCCAACCGCTTCATAGATAAACAATTACCTACTTTCAAATTCAAAGTATGAGAAATGAATAATCATGATGTCCCAGGAAGTTTTAGTTTGTGGTCACCTTGCTTGGTTTATTTGAGCAGAATAATCGAAGCTGTTTTTCTCATTTTCCACGCCGTTAATCCAGGATCTGAAATTGGTAAGATTTAGTAGAACTTTTTTACTAAATATTTGCGGCTTTGCATTATTGTAGGTGCTATTTTCATTGTTTTACAAATGATTTGTTATTTTGAAACGTGTGGATTGAGGGATCACAATTAAATGCCAATTACATAGAATGAGGACATATTTGCTATGTATTCTTTCTTTTACAAATTTCCTTACAGTTTTTACTAAAAGTTAAACGCAAATAATATTGATTTATTTTATAAATTAACGATAAAATGCTATCAATAAAAATTTCATGTGTGTGGATTGAGAGCTCAGTGAAAAGGCTTTGTAATTTTTTGTGTAGGATGCTGTGTATCATGTTATATGGTAGATTCGTTGTAAATAAAGTACTACTAAAAGTCTGTAAGCAAAAACTTGGTTTAAACTTAATACTTTCCCAGATGTAGGAGGTCCTCTGTGAGGATTGAGGGATCACACGTTTTAGGTTATATCTTTTTAATTATCGCTTTACAAATTCCAGGACGCAGTTTTACAATTGTTTTACAACTACTACTAAAACCTATAGTACTTTATTTCCGAATTCAAGATGTGATCTCTCAGTGCACACACACATAATTCTGATTGGTTAATAAAACTCCGCTTCCCCGCTTCGCCAGCCAGCTCGCGTCAATGGACAGGCAGCCTTAGAAGGAAGCATGTGTCTTGTTTGTCATATTCACTCAATAAAGATATGCACATAGCAAATTCGCTCTAGTTAAAAAAGGAGATCGCTACCTTATTGCTGTCCTTATCGGCGTAACCACTTTTTTGTACTGACTCCATCTGACTCCGACAAGTCACTTCATATAAATTGTATAGGATTTTATGACTATCGCTACCCGGTTACACCCGTCTACCAGAAGCAAAGAAAATATACACTACCAGAAGTGCGATTTTTGAAAATCGTACGAGCGACTTGGCAGTAGAAAATGTCAAAATTACTATGGAGATTATGCATCTTTCTACTGCCAAGTCGCTCGTATGATTTTCAAAAATCGCACTTCTGCGTAAGCGAAAAATTCTTCGTCTAGTTTTTGTTTTTCCAAAGTCAGTACGGATTTAGAGATCGGATAATCGGATGCATATTTACCAAAAGTTGAGGTGTTGGCTATTATGGAGTGCACTTTTGTAAAGAAAAATAAGGTTTTTTGTATAATTTTAAGAAGTCGCTTTTATACTAAGCATCCGAGTAGTTATGCATTCCTGGACTTCCTGACATCCCGGGATTTATTTTACAAAAAAAATGTTTCTCTTTTAAATTAAATAATTTTAAAAAGTTGCTTCTATATGCAACAGATTAGTTATGCATTCCCGCATTTTCATGGCATCCTGATAAATATTCAAAAATAATAATTTTAAGAAGCCGCTTCTATAATTTTATAGCTAAAAATGAAGTTTAGGTAAATATGCATCCGAATATCCGATCTCTAGTACGGATACTTCCTGCCCCCCACTAATTTTACCCTCACCCCCCGCTTGGAATAAAGCGTGGCGAAAAATGTAGGCAATGGCGTATTCCCGTCTCGCTGACACTCAGTAGGTATCACATAATTATGCTTAGGTACCTCTTTCTTACTGTAAATTCTCATTGGTATGAAAATAATATTAGGCGTCTACAAGGTGTTAAATTAAATGGGACAGTTACTTAAAGTGGTGCTTCAGACCATCAAACTGAACAGCTTTTACTATGGGACCAACACGAAAAGAAATCCGCTGTCCCATACAAAATTGCAAACATAACTCGACTGAAATGTATTGGACAGCAGATGTTTTTTTGGCGATTTCGATATTGGTCCCATAGAGAAAGTTGTTCAGTTTGACGGTCTGAAGCACCCCTTTAAGTGACTGTCCCATTTAATTTTACACTCTACAGAGTGCGAAACATGCCATACATGGCAGGTTTTTTTAATATGCCTTTAATCTTATTTGAATGAGGATGAAGATGATTTCGAAGTAAAATTAATTCGTATTGGAATCCTAACAGTGGTGGTAGTTAAAAACCTATTAGGCAGTAAGGAAAAGTGCGCAGAAACGTAGCTAGGTAAAAAGAATAAGGAAGTCATAGAGTATATTGTAATGTATTGCGTAGGTACTGAACACAGCTGTCAAAAACCGTTATAAGTTGACGACTCTATGAGTTTACGATCACACTAGCTGTAATGTCGGAGAAAACAATAAAGGGTGCTTTAAGAGAAAATTTCTTTTAGCTTAAATATTATCTTTATGTTTAATAGGAGATACTTTTGGAAGTTGAGAATGAAATTCAATGAAAGTTATTGCTATAAATTATGAAGGTCTAAGTTCTCTACAACGGAATACGGAGTGGTAAATTCAAAAACATGATGTCACGAAGCTATCTATGTGATATCATTTTGAATAAAAAAAATTGAGTCAGTTTTTATTTGAAAGAATTTTTTTTAATAGGTAACGCCCACAATTTGAAACAAAGAAGTCTTACAGAATCTTATATGCTTATGTCTTATGTTATCTTGGTAAAAATTTTTGGGTGAGTTTGGGCACTAGGTTAGGTTAGAACCTACCTACTAGTACGAAATATATAAGAGTACCTACTAGGGATATTCTGAATCTGGTATTTTTAAAATATCTTTGATTGTCCCTTTGTGAACATGATTTTGAGAATACGCTTATATCATTAACTCTTTCAAATTAACAGAAATATTCAAAACACCTACTCACTAAAACTAACAGCCTGTATAAGAAAATTCTAAGAAAGAATAATGCGAAACGTGATCCAAGCAAAAATCGCCTCTAAATTCCAGAAACACAACACAAATCACCTTGAAAATGTCCCCAAGCCAAGTGTTAAGTATACGTATATCTCAAATGGTCATGAAACGAACAGGCCTTGGTCGCGTCGTGCGTGGTGGAATGTCCGAGAACCACCTCCGAGCGACGATTGTTACGCAAACTATTCTGCCACGAAACACCCCCGAGGCGAAGCAATTCTACATCACTGGCCGCTAGTGATGTGAAAATATCGATAAAATAACACTGTCGATGTTGTTAGGGAATTTATGGTGGTTGTTCGCGGGTCGTTAGTCGTATTTCACTGGTGTTGCTTGACACGTCTCGCTGCGTTTGCGTTTTAGTTTAGTTGTGGTCACATTTTCGAGTCGTGACTGGTTGGGTGTTTTATCCTAAGTCTGGGGGAAATATAAATGTTTTTACGAGAATTTCTGGTCGACGATTAGCTTAGGTAAATTTATGTCATTAGGTAAATTGATTAGAATGTTAGGCTAAGTACACCACAAACCTAACTTCAGGAATCTAAGTCACCGGCAATCAGCCACAGGACCATTGTAAGTAGATAGCGTGAGAAACAAGAAACATAATATACCCACTCAGCAAAGGGAACCCCCATCGGAATGATGATAAGGATGAAATCCTAATGAAAACAATTAGGTACTATCAGTTTAAAATAACAATGTGCATGACCTCGCCTGCAAATGTGACGTTACTCAATCGCACGAACTTCACTCGAGTCATTCAAATGATTATTTCCTTTACATAGAGTCTATATTCCTTTACAACCGAGTGAAGTTATCGAACGGCCCTTCAAGGTCATGCACATTGTTATTTTAAACCGATAGTAGTTACATTTTATTCCTATTTAGGGATTAATTACCTACCCTGTGCTAAATTATAACAAAACATAACCTAGTATGGATCGATTTAGAAAGCACATTTTCCGGTCTAAAACTTCCTTGAATGAAACTGAGTCAGACACCCTTTGTTTATTGTGTTCCAAAAGACAACAATGTTTTTGTTTTTCTTTATCAGTTTAAAATAAAACCGGTCAAGAGCGAGTCGGGCTGCTCGCGCACCGAGTGTTCCGTACCACACCACCACAGAACACAACATTATTAACTTAGAAAAAAAAAACTTTTTTTGTCCGGGACCTTTAGCGCGAGACCGACTCACACCTGGCCAGTTTTTAGTATTTGTTGTTATTCTGTAGAGCTTACTCTATAATCACACTAAGTTTGACGCTTGTATGTATTACCGATTTTACTGTAGAGCGTGAAGAAAAAACGTTGTTAAAAACTAGTTTCTTGTTGAACCCCCCTTAATTTTAAACTTTTAGAAATTTTTATTATTTGTTAACAAATCCGCCGTAATAACGCATAATCTTAGATAATTTCAACTATCTAGCTATTACGGTTCAAAAGTTATTGCCCTAAATAGGTAGGACAGACTGACGCTGACGGACGGACGGACGGACAACGTAGGCCTAAGCCTACGTTACTAATAATAGGGTCCCGTTTTTACCCTTTGGGTACGGAACCCTAAAAATAAAAAAAATCTCCGTAAGCCAACATTCAACATTATATCCAAACTTAAAATTCTCAATTCTCAACATACCTGCAAGGACACAAAAATCAAACGATAAAAATTCCTGTTAACAGAAAATTCGACGCACATTAATTAAATGGTCGTATTACCAGCACATCCCAGTCTTAAAATGTTGTTAAGCATCATTATTTTTATTCGTGCATACCGAAAAAGACCTCATTGGCATTACAGACCGCGCCTTTGCTTCACAAGTTCACATCACTAACAAAATGGCGTCGTTCGCGCCATTTTTTCGCGCTAACTTCTTCCAATCCCGCGTTAATTAAGTAAGCTGTGTAAAAACGTGAAATGCGGCCAGAGGGATGCCGCACATGGTCAAATGACACTGCATCGTAATCGAAGGCTACAAAAGTGTGACTGGAATTTAAAAAAATCAAGAAATCTTACTAAGTACCTACTTTTAAAAAGAATTGAACGTGTGTAGGCATTTTGTTATTGAGTTAGCGTGGGACCACCGCGTGGTTCTAATTTATAGTCCTTTTTCTTTTTAATCTATTACGACTAGCAGTCACGTTTATAACGCAAAGGTATTTTTATCGATAAATATTTTTTGTAAAATGTAAGAAACTCTGAAGTATTTTACGATGAAAAATCCTAGGTAGGTACTGTTTACAACTTCCAGTTATTACAACAATTAATAGACGTTCACAAATAGAACTAAAGCTAAAAATCTATTTACCTATGGCTCGGTCTTCTTTAAATAAGACAATAACTAACAAATCTTTTACCTGTAGAATTTGAAATTATCGTATGCATTTCGTTTTAAAATCACTCTGTAATTTCTAATTATTTAGCTGAAAACGTTAAGTTTTAAGTATAATGTAAACACACGTTTCATTAATTGTGGATAGTGGGTGCCTTTATAATTTAGGGTCCAAATAAGATCTTAACATAATACCCATATTAAGACTACCCAAAAACAACCTAAACCTATGTTAATGAAGATATAACAATAAAAATTCACTTATATTTTCGTTTGGGACAAATTACTGGCGATAACCGAAGCGAGGTGTCAAGCTGTAAACAGTCAATTAGAGGTGACAAAATAAGTCATAAAAATTTAGAGGGACCAGTTTATTTTATTCGTAAAGTCTTTATTATCACGGAATAAGGTAACGAATCGTATCGAATTAAATATTTTAATCGTATGCATTTGATTTTCTTGTAGGTAATTAATGATGCAACCGCGCGCGCAGTCTAATTGATTTTTTAAAGAGCATCTCTAAAATAAATGTGCACATTAAGCATGCTATACACATTCAAGTCGGCACATTCGTTACACTCGTCTTGGGTTTTTTTAGAACAAATAATAATATACTTCGTAAAACAAGTGCGACTCGGACTCTCGTACCGAGGGTTCCGTACCAAGACATTTACCAAAAAAATTAAATTTTCTCCAGGATCCTTAGCGTGAGCCTGAAACATTAGTTTTTTTACTTTAGATAATGCTCTTCAATCACATGTTTGACGCAATTGTGTATTGCCGTTTTTACGATAGACCAAAAACAAGACATGAAAAAATACATTTCTTGTATCCCCCTTAATTTGTTACTTTGAGTTTTTTTATTATTTCCTAATAAATCCAAAATATATTTTGTGAAAATGTCAACTCTCTGCCTACCTAGTATGGTTTAAAAGATCATTTATTCATTCAAGCTATAAGATAAGATTATGTTCTTATGTAAGTAATCCGTTTTAAATACAATATTAAAGTGAAATCGACATTGTAAAGACTAAAATATCTTTTTAATTTCTTCGTTTGAATCAACTTTTTGACATCGATTGTCGATATATTACACTTATATTCAAGAAGAGAAAGCAATTGGTTCTTGTAACATGATAACATGTAGATATTTATCGAGTCGATAAAATGGGGCTGACAACGGACAGGATACTGAATGCTCATATTTTTGTAATTTTACGATCGAATGTCAAAATAAATTGACCAATTTTCGTCTCAAAACATCTCGGTATATTTACTAAATAAGTAATTGTAAGTAAACATATTTTGATTGACCACAACCACTTAAAGATTTATATTCATTTCGACACTCATTTATTTTGTAAACTTGTCACATAAATCTTGAGTCCGATAACTTCAAAATTAGCAACTTCCTCTGAAATAACTTTGATATAAATTATAATGTTGAGGTACAGTCGACCCCGAGGCTGTATTCTGTATTCTGTACCACTGTGGTACTACCACAGACTATAGTATAATCACTGTGTAGTCAACATTAGTTGTGGTCGATTGTACATTATTAACTAGCCCAGAAAACCTGTTAAGTTCATCAATTTGAACAGTAAAACTGTAGCAGATAGTTATTATCGTTTAACATGAACATTAAACCAACAAACCAATCAATAAGTAAGGTAGATATTAGAGTGAATAAAAATTATCTGAGATGCGTAACATGGAACGCATATTTATCGGGTCATTTCTGATTTGGTTCACATGGTGGTATCATAAATAACCTGCAGGTGGGACCATAGATTATAAACTCACTAGATTGTTTCTCGATTCTATATGTTTTACTTTTTCTAATGCATGAGAATAGATAAAGACAGCATGAGGTTTCATTAAATACAGGGATATTATATCAAGTCACGTATTCTTCGAGTGGATTGATTATAAAAATTAATTGTCTCGCGCAAATGTTCATGGTTGAAGAATTACTTTTTTAAAGTAAGTAACAAGATTGGAGTCTCTAGAGAATCTCGTTGAGGTATCTTTAGTCTTTGATTTAGTTTAAAAAAAAAAGGTTTATCTCATACAATACTCATTTCCGTCTAAATTAATTGAGTTTTATAACTTCACGCAGGTAAGATGAGATAGATGTAACCTACACAATACAATCGTTATTGTATTATATTTACATTTTAAATACCTCTTGCACGTACTATTGAATGAATGAGTTAGGTAATAGAAAGTAGGTACTTTTTAAAACTAGACTGTTCTATGAGTCTCTTTAGGGGTAGATAATGTAGGTACCCAAAGGGTGCCAACGGGAACCTATTACTAAGCCTACGCTGCGCTGTCCGTCGGTCCTGAAGAGCTATATCCTTAGAACCGTAATATATACCTAGCGAATTGAATTTTTTACAGAATATCTGTTATTATTTTGGATTTGCTAACTAATATAATAATAAGTAATAAAAAAATATCGAACACTAAAAGCAAAAAGTAAAAAATTTAGAGGGGTCCTCGTGAACGTGAAACGTGTTCTGTTCAACGTTTTTTTTTTTTTGCTTCATCCTAAAAATGGCAATGCATATCTACCTACAAGACTTAAACTTAGTGTGATTAAAGAGCATAGATACTCTAAATTTGACAGCAAATAATAAAAAACTATAGCCAAGTGTGTCGGGATCGCGCGAAGTAAGGACACTTTTTTTTTCGTAAATATGTTGGTACGGAGCCCTCGGTGCGTGAGTCCGACTCGCACTTGGCCATTTTTTATATCATTTTTTTCAGGAGTTGTAAGATCCTTACAGCGGTTGTAATCTTGTAATAAATGGCTTATTCAATGCCGGCGAAGTGAAGTGGCAAAAAATATTGCGACAGTTCTGCTGGAGATACAGGGTGTAACAAAACACCCTAGTAATACTTAAGGGGGTGCTTCAGACCATCAAACTGAACAACTTTCACTATGGGGCCAACGTCGAGAAAAAATAAAAACAATCAGCTGTCCCATACATTTGAGTCGAGACGGTACTGTAGTTTTGTATGAAAGAGCGGATTTTTTTTCGCGATTTCGATGTTGGCTCCATAGTGAAAGTTGTTCAGTTTGATGGCCTGAAGCACCCCCTTAAGTATTACTATGGTGTTTTGTTATACCCTGTATATCCTAAGATAAAACATGATGGAATTTGAATAAAAACTAGTTTCCTTACCTTAAAACAATGTGAGATTTTGCATAAAATTATACTTGAATTGCAATTCAGTAATTTAAAACAGAATAATAATAATTTCATTAAATTGATTACAACTTGAATAGGGTAGTTAAGATAGCAGAGTTATTGCTATGTCCCTTTGTCTCTTTGTATGTTAATTTAAAACTGCATTCAAATAGGGCCATCTGGTTTATAATTCAGCGTATCATATCAACCGATTCATGAGCCTCACCCCCGTCTTTGGTTCAAAATAAATTATATCTTTTTCAGTCACACAAATTACCACACAACGTACCTACCAAGAAAATGCACTCACCGGTAAGCCAACGCTAGGTGCATAAATCTATTGCAGAAAGGACATGGTCAGTGCTGCCAATTCCGGGGAATTTCCCAGATTTTCGGGAAATGAGGGGTGCATGCGGCGTGAGCGCGGGGAATGATTCAAATCGGGGAATTTCGGGAAATCGACTATTTGTAATAAATGTCGAACACGGGATGTCTAAAGAAGAGGAATTGTTAAAATTCAAACCGAATCCGACTATCCTTAAGTCGAAAGTGTGGGAGAAATATAAATAATAAATAAAACTCATTGTATTTTTAAATATTTAAGTCGATTTTTTGATAAAAATTAGAAGACAAAGAAGTTTATACGCATTTTGCATGAATGAAAAATTTACAGTGTCTGGGGATTTTCGGGGAATGCATGATTGTAAATCGGGGAAATTCGGGGAATCGAGCCTACTTAAGCGAGGAATCAAGAACATTGCACATTACAATATTATTTTATTATTTTTTACATTGGCAGCACTGGACATGATACTATGAGTATGAGACCTATACAGGGTGTAAGGAAAAGTATAATTATCCTTTAAAACATATACTCTACCCATCAAACTGAACAACTTTTACTATGTGAGCAAACCTGTCAGAACAAAAAATCGAGTAGATAGGTATTGCAGTTTAGTGTGGGACAGCTGATTTTTTTTAGGTTTCGGTTTGCTCCCATACTAAAAGTTGTTCAGTTTGATGGGTGCCAATGATATCAATTTCACCCTGTATATAAGTTCTTTCCATAATGTCCTCCTTCACTGTCATGTTTTTAATCACATCCCCAAGTTACACAGTTCCTTGCATCTAAGGCTTGATGGCACGTTAAGCCGTTGGTCCCGGCTACTATCTCTGGTGGTAGTAGTCGTTACATAAAAGCCACGTCAGAAGCCGTAAGGCGGTCTGAAAAAACTCTGACACCAGGGCTCTGCCCACACGATACGAAGAAGAAGGGAGTTACGTTGCAGAGCCTATACCCGCACATTCGAACTTCGCAATTGCGTGACCGTTTTCGTTCCAATGTCAACTCTATTACAATGAAGCGCGGACCGAAACAGTGGTGATATATTGAACATCGAAAGTCCGGGTACAGGGCCAGGTTCTGACCCGAGCACTTGTCTCGCGTGGTTTTCGCGCGTCGCGTTTTTGCCTGCCACGAGGCTCCGCAATCCTCAATCTCTTCTTGTTCTTGACCAAAAACAATCCCTGAGATTGGGATAGATTCTCCCATAAACTACTTGACACTGGCGGAAATGCAGTGCTAACGCACAAGCAAGAGTCCATTAATTATAAATAAAGCATAGCTCACGACTATATTTCCCGAGGGGATAGTCAGAGATATTCTGAAACTTCAGAACATCCACGTTTCACCAGTAGTTCCGAAACTCTGTCCTTGTCCTGTCTGTCCTCTGTGTCTGTCTGTGTTAATTATAAATAAAAAAAAAAAGAAAAAGAAGAAGATGCATCCAAGTCTCAAAGATAGCATTCAGTGACTCGCCACGAAGAGAATTGACATTGGAACGAAAACGTTCACGCAATTGCGAAGTTCGAATGTCCGGATAGACCCCCTGATAATAATAACGGTCAATTTCACAATCATTCTCGTTCTATTTCATTTGAGGGCATAATGTGTACTTTCTCACAAAGGTAGAAACCCTAGTAGGAACGTAAAAGAAGCCGCATTAAAACCTAGTATTAAATTAAAAATGCCCTGCCATCAAGTTTTTGTCTACTGCACTTAAATCTATAGTCGCAGGCGCAGGCGAACTACGTCGGCCGATGTGAAAAAAAAGTATAACAAACGGCTAAACCGGTTGTGTGACCGAACGATCGAACTAGTTTTTTAATGATCTCGGTCTCTGTTGCGCCTAGATGACAGATGATAAAATATACGATAGTGGAATAATTAATTGTTTGACGTTTAGGGATGCTAGGTAATGGCGGATTTACAATTTAAGTTTCGTTGTTGAGATGAATAACAATTAGAGCTTTCAGTGCTTCAGATATGGCCAACTTCTACATTTCCCCACTGAAACAGGAATTTTTCGTTACCTATGAAATCCCGAAAATGAAAAAATTTATAAGTACCTATCTACTATTATACAGAGTGAAATTGATATCATTAGCATCCTCTTAAACAAAGAGTCTACCCATCAAACTGTACAACTTTTAACATATGAACAAAAAAAATCAGCTGTTCCAATACTAAACTCAATTGTTTGCTGCCACACTATAAGTTGTTCAGTTTTATGGGTAGATTCTTAGTTTAAAAGGATGCTAATGATATCAATTTCACCCTGTATATAGGTACTAGCTTTTGGCCGGGACTCCTTCTGCGTGGACATATATATATATAATATGTAGCCTATGTGTTACTCTGAGCTATTAACTATCTATATGTCAAGTTTCATCGAAATCGGTCCAGCCGTTTTAGCGTGAAACAGTAACAAACATCCATCCATCCATACAAACTTTCTCGTTTATAATATTAGAAGGAATTTGTCAAATTCCAAAACAAAAGAATTTTCACCCCTCCGGGCGGAAAGTGTCAACTTTCGTCCCGCTGTGCTAAACGAAGTTGTCGCTTTCCGCGTCTGTCGGGGAGAAAAATAGTGTACTAACCTCGGGCAGTACATAAGAAAGCCTCAGATCACATGTTTGTTGACCTCGGCTTCACCTCGGTCAACAATTACATGGGATCTGAGGCATTTCTTACTTACCTGCCCTCGGTATGTAATCTACTATTGTTTTACGATGGTTAATTACGCTCTAAAAACTTTAATAAATCCGATTGAAGGTTGAACTCAACAATTGCAAATTAAATGTTTAGCTTGTTAGTTGTCTATATTTTTAAAGATTTTTGTTACATATTTTTATTTGATTTCACTTTATGTTAATTTGATTTTTATGTTATTATAGTATAGAGTAACTGTTTTGTAATTTAACTCGCGACTTTACAATGTGTAAATCGGCCCTATGTTAAGATAGCCGTAAAGTATAAGCACAGGTTTAAGTGTGGTTCTTTCATAAATATAGATTAATAAGATTATAAAGTACTTACTACATTTAGCTTTTACGTTTATTGTACCTTTGTAGTAAAGTAAAGAGGATAGCAAACTTAATTAAACTACATACTTCGTTACCAGGTAGATGACCAGACATTTCAAGGAACTCCGGACAAGAAAACAATACCCACTACTTGTAGACATTTGTGTACTTGTACTAAACTTTGGTCTGGTGATCTACCTAGTCCGAATGTAAAAGAAGTATTATAGCATAGCATAGCATAGCATATGTTCACGAGTATAGTCCCCGAGAGGGTAGTCAGAGATATTCTGAAACCTCTGAACATCCACGTTTTACTAGTAGTACCAAAACTCTGTCCAGAGTGACGGGGAGTGAGCCCGTCGCCACTCGTAATGGACAGTGGGTACAATACTTGCCTCGAAATTGAAGCATGCAGGTTTCCTCACGATGTTTTCCTTCACCGAAAAGCCAGTCGTGTTACAAATCGTACATAAATTCTGAAAAACTCATTGGTACGAGTCGGCATGGACGGGGATCGAATCTTGACGGCCCGGTAGCACAGTCGGTAGTGAACCTGCCTGCTGTGGCGAGGGTCGCGGGTTCGAATCCCGTAAGGGACAAATATTTGTATGATGAATATGAATATTTGTACCCGAGTCATGGATGTTTGTATCTATATATGTATTCTATATCGTTGTCTAGTCATCATAATACAAGTCCAGGCGAGATTCTGGTACTTTAAATGTGACTAGATAATTTGTGTGACATTGTCCAAGATATTTAGAACCATCGCCTCCTGCACGGCAGGTAAGGTTACTCGCCACTGGACCACCATGGCTTTCCGTAGAAGTATTATCCAGTTGTCTATTTGATTATTGTGTCTACTGAAAATGTTGTCGTCCAAGAAAGTTATAAACTACCTACTTTCTTTCCAGAACGTATTGATAACTTCTAGGAACAAAACATTTTGCTACTCTTATCCCACTCAACTGCCTCCGTGGTCTAATGGTTAAGAGCATTGGCTCTCGATACGGAGGTCGTGGGTTCGATTCCCACGGGGGACACCTAGTGATATGTCACTTTGTGCGTTTTTCCCCAGTTGGTTAGGACATTGCAGGCTGAATCACCTGATTGTCTGAAAAGAAAAATGATTACGTGCATCGGATGGCACGTTAAGCCATTGGTCCCGGCTACTATCTCTGGTGGTGTACTCGTTACATAAAAACCACGTCAGAGGCCGTAAGGCGGTCTGAAAAAACTCTGACACCAGGGCTCTGCCCACACGATAAGAAGAAGAAGATCCCACTATTTCTGGTCAGCTGAATTTGTCATCACCTTTCATTCATTTCACTCATTTCAGTGCTCACTCCATTCTTACACATATCACCTTGGACACAGTTCCTCCATCTTTTCTTCGACCTTCCTCTCCTACCATAAAGAACATCCTCACAAATGAAAATATCGCTTCTTTAGGTTGAGATTCAAATTGGAAATAACACATTACAATAAGATGAGATCGCAAGTGAAAATAAATAGTCCTTGTAGTTCTATGATGCTCGTCCAAGCTTGGCAGACATTGCTATCATAGCTAGCTTTGCTACCTACAGGGTGAAAATGATATCATTGGCATCCTTTTAAACTAAGAGTCTACCCATAAAACTGAACAACTTTTACTATGGGAGCAAACAGATCGGAGCAGAAAAAAAATCAGCTGTTGCATACATTTGAGTCGAGTAGGCATTGCAGTTTAGTATTGGACAGATTTTTTAGTTGCTCCGATCGGTTTGCTCCCATAGTAAAAGTTGTTCAGTGCGATGGGTAGACTCTTAGTTTAAAAGGATGCCAATGATATCAATTTCACCCTGTATAGTTCATAATTCAAAATAGTATTTTCGAAAACCTTTACGGCGCAATTTTGTGTGCATCTCCTTAGTACAATTTTAAACTAGGTAGGTAATTAAAGTTAACGACTTTTAAACGAACTATCTATGCAAGCATGTGGTTCAGACGCAGCTTTCGCCGCCAACAAATGCTGTAATCAATCATTCGTTCACGAGCGAATGACTGAACGATTTCCGCAAACAAATTAAGATGGCTACCGAATTTAACGACCGTCATTTTATAAAACATAATAAACACCTATCTTATCATAACATCTTGAGAATTTCAAACTTTTACTTTGAGAATTTATTGCTCGACTGTTAGAAATTAGGCTGAGAATTTGTCGGAGAAATTATATTATCTTATAATTAATAATAATTAATAAAAATAAAATTAATAAATAAAAATAAAATAAAAAAATTAATAATAAATAAACAAGACATAACAACAACATATACAACATACAACAACAACAACATATTACAACATATTATTTATTTTATTAATATATTTTTTTTTTATTATTAATTATTATTAATAATTATAATATCTTATATAGGTACCTATTATTTTTAAATTGCTACTATATTTACATTTGACGATGTTATTGAGTACCTACCTATTTTAACAGTGCCGTAGCTGTAGTTGAAATTGTTAATGTAGAGTCTGTAGGTATTTGTGATATGTAAATACGATATTAGCTGTTATGTAAATTGGCACAGTAGGCAACGAAAGTTGATAATACTTTTCTTCTTTGAGAATACAAAATGTTTATCACCTTCAGTTGCCGGCTGTACATGGTTTCACAAGTAGGTAGAAGGTGGGTACTACGTACGTATACTTACATTTAATTTTGAAAGTTATTAAGGCAGGTGACAAGGCGACTGGTGAAGTTTTGAGTGTACAAACAGCTACACAGTCTTCAATAATCTTCAAGTACCTAACATAGCTATTTTGTCATTGACGGACTGATGGGCCTAGGTACGTAAACAGGCATGTATGTAAGTATAATCTGTACCCAACGACTCCAATACAGGGTGGTCGTCGAACTCGAAAGTAAGGTTTTCTTATTCAAACAAGCCACTGCGGAACTCTAAAACTGTCTTAATTATGGCCTTGAAACTCTATAGAAACTCATTGTTAAGATAACTTACACAACCCGTGGTTAACATTGCGTAGTAATTGGTGTTTACTACATTAGGGTAAGAACAAGGTCAAGGCGATATTACGAACTGCAGTGAACATTTCTCGAATGCAGATGGCGTTTTGAAACGCGGTGCCTTGGACAGCAGGAGAAAAAAAAACACAAACCACCTGTCGTCAAGAGACACTGTAGAGAGAGGGGTAATCTACTCTATGACTGTTTATTAGTACCTACTTATTTAAAAAAAGTTAAGAAGATAGAACTTGAATCAAAGATTTTATTTCTAGTCCAACTTAAAAGTTTTAAAGTAGGTACTTTATTTGATTTTAATGTATTATTTTAATTTAATTAAATTTTAGTGTCCAACTAATCTAAACTATTATAAAACTGTAACAGAATTGTGTCTGTACATTGAAGATATTTACAAAAAAAAGATTACGATATGGTTTTTAAGCTTCCAAATCACTAATTTTTGGACTTTTTGTCCGTCTGTTTGTTTGTTTGTTTATTAGTTTGTTTGTTTGTTTGTTTATTTGTTTGTTTGTTTGTTTGTGTGTTTGTTTGTTCGAGTATCACGCAAAAACTACTGAACCGATTTTGATGAAACTTTTTTTGTTTGATAGCTTATCATCTGACTTAAAATCTGGTATATAATTTATGCGGACGAAGTCGCGGGTAAAAGCTCGTCTTATAACTAACTATAATCAACTAAGTATACGATCCCTTATAATTGTTCAATAACTGATGTCCTTGAACTACCATACATTGCCGTCATAGATCAACCAAAACAGAGGCCCTGCTCCTGTAGCATGACAGCTGAGAGCGACATAGGTCACTTCTAAACGTCAAATTTAAGTGAGATGGCGGTTATCACTTAAATTTGACGTTTAGAAGTGACCTGTGTCGCTCTCACCCCTGTCATGCTACAGGAGCTGGTTTAGAATCCAAATGAAAAACTAAAAATCGGTCCTGTTTCGGTCACATGGATGTTACATACATAATATTATATGATCTTCTTCTGTCTTCCACGATAAAAGCTCAAGAGCGCCGCCAAATTAAGCTATTTTTGTGACTCGACTACAACCGATTCAGTAGCTGTTGGGAATAGCCAGAAACTAGCACAACACTTTCCTATAATAATAATATAATACCTACTCATTCTATTGTACTAAAGACCCGTTAATTTTGAACCTGCTGCTGGCTAGTTATAAATAAATCGATCATGGTAACTGGTTCGTCGGATAGCTTTGATTGACGACGGACGACCGTGAGATACAATTATTTTGTCAGCTTGTTGTTTTAGTACCCGTCGTATGAACAAACGATTATTTGTTAATATTAAATTTTGTTTAATAAGATAATAATCTCTCAGGGATGTTGAAAAAACATAATGTGTGGGTATAAAACACAGTTTTTTATGTTTACGATAGAGTTAACTAATAACTAATTGAAGCAAAGGCTCTTTTCAATAGCAGTAAATATAAAAATCAGTAGATGTCGTTGGTAAATTTGACAAAACATGTCAATTTGAAGGTTAAAAAGGTTGGTTTTGTCTATGGTTTGTGTGTCAGTGTCTATGGTCACGGAACATTTTTTTTTTTTAATTTAATTGTTTTTGTGAAACATTACTACTTCGTAATCGTTCTTGTTTTCTGTCATTCAATAAAATATAATTCTTAGTAGATAAGCACCCACTTAGGGTATGTATTTTTATAGTGTTATTTTAGACATGAGGTGATCTTATCGAATCACAATGCTGACTCGTGGTTGAGAGCAATTGGGCTCTTTGACATGGATATCGTGGGTTCGATTCCCACGTGGGGGATACCTAGTGATATGTCACTTTGTGCGTTTTTCCCCAGTTGGTTAGGACATCGCAGGCTGAATCACCTTATTGTCTGAAAAGAAAAATGATTCCGTGCTTCGGATGGCACGTTAAGCCGTTGGTCCTGGCTACTATCTCTGGTGGTAGTAGTCGTTACATATAGGTATGAAAACCACGTCAAATGCGGTCTGAAAAAACTCTGACACCAGAGCTCGCTGCCCACACACAGTAAGAAGAAAAATGCTGACTCGTAAAAAAATTTTTTTAAATTGTTAATTAAATCATAATATTATTTTTATTATTCTGTAAATAAAGTAAATTGACGGCAAAATTATTCTCCATTTGCATTCGTAACAACAAAAGAACATGCTAGTTTGATAAATCGATTCCGACGCAAAATATCGATGCATTTTAATTAGTTATTATTTATCGATATATTCTGAATCGATGGGAACCTCACACCTACAAGCACTACACAATTCAAATTTTAAATCAATCGACATAAAGGTCAAATTACGTTGGTATTAAATTTGCAAGAGCGCAATGGGGTGCCAGGTAGGGTTGTCAACTTTGAATTGCAAATACAATAATTTTCATTTCTTTCTTAGAAATTCCGAGATAATTAAATGAGGTTACAACGTGACAGACCACCAAAACTGCAATTGGCCTGACGGGACATGGTTCTAAATTATAAATTATAGAACTTTGTCACCTACTTTAACTTTCAAAATTTTTTCCACGAGGTAGCGTATTTTTATTGTGTGTGTGCTTTTAAGTAGGTACCTAGTCAAAATGTATTTTTTCAGTTTGCAATGGAATTTTAATGTTTTATGTTTTTTCCATAGAAATTTACGCAATTGGAGTAAACTATGTGTACAAAATAATAAATAAGCAATATACAGTATGTATTTTATTGATGTGCAAATAATCAATAAAATACAATCTAATGTAGGTATGATGCGAGTGCCAACCCTACTGCCAGGTTATGCCAATGCGAAGTGTTGGGAGCTACTGCATAATAGGTTTCGTGGCTAACACAGTGTGAGGTGATATAGTGATCATGTATCATGTTTATTGCTCCGTGTTCCTGGCTATTTTAATGTTCTGTGGTCAACAGAGAACTGCCTTGCAAGATTGTGTACGGACTAACGAACCTGGGTATAAATAATAGTTTCGACGTGGGTAATATTTTGACGCCGGTCAAGCTTTGTCACCTGTGAAGATGACCCTGGGTAAGGTTGTGAGAACTCGTTGGCTGGCGGCAGCGGAGTGCAATTATCTAAGCGTCACATCGCTGTCAAAAACATCGGTGAGCTCCGCGTGCATCCTTCAGATCGTCGAAGATTTTATATGAGTTTGACACAAGACAACCATAGCGATTTAAGGTTGTGACGATGTTTGCGTTTAGAGAATTGCATTGCAGGACCGGTGTTTGTGGCGATCCTTGGGTGAGGTCTATGTCCAGTAGTGAATGTCTATCGGCTGAGATGATGAAGCTTGGCGTCAGCAATCTGAGCTAGCTGCTGCAGACCTCCTGACCTAACTCACTGCCACACTACAGTATCTACCCACCTCGTCAGTGGCGTTGATGTCGCGCGCGTCCGCGTGCAGCAGGCTCGCGAGGCGCGCAGTCTCGCCGCGCGCCGCCGCCTCCAGCAGCGCCGCGGCCACACCCATGCGGCCTCACTCCATCACTGCAACAACCAGTTTATCTTAGTTATAAGCCAGGTAGGAAATAGGGTTAGGTTATATACTACAGACAGAGTGTTAGTGACAGAGTGGCGGCCGTGGGAGGGGGAACGGTCAGTGGGCAGACCAGCGGCCAGGTGGTCGGATGACATTTGCAAAGTAGCCGGTAAAAAGTGGATGAGACTAGCGTGGGACCGTTCTGGTTGGCGTGAAAATGAAGAGGCCTATACCCAGCAGTGGGGTTTACCAGGCTGATGATGATGATGATGATGATATACTATTACCTATTCTGTGGTTAGGTCAAAAGAGAATCAAAGTACCTAAGTTCGATTTCAGATTTATAACCAGTTTTACAAGAATCACCATATACCATTTCTTCTGAATATACCATCATTTGAAAGGTAATTAATTATAGCAGCGATTCTACCCGATGGTTTTTACCCCAAACACCCAGAAGAAAAGATATTGATGAAAAATAAGTTTTTTTGCGATCCTGCTTTCAATTGAAGCGGGATGGCTAATTGCAAACGTTTGCTTGTAAGAAAGAGATGCTTGCACTAGGGTTACCTGGCCTTAAGTACTTGCAAGTAGGTATTTTGTACTTTCAAAAAACATTTTATACGTTTAAAACGCCAATATGATGCTTAGGTAAAACTAGCGAGCAAAAAAGCGACATTAGATATGACTACTCATAATGCAAATAACGCGATTTGATTAAATCATTCCGAGACTAAAACGTACAAGTCATGTAACCATTTACTACTTACATTCATTATTCATTACATGTTATAAAAAAGTGTGAGATTGTGTAAATCAGAAAGTGGGCCCCTCTGAGCACAATAAAAAGAAATGATCATACACTCTTCACACTCTGTTTACTTTTTATGAAGGTCAGGCAGGTCATGATTTTTTGTCTTGTTTTTATTTTTTTTATTTTCCAGTCATTATTATAGTTTTTTTTGTAGTACCTCTATGTAAGCACATGTAAGTAATGTCGAACAGTAAACCGCGGGCATGAGCGCTGGTTGATTTGTTATGAATACATATCGGAAAACAAACCGTCCAGGCTTTTGTTAGATATCTTTGGGTTTAAAGACAGGTCGACGTCGGGCATTGTGTTGATTTCTTTAAAATAATCAATATCCGGTAATTTAATCAACTATATAATAAACTACACCTCTCGCTGCAAGCTACATTACTTAGGTATTATCGAATTCGACCTCAGTCAAGTAATAAACGACTATGTTCTTCAGTCAAGCTATGACGGTATTCGCTATCACAAGTTTAGAATACGTGGCAGTCAAAAAATGTTTTCGCAGCAGTGTGCTTCACTACAACGGTTTTCGAACGTACCTATGGGGTGGTCAACCAGTTTTTCGCAGCAGCGTGCTTCGCTACGAAGTTTTCGAACATACCTATGGAGTAATAGATACCTACTCTTTCTTATACTGTGCCTATGGGGTGGTCAATAAGTTTTTCGCAGCAGCGTGCTTCGCTGCGACAGTTTTCGAAACTGAATAAGACTCCTTAAATCGTGTTGAAGTAGGTAGTATTTCTGAAACTATATCTCCGATGTCTAGATGTCCAATGTTTAACGCATGTTGGAGACATGACTATAGAAAACTACACTGCTTGGTTAAATATCCCTTACAAAGCTATCGAAATGGCATTTCATTTTATAGGCATTATCGTTTGAAAGTCTTCACCAGTTGAACTAAGCAAAGCAGCTAAGGGTTGAATGAAATTGTTACTCAATCACCGAATTTATACAAATTACTTACGATAATATTTCTATAGTTTCTAAATAAGTAAGGTCAATTAAGAAAGAATAAAAAAAATTACTATTCCAGTTCGAAATCGCGCCAAGGAGCTTGCAAGGAGCTAGCTAAACTTTTTATAAAATTCATCCATTAACAAAAAAAAAAACAGTTTTAGTAGTTATAAAATTGATACAGCAAACTTGCACGTTCTTCTTTAACATTATTTACGTAGGAACCGTGAATAATGGTGTTTAATGAATGGCGCACGATTGATTTCATGCCCGTAGTTTACGGTTGTTCATGATTTGTGTTTGAAATTAATTCCATTTTGTTTTCGCTCGTGAACAGTCCGACAGTTATTTATTTGTTTTGTAACAGGTCGTTTGTTAGATAAGCAGATATAGTGGCTATTAATCAAGGAGATATTTCCTTGAATTAGTTTAGATACTTCAACTACTTATTGCATTCGCGTTTTACCAAATATTTTAAATTATGTTACAGCATAAAGCCAAAGATAAAGCTTATAAGAAAGACCTGGAGTGCGATTTTCGAAACTCATACTTTGAACTCAACAGTTGAAAATGTCAATATTACTAAACAAACTACTTTCTAGTTTTGCGTTAATTCATTAACACGTTGTAGTAGCCATGGCCAATTTTCTTGTTTCGATGCTTGTAAGGTTTCCCCTTTATCATCGTAAATCCGTGTATCAAATATATCGAGTCTTTTTGGGAAGAACATCGTAAGCGACAATTCAGTTTTTTTACAGGACGAGGTTTTTTCTATTAATATCTTATACATTGTGAATCGTATTTACTTGATATTTTTTTAAAATGTTGTGTGATATATTCTATTATTTAGAGGAACAGTTTTTAACTAACAGCTGCAAATTTTTAAACATCTGTTCTACAGGTTACGTAAAAATCTCATTTTGAAATTTTGGGCGCTTACGATGTTCTTCCCGAAAAGGCTCGATCAAAACTCTTAACGAGTGCTCAGTCCGCTCTTTCTAAAATAAGCTCAGTTCGCTCTTTCTATTAAATCCTCATGGCGCGCAGAAATGGAATTTCCAAGAAAAACTCAAAACTGAAGGAAACTAAGAACATTGTCAACATTTTTTTGAGAGCAACATTGTAACCTATTTTTTATTAAAACCTCCTTGGAAAAATATTTAAAAACGTTCGTTGGCTGCTTCGCTCGAAAAAAAATCGAGAAGCCATTTGTGTTTTTTTTTTAATTTTTTTTGTTTCTTTTAGCAAATGACTTTTCATTGATATTTTTTTAATGAATATGGACAGTTTTGTTGTAATTAGTTTTATAACTATAAGTTTACAAATTGACAACAATCTCACGAAATATTTATATTTATAGGTGCTTTTTGAAACACGATATAAAATTCGAATAGGCTACTCTACCGTACTTATACTGTAAATAACAATAATTCACAATTTTAAAAATTATGTTTTATTTTCTCTTGTTAACAATTTGCCTCTCTTTCTCTTTTTATCCTCGTGTTTTATGCAATTTATTCCCACAAAAAAAATACTGAAAAGTTTACAAAAATGTGAATGACTTTGTATTGAGCCAAAAAACTACAAAACTTACTGAAAATGTTTTGTTCATCGTTTCCTTCCATGTTATTGATACACTTAGATTGCACTAGTACGACACTTTATAAGGAGTTAGGACAATGTTGGCGCATGCGCCCGCATCGCGATCTAAACTAATACTTGACAGTGATCCAACAAGCATTACATTGCTTATCGATCATTGAATATGGATCGTTACTATTCCATATGGAAATTATCGGTAACGATTACATTGTATAAGAGGTAGCGATTTTAAAGGTATACGAGTATAGGTAATATGAAATCGCTCTATCGTTACAAGTCTTAACTTACTTAATAACTGTTACCTGCGATTTCGTTTGTGTGGTATTTTCATGCCTATGTCTTTCCTCAGGGCTCAATCAAGGTATGTTTAAGTATACAGAATTTTAACAAAATCGATTCAGCATTTTAGCAGTGAAACCGTTACAAACAGACAGGCAGAGACACTTCCGCAATTGTAATATTAGTAAAGTATAATGTGGATGGATTTCATATTTTCACTTTCGTATTTGGCACATTGCTCGCAGAACCGATGGCCTATGGGGCCGAAGAGTTCTCGAGTGGCGATGGCGTACCGGAAAAAGCAGCGTGGGTACGCCCCCACAACGTAGACCGACGACCTGGTGAAGGCGACGGGAACCCGTTAGATGAGGGCAGCGCAGGACCGGTCGTTGTGGCGATCCTTAGGGGAGGCCTATATGCAGCAGTGGACGTACATCGGCTGAAATGATGATGCAGGTATAATGTATGACTACCCCCTTGGGAAATACAGTCATGGGTTCATGTCTATACGCTTATGCTTACAAAAGAAAGATGACACTTTAAAACCGCTCCCGCTCCTCCCCAGCTTGGTCGCGGTCGCGGTCGTCAGATCATGAAACCGTTTAAGTAAGCAAATAGTAACAATAAGGAATTATTCACAGTTCACTTGCCCCGCACCCATCCGCTCAAGTATCCGCTAGCCACTACGACATGTACCTGATTTCGTAATCTTATCTTTATATACTATTCCAACATGGCAGTCTCAAAACGTAAACAAAAAGCTAACCTCAACACAAGAGATGGTGACGGGATGACCAGGATAAATTTTGCAACCAGTGTGGCCAGAGATTGCCTAAAACTGGAACGATTGGAGGAGTAAAGGGTGTTGTGGTTTCTGGAGTGCGATTTTTGAATCTCATACGTTGAATTCAGCAGTTGAAAATGTATGGAGATACGCATCTTTCTACTGCTGATTTGACTTTCAAAAACCGCACCGCTGGAGTATGTTTTTTGAATGTCAAATCAACAGTAGAAAGATGCGTATATCCATAGTAAGTTTGATTTTTGAATGAGTTTCAAAAATCGCACTCCTGGCTCCCAATGCACGGTTCTCCAATATTGGGAATAAGGGACCCAACCATTTGATGTAAATGTAAGGTTGTTCTCAAGTAAAGAAATTTTTATTTTATTTTATTGCCATTTTTTGTTGGTAAATATTTAAAAAAAACTTTTACATTATTATTTTGTAACTTTAGAAATAGAAATATTCTTTATTGTTTAAGTTTTCTTCTGTGTTATTATTCTTATTTGTGTGTCTTTATTATTTCTTAAAAGATGCAAATTAATAAAATACAAGATGTTTTTGATCGATGCTTTCTTTAATATTTCTACAAAACAAATCACAATCATTCAACACTTGGATTACCGTTCGTTAAAAATCTGTAACCAATTTGTATCGCAATAACATAACAAGCGAAGCCAAAGGCCATAAATTAGCCGTGAAAATGACATTATCATAAAATCTAAATTATCTTCTCCAAGACCTAGGTCCTTCCCACGTTCTAGACTTGTTAAACCTGATTATAAACTAATATCGTAAAAAATATGTCGGTTATAAAATATTTACAATGGATCACCTTGTTATAAATTAATCTTTTTTTGAAATATTATTTACAGTCTAGAACAATCTCCTTTGTTTAAAAAAAGCAATCTTTATAATGCTGGCCATTAAAATATCTTCGAACACCGTTATATTGTAAAAAAATAAATCAGGTTTTTTTTTCTTTGATCAAATGTCATTTACGTTTTTTTTCGAAGGAAACCTACCAGCAACATTTTAGTCTATGAATATCATTTTACAAATATTACAGAATCTACGCTCTTCAAAGATTCATAAACAACTAATTAACGGTGAAAATGACATTATCTGATGAATCTTAAACGCCTGGACCTAAGAGTAAGGTAGTCTTGCCCTGACTGGACTAGTTAGACCTGATTACAGTCTATTTTAAACGATGCTTATTAATGTTACACATTACAGAGCGTTAAGTGTATCGGATTCTATCTATTTGTAATATTAAAATTATGATTGAGCTCGGATATTAGCTGTGGTGATTGAGAGAGTTTGATTACTGATGGAGATTATTTTCAATGTTAGTTATAGACTTTGGTTCAGTGTACCTTTACCTTGATAATAATAATAGTCTAGGAAAAATACGGTTTGAGATTGCATTAAAGACACTTTAGTAAATTGTGTTTGATCTAATATTACTGTTAGTTAATAACACTTTTGTCAAGATTTGGTGGTTATACAGGCTGAGGGCCCTGATAAATTCCTTAAAATCGATATAAATGTATAAAGGTATATCTTCCAGAATACCAGCTAAAGAGACAGTTTATTATCACAAGGCAAATTTATTGTGTATTTCCCCGACTATAAAGTTAAATATGACAACATGTTACAACATGAGTGCAATAAATGATTCTATTCTATTCTATTCTATTCTATATATTTTCTGTATCACATGTGATGTGATACACACAAAGATAACGTATGATGCGTTCTCAGTTTTTTAAGGGGTTGACCAAACCATCAAACTGAATAACTTTCTCTTTGGGACCAACATCGAAATCGCAAAAAAAAAAACAGCTGTCCCATAATTTTTTTTTCTTAATTTATTTAACTTCATTCTTACAACTGCTATAAATATAATACAAATCAGCCAAACTGCAGAATAGTTTCTTGGCGATACGCTCTTTAGGTATAATTACATTTGTACCTACATGCGAGCGATACACATTTGGCTCGAGTAGGTTTTCAGTTTTGTACGGAACAGCTGATTTTTTTTCGCGATTTCGGTTTTGTTGCCATAGAGAAAATTGTTCAGTTTGACGGTCTGATCGTTCCCTTAAAAAAGTGTCAGCATATTAAGAATTAAGGACACTATACATATAATATTTATCATCATCCAGTGTAGGACACGTTGATGTCTTTTGTAAGGAGCATTTCAATCAAATGAACAACTTTGACGTATATGAACAGGGTGTAAAATTAAATGGGACACTTATAAGGGGTGCTTAAGACCATCAAACTGAACAACTTTCTCTAATGGGACCAATATCGAAACGGCGAAAAAAAATCTGCTGTCCCATACATTTCAGTCGAGTTATGTTTACCGAAAAGATGCGGTAGTTTAATTGAAGTACATAATATTGGGAACCGAGAATGTAAGATTTTTTTGATACTTAAGTCTTATTTTACAGACAACCTATAGTATGCAAACACAACTGTTACGATTAACTGGCAAAGTTTTAAAATCAATTCAGTAAAAAGTCAACAAATAAAGCGCAAGCAACCACTAAAAAACACCCAAAGCAATAATAAACAAACCATCTAATGCGGCAACATTAAAAAACCCAGCGATATGATCGCTACGATATGTGTATGTTAAAAAACCTCATTAAAATTCCACTCGCGTTGGCTTGCTATGCGGAAGGCATGCATCGCTCTACGATAAAACACCTCAAAGAATGACAAAAACAATACCTGACAGCTATTTAAGTGATGTGGACGATATTCTCCAACGGGTTTTTAATATGGAGTGAAATTATACTAGAGGCGAGCAGAAATGATCTAGTCTCATACTTTCATGTACATTGATGGTCTGCCAAGGCGAGGTCTAAAACTATGTACAAGCTACCTATCTAGACTAGGCAGATGCATTAACCATTTTATACATTAACTATGGCACTTTTTAAGCAGAAAACAAAACTGAACAATCTACAGGATATGAGAAGTGATGTGGTTTTTCTCGAAATCTAATTTAATTAATAAAACTGAAGAAAAACGACTCCAAAATCACCTCTTTTTTTCCAGTTGTAACCGTTTTACTCTTACATTGTTGATCAGAAGAATATGAAAATTTACAATATTCTTCACAATACAATATTAAATGATGTGGTTTTCTTATTTTTTGAAAATTCATATAAAATCATACAGGTTTTCAAAGAAAACGGAAAATTCTGACCGGAGCCGCGCAATTGAAGCGGGATGGCTAATTCCAAAAGTTTGCTTGTAAGAAAGAGAGCCTTGCAGATGGGAGGAGTAGCCTTAAATTAGAACATTTGACAGTTAGATAAAGTTAGGTTCAAAATAGGGCCCGGTTTGGCCCGGTATCGGGCGTAGCGTAGAACTTGTGTCAAAACGTGGTCAAAACCGCCAATAGCTCGATGGCTCGATATCGTCATAAAAAAATTACGCATTTTTTTTATTTATTATTTGATTGGACACATCTCCGCTTCGCTTCCGCATTTTTCGCGATTTCAAAGATGGTCTCATAGGTAAAAGTTGATCAGTTTGATGGTCTGAAGCACCTTGTTAGATATGTGAAGGATTTTTTTTTCATTTTTTTTATTTTTTTCCTGTATAACTTTAATTTTGAATCTGCTCAGCTGGTAAAAAAAAAATTTGAATGTAAATGTAATGACTTGAAATGAGAAAAATAAAATAGCTAGCTCCTATGTAGATGTTTGACATAATTTTATAACCTTATAACAATGATTGGTCTAATAATAATAATCCTAATTTTAATTTTACTTTGATATAATGTACTTTTATATTATATGGGTGTTTTACCTGAAATAAAAGTGATTTATTTAGTTATATTTATTTTATAACAATTAACCTCAATTAACTGACTGATAAATCGACAAGTAACTAAAGTGAGAGTATTGTCATTTTTAATTAACGGTTATTCTAGGTGTCTTAAGGATTTTTCGCTTCACTGAAAAGTCTGTGGTTTTACAAATCGTATATACATGGTGAAATTGATATCATTAGCATCCTTTTAAACTAAGAGTCTACCCATCAAATTGAACAATTTTTACTATGGAAGCAAACCAATCAGAGCAACTAAAATATCAGCTGTTCCATACTAAACTGCAACACCTACGCGACTCAAATATATGCAACAGCTGATTTTTTAGTTGCTCCGATTTTAAACTTTTACTATGGGTTTGCTCCCATAGTAAAAGTTGTTCAGTTTGATGGGTAGACTCTTAGTTCAAAAGGATGCTAATGATATCAATTTCACCCCGTATACCATAGATATTTTTGGTTTCAATTCAAGGTAAAGCGATTACAGTATCGCATACAACCGATGTCAGGAATAAATACTCTCATTTATAGCAAATAAAACGTTGGTGTTCGACGTTTCAACGCTTCTTTGGAGTTTTTGGAGGCAATCGAGAAACGCAGGAAACGCAGAGAAGTCCACAGGAAAGAGGTGAACCGACCGCTTGCCGCGCTACAAAAGAACGGAACACTTTTCCTGTTCACGACCCACACCAACATATTTCACTGAACTGTATATTGTTCACTTGCACGACACTTTGTTACGCAAAACAACACCGATTTTACGAACCAAAACTCACTATAAACAATAAAAATTCGATGAAATATGAGGACTCCAAACGTTTCTGTTCAAATCCCGCCAAAAACTCGTATACCATAGATATACAGGGTCCTCCTTAATATGCTGACACTTTTTTAAGGCGATGACCAGACTATGAAACTGAACGACTTTCTCTATGGAATCAACATCGAAATCGCGAAAAAAAAAACAGGTGTCCCATACGTTTGGCTCCGAGTACGTTTGCAGTTTTGTATGGAAGTAATAATTTTTTTTTCGCGATTTCGATGTTGGTCCCGTAGAGGAAGTTGTTCAGTTTGACGGTCTGATCATCCCCTTAAAAAAGTGTCAGCATATTAAGAAGGACCCTATATATATCACATATACATAAAAACTAATTGCCTAAGTCTAATTAGCTGGGGTAAACGCGTCTTAGGAACTAACTACACTACCAGTCTATTACAGCTTCTTTAACTTATAAAGAATTTCCTTATCAATTTTACCTACTTAATCAAGTTTACTTAATTTTTTTCTATGAATATTGATTGCTTCGATTTAAATCAATTAATTTTAAATTACGATTATTTCCTCAATCACTAAGCTAGAGTGATTAAAATCACAAGTTTTCATCGCAAAGTTTTCATTAAAAATCAATTTGTTAGAGGTGGAGTAGAGATAATAAAAATGGTTAAAATTACACAGTTAGCGAACATATGAGCTCATAACATAACACAATGTACGTATGAGTTACGAAATTAATTAACATAAAAAATTACGTTTTGTAACACGGTGATGTTAGAATCGGAGTAATGAGTACAAAAAATGTTTAGTTAGATATTAGATACGAACATGAATTGCATTTTGTTTTATGTACGACTACATAATATTCATTTGTACCTATAAAAACTCATGACCGTATCCTCTAATGAGGTGATCAGAAGTTTATAAAAAAAACGAAGTCATAGTTTTAGTCATCGACTTACCATAACTACTGGGCGTCTCGGGTCCGCGCTCAAAAGTGTCCGACCCAAAAGAGCACCAAACCGTATAAAGAGCACCAATTACGCGACAGTCTTCGTTTGATCTATGGGGTAAAGAATACTCTAAGCAAAATGAAAAAGAATTTAATTTTTCTCTAAAATATGAATAGGTCGGCACGTGACAATACGATCCATTACTTGGAGCGAGCGAAGCGAGCTCGAAATCCTACTCTTTGAATAGGTCGGCATGCGATAGTGAGATCCAAAACCTGGAGCGAGCTCGAGATTTTACTGCAATAGAACTAGATCGTTACAGAAGGAAAGAACAATACACCCAAAAACGAGGAGCGAGCGTCCTTTTTTATTTACTTCTATTCCATACCTAAGTGTTGATGAATGAATTCTGATGCGTATGTGAAGTCTAACGATCAGCATTGGGCAAGCGTGGGGGATAAGATTACCGCCCATACAACCTAATGGTAGGCCTATGCCCTGTAGTGGTACGTAATAGGCTAGTGATGAATGAATGAATACCATGTCTTGTAGATTAGATTTAGCATAAACGCATTTCTTACAGTGAGTTTTTTAAGGTTTACTTTAGTTACGCCCTACAAGATTAAATTGCCAAAATGCCGGATATTACGAAACGCGCAGTAGGAATTAATAGTTGTTTATAGTATAATAAATAAACATCAAATTATGTTGCACAAATGTTTATGTGTCCGGCGCGTCACGCTGGTGGCCACGCCCACTCACATCCTACGTGCGTGTGCGCATCTGTCACGCTGTTTACTGTTAGTAAGTAGGTTTTGTCAACTTTTTTTGTGTATTTCTTTAAATGCTTTGATAATTGTTTGGATACGAACTTGTACAAACTTTATTAGCTGCGAATTCCATTTATATAAGAACTGTTCGTAATAGGGTACATTCAGAATATCAAACATACACTTACTACCAGATTCCCTATCAATATGGTCGGAAAATTGCTTCACCTACAAATAATATTTTTTTCACCTCACAAGCTCGGAAAGATTCTGTTTGTCATTCGAAATCTGAGTGCAAAAGTGCATTTTATCCGCTAGCGTGGAAAGAGTTTTTGAAATTCGAATCTTTCTATTCAATAAAGAAAAACAGCCTAAACAACTTGTTTTTTTCATGCTATTTTCGTGCTGGCCAGTGCGATTATTCTAAAAATGAGGGCGCATTGAAATTTTCCTCGCTGTAGTGAGGTGAAAAGTTGTGTGTTTCGCTCGGCAGCAAAGTTATTCTGCGTCTCGTACTTTTGAAACCTTCGCTCCGCTCAGGATTCTATATTTGTAATAATCCTAGAATCCTTCGCTTGCTCAGGTTTCAATACAAGTACTCGTGCCAAAAAGCAACTTTGCAGCCTTGCATAACAAATAACTATTTCACCTCACAAGCTCGGAAAGATTCTGTTTATCATTCGAAATCGGAGTGGTCTAAGTCGGAGTGCAAAAGTGCATTTTATCCGCTAGCGTGGAAAGAGTTTTTAAAATTCGAATCTTTCTATTCAATAAAGAAAAACAGCCTAAACAAGTTTTTTTTTTTCATGCTATTTTCGTACTGGCCAGTGCGATTATTCTAAAAATGAGGGCGCATTGAAATTTTCCTCCCTGTAGTGAGGTGAAAAGTTGTGTGTTTCGCTCGGCAGCAAAGTTATTCTGCGTCTCGTACTTTTGAAACCTTCGCTCCGCTCAGGATTCTATATCTACATCTACACTAATATTATAAAGAGGAAAGATTTGTACCTATTTTTGTATGTTTGTATGTTTGTAATGAATAGGCTCAAAAAGTACTGGGCCGATTTAAAAAATTCTTTCAACATTAGAAAGCTGCATTCACCCTGAGTAACATAGGCTATATTTATTGCTAGAAAAGATTAGACGTCCACCCGTGCGAAGCCGGGACGGGCCGCTAGTTTGTAATAATCCTAGAATCCTTCGCTTGCTCAGGTTTCAATACAAGTACTCGCGCCAAAAAGCATTGCTTTGCGCGCCCCATTTTCTTTTCACGTCATTTCCTCGTTGAGGTGAGATGAAAAGTTTCGTGTTGCACTCAAGTGCAGAGATTTTTCACCTCGTGTTCTTTTGATTCCACGCTCACGCTCAGGATTCAAATTTTAATTTTAGAATCCTTCGCTTGCTCGGTCATCATTCATCAAAATTGAGCACGCGGTATAAAAAGCAACTTTGCACTCTTGTATAACAAATAACTGTTTTTTTAAGTTGAGTGTCCATATAGCAAGGTTCATTTCAAGAATTATTGAATTTATAGAAGGTTTCATTATGGAATGATAGATCATGTCCATGGTAAGCCACCTAGTAAGCTTTCTCCAACAAAAACTTAGAGTATCATTATAACCAGGGATAAAAATGTGTTCTAGCGAGGAACAATACGGCTTGTAATACTAAATAACAATTGTAATTTTCTATTTATAGAGTTTTATGTAATGTGTATCTGTTAAATTATACCAACAATAGTGACACCCATATTTAGACGTCTTTATAACTCCAACTGGACGAAAGAAAAGAAAAACAAACTAATAAACGCAGTCGGGGTCCACACATCTCTGTTCTCTACTGCCGAGACTACCCATTAATAATAACTAACAATTTTGTGCGTCGTTCTGTGAAACTCCAAACTTACGAGTAAGCTACCGTGCCACATACCTGCTTTATCTGATTATGTAGATACTTACTTGTAATTTTTAAACGACGTGGGTGGGTGTACAGTTCAAGAAACTTTTATTTGTCATAGGAATTACGAATTCACTTATATGAGATTTACTGGTGGAACATCCAGATTTCCTGTTACAAAGCATAAAATCACGACTGTGATCAATTTCGGTTTGGATAGAAACATTGATTAATATGGAAATTTTTAAAAAGTGCTCATAATTGGCTACTTGACAACTAGTCAAATCAGCTACTCTTTATCGGACGTCAAAACGTGCGCTTTGTATGAAGATTTGTACTAAATATTGAGTTGTGACGTCATCAACATTTTCATACTTTTTATAGTTTATCTTGTTATTAAAAATAGTATTCAAGCTAAAAACCCAATGAAAATGGGAGTTTAGCGTTATTTTCTAACCCTTTTTTTATTGAGTAGATAAAAATAAAATATATTGAATGTAGTCAAATACCCAATTGTGGCAAGGCTTAACCGTTCGTAATAGGTAAGCTATGGGTGGTTCAATAATATCCCCGTAGGAGATTAAGGGTTAAATTAGCATAATCACAAATTAGATATACCTACAGGGTATAAGTGACAGCCTAGCAAATACTGAAACGGTGATTTCAGACCATGAAACTGAACAACTTTCACTATGGAGCCTACCTCAAGAAACGCGAAAAAAAATCAGCTGTCTCATACAAAATTACTGTACCTACCCGCCTCAAATGTATTGGACAGCTGATTTTATTCGCGTTTCTAGAGGTAGGCTACATAGTGAAAGTTGTTCAGTTGTTCAGTTTGATGGTCTGAGTTCACCATTTCAGTATTTGCTAGGCTGTCACTTACACCCTGTATAGTTATAGAAAACCATGAAAACTCATTGACCGTAAGAAAAAGATTTTTCCCGATATCTCAGTGTTGATCCCATCTAACACATCTAGAATTTGACCGTGTTTTATCCTGCTTCAAATAATTCTCTTCACACACCTTCCACGAGATGGAACTGTTTGCTCTATTCGAAATCATAGCTAAGTTAATTCCTAAAAAAATATGTGTATTTTCTTTATTAAGCAGTAATCGAAACAGCTAAATAAATTCTGAACGTATCCTACACCACTACACGTATATTTTGATTCACTAGCAGAGGTTGTAAACCGGCACGTGATAATAATTCGAGCGTACAGGTTGTGAACCCCTGCCCGCGGGCAGGAGCCGTCAACTCTCTCCGAGTTTCTCTCCACGAAGCGAGGCTCGCAGGTAAGAACAATGGCACGTGTATAACCTCTGAGTATAGTTATATTATATCCGTTACCCCACTTTAACAGCCCACGTATTTCTGCATAAATATACACAGTGAGTTGTGACTGGATGGATATCTAATTAATAAACATACAAATGTAAAATGTCCAAATTAGTAATTATTCTTCTTCCTCTTGTAGTGCCATGCCATTCACACAGGTTCTTAAGGGGCCACAGGTTCAGACCAAAGAGATTATACCTAAAGACATAGAGGGAGCCATACCATCGCAAGAATGTCAACTTTTTTGATGTTTGTATTTGAGTGTGTGGTGTCAAGTAGTATGGAAAAAAGAGTCCAATTAATGTTTACGGTCACTTTTCACACACACTAGCATAAAAAAAAGTGGACAGCAGCATAAACAAATATCTATAGTTCCGTCTCCTTCTACTATTAACGGTACGTGATAAGACAAAAGAGACTAACTACAATCGTAAATTGATGCGTTCTCTATGCTTTAGAATAAAGAGATCCTTCCTCTGAGGTTCAGACGAATAAATTTTCTATGAGAAACGCGATTGCCCAGCCCTCCGAAAAGTGTGAGTTTTAACAAAAATACTACTTATATATTTTTTATATGATTTCACTAGATAATCTAATGCTCAAACATCGGAAACTATTTGAAGTTCTTCTAACACGAGAAAAATGTTTAAAAATACAAGAAAATATGTCACCTTGGTGACGATTTTCTGTCGAGTGAAGTAATTCCAATGGTGTATTCAATTGATGATTTCACTAGATAAACTATCCAAGAATACTGAGGTATGACTTTGGTTTTGGTAAATTGTATAAAATCTAGACGAAACATGAAAAATAAAAGATGCCTCCAAGGTGTTTCCTACCATAGGGCCTTAATTACTTATTGTTTTATAGTAGATTTTCTTTTTTTGCAACCAATAACAGTGGTAATTTGACAAAAAAAAACACCTGCGTCACGGACACACATACCTGTCATGTTACGGGCTTGAATCTGGCTTGAATTATCTAGTTACGAAATAAAGGTGAAATATGTACTTTCATAAATGCTAAAGTGTTAATTACAAAACAAACTTCAAGAAATAAATATAAATAAATATCTTGGACAATGTCACACAAATTATCTAGTCACATTTAAAGTACCAGAATCTAGCCTGGACTTGTATTATGATGACTAGACAACGATGATGACTAGACAACGATATAGAATACATAAAAAAAAGGTACTAAAAAGGTACTAAATGGAATTCTTTTTTGCAATTATTTAAGAATTTTCGCTAATTATATCATTAAACACACCTTAAGTGCCCATTCAAAAGAAAGACACGAGAAATATGTCTTTTTAATTAGCAAGAGTAGGACTGAAGTAACCAATAGAATAAACATTGTAAATATTTACCTACTTGGTCTAAAAATGCCGGTATTTCATTGGGCAAACTAAAAAAAATTAAGATTAAAAAAAACTCTTTTAATTGGCGGTAGGTAACTAGAACTCGAATTAATAACCGAGTTAAAAAAGGCCGTTATACCTACCTAAGCCGAGAACAATTTTTTTATGTTGAACTACCCAATTCAATCGATATCAAATCGACATGGTGTTTTTAGTAGTTCTTTGCGTTTCTTTGTAGCCTGTAAGTAGATGAACATGATGTTTCTGCATTGGGACAGACCTAATTATCAGGTTTATCAATGCTTTTAGTTCATAAGATGTTTGTTTATGTATTTCATAAAAATAAAAAAATAAAAACGATGTTTGCCTAATTTTGTGTCGTCTCTTGAGGTTGTAATGCGATTCATCTGTTGGTCTACCTAACCCTAATAAATAAATCAATAACAGTTTGATTTTGCCATAGACTTCTTACAAACAAAACCCCTTGCTTTGAAGTCAGCAGCTAAACAAATAATCTCCAAAATGAGTTAAGAAAAAAAAAGGTTACAGATCCAACAAACATTCCATCCGTACATGAGTTGTGTTTGTTCTTCCATTAACCTCTTTGGTATTTGTTCTGCTAGAGCCTTCCGTTCGTGATATTTGACTCTAGAGTCAAGAGGCCTTACGCCCTAAAGTGGCCTTATGTGTCAATACACTAATACGTGCAGTACCGACTTTAGCAGCCCACACGTGGACGTTTGCGTACACGCAGATATACCTATAGATCTAATAAGAAACTACAGAAATAGGTACTTCACAAATATAAAAATCGTTACAAAATCTCAATAACGTATCTGTGTTGCCAAACTATCTTAACTTACCTCCCCAAACTTCTGTAAGTATTTATTTCATTGGTAAATCGTAAAATAAAATTTATTATTCGATTTTACAGAAATGGATAAAAAATATACAACGTGTTAATGAATTAGCGCAAAACCTCATACACCCCAACTGATTTATAACAAAATAATTAGATTGAAACAATAATTTCATTACTTTTATAGTTAAAATTTAAAGTTATTCACATTTTAAGTTTTGAGGCAAAAACGATTTGTCATCATTTTAGCAATGAACGAAGGCGCTAACCTACTTATGGATACATTTTAATACTCTTGTTTTAGTAGTAAGTAGGGTGGGTGTGCCCGGGGGGTGGGTTGATATCGGGTTCAGAAAATTTTAAATTTTACAAAAAAAATATTTAATATTTTGAAAAAAAATACCTATGTTGAAAGTATGATAATTCGATTCTGCTCTCGATTCTAAACAAACTACTTTCCAGTTTTGCGTTAATTTATTAACACGTTGTATATTATTCACACTAATCACTAAACTTTATACCTTTTTGTTGTTTTCATATTTATGTTGTAATTTAACCATTATAATTTATAATACACCAATAAATAATAAATTGATCTAAACTTAAAGTAAATAAAGTAGTTTAAAATACGTTTCACACGAACGAAATTGATAGAATAGGTAAAATAAAATGAGACTAGATATAATAATTATTATTGTCAAAATTTTAAAATTACAACAAAGAATTCTTGATTTCAAAGACATGTTCAGTCTGAGGAATAGATTTTCCTATAAGAGTAGAATATAAAAATAAAAAAGTTGGCCGTAGGCGCCAAACCACGCACGGGCTGCCCTTGCGTATATGTATGTCTGGACCAATGACCATTTGATTAGGTAGGCTGCATTATCGCTACTGTCTGGTTAGAGTAATGTACTTACGCGGACAACGTTTAATATATTTTTAATGGCATTCTCTGTTAGTGTTTTTGCTGTAATGTTTTTTGGATCGTAATTTTTAGATAATTTGTTAGAAAAGGTTATAAAAAGATTATTTGAATTAATATTTTGTTAGAGATGTGTGTGAGTGATTGTAATGCGATATAACTCATACGAAAGAAGAAAAAAAAATTCGAATGGGTTTTTCTGTGTTGGTCAGAAATTAATAGTACGAGTATACAGGGTGAAATTGATATCATTAGCATCCTTTTTTAAACTAAGAGTCTACCCATCAAACTGAATAACTTTTAGGTACTATGGGAGTAAACCAACCGGAGCAAAAATAAAATCAGCTGTTGCATACATTTGTGTCGCATAGACATTGCAGTTTAGTATCGGACAGCTGTTTTTATTGTTGCTCCGATCGGTTTGCTCCCATAGTGAAAGTTGTTCAGTTTGATGGGTAGACTTAGTTTAAAAGGATGCTAATGATATCAATTTCACCCTGTATAGGGTCTTTCTTAATATGCTGATAATATTTTAAAGGGATGATCAGACCGTCAAACTGAACAACATTCTCTTAGGCCCCAACACGAAAAAAATCTGCTGTCCCATACAATTTGGCTCAAAAGTAGGTTTGCGGTTTTGTATGGAACAGCTGGTTTTTTGTTTTCGCTATTTCGATGTTGGTCCCATAGACAAAGTTGTTCAGTTGGATGGTCTGATCATCCCCTTAAAATAGTTTCAGCTAATTTTGTTAGACCTTATAGAGTTTATTCCTAGGAAAAACTTAATCTGGAATGTAAACTTTATCTGGAATTTGAATAATCAGCCCTTACCAGTAGCGGGTAAGAAAAAAGAAAAAAGAAAGAAGAAAAAAGAAAAAAAAAGAAAAAAGAAGAAAGAAAAAAGAAAATAAGGAATCTATGAAACGATGAAAAAAAATTTATAATAGTGCAGTCTGCTAAAAAATATGTACACACTTTTGTTCCATGTCGTAGTATACAGTGCATGTATGTACTTACATAATGGACATAGTTACGAAGTTTCATCTTATAGTACCTATAACCATTCAAAATAAAACACGTGTTCCTAAGCCCACTACTGTCCTGCGTACGCGCACGTCTCGCCATAAATTATACGAGTACCCAGCCTCAATGGTCGGTCGCCATATTGATTTATCTTCCTTTTATATAAGGGATTTACATTTATTATTCATGCTACATAAGTAGTCTCCTAAGTTTTGCTATTTTAAACTTTATTTTCTAACCATAAGAGGGTTGGTAAGAGACATTTTAGAATAGCATGTGTTAAGCCTTCTTGAATCACAATAGGATTTTGGAAATAAACTATGCTTAGAGTTGATATTTTTGTTAGTTTTCGGCTTATTTATTTGAAAATAAAGTCAGCCTTAGCATTTTTCATCTTTTAATAAAAAACGGTTAAGTTTGAGCCCGATTCGAGTACGAGGGTTCCGTAGCATGAAAAAGGTAAGTTAAGGTAAAAATCGGCAACGAAAGTCAGAGAACCTTTTTGACCTTTATTTCAATGAAAATAAGGTGTTAAAAGTTTAATTGACTTTAAAACCAATTATATAAATGAGTAGTCATCATTAATATCATAGGTACTTAATTTATATTTCTTAAATCATCGCCAACGCCGCAATAATTTTCTTGTAAAGTTTTAAATGGTACTGAAGGTATTGTATTGTACTCTCAGTGTAAGACAAAACACCCATAAATTATGTAAAATTTAAAAGCTGGCAATTAACTTAACAACCTCTCATCAGCAGAAAACAAACCGCAATAAAACCGTATATGACCCATAATCGTTTGTTAAACGCACTTCTCAAGTTAGAGCATTATATACCATACAGCAATTTAGAAAAACAATGTAACGATACATGAATAGTTTTCCAAGTGTACTAAAAATAAAAGTCAACAGATGGCGTTAGTAAATTCGTCAAAAAATGCTGTCGATTTGAATTAGGTTTGGTTGGTTGTCTATGGTTGGTTTGTTTATTGATTGACAGATAATTTGCGGTATTGCCAATAGAAAACTGTTCATCAACAATAAATGCGAAATAACAACGAAAACGATGATTTACTTTAAAGAAAAGCATAAAAAGATTAACAATTCATGCGTATATGATTAGCGTCTTTTATTTACATAGCAACAATCAAAATTATATTAATGAACTAATATGGGAAAACGCCCAATCCCGTTTCGTCTACCAAACTGATTTTGAATTTTATAAGAAATGTCATGATAGAAAAGGATAATTTCCATTTCCTGGGGAAACACGATATTCCTCCTATCCTGTGTATAATTTCAGGTATCATACGATTTGTATGTGTTCTTTGATCACACACATTCGCCAGAAACGAATTGACTTCGCACGTGGGCAATGTCTTTTCTCCACATTTGGGAATCCAAAAAAAACCTAAACACTTTAGATCTGACACCAACATTTTTGAGATAACGCCATGCAATCTGTCATTTAACTGATTTCGTCATTATGGTTTTCAAAAACAATAGATGGCGTCACTTGCAGGCTTGATAAGTATGGAGAATAATTCAATTCAATTCATTTATTTTGTATCAGATCAAATATCCATGATGATCAAGTTCCATAGTAGTTGGTGACAAAAAATAAAATGTATTATGTTCTAGAATCTAGATTTACCAAATTGTTGGTATTTCGCACTCCAATATCCAGAGAACGATCTCACAAAACCCAGGTTGAACAATCTGTAAAGACAATCTGTCACTCTAAAAAATTTAAAAGTTTTTAGTTTATGTTTGCAAAATATTTAGACTTCAAAATGGTATTATAAAGTTTCACTCAAAATCTAACGACAGAATCCATCAAGATGTAAAAGCAAACAATTTATCATTACGGCTTATATTTACGCGGCTCCATGAGACGAAGTATACCTAATGTGTCCATAGATCGTGATTTACGATCTAAGCTAACTATAACTATGATTTATTCGCTTCAGTCGATCTCACGACTGACTTTATTCCAAGAAATCATTTTAACTTGTGTCACGTTATTCGTTACATAGTTGGTTGATGTTTGTTACTGCATTTTTTTCTTTTCTAATGTGAATTTCTTCGCGCAGGTCAGATATGGAAATTGGAAGTTAATTAATAAAAAACAGATGTTCCTTAAAATCTTAAGAAAAAGAGTTGAAATGTTGACTGTTAGCGAAATGGCGTAATACTTAGATACCTACTCGTATTAGTTTTGTCAGTAAAGGGCATTTTAAAGATCAGGAACTCAAGAAGATAAAGATGTTAGACTTACTAGATTACGTAGGTATCATCACGTCCACTGTTGGACATAGGCCTCCCCCAAGGATTGCCACAACGACTGGTTCTGCGCTGCTCCTCATACAACGGGTTACTAGCCATACCATACTACCCACGCTGCGCTTTCCGGTACGCGGTCGCCTCTCAAGAATCTGCCATCCATCTGCCATCGGTTCTGCGAGCAATGTACCCCGTCCATTGCCACTTTAGTTTAGAAATTCCTCGGGCTATGTCAGCTACTCTGGTTCTACTGCGGATCTCTTCATTTCTGATTCGATCTCGCAGGGGAACTCCAAGCATGGCACTCTCCATTGCCCTTTGGGTGACTTTCAGCCTTTTTATGAGGCCTTGAGTGAACGACCACGTCTCAGTTCCGTATGTCATCACTGGCAATGCACACTGGTAAAGACTGTCGTTTTGAAACACTGCTGTAGGTATTATTGGACGAGAAGATGCTATGTAGCTTCCCGAACACTGCCACCCAGCCGAATTGGATTCGAGGGTTGACCTCTTTCTTGTTTTTTAATGTTACATGTCATTATTATGCTCTTGAATACTAGTGAATTGCGATTAACAGCAAATTCTACTATTTGTATTCCCTTATATTGCATCAGTCACCCAGTGCCACGACAGTTGTATGTATTACCGAAATAGCGATAAAACCAGTTATTAAGAGCCACAACTACAACCACAACACACAAGTCAATTTAGACCACAGAATACAGAAATAAAGACAAACATTATTACCATCTACAGGGTGTCCCAAAACCAAAACTCAATGTCAAGGAAACAGAAGATAGGCCAGTTTATACAACCGTCGTCGCCTATTTATATTTGTAGTGACTATAAAACATATTTTTTTCATGGCGATGCTTGTTACGCAATCCTAAATAACTTTGGTATCAACATTGGTCACAATCCAAAATAAATAGTGGTAGGTGCTATTTACAATTTCGTATTTTGACAATTTACAAAAAAATACGTGGTGGACTAACGTCCATACTCTCTCCCTGAGGGTAGGCCTGTACCCTGCATCTAAAAATCTCTAAAAGGATCACATTATATTTTGATTTTTTTTCTTGGCTTTGACCTAGCCTATTATTTTCTATGCTTGAAGTTAACTTTTGGGACACCCTATATAAATAAGATGCATTTTGCCCTAACTTGCGATAAAATTTACGACACATTTAAATGCAAAATCAACATTTTATGTTACATTTGTAAATGCACAATTTAAATGCTGTTTCTAATTCAAATCAGGCCATAAGCCAGCCCAATGAATATTTATGATATTTTCTATAAAATCTTTAACAACTTTATTACGTTGATTTTAATTTAACGGTAATGGTTTCATTAATTATAAATCTAATTTGTTTAGATTCCTATCTGAATCGATATTTAGATTTTTAGATCGTGTCTTTTATGTGTCATATTATTATGATATTGGTTTACTTCCTGAATTAACATAAATTCAAAAGCTTTTTTTAAATTCACGTCAATTATATTATAACTGTCGTACCTCTACCTACTCGTAAAGTCACAGAATATAAAATAATAGGTAAAAGTGGATTCCGAACGAACGAGTGGCACTGATGTTTGAGTAGCATACAACGCACGACAAAACGAGAAAGCCATCGTGCAATCTCGATTTTTGTCGTTTTCGCAGTGGCATTCTAGGCCCCCTATACTGTGCGAAGTTTTTCTCGTTATGTCGTGTTTGGGGTACTAGTCGTACAGGCAGTAAAGATTAAACCCTGACTTTCTATTTCCGATACTCGTGATCGCTTTTGTAGGAGCTTGGTTTGAATACAGTTTAAAGTAATAAAACGACATTTGAAGTAAAACGGTCGGGGTGGAGTAGGTACCTACTCTTTCTTATTCTGAGGCCTATGAAAAAAAGGTAAGAAAAGTGGGTAAACCGTCCCTGAAGATTATTTGATAAATCATCAGTTTATATTAATTATAAAAAAATATTACCTAAAAGAAAAAAACAATTAAAAATATGAATAATAATTCTTACAACATTAGTAAAGAGTCATCCAGGCGCTGAACTGTCCGCCTACATGCATTAAAATCTGCACCATTTAAAAACTCTCATGAAACCAGCCATTTTAGTCTTTATTACTTAGAAATAACAATCTTTATAATTGACTTCATACGTTGTACGTATAAAAAAGTTAATCCTTTTTATACCACTCAAGACATATCTCGTGTATCAACGTATTAAGGTCGAAAGTGGCATGATACGCGGGACGTCAGAGATTAATATAAAGTCATACAGATAGAGTGCGCATTTAACATTCATAGCATTAATTACAAGGCGGCGAGATCCTTTCAAATGAACTACGATTTAAAAAAAACATTTTCTTTTTACGTTTGAAGGATTATTGATGGCTGTAGAACTTAATGCAGAAATGGAGATAGACATAGGTCTATAAAAGCCTCAAGTACCTATGTAATGAATGCAAATGTATCACAATCATCATCAGTCTATATCATTATTGCATTTTTGTGATACATCTTTCTTCTTCAGCGTTGAAATACAAACTAACTTGCGCTAAAAGCGGTGAAATAAATGCTAAATTTTACTCTAAGATAAGTCTATACTTTTCTCAAAACTTCAGTTGAATTTGACGGCCCGGTAGCACAGTCGGTAGTGAACCTGCCTGCTGTGCCGAGGGTCGTGGGTTCGAATACCGTAAGGGACAAATATTTGTATGATGAATATGAATATTTGTACCCGAGTCATGGATGTTTGTATCTATATATATATTCTATATCGTTGTCTAGTCATCATAATACAAGTCCAGGCTAGATTCTGGTACTTTAAATGTGACTAGATAATTTGTGTGACATTGTCCAAGATATTTATTATTATTTTTATTTATGTAATCAGCACGGTCCCATGCATTGTTAGAGGTTTTTGCGTGATGGGTGCACCAACAAACTTATAGACAAACAAACTATTGAATAATGTAAAAATTGTTCTTGAAAAAATGTAGTGCACTTAAAATCAACCAATTGTCGATGCATAAATTAAAAAAAAATGTCCTAGGTATATCTCTCTAGTCTAGATAGAGACAAACAAAAAATCTTTCCTTGTAATCGCGTAGGAACCGTGGGAACCGATTTAATTCCTGGCGGGTCCTATAGGTCCCCAAATGAATAAAGTAAAAAAAATCGTATATCCATCTGGTCTGGACCAACCTGTATAAAGAGTTGCGACAGGCTTCAGAGTGGTAGCCCAAATTTTTTAGGTTCCGCCTAAACATATGGGTTTACAAAACATGCAGCAGGATCTTTCTTTCTTCTTTTAGTCTACGTGAACTCTGTAAAGTTAGCGTAGTGTTGTTAAATAAACGCTAAAAACAGTTAAAGCTCAGTGAATGAAGCGGAGGTCGTACTAATAGTTTGAACTGAGAAAGGAATCACGAATTGTGAAATGGTTACTACACTTTCTCTGCTAGATAATGGATTGAAGCTTGCACTTTAGGAAACTCGGTAATATTCGTTAATTGTTTGAAACGTTATTTTTTGTTCTGATTCACAGTGAAAATACAACGTGTTAATGAATTAACGCAAAACTAGAAAGTAGTTTGTTTAGAATCGAGAGCAGAATCGAATTATCATAGTTTCAACATACGTAATTTTTTTCAAAATATTAAATCATTTTTTGTAAAATTTAAAATTTTCTGAACCCGTTATCAACCCACCCCACGGGCACACCCACCCTACTTACTACTAAAATAAGATTATTAAAATGTATCCATAAGTACGTTAGCGCCTTCATTCAGTGCTGAAATGATGACAAATCATTTTAGCCTCAAAACTTAAAATGCGAATAACTTTAAATGTTAACTATAAAAATAATGAAATTATTGTTTCAATCTAATTATTTTGTTATAAATCAGTTGGGGTGTATGAGGTTTTGCGTTAATTCATTAACACGTTGTATATTTTAGGATCATTTCAGATCAGTTTTCGATGAGCCGGTAGCATAATGTCACTTCAAAAAGATAATGGGTATTGAAACAAAAAATGTATCATGAAACAGAAAAACATGGCTATAACAAATATGTAAGTAAAAACCAATAATATTTTGAAACGGTAATGTTTTTCTAAGGGGACGATCGGACCATTAAACTGAACAACTTTCTATAAAGGACCAACACTTAAATCACGAAAAATAAATAGCTGATTCCATATGAAACTGCAAACTTACAAGACTGCAAACTTTTTCGCGATTTCGATGTTGGTCCCATAGAGAAAGTTGTTCAATTTGATGGTCTGATCATACCTTTAGAAAGCATCAGCACATTAAGAAAGACCCCATATTTATAAGTAGTCTTTGAGTAAAATGGTTAAATAACATAATAAATAATAAATAAATAATGAATAAATAACGCTCACAGGCTTTTTGTTATGGGAATCGTACAACAACGGCACAAACATAAGTATAACATCCATGACCGAACCGGGATTCGAACCCAGGACCCTGGTTTGGCAGTCCGGCGTGGCAACCATCACACCAACCGGGTCGTCAATAATGAACGGACGGACAGACGGACAGGACGAAATTACAAGGGTACGGTTTTTACCGTTTTGCTACGGAACCCTATAGGTGAAGCAACCATCTATATCTAACTATCAAAACAAGTAGTAATCATCAACGCAACGGTCAGCTCGAATCAGAAGAGCATTAACAAGCGGACAGGCGATTGATGTTATTTATATCTGTAAGAGATCATTTGTATCATTCGCTCCACGGGGCTCGAAATTAGATCACATTTTTTAAATAAAATACATGACTTAGCCCAGTCTATTTACGGTTTGACCCGGAACTTAGTTTTTTTTTTCGTTTATATTATTTTAGAGCCAAATTGAGCCTAGACGCTGACCAACATTTTAAAAAAACCACTTTAGCCCTAATTTTAAATTTAGCATTTATCTCGTTCTAGAAATCTTTATTTTAAACATTATTTTACACATTTTTAAGGTTATACAGACCTATACCACTTCAAACAAGGAGTAAATATTTTTGTCTACTTGGAAAGCTTCGAAAAATACATTAATATTTTCTAATGAATAACTAATTTTTTAAATACCGATGGCTATTTTATTGCTCAAAAAACTCATTAATAATTTTTAAATCTCATTAAAATAACATTATTTATTAAGTTTAAAGCCTTCCGGGCGATACAGTTTCTTTTTCTATATTGCGAAACTTGCGAAGCGAGATTCTTTTTTTTAATTTATTTTCACCTCCTAACAAAACTTCGTAAATTGACGGGGCTTTATGGATATTCTGGTGTATTTAGAATTAGAACTAGCTTATGCCCGTGACTGTGTGTAAAAGGTAAAAGTTGTCATAATTATTCTATGTGCTTAAGGCGTACAAATAGCGTGTGGGGTTAAAAATTACAAGATGTTTTAAAGGAGGCATGCGCTTCTAAATTAAATCAGTCATTTGTTTAGTTTCCAAAAATACTTACAAAACAACCATTACAATTGTCCATCGGTGCACAAAACTAATCAATCACTAACGAATTCCATTAACAAACATTTTACACTAACTCAACAATAATCTTTTCAACAAAACCAAAACACAAAAAAATACTAATGTTGTGAAGTTATTCGGTTGTCGTGGCAACCACCGATACTGACTTCTCTCGCTTCTCTCTCCTTGTATTTCACTTGTTTAGAACCGAGAGCAGAATCGAATTATCAAGGTTTCAACATACAGGTGTAACAAAACACCCTAGTAATACTTAAAGGGGTGCTTCAGACCATGAAACTGAACAACTTTCACTATGGAGCAAACTTCGAAATCGCGAAAAAAAAAATCTGATGTCCCATACAAAATTGCAGTACCGAAACAAATCTGAACAGCAGATTTTTTCCCGATTTCGGTGTTGATCTCATAGAAAGTTGTTTTGTTTCATGGTCTGGAGTGAGATTTTTGATAGTCACGGGTTCAAATCAGCAGTAGAAACGGTCAAAATTACTATGGAGATAGTAATCATCATCATTCGAACACGATTTTGAATTTCACGATTCATATATAGCACAATCTCTCTTTTAAAAAGTCGTCAGCATATTATGTTAATCCTTGTATTTTTTTTCTTTTTGGAATTTATTAAAATATTGTTTATTTAATGCATTGTAGCAACTAGAAGAGGTCATCAAGCCGAGGCCCCGAGGTCGCTTGTCGGATTGTGTACCCGCGGTCGATGCGGAGGTGGAAGGTTAATTGCCTACCTCTACCTCTATCCTAGCCTAGCTCTAACGATATCCGAAGAAATTAAACTTTTATCACGATGAGTCGATCGCATCAGATCGCGCCTTAAATGGAATTCCAATTTAGAAATGTTCTTGTTTGGGTTAGTAACTTTTTTGTTAGTTTGTTTTTATTCGTTTTATGTTAACTGTTATGTCTATTAGTATCACTACACGATCTGTTAAAAATTAGGACGTACAGTGGCGTAGAAAATAATAGAAACTCAATTCATGTTGTATTCGGTGTATTGGACAAAATCACATTGTTATTTTTGACGATGACCTACTCGTTAAACAAAGTAATCTAAGACCATGTCAGACTCCTACTGAGGAGGTCTGGAAATGAGTTGCCTCCACGGAGCCCGGATAAAAATGGATAGACTCTTAGTTTAAAGAAATCTAATATGTGGAAAAAGAACAAGATAAAAAAGAAATTAAAACATTAAGTAGGTACCTATTTAGATTAATATTATTGCGGTGTCTATGTTTAATATACTTATGTTGTTGTTGTTGTGTAAATAAATTCCACTGCTATGAAAAATTTTAAAAAGGATGCTGATGATATCAATTTCACCCTGTAGTCGAATATGACCCGCTCTCTCTACATTGGTATCTATCGCCAACAATGCCATGCACACTGAATCCGCCGTAGACACCTTAATAAAGTTAATAGCACTCTCCCTGTATGGGACGTTTTACACATTATACCTCAGCCGATCAACTGATTACGATGATATTGCCGAAGCTGATCATGATGAGCACACAATTCAATTCACCTCAACCGTTTTACTTTATGCACTCTACTGCTAAAGTAAGCCGCGGTTGTAGGGTGGCCCTTAGCACTCACTCGACGTCACACTAATTATAATTAGCGCAGCACTCTGTTTTGATTCTCATTTAGCATAGTGTCGGTGTTGGACCTCCCGCCGCTCACTAGCGTGCCTGTGATTCTCACTAGAACAATGCGTTTCCTCTTTAAGTTCGATGCAGAACCCTCCTTGTTTAATTATTAGGGTTCCGTACCCAAAGGGTGAAAACGGGACCCTATTACTAAGCCTACGTTGTCCGTCCGTCCGTCCGTCCGTCCGTCCGTCCGTCTGTCCTACCTATTTAGGGCTGTAACTTTTGAACTAATGCTTGCTTTTGCTTTAATAGCTCGATAGTTGAAATTTTCTCAGATTATGCGTTATTACGGCGGATTTGTTAGCAAATAATAAAAATGACAAAAAGTTCAAAATTAAGGGGGGTTCTCAATAAGAAACTAGTTCTTATCAACGTTTTTTTTTCACGCTCTATAGTAAAAACGGTAATACATACAATCGTCAAACTTAGTGTGCTTATAGAGCAAACTCTACAAAATAACAACAAATACTAAAAACCGGCCAAGTGCGAGTCGGTCTCGCTCTAAAGGTTCCGGACAAAAAAAAGTTTTTTTTTCTAAGTTAATAATGTTGGTTCCGTGGTGGTGTAGTCCGGAACCCTCGGTGCGCGAGTAGCCCGACTCGCACTTGACCGGTTTTATTAAATATAATGGATAACCATTCATTTAGAAATTGAACTTGATGGAATGAGTGTAGGTAGCCTATTTTTTGTCGAAACATTAATTCCAAAATATTCCGTAATTTTCAGTCAAAAAGTTTAAATCGGTTACCGGTAATCGGTTTCTTTATCTTTATTCAAATGTAGGTATATTCTGTTTTGGTGTGGTATAAAGTATAATTGAATTGAATTGAATTTGATTGACGCGATTTTTCTTCAATATTAAAATGTTATCTTTTTGGAATAATTATAAAACAGATAATGTTGTTTAGAACGATTTCGACTACGTAAAATAATATAATGCGATTGAGAAGCTGTGACGAGAAAGGTATAAAAAAAGCCTTATTTCTAAAGGTTATAAACTTATAATTCTTCCAGACAACCATAAGATGAAAGAATTCTTCAATGACATAAATATTTTGTTGCTAAAGATATTTCTTGCCGTTAGTTATTTTCTTTTAGTTGCAATATTAGGTAGTACAACGCTTTCGGATATTTAATTTTTTCTGTTATTTGAGAGCTTAGTATTTAGTTGATGTTTCAAGATAATTATTAGAGCCGAATTTTGCATTTTTCTGTCCACAGGTCCGTTATCCAGCAAAACAATGTCGTAATGCATTCAATCAAAACCAAAGCCAGAGGTTTAACGTTTCTCACTTCATTTGCAATCTCATGTTACATACAAGGAACTACTAAAACAATTCACGTTTTATAGCAATGGAAATAGAGTTTAAAATGTGTTGAATGAAATTAAAGAGCATTTTCAAAAGCCCATTGAATGTGGAGTTTGTTCGTTAGTACGGTTGTGCTTGTTTTGTTTGTTTTGGTGAAAGCGAACGGTAAAGTTGAGAATGGTCTACAAGTTTCCTACTTGGCCATGATTTGCTGGTTTTCTAATCGATAGTCTGGTAAACATGAGTTAGCTAAACGTTAAAAATTCCATACCTGGAAATTTACAACTATCTTTTTCACTTTAAATTTTAAATAGGCCTCCCCCAAGGATCGCCACAGCGACCGGTCCCGCGCTGCCCTCATCCAACGGGTTCCCGCCGCCTTCACCATGTCGTCGGTCCACCGTGTGGATCTACCCACGTTGCGCTTTTCAGTACGCGGTCGCCACTCTTCGGCCACATCGGCCATCGGTTCTGCGAGTAATCTGCCCCACCCATTGCCACTTTAGTTTAGCAATGGGTCTGACAAACGTTTTTCACTTTACATGTCAAATAAATCTTCAAAAAATTACGAAAAAAACTGTGTTTTTACTTTTTTTATATCTTCAAAAATGGCTGAGATATTAACGATCAAATTGCGTATTTCCGGACGAAGGTTTTTAAAAACGCGGGCGGGCGCCCGCTAGCCGATGACGTCAAACCCCTGGTCATTCGTCAGTCGCGCTCTCGTACGCTCGCTGCCTGTGCAGTAAACATCGAGTTCTCTTCAGTGAAAATGGAAAAAAGTATTGTATTGTGCCTCAGTGTTTCAATTCAACTGTGAAAACACCCGATAAACTCTTTTTTTATGTGCCTGAGGACCCAAAAATGAGAAAGAAGTGGATGACGGCCATAAAAAGAGTAGATGCAATAGGGCCTAAAACTAAAGCGCACTGCAGTGCTGTGAAGACCATTTCGATGTTTTTAAACTAATAAAACACAAATAATCATCAACAACAACAACCTCGTACGTGCAAGATGTGGATTGCGATTGCGAGTACCTACCTATATTTTTTAAATCGTTGTCCATAATGTAGGTCCTAAATAAAACACACACAGACACACTTTAAGGAAGGTTTAAGCTTGAACAAATACCTACCCGACAGTAGGTAATGCTTACATAAAACATACACACCTTTTCATCTTTATTCCGCGAATTTGACAGCCCGGTAGCACAGTCGGTAGTGAACCTGCCTGCTGTGCCGAGGGTCGCGGGTTCGAATCCCGTAAGGGACAAATATTTGTATGATGAATATGAATATTTGTACCCGAGTCATGGATGTTTGTATCTACAGGGTGAAATTGATATCATTGGCATCCTTTTAAACTAAGAGTCTACCCATCAAACTGAACAACTTTTACTATGGGAGCAAACCGATCAAAGCAAAAAAAAAATGATGGGTAGACTCTTAGTTTAAAAGGATGCCAATGATATCAATTTCACCCTGTATATATGTATTCTATATCGTTGTCCAGTCATCATAATACAAGTCCAGGCTAGATCCTGGTACTTTAAATGTGACTAGATAATTTGTGTGACATTGTCCAAGAAATTATTATTAATTATTATTATTTCGGCAGCCGTAAAATCCTTATTCTTCATAAAATATTGTGCCACCATCAAACTATCCACTCTTGGCAGATTGTCCGACTGACCTTTTTGAAAACCTTCATCCATTCTACACACCACACGGTTTACTTTAGTGTAATGGGTTATAAAATTAATGTAAAAGTATTATTTCCTTGAAATACAAGCACACAATTAGGTATAAACGAAATTAAACGAATTATTGACGAACAAATGAAACAAAATGCACCGGACCGAGCGCCGCGCTGTGTCGCGGTCGCGGGCTGAGCGGGGGTGTGACGTCAAAGCGTGAGCGCGCGTAAACTCGGAAATTTTAAAAAGCGCTTAAACTTCTCGTCGTCATAACTTCGGAAATACTGCATGTATTGAAGTGAAATAAAAACTAATGTAATGTACATGATCTACGCTAAGATTTTAAGTGTATTTTTTAGTAATATTTTGACCCTTTTGTGTTCCCCATTCTTTGGGCTATGTCAGCTAAGTAAGGTAGGTACTCTAGTTCTTTTGCGAATTTCTTCATTTCTATTCGATTCGATTCGATTTCGCTCTCTAGATGTAGGTACTTGTTTATAATAGGTAACAATAACGAATACTAAATGGAGATTAAAAAATTATTTCGGTACAAACTTAAAGTTAAAAGCCTAATCAGTTTTCTTTCTGACTACCCCGAAAAGGGACTAGATCGTGAGTTTGTGAACGTATATGTATCGGAACAGTAATAATTGTAAACAATGCATTTTGTGGGAAAATGCAACTAGTTTAGATTGCATCGATTGATGATAACATTCAGCAGTATTAGTAAACTATTTAGACTGGATTCCCGGATAGAATAGTGAATTAGTCAGTTTAGTGCGGACTCTCCAAGGAAACACCTGGTTTAAGATTTTAAGATATTATATTACTTTAAAAAGTTTCGTCTTTATTCAGTTAAGGTTTTTAGAATTAGGAATTGTAGATTTGATGGAGGTTACAAAGAGAAACATACTTTTATGTATATATTTTTTTATATTAGCACAAGGTATGTTTTTGAGCTTATTTCATTTTACACTGATTTCAAATAAGAATGTCTTTAACTAAGTACCATCGGGGAATATACTTTTGGGAATTTGCTATGCTCTCTCTATCGTTCGGTCGCATTACCTTGAGGTGATTCATGCGGTTTTTTTACATACTCCACATCAACTTTGCCTTCTTTCCAGCCAATTTAAGTGAGGGTTTAACATGGCACCGTATGAAATGCGCCACAGATGCGGACCAGACCGTGCCAGAAGGCAATGTGCCTGAGATCGGCAGATTTCCCTGGCTTGGGATCGTGCAACACGAGTTCTGTAAGTACCCCATAGAATGCAGATTGTGTGCAAGAACTGTGACAAACCAGGAGGGTTCGAAATTATCAATAAGTTTTTTTATTTGAATCAGGCAACAGTACAATATATATAACATCATCACGGGCCCATATTATAAAAATCTTGACCTAAAATATAACTTAATTTACACTTTTTTTTTAAAACACTCCCTTATGTTTATTTTATTGTTCAATTATAAGCCAATTTATCCAAGCAGATTTTTATTTTTGAGTGAAATAAATATCTAACTAATCTTCTTTTTTACTAGGACAGTCAAGAGCACGTCAAGCTTGACACTTTGGACTTTGTACCGTTCTTATTTAGTGCGCCATAAGCGTTACAATCGAACTGCAAGTGTAAAGCTTGATGTGCTCTTGACTGTACGAGTAATGATAGCTTAAATGAAGACCAAACAGCGTCTAGTCTTCGACAATATCGTCTCGTATCACAATTTCATAACAAATAACTCGGAAAAACTATAGAAAAGAGTGAGAAGTTTTTTCGAGTTTGTGAGCTTCTTTCGCAATAATTTGCAAATCTAAAGTGAAATCGTAGATTATTTTGTGAAATGTACTTACACTATTTCATTAAATTATCTTCGATTTCACGTTAGATTCACAATTATACACAGAACTCGAATTTTTACCGTGCCGATAAGTGCCGAGAAATTCTCAAAAAACGGTTTCATTTGACAACTCGTGTCAGTTCCTCTATTCCTGTAAGGTATAGTAACTTTATGGTTTTCACAGATTTAGGGGGGAAAACGAGATTCGCGATAACATCTGGTATCCTGGTCCATCCTGGTTACGTTCTATCAGTAGCCGAAGATATAGCCAAGATTGCTCCAGAACAAGTCGTGTATGAAAAAGTTAACATTTTTACTTTGTCCTTCTCTTTACAGGGTGTAAGGAAAAGTATCATTAACCTTTAAACCACACACTCTACCCACCAAACTGAACAACTTTTACTATAGGAGCAAACCTATCAGAAAAAAAATCTGCTGTCCATACGTTTGAGTCGTGCCCATACTAAACTACAGTTTAGTAACTACAGTTTAGTATGGGACAGCTGATTTTTTTATTGTTCTGAGAGGTTTGCTCCGATAGGAAAAGTTGTTCAGTTTGATGGGTATGTGGTTTAAAGGTAAATGATACTTTTGCTTAGACCCTGTATTTGAGGTAAATACACAATATTTTTAATTAAGTCTGTGGGGAACTACTACAGATGGTCAGCACCCACAAGTTATAGCAAAGATGCCAACAGATGGCGATACCGTCGCTCACGGAAATATGCTCCATACAAAGACAACGTTCATCGTAAATACGTAACTCGTAACCTACTACAAATAAGGTTCACAATCGAATGCAAGACATAAATCGCGCAAGAGAAATAATCACAGAGATTCGATATATATACAAGGTCCAACTAAGAACTGTTGGACCACGGCCGGTCCCCAGGCATCACACCTAGCCTGGCGGAAGTACTTCCCTTTTCAATGGAGGAACATTCCCAAGTAGCACCTCCATAAGTCGATGGTGCGTTGCCGAGAGGTATGAACACTCAATCATGGGGGTGAAGGTTCGAATCTGCATGGACGACACGCCATGCACCAATGAGTTTTAATTTATGTACCGACTGCTCTTAAACGGTGAAGGAAAACATCGTGAGGAAAACCTGCATCCGCTGAAGAAGAACTTCTGATGCGTGTGTGAAGTCTACCATTCCAGGTCAAGGTGGTGCCCTGCGGTGGGACGTATAAAGGCTGATGATGATGAATATTTAAGACCCTGTCTGAACTGAGAAAAAAAATTTTTGTCAGTCATAAAATAATAATTATCCTGATTTCTTTTTCATATGAAACGTAAAATTTCCAACCTAACTCAGCTAAAAGAGAACCTTGCAATGTACAGTCAAGAGCACGTCAAGCTTGACACTTTGGACTTTGTACCGTTCTTATTTAGTGCGCCATAAGCGTTACAATCGAACTGCAAGTGTAAAGCTTGGTGTGTCTTGACTGTACATTGCAAAAAACAAAACTGCGTGCACTTTTGCATTACAAAATTGTGATCTCAGTTGGTCGAAAGTGAAGTTTTTTAACCGACTTCAACAAAACAAAAAGGAGGAGGTTCTCAATTCGACCCGTATGTTGCTTTTTTTTTTGTATGTTTGTGACATGATTATTCTATTCTATTGCAGCCTTTTGTTTTCTGTCTGGCTGATGAGGCCCGAATTATATATGTAGTATGTCGTTGTGTGTGTTGTTAATCGTGATTCCCGAGATTCTGGCTTGCCGAATGCGGTGTCCATTGTATCATGTACACACGGCGACACATCAAGCTATACAAAACCAACATAAGCTGGCCGGGAGACGTTATACGTTACTCGACCTACGCGCGGCCAACTTATTTTGGTTTTGCGTAACTTGATGTGTCGCCGTGTGTACTGACTTCATCTTAACAAAAATTTTCAGGAACAACACGAAGTTTATCGGTTGGAAGAGTGCTAAAGAGAAGTTCTCTCTGGACGTAAGAGAGTACATCCTCCACCCCGAATACCAGGAGAAAGAGACGTACGCATCGGTCGCGCTGCTCGAACTCGCCAACTGGGCGGACATGAGGGTTATTGGTATGGGCCTGCTTACTTTACGGTGCCCACACATAACTGCGTGCAATAATCATACATATGTACAGGGTGTAACAAAACACCCTAGTAATACTTAAGGGGGTACTTCAGCCCATCAATCTGAACAACTTTTACTATGGAGCCAACGTCGAGAAAAAATAAAAAATATCTGCCGTCCCATACATTTGAGTCGAGACGGTACTGCAGATGTATGAAAGAGCGGATTTTTTTTTTGCGATTTCGATGTTGGCTCCATAGTGAAAGTTGATCAGTTTGATGGTCTGAAGCACCCCCTAAGTATTACTAGGGTGTTTTGTTACACCCTGTATATGTCATCATAATAAGTCATCGAGCGCTGGCAAATATTTGCGATGCGATGCGACGTCGCAGTTATGTGTGGGTGTCATTCCATGAGTGACTGACTGACCTGAGTAACTTCAGAGTTTGAGTTTATAATGGTTTTGTCAAGCATAGCATAGCATATGCTCACATGCTCACGACTATATTCCCCGAGGGGGTAGTCAGAAATATTCTGAAACCTCAGAACATCCACGTTTCACTAGTAGTACCGAAACTCTGTCCAGTGTGACGAGGAGTGAGTCCATCGCCACTTGTAATGGTCAGTAGGTACAATACATGCCTCGAAATTGAAGCATGCAGGTTTCCTTCACCAAAAAACCGGTGATGTTATATCGTACATAAATTCTGAAAAACCCATTGTAGACTGGTAGATTTTTTTCAAGTTGTATTGGATTTTTAACGTCTAACGGCGTTTTAAGAAACTTTTTGGCACCGGGTTTTTTTAGACTAATTAGACCCCGCTGAACACGATTCTGCCCGGTGCCACCCCGTCCCCCGCTTCCTTAACCCCCCACCCCCCAAAATGTGTCCCTAACTGCGTTTTTTTTAGTTTTATACAAAAACTATTAAAGATAAAAGAAAACCGTCAATGACAAAAATAATCTCCATTAAAATCTCTACAATATTTGTAAAACAATTTTTTTGATAGAAATAATAAGTTAGGAAATATGTGTGTCCGAACTGCGTGTAAATTTTTGGTTTTGCAAATTTTTGGTTTTGTTTTCAATTTATCGAAAAACGGCCGAAGCTGTGATATAATGACCAAGAAGCGAAATAATCTTGATACATTTACCTACAAAACGAGACCTTATTTATAATCGTACGAGTATTCGTTTACGATTTATAGCTCAGTGCAGACAGACTCCACCGCGAGTATCGAGTACTGTGCTACACTACTATGCTCGATGCATCAGAAAGTTATGCATGTAATAATAACTATTTTATTTATATTAACATTTTGTTGGTGACATTACAGACAGATAGACGGTGTATGGGCGTTAGTCCACCACGCATGCCCAATGCGGATTGGTGAACTTCACAATAAGCATCGGAATTTCTTCTTCAATGTATGCGGGTTTCCCCGCGATGTTTTCCTTTATTTATCGAAAAATGGCCGAAGCTGTGATAAAATAGTCAAGAAGGAAATTAATCTTGATACATTTACCTACAAAACAACACCTAGCTTATTGTTATACAAGTATTAGTTAAGGATGTATAGCCTGCAGTGGCTGCAGTACAGATGCCGCCGCGAGCTTTGTAACCACGGTTTAAGAACAAAATTAATAGTAAAAGGGGAATTATAACTTTTTTTTAAATGTTTATGTGCACGTTTATTTACACAATTAAATCGTCCAAAATGCTTCTGAAAATGTGCTAACACCTAGCCCCTTACCTTGCCCTGATAACTGCTTCCTTGCCGTCATGCTTAGACCTAACAAATTTAATTACGAGTTTTTGAGGCATGTCGTACCATTCAGCAAAGACGGCATCCTGGAGGTCTTGAAGGGTGGCATATGGATAGGACCATGGGCCCGAACACGTTGGTTCAGCTTGTCCCAATGGTGTTCAATCAAATTCAGGTCTAGACTTCACGCCCCAGCCACTGCATAAAAGGGTACCAATCTAGTAGACACACGATGCTTTGTGGGAACGGGCGTTGTATTGCATAAATGTGAACCCATACCCAACAAAACCTACATATGAGACCACATCCCAAATGGCACATGTAGCATTATAAGAGACCACTTTTGGTGTAACTCGGAACTTGTTGCATTAATTAACACTTAATAGGGTTCAACTGAGAACTTAGAGCTGCTTATTACGCTTTAGTCTTTATAATAGCATTATAAGAGCAGAAACGGATACTATTGTAACGGGATCAGAGTTAGAGCAGCTGTCAAAAATGCCTTCTTACAGCCTATATCGCATTGGTTGCTTAAGAGCATTATAGGGGCAGTAAAATATGATTATTGCTGTATAAAGGTGTAGAACTATACCACTGTAATGCTAGCATCTTAAAAGAGTCAATGTGAACTACTGTACAGCCAATAGAGTTAAAGTGGTGTACACGTAGAGTGATTTAACGCTTAAAGTTCTGTATTGGTTCACCTCAACTCTGTTATTCAGCCTCTTTTTCAAAGCTGCTTAAAGGTGTTATATTAGCACTCGTGAACACCATAGGTATTCCTTGATACCCTTGTAACTCAGAAATACAGCATTTGGTAGTAAAGTGGTGTACACGTAGAGTGATTTAACGCTTAAAGTTCTATATTGGTTCACCTCAACTCTGTTATTCAGCCTCTTTTTCAAAGCTGCTTAAAGGTGTTATATTAGCACTCGTGAACACCATAGGTATTCCGAGATACCCTTGTAACTCAGAAATACAGAATTTGGCAGTAAAGTGGTGTACACGTAGAGTGATTTAACGCTTAAGGTTCTATATTGGTTCACCTCAACTCTGTAATTAAGCCTCTTTTTCAAAGCTGCTTAAAGGTGTTATATTAGCACTCGTGAACACCAAAGGTATTCCGAGATACTCTTGTAACTCAGAAATTCAGCATTTGGCAGTAAAGTGGTGTACACGTAGAGTGATTTAACGCTTAAGGTTCTATATTGGTTCACCTCAACTCTGTTATTAGCCTCTTTTTCAAAGCTGCTTAAAGGTGTTATATTAGCACTCGTGAACACCAAAGGTATTCCGAGATACTCTTGTAACTCAGAAATTCAGCATTTGGCAGTAAAGTGGTGTACACGTAGAGTGATTTAACGCTTAAGGTTCTATATTGGTTCACCTCAACTCTGTTATTAGCCTCTTTTTCAAAGCTGCTTAAAGGTGTTATATTAGCACTCGTGAACACCAAAGGTATTCCGAGATACTCTTGTAACTCAGAAATACAGCATTTGGCAGTAAAATGGCTACAGAAAATACCACTATATTGCTTTAGTCTGCATAATGGCGTTTAAGTAGTTCACATGAATGGCTTAAGCGTTGATGTGAACCATAATAACACTAATATAAGCCGACAGGCTGCATATTGGTTCACTTGAACTCTTATTTACTGCAATAAGCGTTATAGAGGAACCGGTGTGTACTCTTGTACAGCCATAGTCGTTAATTCAGGATTATAAGAGTTCACATAGGTTTCTTAAGAAAGCGCCATTTTGTTATAACTTTATAACCTAAACCATATGATAAATAAAATTATGGTGTTTATGTTTTACTAATGATTTCTGCTTTTATTTACACGTGAAACACATATTTATTATAATATAAAATAAAACTTTGTATGATTTCAACAAGAGCTCAACGTTCGGTCCTCAAAGTGATGTTGAGAAAGCACTACAGGTATCCCACCCACTGCCTATTTGAGGAAACTGGCTTATTGAGCGTTAGACGCAGCTTTATACTGAAACTGGCTCTGAGAATGCACAGGACTGTACTCAACTCACCCGACTACCCGAAAATGCTGGAGAAACGGGTCTTTAAAACAGCCTCGGCGCGTACTCAAACAACCTTCGCACAGCGATTTGAATACTTTCTTGGCCCATTCATATACAACAAACTTGTAAAAATGTGTTGCTTTAAAGAGTCCAGCGCTCGAGAAGCAAAATTAAAAATCGGAACAGCTCTGACTTCATGGTCGTACAAAGATACAGAGGAGTTCATAAGAGTGTTGCAGTAAACCCTAAAACAACACAAACACATACACACACACACACACACACACACACTAATATAAGCCATTATTTGTTAAATACCCATATCAAATTATAAAGCCACAATTAATTTAAGTATAACCTATAGTGCTAACTTACTTCTACTTCACCATTCTTTTACTTACCTTTATTTTATTTACTCAATCCTTTTATGAATTTGTTATAGGCCCTTGTTGATAACTGTACCGCTCACTGTATTTACTAAATGATACCTCATTAATATTTCTCCCGTCACATTTTGCCAGGCTTAGCCTAGTGTGGGGGATAATTGTAAATCTTTTTTTTGTTAAATACTGTCATGTCAATGTGCAATACCTATTCTTTGTTTTTATATGAACTAAATTGTACCTACCTATGTAAAGTGCTCATTGAAATAAATATTTTTGTATTTTGTATTTTTGTATTTTTTGTATTTAATGTAAATCAGACACAAAAAATGTACACATATATTTTGACGTGTAATTATTTTCACAATATTTCTAATTAAAAACGAAATATTTCCGAGGCGCGTAAAAAATTTGCTATAAAACCATATAAACATTCACAATGAACTTGCATTCCCAAATGTATTCACAGGCTAATATTATAAAAGTGTACTATGTGTGTAGTGTGTAGTGTGTGTGTGTGTAGTGTAGTGTGTATTATGTAAGTGTCTAGGTCATCACAAATTCTCAATAAAACTTCACTTCACGCCATTAATAACCAACACTCACGGAATTTATTTAAAGAATTTAACTCTACTAATAAAATAAATTCAGGTTTTTATGTACACACTCTGCTGATGCTCGAACTTCGAAGAATAATGTAGAACCTCAAGCGTTATTTAAGTATAGCAGTAACCCCAATCCTAGGGCTTAGTCTGTATAACAGGACACTCGTATTCTGTTAAGCAGCTGATATAATGCCTTGTGGCCCATTATAATTCCAATATAGAACCTTAGGCTGTATAACAGGACACTCGTATTCTGTTAAGCAGCTGATATAATGCCTTGTGGCCCATTATAATTCCAATATAGAACCTTAGGCTGTATAACTTGTGCCCAAATAAGAGTTATATCGGTGTTAACAGCGCTGTTAACACCATTGTAACACCATCTTATACAGCCTTTAGTTTACACCAAAAGTGGTCTCTTATCCACATCTACATCCAGGGTCCAGAATCTCTGCAATGTACCGAGGAGCAACCAACGACCCTTGACCTGTCCTGGAAACGCATGCGAGTTCGGTTTTGCCTTCGATTGAGTAGCCGCCCCAGAACAAGAACGATCCACCTCCGTAGTTCATTTTCTTCTGTATACCTACAAGCTTTAGAAAAATGGTCTCTCTGACTCCTGTATACTCTTTCGAAGCTGTCGTTGCAGAAAAGGCACAACCTCGTATTATCCGAGAAGAGAACCTTACTTAGTTGATTTGGTCGCAGGCTGCTACCGGTCTCTGCGGTGTTGTCCAGTTAATTTGAGGCTTGTTGCAGCTCTGTGGGCCGCAATTTTCGTCTCTCGCAGCCTTCTAACCGTAGAGATGCTTACAGAATTTAAAGAAGAAGAAAATGCAAATAAAGATTATGATTTTGCGAGCTGTTGCTGTTGCAACTCAACAGCATAAATATAGCGGTTGCGCAAAGATATCGATCCAATATATCAAAATATTAGTCTTTTATATTAGTCTTTCATTTCGTGTACGTAATACCAACTGCTCTCAAACGGTGAAGGAAAACGTCGCGAGGAAACCTGCATACGCTGAAGAAGAAATTCCGATGTTTATTATGAAGGCCACCAATCCCCATTGGGCATGCGTGGTGGACTAACGCCCATACATCCTCCGTCTCTTTCATTTCACCAACAAAATGTTAATATAAATAAAATAGTTATTATTACAAATGCATAACTTTCTGATGCATCGAGCATAGAGTGTAGCACAGTAATCGAAACTCGCGGTAGAGTATGTCTGCACTGAGCTATAAATCGTAAACGAATGCTCGTACGACAGTAAATAAGGTCTCATTTTGTAGGTAATCGAGATTAATTCACTTCGGCCATTTTATCACAGCTTCGGCCGTTTTTCGATAAATTGAAAGCAAATGCAAAAATTTGCAAAACCAAAAATTTACACGCAGTTCGGACACACATATTTCCTAACTTATTATTCCTATCAAAAAATTGTTTTACAAATATTGTAGAGAATTTAATGGAAATTATTTTTGTCATTGACGGTTTTCTTATATCTTTAATAGTTTTTGTATAAAACTAAAAAAACCGCGGGTCGGGACACATTTCGGGGGGTGGGGGGTTAAGGAAGCGGGGGACGGGGTGGCACCGGGCAGAATCGTGTTCAGCGGGGTCGAATTAGTCTAAAAAAACCCGGTGCCAAAAAGTTTCACAATACGCCGTTAGACGCTGAAAATGATAGCATAATCTACCAGTCTATTGCTACGAGTCGGCCTGGACGGGGATCGAACCATCGCCCACGGCAGGCAAGGTTACTACGGCTTTTTTGTACTAACTAATCTAGTATGAAGTCAGATTTTCGGTAAAATATACATACAGTTTTAATTTTAATGCTAGGATTAATTTAAGATTTGTATGGAAATCTTTGAGGCTCTGTAATTAAAATTTTTACGAAAATCTGACTTCATATACGCATAGAGATTAGTTTCTAGATTGTTTCTGATAAATTTCATTGACTTTAATTGGTGAGTATTGAAAATATCACCAGACTTCGTTTGTATGGAGCGCGCTCCGAATTATATTCCCTTAAAGGTTAATATACCTTTCGTTACACTTGTAGGTATATTGATTGTTACAGAACCGTATTTGTTTCAGCTCCCGTGAAGCCAATTTGCCTTCCTTTTAAAGGAGTTGGTTTGTTCACCGACTTGTATGCCGCAAAAATGTCTGACGGTGGGTAGTTAGGTGCCTACGCAAACGAAATTACTATTTTTCTTTTGTGAGATTGAACATGTAGCATCGTTTTTACAGAATCCAAGGAAATTACGAAACAGGTCTACAAAATGAACTACGTCATCGATCAGGATTGTCAAGAATTTTACTACAGAGCTCATGTAAGATCAGCTACGCCGTGAAAATTTTTCTGCTTGGTACATTCACCCTAGAATTTCTTTGCAAATCAAAAACTCATTATTATCATCTCCACCGATAGAATAGAATGTCCATGATGAATCAAATAGGAATTTGATTTTATATCAATTCTAAAAAGCACAAGTTCTGAAAAAAATTATTGACTTTTTAATTGGAATTGAAAATATAGCCAGACTTCGTTTGTATCATAACCATAATTCCCAATAAGTTTGACAGACAGATTAGCCATCATACTATTCCAATTTCTTGGTAAACTTTTCATCACCACGGCCGGCACGAGACGCACAAGAGAAGTGATCGCCTTTTTCTAGCCCGGCCCGGGGTTTGGTAATCGGGGAAAATAGAACACGTCTTGCTCAAAGTGACATTTGTTCAATAGCTGTCGCTCAAGACGATGTCACCGTCGTACCCTATGTGTGCCGTGTCGGAGCGCATGTCTGCGACGTGCGTGTGGGACGGCGGCGTGGCGCTCATCACCAGGCAGAACTGGGGCTACTGGATGTTGGTGAGGCTCCCTTTGCTTCTCTAGAGATCTGAGGAACGATAGCATCGTCGTACTCTATGTGTCTGTGTATCGGAGCGCATGTCTGCGACGTGCATGTGGGACGGAGGTGTGGTGCTCATCACCAGGCAGAACTGGGGCTACTGGATGCTGGTGAGGCTCTCTTATCTTCTCTAGAGGCCTGACTAACGATAGCATCGTCGTACCCTATGTATGCCGTGTCGGAGCGCATGTCTGCGACGTGCGTGTGGGACGGAGGAGTGGTGCTCATCACCAGGCAGAACTGGGGCTACTGGATGCTCGTGAGGCTCTCTTATCTTCTCTAGAGACCTGACTAACGAAAGCAAGTGCCGTGTAAAGTTTCTGATCACATCGCAGAAACAGCTCTAAATCACTCTTAACTTTGAACCGTATAGTATGAACAAGAGCTTAGCTTGACATTTGTTTTTTTCCAGTTGGGTTTTGGGGTACGAGGGCCAGGCTGCGGTGCACCGTCGCGATACGTGTCCATACACAGGATCCTGGCGTGGATAGACGATGTCATCACGTACGACCCACTCGGAGACCTACCTGCTGGAGAAACTGCCTTCTACCTTAGGCAGCTGTCGCCTGTAAAACTTATTATGTACAAAGGTTAGATAGATTGTACTAGCTCGCGCGGTGGGAGGAATTGGCAGCGAATCGTTTACGAGACCTCGTTAACAGCGAAATCTATGATTTTGAAGCGAGTAGGCGATCAGAGCTTGGTGTCAAACATAATGAATTGAAAACCACCACCGGCTACACAATATAATTATTATGAGAACGGAGTGCTCTCGTACCCGCTATTTTTGTTAATCTTCTTTAAGAAGATTGGCTATGTTAGCCATATGAGAGCTCATCACAACAGAGTTTTTTAATTTTATTTTTTATTAATAATTGGTTTGCGCTTGGCTTCAGCTCACCTGATGGAAAGTGTAGATGAAGCCGAGAATGTAGGGCGCTCGCCCAGAAAAAGCCTATTTACTCTTCTTTTTAAAATATCCTGATTGTATTTGCTTGGGAAAACAGACGCAGGGAGAGAGTTCCAAACCTTACCGGTTCTCATTATAAACAGTCGCCGTGGCCGATATCGGTCATATCAAGAGCAAATACATTCATACATTTATTAGGTAGAGAGTCGATGAGCGTGAAAATAATACACCAATAGCACACTCGCTCGATCATGTCATATTTCAAAAGATTTTATTGAATCGGATTACGCTGCTACTTCACGGGTCCGTAGGTTACGGTCAACACATCATATCCGTTCCCTTCAAACGCGTAGCGACAGTGACTACTGCCTTGCTTGCAAGGGATGACGCTCTCACGGGGTACTTTCATTCCATGTCACTGCTGTGCTGGCCGCTGGGCGCAGCGAAAAACCAGTGCGTAGAAGTTGCACAATGTTAGCGCGGTGTGCGGCGCACTAATTTGCGATGTCCACACAATACCTTCTTCTTCCTGCCCTTATCCCATTACTTGGGGTCGGCGCAATATGTGCTCCTCCATTCATCTCGTTTAGCCGTCATCTCAGCGCACACTCCCTTCTTGTTCTTACACATGTCATCCCTCACACAATCCATCCATCTTTTCTTTGGTCGTCCTCTCTTCATGCAGCCATCCACATTCATATTTAATACTCGTCTTGAAATATGACATGACACTCCTCTCTTACCACGCCATTATGCCCATACCACGACAATCGGTTACTGCGCAGTTTTTCATTCACAGGTGCTACTTTCTAACTTCCTCTAATATAGGGTCCTTCTTAATATATTGACAGTTTTTTAAGGGGACGATCAGACCATCAAACTGAACAACTTCCTCTATGGGACCGACATCGAAATCGCGAAAAAAAAGTCTGCTCGCCCATACAAAACTGCAAAGCTCGTCGAGCAAAATGTATGGGAGAGCTGATTTTTTTTTCGCGATTTCGATGTTGGTCCCATAGAGAAAGTTGTTCAGTTTGATGGTCTGATCATCCCCTTAAAAAAGTGTCAGCATATTAAGAAGGACCTTGTATACTCATTCCTAATCTTATTCATGATGTCCTTACAATACCGTAGGTATTTATTGTATCGTTCACAGGTGACGTAAAGATTCCAAAAACCATAGGGCAGTGCGAGCGTAAGGAGAGAGGCAACGTTCTCTACAAGGAAGCTGACGAGATAGTAACGAACAAGAACTTCGGTCAGGGCTACTACTTTGTAAGTATTTTAAATAGTTTTATGGTTTCGAACCACCATGGGTCTGTCGCTACTGTATATCCTACTTCCTACTAACGCGAAAGTTTGTAAGTATGGATGGATAGATGGATGGATGGATGGATGTTTGTTCCGCTTTCACGCAAAAACTGCTGAACGGATTTTGATGAAATTTGGCATACAGATAGACCATGGCCTGTATTAACACATAGGGTACTTTTAATCCGAGTAACGCAGACGAAGTCGCGGACCACAGCTAGTTCTGAATATGGCAATATGCTCAGAAACAGTTACTGTTTGGGTTTACGTACCTCAAAAGGAAAAAAAACAACGGGTTGCACTCCGGGAGTGCCGGCAGAAGTGAAAACTAACAGATCTTACGTCTTAGTGCTCTTACAAACGAGACACACTTTGCTGTCGCGGTGGGTCGCAGAGCGTCGCGCTCAAACATTTTACTCTCCGTGACACCCGACGACCGCAAAGTGTCGCTCGTCTGTGAGAGCGCTTACGGTCACGTGACGTCACGGTCCTGAAACGAGTTTAACATTTTTTACCAATCCCAAAATCTTACGTCTTAGAGGGAGGTTACACGGTCAGTATTTCATCAGTCTGGTCATGTATATTTGATGTGAAGGGAAACTGACTCGAGATTGACCCGACTAACATGGTGCTTCAGTAGGTATATCAGTTTCCCTTCAAATCAAATAAACATGACCAGACTGATGGACCAGAATGACGAAATACTGAACGTGTAACCGGGCTCTTACGAATTTTCAATCAGGTCACGTGACGTCACGGTCCTGACGTCCTGACTTTTTTACCCATCCCAAAAATTGCACAACGCCGCTAAAGAAGTTTTCACTTCAAAAATGTAATAGATCACTTTGTTGTCCATTTTTCCCTTTTTCTCAGGAACAGGTAGTAGTATCATGTTGAAAGGAGGTGTACAAAAATCAAGTTTCTAAATCAACGCAATCAAAAGATACTGTACTGCTATTTCTACACTAATATTATAAAGAGGAAAGATTTGTACCTATTTTTGTATGTTTGTATGTTTGTAATGAATAGGCTCAAAAAGTACTGGGCCGATTTAAAAAATTCTTTCACCATTAGAAAGCTGCATTCACCCTGAGTAACATAGGCTATATTTATTGCTAGAAAAGATTAGACGTCCACCCGTGCGAAGCCGGGACGGGCTGCTAGTATGTTATATTTTGATACGAACAAATCAAAACTGATCAAAACCTATAAATAAGCCATTGTCCTGCATTGGGCTTAGACCAATTAACTGTGGACGAGTTACGAGTGTAAGTCTGCCTGCCCATTGACGCGAGCTAGCTGGCGGAGCGGAGAAACATGCAACCAGAGTTTTAATACCCGGACTTTAGATTTTCGATATATCGAGACCGTTTCGGCCCGATATTCATTCATTGTAATAGAGATGACATTGGAACGAAAACGTTCACGCAATTGCGAAGTTTGAATGTCCGAGACTCGGCCGAGCTCCTAATTGGTAAATGTTTCCTCGTTACTCCGCTCCGCCAGCTCGCTCCGCGTCAATGGACAGGCACCCTAATTGTACTAAAAAACTTTTCTGTCACTTTTTGCGGGGGACGAGTTAGCATGAAATACGCAACTTTGGATTTTATTCCGTTACTTTAGTGTTTAATTTTGAATGCCAAAAATCATGACAAATAGTCTCGTGTAACCCCAAACAAGACTAAGTTGTTCCGTTATTATAGGCTGTCTCGTTTAGTATCTAAACTATTATAAAACTGTAACAGAAGTGTGTCTGTACATTGAAGATATTTACAAAAACAAGTTACGATATGGTTTTTAGGTGTCCCTGATTCCATATCACCAATTTTTGGATTTTTTGTGTTTTGTGTCTGTTTGTTTGTTTGTTTGAACGAGCATCACACAAAAACTACTGAACCTATTCTGATGAAACTTTTTTGTTTGATAGCTTATGATCTGACTTAATATCTGGTATATAATTTGTGCGGACGAAGTCGCGGGTAATAGCTCGTAGAGTATACAATTGTATGCTCATGTACCTATACATGATCATTTGATCTTGTAAGATCTAACGTGAGGCAGGTCCCTATTTAAATGGTCTAAGCCTACAGGCGGTAACATGTACTAATCGTCACCGTCAGGTATCGGTGTCGCAAGTGGCGCAATTCCTCTGCGCTGCTGTCAACCTGGAGGTGAACACGCGGACCAACGCTGGGGTCTGGATCGAGCACAACTGTCACCGCGACGTGACCGGCATGACGCCCGGCATGAAGGCGCCCGACCACCGCAAGTATGACGAAGAGTGGACGAAAGCGCGTACCGGTTTGGCAGGTTGCGGGTTCAAGTCCCATCCGAGACTTTATTTTTAATGTCCGTCTGTCCATCTGTCCGTCGCAAGTGGCGCAATTCCTCTGCGCTGCCGTTAACCTGGAGGTGAACACGCGGACCAACGCTGGGGTCTGGATCGAGCACAACTGTCACCGCGACGTGACCGGCATGACGCCCGGCATGAAGGCGCCCGACCACCGCAAGTATGACGAAGAGTGGACGAAAGCACGTACCGGTTTGGCAGGTTGCGGGTTCAAGTCCCATCCGAGACCAGAAGTGCGATTTTTGAAAATCATACGAGCGACTTGGCAGTAGAAAATGTCAAAATTACTATGGAGATTATGCATCTTTCAACTGCCAATTCGCTCGTATGATTTTCAAAAATCGCACTTTTGGGCCTCAATTGCGCAATTTTATACGGTTTTGGTTTGGTTTTGGTTTTGGTTTAGTTTTGGTTTAGATTTGGTTTAGCTGAAGTAAAAAAGCTATCGCGATATTTTTTTCTGAACGGTTAAATCGCACAATACAGAAAATTCGATCGAACGGACATCAAACGTTACGCCAACGTATTTCCGAAATCGTTACCGTTAATATAATTTGCGCGATACCAATTGTGCATAACGTAACGTTTTTGGTTGTGGTTTTGTTTTGGTAGTATCGTTCAAACTTAGGGCGATTGAGGCCCTGTCCGTCTGTCCGTCTGTCCGTCTGTCCGTCTGTCCGTCCGTCCGTCTGTCCGTCTGTCCGTCTGCCCGTCTGTCCGTCTGCCCGTCTGTCCATCTGTCTGTCCGCGGCTTAGCTCAGAGACGCTTAGTACTAGAAACCTGTAATTTGGCATGTATATATTTTTTTTTGGGGTATCTCCCATACACGTGAAGTGGTGATGACATTTTTTTTCTCGTCTATCCCATGGTGTGGGGTATCGTTAGATAGTTCAATTTAGGGATCCGTTAGCGAAATATTAAGCTTTAAAGTGCAAATTTTTGTTAGAGTCAAGTGTCCCCCCCCCCCCCCCGCCCCCTGCCAGCTAATCGGTTATATCTGCATAGGTGAATAAAATAAAATAGATATAATAAGTAGGTAGGACAGACGGACGGACAGACGGACGGACAGACGGACGGACGGACGGACGGACGGACGGACGGACGGACGGACGGACGGACGGACGGACGGATGGACGGACAACGTTGGCTTAGTAATAGGGTCCCGTTTTCACCCTTTGGGTACGTAACCCTAAAAAGAAAAGAAAACGGCCGCTTTTGTTAATGTGGAATTATAGAATCTAGTATAAAAGTATTGTATAACAATGGCTTGAAGGCTTTTGTAGTTTGTCAAGTGGGCACTTTTTTAATTTAGGATTTCTTTATTGAGAAATCTTTATTATTGTGACGAACACAAAACATTTGCTTTCAGACTGGAATGCTTCTTGTACTACAGCTCGAAGGCTTTCATCGAGTTCAGGTTCTTCTTCTCGTTCAAGGCGACGATCGAAGTGTCTCTTTACGGGACTGTAGAGGACCCACCGATGCTACCGAACCCCTTCTTCCGCACGGAGACCACAGACGAGTGGTGGCCCACTCGTTGGTACTTCGGCTGGGGTAACTACTTCCCAATCCGGCTTTGGAAGTGGTACTTGTAAAATGTATTCAAGTGAAACTTCTTTGATTTGAAATGAGCGTTTTTCTTTTCTTTTTTAATTTTAGTTCCTAAAAAACTCGACAGATGACATGCTTATCGCTCCATAGAGACGTAGACGAGATCCTGTCAAAATCATGTCAGGACTGTGCCTGACTTTTTTTTAAAGGCCAAGGGATCGAGCCCATACAACAAAATGTCAGACGTTAAAAGTTTCATATTTTCGATTAAATGATTCGTAAATAATGAAATATTAAATCAAAAGATGAGTTGGCATCTTTTTGATCATCTTCTCCCTCTTTATTATTTTAAAGAAACACATTTTGAAATTTTGACCTTTATTCGCACAGACCGTAACGCCATCTATCGATCCACTAAAAAAACAAAAGAAAAACGCTCATTGACACTCGTTGAAACGAAAAAGTGTCACTAAATATTTTCTGAAGGTTTCACTTTACATGTTTTTTTTTATTACTTTAGTGGGACTAGCATGGTAGCGCGACATAGCAAAGTCGCGCCTTACCTTTCATTCACTTGGGAGAAGGCGCGGGATAATGTAGTCGCGCGCATCTTGGAATAAGAACATGGTACAATAATATACTGCGCCTGGTATTCTCTTCCGATCACGTGACTGACACAAGCCTACGTCATCATACCCTTTTACCATGTTTAGCGGCCATTTTTTTGTGACGTAGGCTTGTGTCACTCTGGGAATAGAAGACCTTGTTTTTTTAGACTATGGAATAAGAAGCTCTAGTTCTCATTTCTAGATTAACGGCGCCCGCGACTTACTCGTAACTTTTGAATGAACTGATAGCGATGAAATAAACTAAGCTAAGCACTATGCTTATGTTCGATTCATTAGTTTTTATGTGATGCGTGTACAAAAAAACAGACAAAAATTCTGAATTTAATACGAATTCTAAAATCAAGCGCAGGAGTTCTTTCTTTTTTTGTTGTACTTATATATTAATTAAGAAATCAATCCAGTCAATTATAAACTTTCACTGCTATTTATGGTAGTATCAGTAGGATAATCAGTGAGTGTTTATAATGGGATGTTACGAGACAATGACGGTTATTTTATAACAAAGCGACGGAAGGTAGACAATTCCGCGGTCAACCGCTATTGTACCGTTTAGCGGTATTTCACATGTTGCTGTAATTTTTTGTTACTACTGGATGCATCAGAGGATAGCATCTGAATTCACAGTAAATATCCACTAAAGACAAAATAAATTAATAAAAGAAAATATAGATGTTCGATTATTTCTGTAATTTTTATTTAAGGCTGTGCCGAGCCTATTGTGTTAATTGTAGTGTTTTTAAGAATTAAACAATATTATCAAAAAACAAGAATATCACATTGTAGCCCTGATAGGCTTTCAATTTATCGAAACATTACGGATAGTTGTTTTATGCCTATTATCGTTAAGTATTAGCCATCTGTATAAATTATTTAATACAAAAGAGTCCGGTTTACTACCAGCGGGGCTAGTACGCCAATCCGCGATAGCAATACGTTATCACATCCAGCACGGCTAGCATGCCACCCACGACAAAGCGTTTAAACGAGAAAAACGTCATGCGCGCTCTTTCTGGCATACGTAAAATAGTAAGGATGGAGGCACATCTCGATTTTTGTCGATTTCTCGGGGGTGGCGTGCGAGGCCTACAGCTAGTACGCCAACCTGCGATAGCCGTGATACGGCTATATTACATCTTTTATCTCGCTCGTTTGCGCGCGAACAAACGAGATAAAAGACGTGATATAGCCGTATCACGGCTATCGCGGGTTGGCGCCTAGCTAGGCAGGGCTATGACAGCTTTAGTTCCGATAGGTCGGTAATTAAATATGAACATTATAATTATGGGACAAACATGGTATTACCATGTATTTGGATTCGGTACCTATTTTATTTTATTTTCAGTGAAAGACCAACAGTCTGCAAGCACATTACAAGTTTGGATTACATTACATTACAAACATGGTACAAATCATATTTTAAGGTATATTTTTCGTTATCTTCAGCTACGGTAGTATCAGACTTTTCTATTAGAAGAGAATATAATAGAATTAATCTATATGTATATTTTTTGCATTGATACCCAAAAATATATTTACAAATATTATACATAAATACTTATTTCTATAGTCAATAATTTTCGACCAAAGAAAAGGGTAAAAGTAGACCCGTTGATGTCTTTTGTATGGAAGTTTCTCTCTGTTTTGAAAATACTGTTTATTTAGCGATTATTTACAAATTGTGATGGTTTTAACCATTAGCTGCAATGAGTTATTTTAGGATATGGAGTGCTATTTATGGTTTAAATTTTTTTTTATATAATTAACTCATTATTCGAAGGAGTGAGTGAGATTTTTGAAAGTCACTCGTTCAAATCAGCAGAAGAAAATGCCAAAACTACTATGGAGATTATTCATCATACGAACATGATTTTGAAAGTGTGAGATTCAAAAATAGCACTTCCGGGGATAAATAAACATGGTGTTTTTAGCAGTTCTTAGCTATTATAAATATAATTTCAGATAAAGGATTTATGATGATCATAGAAACAAAATCGAGAACAGAAACGAGATCGAGGATCGTGGATGTTCTGAAGTTACAGAATATCTCTGACTACCCCCTCGGGGAATATAGTCGTGAGCATATGCTATGCTATAGAAACAAAATAATGCTATAGTAAACAAATTATTGGAATTATTTACAACAAGTCGTACAGATTGTGGTTAAAATAAAAACCATCACTTAACAAAGTGAGCCTTGCTAAGTTGGTATACTTTGTATCAAGGTGTCTGATCTCCCAAAAGGCATAGAACTCCAGGGTTTCTATTTACAGGTTTTTTCAAAAAAATTATCTACTAATTATAGAGAACTCACCTCCAACTCATCCAATGTGAAAAAAACTCACAAAAAATTCACAAAACACTATACACTTTGTATTATAATAATACAGCACTTCACAAACAATGCACTCATCTGCAAATCTCTAACATCATTATACTGTTTAACTATTACTGTAAAACCACTGAATCTTTCTCGTATACACTTATTCACTACCAGTTATTAAAAAAACTAAGTTTCACCAAAACTTTTTGTTAAGAAATTAAACTCGAAAATACATGAAACACGACGAGAGACCATCACTGGTTCCACTCAACTGACACTGAAGGCGCCACGGTCGCTACGCAGCCTTGCGTAACCTCCTCTTCTAACACGTTACGTCCCCCGTACGTCTGAAAGAGAAAGAAACGTATATGATTAATGGTCGCAAAGTTCGATGACGGGCGAAAGCTCTTGATGCATTTAAAAAAAGTTGATTCGTTTATAAGGTCGGTATTTGCGATGGAGACAATCGAGTTATACTTGTAAATTATAGTTATTTGTCGATGTACGTATAGTGTAGTGCAAGTTACTTGGTATTAAATAAGATGTAATATCATAGGTACAGTGTTTTAATATAAAGTACCTACTCTAGGTGGACCGAGAATTGAACCACGTCTTCCAAGTTAATCTAGACAGGTTTATAATGTAAGAAAATCTCTTTTCAAACAAAAAAAAATGGGTTCTTCTATTTTTTCAGAAGCTATATTCATCATATTTCAGCCTATTTATTATATTAAGAAAATGTTTTTTTTGTAATAATTTTGTAATGAGAAGGTTGTCAAGAACTATTAAAAGACAAAATTACTTAGACACATTATTTTCTAGATTATCAATTCATCACTCAACTTATAAAAAAGTTACAGTAAACTAAAAATAGACATGTAAATTAAATAAAACCGGTCAAGTGCGAGCCGGATATTCGCGCACCGAGGGTTCCGTACCACACCACCACGGAACACAACATTATGAACTAAGACAAAATTTTTTTTTATCCGGGAGCTTTAGCGCAAGACCGACTCACACTTTGCCGGTTTTTAGTATTTGTTGTTCTGTAGAGTTTGCTCTATAATCACACTAAGTTTGACGCTTGTATGTATTACCGTTTTTACGAAAGAGCGTGAAGAAAAAACGTTGATAAAAACTAGTTTCTTGTTGAGAACCCCCCTTAATTTTGACATTTTTATTATTTGTTAACAAATCCGCCGTAATAACGCATAATCTGTGAAAATTTCAACTATCTAGCTATAACGGTTCAAAAGTTACAGCCCTAAATAGGTAGGACAGACGGAAAGACAGACGGACGGACGGACGGACAGACAGACAGACAGACAGACAGACGGACAGACAGACAGACAGACAGACAGACAGACAGAGAGACGGACGGACGGACAACGTAGGCTTAGTAATAGGGTCCCGTTTTCACCCTTTGGGTACGGAACCCTAAAAAACATTAAATTCTCTATAACATTTTAATACCCATTGTAAGCTAGAACAATGAGCAAGTGATGCCATCCCCTCACGAATGCGCCTGCGCCCCGCTGCGTAGATAGGTACCCATTCTCGCGCACATCCATCCATATACGCTCATACATGGGCTGGACATTATGTTAAGCTAGGCATAACTGCACGTTCTCATACATCATCAGTAATCAAGGATGACAAAGCGTCTGACTGCTTTATATGGTACAGAAATAAAATCAATCGAAATCAAAAAACAATTTATTCAAAGTAAGTATCATTACTATGATGCAATTTTTTTGTGACTACCACCGCGTCTCAAGAGGTACTATCGCTGTAAAGAAAATGGCCAGGAAACACATTATACGAAAGAGAAATATGCAGTAAACTAAATCAATACCATGTCAAATACTACACGTTACACTTCTTTATACGTTACATACTTAGTCAATAGGTTTTTTTTTTCAGGTATAACAATACCTGTATATTTTTTGTATGCCTTTTGGTAGGCCACAGAGATACATTTTCCTACTGTAATATCATACTTTACCTGTGTGTCACAATAAAAATATTTTCACACCACCCGCTCGAAAATGGAACATTATATGTCATGTAACTCGAACCTAAAGCAAGTCATTATAGCCCTGGCTCTAGCCGGGCAATAATATTGTACTGAATTTCATTATAACCCGCTGGTCAATAATGAGATTTGAATATGGAACAGCATCCACAGATTATTTAATAGTTACTACGATCATTATTTAAAATTCGTATGAAAACCTGTGATGAAAACTTATCATGGAGACAGGCACGAAAAAGAACTTAATTCGAAATTTGAACTGGCCACCACGAGTATTGAAGACAAAAAAAGAAAAAAAAAGGCGCGAATCATAAAGGTATCATGTTTATGGCGCGAATACTGCATGTTTCTGTACTTGCTCTGTACCTATTATTGCCTTCCTATTGCTACGAACAAAGTAATAAAAAAATATAACATTGTCTTTCCACTACTGGAGTGCGATTTTTGAATCTCATTCGCTGAGTTCAGCAGTTGAAAATGTCAAAATTACTATGGAGATACGCATCTTTCTACTTCTGATTTGACTTTCAAAAATCGCACTCCTGAAGTATGATTTATGAATGTCAAATCATAAGTAGAAAGATGCATATCTCCATAGTAATTTTGACATTTTCAACTGCTGAACTCAGCGAATGAGATTCAAAAATCGCACTCCTGGTCTAATGTTTCAAATATCTACTTTCACTTTTAATTTAATAAAATAGTTTTTCTAAATACTAAGTATACTATTGAACTCTAATACTTTGTTATAAACTCTAATAAAATAATTGGTTTCTAACCATAGAGAATTTACACGCTCCCCTGGGTTTCTAACAGTAATTACTTTTTATTTTCTCGCGGAGGGTGTGAAAAGTAGAGTATGGTCCTCGGGGATAAACGTGTTTTCATCTTGGGCGAGCTTGAACCCCTCTCTCCACTCAGGATTCTAGTCTTAACTCCCTCGCTTCGCTCGGGAGTTAACTCTAAATACCCTCGCTACGCTCGGGAGTTAACCCTAGAATCCCTCGTTACGCTCGGGATTCAATATCGCGCCCGTGGTGAAAGACACTGCTTTATCCCCTTGGTACATAATCTACTATTGTATTTTGTATTTTGTATTTGTATACTACGGTTAAAAAGCTAGAAAGTTAGTAGATTCTTAGCAAAGTTTCTGACCCGAAAGGCATTATGGTGGTGTACAGTCACCAGCAGATATATCGTAGCAAACAAGGTGGTCAAATATTTCTAAGCAGTTCTAATTTCAATAATTTGTTTACTCATAAAAAATAAAAAATATAGGAACGCCTAGAACATCAAATATATCGACGCAGTCAGGGTGATTATAAGCATCTGAACAGTTTCGGAAAAAAAACCTTACTCAGTTGTTTTACATTTTAATTTTAAATAACATTGTAAAGAAATTATTGAAAATTCGCTGTTCAGATATTTATGACAAAATACACGTTTAGATATAACGAGCTTTTACCCGCGACTTCGTCCGCATAAATTATATACCAGATTTTAAGTCAGATGATATGCTATCAAACAAAAAAAGTTTCATCTAAATCGGTTCAGCAGTTTTTGCGTGATATTCGAACAAACAAACACCCAAACAAACAAACAAACAAACATACAAACAAACAAACAAACAAACAGACAGACAAAAAATCCAAAAATTGGTGATTTGGAATCAGGGACAGGTAAAAACCATGTCGTAATTTTTTTTTGTAAATATCTTCAATGTACAGACACATTTCCTGTTACAGTTTTATAATAGTTTAGATTAATTGGTAAAGTTACTGTAAAGAATAAAATGAAAATTAGCACTGCTCAGAAATATTTGGACACATTGTATGCTACGATATATCTGATGGCGACTTTACTATCGAATAAGGTCATGAATAAGGTAATACATAATAATGTTTTATAATACACTAGCGACCCGCCCCGGCTTCGCACGGGTGCAATGCTGATATAAACCTTCCTCTTGAATCACTCTATCTATTTAAAAAAAACGCATCAAAATCCGTTGCGTAGTTTTAAATATCAAAGCATACATGGGGACAGACAGCGGGAAGCGACTTTGTATACTGTTAAGAAATGCAGACCACCCTTCTGCGACATCCACATAATTTATGGCGCATAGCCGAATTATCTAGAAACGTCTGCACATCCACTTAACATTACCATTAACGTGACGCCGCGCAGACGCACCCAGCACGCCATGAGAATTCCAGACAAGAAACATTCGCAAGCCATAAAACTACTAATTTATGGTTAGTCCTAATGCATTTTCTTATCTCAAGATGCATTTCACTAAAACATTCCCAGGACCCAAAAATGCAACAGACATTGAGAAGAGATAAACTTATCTAATTTATTGCGGAACACGTCAACCCTTATCATCGAAGAATCTAGAAAGCAACCCCTGGCCTACGTGACAACGCACACGTGCATTATCGAGGATCGGGATAAATACCCCAGACGGGCATAACTGAAGGCAGTCCTGACTGAGAATCCAGACCGAGCATTCAAGCTCTCATCTTCCGCGTCGCGGCGCAAACTCCAAATCGTTTGCGCAAGTCGCTCATCGTAATCTAATCACGTTAGCTGATAAATTAAATTAATAATAATTGTAATTAATTCATTAATAAACTTCATCGAAAAGTAAGAAGACACTTTTCATTCTACTCATCGACGTCCCACAAGAAGCGACAGTCAGAAACTCCAATCATCGGTGACATCGGTACTCAATACCCGGTGTCAGCGCCCCCTACATAACTGGTGACAGCGGCCGCCGTTTCTCGGGCTTCGAGCTACACATCGCAAGAAGTTGTCAAGGCGTTACTACAGCCAAAGAGAAGCGGAGAAACCCCAAATGAAGATTGCAGCAGCATTCCAACTGGCTGTCCTGTAAGTCCCTACCTTTTCCTATTTTTATATTGTGTGCGTTACTCCTACCAATTAGAATCGTATCTGAATATTAAAAATGGCTTTGAATCACACTACGATTGAAAAATATTTGCCGAAATACGACGGAGACCGCGACACATTAGATTTTTTCATTGAACAAGTTACATTATTGGCTAGAACAGCGGACCCTGATGCTAGGGCACTGTTCCCTATTATTTTAAAAAGTAAACTACGCGGTGAGGCTATCAAAGCAGTTGCTCATGTCCCCAATGGAACTGTAGAAGACATCATACATGCTTTAAAACTAAAGTTTGGTGACAATAGGTCGTTAGAGCAAATTATAGCTGAAATTACGCGTTTGCAGAACGAGAATCCATTACAATTTGCTGATAGGATTAAAGAACTCCTTTATTCTGCTAAAAATAAAGCCGATAATGCCCAGGCAACAACAATTTTAGAAAACATCTGCATAGACCAACTTTGCAAAAGTCTAGATATTAACACCGACCGTCTTATTAGAGCCACTCAGCATCGTAACTTCGATGAGGCGTACAATCAGCTAAAGCACGAACTTGAATTACACCCGGATTATTTTTCTAGAAAACTTGAAAAATCCTCAAAGTTTATGAAACCCGTTCACAATTATTCATTTAAACCTATTCAGGTACAAAATGTAAAACAAAGTCCACATTTTAACCAAATCAGAACAAATTGGCCTGTAATAGAAAATCAACAACCAAATAAGAATAATAACTGGACAAATAATCAAGGTCCACAACAAATGAGCAATACTCATTGGACTAACATGCCACGTCCGTCCCCTGAACAGTGGAGACGCATGTTTCCCCCTAAAAACACTACTCTAGATCACCTAGACAGTGACGTAAGCATGCGCACTGCGGGAAAAAGATCTTTTCGCAACAGACAGCAACTGACTAGAGGAGTAGAAGTCAACAACATATCAACTTCTGAACCAATTGATGAGATGGAAAACCAAAATGTTTTTTTTCAAGAGGAAAATCAATTAGACCCCCCTGCATAAAATTAAATTACCTAGAGAAAGATCATTTACCTTACATAACTATTAACGAGTGGGGTGGAAAATTTTTAATTGATACGGGCAGTACACGTTGTTTGATAAAACCAACATTTATTGAAAATAACCCACAGTATATTCATAAAATTATTAATAAGGAATTCACAATAAAAACTGCACATGACTCTACTAGGCATTGTGGAGCAATTATGCTTAAATTAATCCCGTTAGGAGAAGACACGCAGCATGAGTTTTTGCTGTATGATTTTGACCCTAAATACGCGGGCATGATAGGTGTTGATGTTATAAGAAAATTAAATGCAGTAATTAATATGGCCCAGTGCGAGTTAGTTACTCCCAATATAATTATGAAAATAAATATTGATCATCCAGAGCGCGTCTTGACAATCGATGCACTCTCGGATAACTTAATGACTTTTGTATCAGAAAAACCTGACGGAAATTACCTCATTCCTGAAATCGGAACAGGTGATGTGTCAATAAATTTTTCATTGGTATCAGTACGAGACGGTGAATACAAAGTAGGAATAACTAATTCAGGTACAAAACCCATACGAATCAAGAACAACTTGGATCGATTTTTGATGCCTATACCAGAAGGCACAGTACCCATACTAGATGTTGTCAAACTTAATAACATAGAAGAAAAAAAGTTAGAGATTCGTACAGAGCATATGAATAGTGAGGAAAAGATAAAAATTACCAAATTAGTACACGAGTATAAAGATGTTTTTCATACGGGAAACAAACCATTATCTTTTACGCATACTGTTAAACATAAATTGCGGATAACCGACGACACTCCGATATACATACGCAATTATAGAAAACCTCCACACAAACAACAAGAAATAGACAACCAGGTGCAAGAACTATTAAAGAATAATATCATTCAAGAATCAAACTCTCCCTGGAGTTGTCCAGTACACATAGTACCAAAAAAACCCGATGCATCTGGAAAAGTAAAGTGGCGATTAGTAATTGACTATAGACAATTAAATGCAAAAACGATCGAGGATAAATATCCCCTCCCAAATATAGAGGAAATCTTAGATAAACTAGGTAGAGCGCAGTACTTCACTACGCTAGATTTAGCCAGTGGCTACCACCAAATCGAGATGCACCCAGATGATGTCGAGAAGACCGCATTCTCAACCAATCACGGTCATTGGGAGTTCCTCAGAATGCCCTTTGGTCTGAAAAACGCTCCAGCTACTTTTCAGAGATTAATGGATCTAATACTTCGTGATTTATTGTATAATACGTGCCTTGTATATCTAGATGACATAATCATATATTCAACATCATTAGAAGAACACTTGGAAAAACTCAGAAAAGTATTTGATCGGTTGCGACAACATAATTTGAAAATCCAACCAGATAAGTCAGAGTTCCTGAAAAAGCATGTCGAATATTTAGGACATGAATTAACACCAAACGGTCTGACACCGAACCAAAGGAAAGTTCAGGACATAATTAACTTTCCAGTACCTAAAACAGAAAAAGAAATAAAATCATTTCTAGGATTAACCGGTTACTATAGGCGCTTTATTAATAATTATGCACTAATAACCAAGCCTTTGACAAAATGCCTAAAGAAACGTGCCAAGATAGTTATTGACGAAGCATACATAAAAGCTGTAGAAAAACTAAAGACTTTAATTACAAACGAACCAATCCTGAAATACCCTGATTTTGAACAACCATTTATATTAACTACGGATGCTAGTGACGTAGCATTAGGCGCTGTCTTATCTCAAAAAGAAGAAAACATCGAAAAACCTATAGCATATGCTTCTAGAACGTTATCAGACACAGAAAGTAAATACTCAACTACTGAGAAAGAATTATTAGCAATTGTTTGGGCTTGTAAGCATTTTAGACCTTATTTGTACGGTCGAAAGTTCGTTATCTATACGGATCACAAACCTCTTACATGGCTTATGTCATTAAAAGATCCTAACTCACGATTAACTAGATGGAGATTAAGATTAGCTGAATACGACTTTGAAATCAAATATAAACAAGGAACGATTAACTCAAATGCAGACGCGTTATCTCGAGTGAAAATTAACTTTACGGAAAACGAATCAATTGTTGCTCAGGATGGTAGTACTACACAAGAACAAATGAGACAGGACAACGATCAATTAGATACTCAAACACAACATTCCCAAGACGATAATATCCACCCGGGAATACCGATTGTGCCTGACGTCATTAATAAGAAAAAACATCAAATCTATTTTAAATTACACAACCGTTTAGATAGTATTCAAGCAAGAAACGAGGATGGCAATGAAATATTAGAGGTTAGTTTATATACTTCAAACCGACCAACGCACGCGCTTAGAAAGTTCATTAAAGAATATATGAAGCCTAAAATACACTATTATGGATTCTTTTATACTGAGGAGTTGTATAAAGAAATGGTTAACATACTTACGAAAGAGTATAACAAAGATATCCAATTAACACGATGCACGGAGATAGTAGAGACCGTAACAGATAAAGAGAGACAGGTTGAAATTATAAAAAATTATCATGAAGGCAAAACAAACCATCGTGGCATCACTGAAACGATGATGCACATTAGCAGAAAATACTGGTGGAAAAATATAATGGCAGACATTCGTACCTACATTAACAACTGTTCCATATGTAAAGCAGGAAAATACGAAAGACATCCAATAAGACCACCTATGTTACTACCACCAATAGCACTCAGACCTTTAAGTCACATATTTTGCGATGTAGTCGACATAGAAGGAAAATTGTATTTATCAATAGTTGATGGTTTTTCACGCTTTGCAGTAGTTAAAAGACTAAAGGATAAAAACAGTTCGACGGTTATGTCAAAACTTTTATCATTTTTTGCTCATTATGGAGTACCTCTAGAAATTACAACAGACGCAGGAAAAGAATTTGCTCTTCTAAAATAACTAATTAATTTATATAACATCAAGGTTCATTTTACGACACCATACAATCCTTCATCTCATGGAATTGTGGAACGGTTTCACTCAACTTTGAGAGAACATTGTAGACTGTTAACTGAACAACACAAAAATAAACTACCTCACGAAGATAAGATGAAATTGGCACTAATAGCATACAATAATTCGGTACAGTTAGATACAAAATTATCACCTCATGAAATATTATTCGGACACGTAGAAACTGAACCGTTACTTAATTTTGTTCACAATTCACAGCTACTTAATAACCTACTGACTAAACATCGTAAATATTTAAAAACTATTTATGAGCACATTTACAAAACCAAGCGAGATGATCAAATTAAACGTACAGATCAGTATAACCAAAATACAGAGCTTCCGCAACCCCAATTAGAAACTCATGAAAAATTACCCAGAACTAATAAGCAAGCTAATGTATTTTGTACGCGTAGGAAAACTTATATCCGTGATCTAAACGAACCAAAGATTTACCTTGAAAACCGAGGTAAAAGAAGGGCTGCAAATATATTAAGACCTGTTGTTGCAGGGTCCTCGCGGTCCAGGACAGCGAGAGCTACGAAATAACTACACTCAATAACCCAAATGGAGTGTATTTTGAAAATATAGGCATAATTAATGAGATCGACGGATATCGCTACATGATTAAGAAATGCAACTTATCAGAAATCCAGGACGCTTTAACAAAAATAATGGCAACAAGGCTTAATCAAGAAAATCACTACCTCAATAATCTTTACATCCATTTACTAGGAAAATTAAGTAATTTAATGAATCCCGAAGTTCGAAGAAAACGTGGATTAATAGATGGTCTAGGAACTATTGTTAAATTCATAGCGGGAAATCCTGATGCAAACGATCTTAGAGAAATAAATGAAAATATCCAGTTGTTGCAGAAAAATGTGAAAATCATGAACAGAAATTTGAATGAAACTATAGATAAGATAGAATTAATACTTAATAGCATTAGAAAAGATATTAAGATTATTTACGAATTATGTTCTGCCAATAAGGCAAGTATTGACATACTAACTAGTTTTATACTAATAGAAGACATAATTAATATGTTAGAATTAGGCATTACCTTAGGTAAATCAGGTATAGCATATAAAGATATTTTCGATAAAGCTAACGAAGATGAGATAGAGTCTATTATTATATTTACAACACACAATATATTACACTTTGTCGCAAAGATAGCCATTCTTAAAAATAAAGTAGGAAACGCATACAATATAATTCCTTTCCCTAATTCATATGGTCAAATCCTTGATTTTCAACATCCCATGATCCTTATCAAAGATACATGGTATGCTTATCCAAATGCTGCACAATGCAAGAAGAATCGGAAGACAGTCGTATGCAGACACATTTGGTGGAAAGACTCAAACAAGACACCCGACTGCATTCATCAAGCCTTACATATCAAGAGCAACCATACATGTTATGTATCGAAATTTGAAGAAGAAGAATCAGTGGAAGTCATCAGCGACGGAAGTTTCTTGCTTTATTCTAAGAAGCCAACACGTGCAACAATAAATTGCAACCAGACACACTATGAAGTAATCCAAGGTCCTCATAAAATTCAACTGGAACCGGGCTGCGAATTGACGATGGCTAACTTTCACACTAAAATTATTACACAAACACAAACTCTTTATGAAGATGAGATCAAACAAATTCAAATGCACCTTATCGAGAAAACTACTACCTTCCGACCAACAGAAGAACTGGAACGTATTACAATGAAACCATTGGAGGAAGAAATGAATATTGCAAATCATGTGTGGATCCCCAGCATCTGGACACTAATCACGATGGCGATCATCTTATGTGGTATTGGCTGCGGCATATACCAAAAATGCAGCGAAAGAAACAACGGAAATCCTGAGAGCCCGGGCATAACAAGTTACACCCTCAGCTCTCTCTTACGGGGGGAGGTGTTAAGAAATGCAGACCACCCTTCTGCGACATCCACATAATTTATGGCGCATAGCCGAATTATCTAGAAACGTCTGCACATCCACTTAACATTACCATTAACGTGACGCCGCGCAGACGCACCCAGCACGCCATGAGAATTCCAGACAAGAAACATTCGCAAGCCATAAAACTACTAATTTATGGTTAGTCCTAATGCATTTTCTTATCTCAAGATGCATTTCACTAAAACATTCCCAGGACCCAAAAATGCAACAGACATTGAGAAGAGATAAACTTATCTAATTTATTGCGGAACACGTCAACCCTTATCATCGAAGAATCTAGAAAGCAACCCCTGGCCTACGTGACAACGCACACGTGCATTATCGAGGATCGGGATAAATACCCCAGACGGGCATAACTGAAGGCAGTCCTGACTGAGAATCCAGACCGAGCATTCAAGCTCTCATCTTCCGCGTCGCGGCGCAAACTCCAAATCGTTTGCGCAAGTCGCTCATCGTAATCTAATCACGTTAGCTGATAAATTAAATTAATAATAATTGTAATTAATTCATTAATAAACTTCATCGAAAAGTAAGAAGACACTTTTCATTCTACTCATCGACGTCCCACAAGAAGCGACAGTCAGAAACTCCAATCATCGGTGACATCGGTACTCAATACCCGGTGTCAGCGCCCCCTACATAACTATACTATACATATAACATATTATTTACTGTTTCAGACGTAGTGATGATATAAAGGCTAGCCACCTGTCACTCCTGACACGTCCTTCCATCTGAAACGTTGAATAAGCTAAAGTCGAGTCTTAATATAACTGCACGATTAAAATGTATTGCAAAGTTACTGATCACCCCCGAAGCGAAAGTCATGCGTTTGTATATGGATGTGTATGCAAATAATGACCAGGAAACTCAAAGGCAGTTATCAGGAGTTATTGAAGGAAATCGTCCCACAGTAGGGCAAATAAAACGTGGGAGCAAACACACTTCACTGCCTACTTTGGTTAAAGCATACATAATTAAATGCGAACGTAAAAAATTAAACATTAAATAATTCATAACAATATTATCGTAATGTAATGGAGAATGGAAAACAAGTGTTTTAATATTCCGTGCGTGTCAGCGAATCGATACAAGAATTGTCAGTTTTTTTGTCACAACATCGATTTCGTCACGACGCGACACTTGGTCACGTTTTCGTTACAGTAGTTTCGGTAAAAAAGTTACCGGGTGTTAGGGTGTCGGAAAATTGGAGTAAGCCATGAAATTGGTAAATTTTTAAATTATTGTCATCGTCAAAAAAGGGACTTATCTTTTTTATTTTTTTATTACGGTACTTTTGATTTGTTAGAAATAAACTATGAATCAATTTCTTCCACGCTAACCTGAGTGAAATAAGAACTTAGAATGAATGAGCTAACTTTATATCGTTTCGCGCAAGTCAACAGATGCGTTCCAAATTATGGGCGTAAGGTCAAAATTCAATATTTTTTATTCAAAATAATATCATTCTGTAGGGCTACAGGGCTATCATGCCACGCACGAACACGACAAAGCGACGAAACGAGAAAACCACCATGCTCGAACTTATGGTATTTTCTTTTCATTCTCGGGTATGCAGGTTTCCTCACAAAGTTTTCCTTCACAGCCGAGCTAGTGATAATGATAAATGTAACCGTACATAAATTCCGCAGAACTTAATGGTACAGGACAGGGCCTCAAGTGCCAAATTTTATACGGTTTTGGTTTTGGTTTAGTTTTGGTTTAGATTTGGTTTAGCTGAAGTAAAAAAACTATCGCGATATTTTTTTCTGAACGGTTAAATCGCACAATACAGAAAATTCGATCGAACGGACATCAAACGTTACGCCAACGTATCTTCCGAAATAAAGCTAAATCGTTACCGTTTAATATAATTTGCGCGATACGAATTGTGCATCACGTAACGTTTAATTGGTTGTGGTTTTGTTTTGGTAGTATCGTTCAAACTTAGGGCGATTGAGGCCCAGGAATCGAATTACCACCTCATGATAGAGTCGCTAGATCGTAGCTCTCCTAAAACTAAATAGCTTCCACTATGGAGCCAACATTGCATTCGTGAAAAAAATTTACTGTTTCATGTACCTATACTCGACCCAAATGTATGGAACGACTGTTTTTTTTTGCGATTTCGATGTTGGCTCCATAGTGAAATTTGTTCAGTTCGATGGTCTGAAGCACTGCAACCCCTAAGCTGTGTAACGTATTTAATTTTACACCCTGTATAACCAGTCGCCACACGGTGAGGCCATCAGAGATGATGACGACGGACGCCTGAAAAAATTAGTCTCCTAGACTAGATTAGGGTTATTTTAAGCCGGACACCACATGACGATTGACTATGATTACACTCATCAAGTCGTCACCCTGTATAATTCTTTCATCAAATTAAATAGCCAACCACTATTAATGTAATCAAAGGGCGACTTCTTTACACATTAGTACAGTCGGCAACGAAAGGTTATTGAGGGGCATGTGAAGCTCACAGTCTCCATATAAAAAACGAAAAAATTTCACACTTCTAAACTTTAATTTAGTTGAATGATTTTTATTATGTTATTGAGCTTTTATTTTTTTTTAATTGTACAGCTTTTAATTTTTCCGAATTTCTTTACAGTTTTGTAAGGGCACTTCAAATTACGCGCAGTAACCGTATTACAGGGTGAAATTGTAATTGTATTGCACCCTTTTATTTTTAAACTATGAGTCTACATTATCAAACTGTGTAAACTTATACTTAAACTTATGGCAGCAAACCTGTAAACGCAAAAATAAATCAGATGTTCCAAACACTAAAATAAAATGCAATACGTTGCCTGCTGTCTGAAAAACAGATTTTTTAAATATTATTAAAAGTTGTTCAGTTTGATGTGTAGAGTCTTAATTTAAAAGGATGCCAATGATTACAACTTCGCCCTGTAAGCATATTTCTGCGAGGAAAAACTATCACTGTAACTTTTTTTGATGGGAATAAGTTTCAGTGTAAAACTTTTGTTGCCAACCGTACTAGACTAGTGTAAATGTGTAACTAGGCTCGTTACTAGTAATGAGAGCTATCTCACGTGTTACGCTGACATTACGAATGATCTAATGTTAGGTTTCAGACTTTACTTCCGAAGTCACTTGAATCAAAGCAGTTTAGTCTTTACTACATTGAGATATGAGTTCTTAGGAACTTGTGTCTTGAAGTTATATAATGTCTATTAATTTAATCGTGTGACATACGGTAACATAACATAGACCTGGGCCTCAATTGCGCTATTTTATACGGTTTTACCGTTCGGACGGAACGTTTTTTTTTTGGTTTAGTTTTGGTTAAGATTTGGTTTAGCTGATGTAATAATGCTATCGCGTTATTTTTTTCTGAACGGTTAAATCGCACAATACAGAAAATTCGATCGAACGGACATCAAACGTTACGCCAACGTATCTTCCGAAATAAAGCTTTTGCGCGATACGAATTGTGCATAACGTAACGTTTTTGGTTGTGGTTTTGTTTTGGTAGTATCGTTCAAAATTAGCGCGATTGACCCCCAGTAGGTCTATCAAATCCAAAATGTTATCGCCCAATCTCCTTTATATTAAACGAGCCCGCGACTTCGTCCGCATAAATTATATACCAGATTTTAAGTCAGATGATAAGCTATCAAACAAAAAAGTTTCATCAAAATCGGTTCAGTAATTTTTGCGTGATACTCGAACAAACCAACACCCAAACAAACATAAACAAACAAACAAACCAACAGACAGACAAAAAATCCAAAATAGGGTGATTTGGAATAAGGGACAGGTAAAAACCATGTCGTAATTTTTTTTTGTAAATATCTTCAATGTACAGACACATTTCTGTTACAGTTTTATAATAGTTTAGATTGTTCATCTCTTTATCAATGACATATGTAATTGTAAAATTGTTATATAATTATTATAATTTTTATTGAAGAGAAAGACAGTATTGTGGTTATAAGTATTAGTATAAAAACATGTTGTTGCTATCTAATCTATTTACTTCTGAATGCAATCAGCTGATCGAGCATTTGTATGAAAAGTCAAATATTTTTTTGCGAATTTCCTATAAGTTTCTTAGGGAAAGTTGTTCAGTATCATTTGTAAAATCACCCCTTAAAGTAATGCAACTGTTTATCCTAACAGCCTGTATACAATTTATGTCAATAAATGAATATATTATTCGGGCAAATGATACGTATTTTTAATTTCCATTTCAACCCAGTGTAATAATTATTTATGAGAGCGAATTTATAATTACTTAGATAATTGGAGCAACTAGATTCGTTCAATACAGGGTGAAATTGATATCATTAGCATCCTTTTAAACGAAGAGTCTACCCATCAAACTGAACAACTTTCACTATGGGAGCAAACCGATCGGAGCAAAAAAAAACTGCTGTTGCATACATTTGTGTCGCGTAGGCATTGCAGTTTAGTATGGAACAGCTGATTTTTTTTTGCTCCGATTGGCTTGCTCCCATAGTGAAAGTTGTTCAGTTTGATGGGTAGACTCTTAGTTTAAAAGGATGCTAATGATATCAATTTCACCCTGTAGATATGTGAAGACCAATTAAATTACATATAATGCGGATACACAAAAAATTTACAAAGAATTTTAACTGGCAGCACCCATATACTTGTTACACAACTAGAGTCGACATGAAAAATGGCCACAGATCTACAAACGATTTCCGTAGACACGAATGAAGCCGTTACGTCCAGCTGGGAAATAATTACTTATCATTAAGTTTAGTTTGGTTTATCATTAATTTTGATATTCTGTTCAAATTCCACCTTTGGTGGCCGCCCGCTGATTTTATGGTATTTTAAAACCGTCCGTTTTGAGTATGAATGAAGTTGGAATAGGCGGGTTGTCCTTGATTTGTTTAACATTACGTAACATGTATAATATTAATAGGGCATTATACTCAAACCTGTCTCCCATTGGGGTAGGCAAAAACAATAGAACCTTCTGAACACCACAAGCACAAGTTCTGTCGAACTTTTTGTAATTTATCATTGAATGTTTCTTGTTTCTTTTCTTCTGTTGTGGTAATTTTCTGTTGCAATTTACTAATTTCTATATTTATATTGAAATTTAATATGTACCTACTATGTATTGACTAAATCTTGCCGTTACAGTAATACAATAAAAAATCTAAAAACATTTCTAAGATATGTAATAGAGAAAAAATTGATTAACAATTAAAAAAAATAGAGTGTAAGATAACCTTCGATGGTCTGATGTTGTAAAGAAGGAAATGGACAACTGCGAGCTCTCCGTCGACGATGTTCAGGATAGAGCGAAGTGGAAGAAACAGACTAGGAAAGCAGACCCCGCTACCCAGCGGGAGAGCAGCTAAGAAGATGATGATGAGAGTGTAAGATAACCGATTTTAGTTAAAACCCGTAATAGCAAATTTTCTAGTTAGTTATAAGTAGGTATTTTTGGGCATAAGCCCAATCCCACCAATGGAACTCCTGTAAACCATAAAAGAAATTGTTCTCAGGGAAAAGATATACATACGTACAGTCAGCTTGAGAAAAACCTGACCTCTTTATCTAAATATTTATATGCACAAGAGGGTACTTTACTTCTCTGATGCTGACTGAACTTGCCGCATAGACGAACTTACCCCTCCACTCCTTTTAGTTGGATCGCCTTTTACTACCCTACCACGGGGTAAAAATGCAACGCGATCATACCCTCAGGCAACAGTTTAATAATCAAAGAGCTAACAACAAGCGCCCTGACAGTCATAATTAATACAGCCAACCTGTAGATATTGCCCATACAATTACTAGCATCTGTCCGGCGTGCATGTAATTTGTATGGAGTCCAGAACAATTTATATTTCTTGTTTAAAGTTGTAATTGTAAACAAATTATACGATGCTATGTTGTAATAGCGGTAATCAATTGTATTGCAGCTTTTGTGAATCAACCATCGATACTAAAGGTAAATTACTAATATGTAATGTTACTTGATACGTTGATACTGCATTTAGATATAACTAGTGTTAACCCGTGACTTCGTCCGCACAAATTATGTACCAGATTTTAAGTCAGATGATAAGCTATCAAACAAAAAAAGTTTCATCAAAATCGATTCAGTACTTTTTGCGTGATACTCGAACAAACAAACAAACAAACAGACAGACAAAAAATCCAAAAATTGGTCATTTGGAATCAGGGACAGGTAAAAAGCATGTCGTAATTGTTTTTTGTAAATATCTACAGACACATTTCTGTTACAGTTTTATAATAATATAGATACAGAATTAAAGTGGGATTGGATTCAGTGAATCTAACCCGTTGCGCAGCACTGAAGTAGATTTTTCTCGCAAACATCCTGTGACGTACTGCAGAAACGAAGCTGCCCCAACAGTGGTCTAGAATTGGACACGCAAGGCGTTGTACAATTTCTTGGTAGATAGATAGTCGAAGCTACGGAAGCGTCGAAAAAAATTGTAACCAGCATTGGCCTCTAACAAACCCTATTCATATACACGCACACAGACATAATTTGTATGACGCATCATGCACACCAACCTAAGGGGCTGTTTAAACAGAAGTGACGTGGCGCGGACATTTCGCGGGCGGGGTGCGGCAATATAAACCTTATAGTACGCAGCATAGAGTCGTTTGGAGAATTACGCCCTCGCCTCCAGGCGACGTCGCCTGGTGGCGGGGACGCGATTTTTCTTTACGTCAAAAAACGACGCTATGCTACGTAATATAAGGTTTATATTCGGCGTTACTTTGACTACCCGCCACCGCCACGCGTCTCTTCTGTATAAACCCTACCTAAGAAAGTTGGCCCCTTTTATATTGTACACCTACGGTAGAAGCGTGAGGCTCATTCTAGACATATACTTTTTCTAAGCTATAGTGAGTTCGTCGGGATCGATTCAGTATTATTATGGTTACAGTTTAGGACCATGGCCCCGGTCCTCTGGGTTCGTTTTCTGAATCCGCCCCTGTTTCGCAGTTACATTACCTACAGTGGGAATAAAAAAATGCAGTTGTAAAGCTACACCCTGTGTGGTCTGCCTTATCAAGTCGCCCGTCAATGGATAGCCGCTGAATATTTACGAGGCAACGGAATGAAGGCTCTGCCGGGATTACATTAGAATAGGACTTTAATTGTAAATCTGACAGTTTAGTTACACAGTGTAAACTTAAACAGTTTGCTTTACTGTTTCCGATAGACAAGTATTTGAATCTGTTTTTAAAGAAATTTTGTTGTTGGCGTAGGTTTGGAGAATAGAAGTGGATGAATGTTGTCACTCCCTGAGGAAGTGTTTCATTCTTCTTCTTATCGTGTGGGCAGAGCACTGTTTTTGAGTATTTCATTTAAGAATGATTACGACCCGACAGATACAAATAGACGACCCGTTTGGTGTAATGGTTACAACGCCAGACTGTCAAACCAGGTTCGAATCCCGGTTTTGTCATGGACGTTAAATGTGTTGTGCCGTTCACTGAAAAAAATGATCAACCAAACTAGTGTTAAATATAACCAATCTGAGTGACTCCCAACTGTTTTGTAGCAAATAAACAAACTTTCAGCTATAAATAGCAAAACGTGTTGCTTATATGAAAGTTTGTTTATATGCTACAAAACAGTTGGGAAATATTTAACACTAGTTTGGTTGATAATTTTTTTCAGTGTTGTTGTATGGTTCCCATAACAAAAAGCTTACTTGGGATCATTACAATGTATGTGCCTGTGATCGTTATTTATTTATTTATTATTGATTGTACAAAGCATAAAGGTATTAAATATAAAAAAAAAATTAATGTAATAAATTGTTCTTGTATACCTTCGTCGGATTTTAAACGTAACCCATTTATGAAACTGATTATCCTTTTTTGGAATTCGACACTTGTTACTTAAGTATCTTATCCAAAAAATCTAAAATCAAAATCATCCGAGACCCTCCCCCGGTGGGCCGGGCCATCATCACAACAGATCAAAACTTCTCAAATTACATTCTTGTCAAGATCCTACATCAGGGCCTCGACATCAGGGCCACTGTGTGATATTTCTGACAGCAGTTGACAACTGTCAACTTAATAAATTGAAAGCCTGATAAATTACAGCTAAGAAGCGCGTCCATGCGCACGCGCAGAGGTACACAAGAGCTGGGAGCTAAAGGGTAATGAGATATTTAGTGAAATATGATACTGCTAGCTACTTCGGTAGACAGAACGCATACAAAGAAAAAAATCTGTGTGTGAACAAAAAATGGGCGACAGATTGAATTTTAAACGCTAATTTCCAAGTTAATATTTTCAACAGAAATATCAAAATCGATGCTTGATATAGAAAGATTATATTTTTATTAATTTGATTAAATAAATAATGAACATATTCAAATTTTTAAGTAGTCTTTGAGAAACGATTTATTAAAGTAAAAGAATGAAATAGTAAAAGCACAAGCAAAACTTACCCTAAACTTAAACCATACTAAACATTCTAAAGACTTACCCTAAACTTAAACCATACTAAACATTCTAAACTACAAATTTTATTAATTCTACTTAATTGAAAAGCCCGCCCCAGGCCTACCTAAACCTAGTTATACCTGGCCCGAAGGTATAACTAGGTTATGGTATGGGCTCTTATGGGCTACAAAAGCCTTCAAGCTGCCCGGGGCCGCTGCTGGCCGCGTTTCCTCGTTAGAATCGCTAATGATATGCGTTGGGCCAGGTATGACCCAACACGAGGGCCGTTACTCGCATCCCGTAAACTTTTTCCACAAAAGTCCCCCAGAGTCTTTGAGTGTTTCTTTTAGAGGATAAACGAAAATTTTACATTTTCTTTTAGTATCGGGAACCCAAATAAAATACGATCGATGTGAGCAGCACCAACAATGTTTTTCTCACTTATTTCGCTAAAAGTACAACTCCTTTTAATTGCAGTTAAATAGTCTTGCTATACAAGCAGTATACATGCAATTGAATTTCCGTTGAACGTTGTCTAAAAACTATGACAGTATCGTAGACATAATAGCAAAATGCCATTCCCTTACAAGAACCAGTACATTTCGTACCAAAACCAAGTTTCCTTTTACGTCAACTTAGCAGTAACAAAACTGTAATCTTATAAAGAAATCTTAAACACAGTATAAATTATTTCGAGAACAAGAAGCTTCTCGCCTCGGTGGCCCATGTCTTATTAATGGCTTAACCGAAGCTTTAAACACCGATTAAGCCCATCTAAATTAGACTCAATCAATTATTTTCGAATTTCATTTGCTTCGATTCATTTGAATTGGATACATTTTTTTGTCCTTTCTGTTTTGGACCACTGGGTTTTAGTATTTTATTGTTGTACAATTTATTGATTATATTCACGCTAACATTGTTTCTAAAATTAAATCAACTATTTTAAGTATAAATTGTTGCTATAAAACAATTTGTTGCTTTTGTTTTGTCTTCCTCAATTATGAATCGTAATTAAAAAAACATTTAACTCAGATAAAACTGGTTTTTATTTGGTGCTGGATCTACATAGGGCAGAGCGGTATTACCGAGTCATTTGATTTTGTAGTCTTCACGATACGAGTACCTCCACCAACCTGGCCCTGTACCCGCACTTTCGATGTTCACTATATCGCCACTGTGTCGGTCCGCACTTCATTGGAATAGAGTTGACATTGGAACGAAAAATAATGTTCACGCAATTGCGAAGTTCGAATCCCGGAGTAAACCCTCTGCACTTGACTCGCGTGGCGGAGTATATTCTAATTCTTATTTAGGTGATATTTAGGTTTAGAATAGAACACATTGCTATCGGGTAAGTAGCATCTCACCCCGTTGTCAACTCTACCCGTTTCAACTTTTTATTACCATCCGAAAAATGTACCTAGCGACCGACTCACGCCTTGCCGGTCTTCATCTCTAGAGCTCGGACCACAGAATAGATCATCATCAGCCTATCAACGTCCACTGCTGAACATAGGCCTCTCCAAAGGCCCGCCACAAAACAAAACTCTGTCCTCGGCCTTCCTCATTCTGTCGCCCCCCGCTACTTTTTTTAGGTTATCTGTCCAGCGGGTCGCAGTGCGTCCCTCACTATAGTGCTGACCTTGAATGCGCTGACCGTATGTACAAGGCACTATGCACTATTTTCGTCTAAATTCACTCATTCGAGCGCTAGAGTTTCGTGCCGCGAGGTATAACAGTTCGCGGTCTCCACTCTAGAACTCTGACTCCCCACCGGTTGTCAGTTTTTCGGCAGATATGACCAGCCCATTGCCACTTCAGCTTGCAAATTTTCTGAGCTATGTCAACCACTTTGGTTCTCGGATGTATCACTTCATTTCTGATGAGATCTCTCAGAAAAACACCGAGCATAGCTCTCTCCATAGCTCGCTGAGCGACCTTGAATTGATGAACTAGTCCTATCAGAACTGAATAGATATCCTTCCAGAAAAACTGCTTCATACAAGCTTGCTGCGGCGGTCACGTACACCTCTACATGAGCAGCGACGTTTTTACCAAACTGCCGCTCATTCTCGAACGTGAACATTCACGTTTGTAGGGGTACCGGCGGCTGCGAGCTTGTATGAAGCTGCTTTTCTGGTAGGGTATCTATTCGGTGCTCAGACTCCCCATCAGTTGTCAGTAATCCCAAAATTCTAAGAACGCCTTCAAAGATAATTAATTTATGTTTTTTTCTGAAGTTTGTATTTATATCTGTCGAGAGATAATGGCCGCTTTTGAAAGACTAATCAGTTTTTGGACAAGCCGTATAATAACTTTGTAATTAGTGGAACAAAGAAATTATAACCAATCGTAACGGATGACGCGCCCCGTGGTCATCTTTATGTTTTTAAAATTATTACTGTTTTCGTCGTGATTAGAGACCTCAATTTATTGAAACAAGTATGATGTAGGGATTATGGTAGTGAGTTTATGTATAAGTATGTAGTATCTATCACGATAGTGCAGCAGGCGATCAAAATGATCTTATCTTTGGATTCGCGCAATCTACCCCACAATACAGGGTGTAAAATTTAATGGGACACTTAAAAAAAAAAAAAAAAAAAAAATTAAAAATTATTTATTTCAGATTACTCATCCATATTGTGTTAGTAACAATTGTCTTATAACTATATTAGTACACAAATAAATTCATTAAATAAAATAAAATAAAAATAAAATTACAATTACAATATACATTACATTACATTACATACATTATATTACATTATTGAACAAAGGGGGATGAGCTGGCATGCAGCTGCATCCACCTCTGTACCATGGGTGAGTCCCACCGCTCAGCCAACACGCTCAGGACGCTATTAGTACTGCCCCGGAAGCGATTCAGCAGCGAGGCGCTCCGCTTTCTTATAATGGCGTAGAAGTCATCTATATGCGCCTGCGCGAACATAGTCGATGCGCTGCAAAACCGCGGCAGCCCTAGCAGCATCCTGAGCGCATTGTTGTACTGGACACGCAGGGCGCTGTATGCTCGCTGAGTGTGGTGCTTAAAGGGGTGCTTCAGACCATCAAACTGAACAACTTTTAGTATGGGACTAAAACTGAAATCGCGAAAAAAAATCCGCTGTCCCATACAAAACTGCAAACATAACTCGACTGAAATGTATGGCAAAGCAGAATTTTTTTTTGCGATTTCGATATTGGTCCCATAGAGAAAGCTGTTTCAGTTTGATGGTCTAAACTAAACTAAAGAACCCCTTTAATTTAAGTAAGTGTCCCATTTGATTTTACACTCTGTATAGAGAGCATTTTTATAATTTTGTAGGCACGTGAGTAGATAATGGGTCCTTCTTAATATGTTAATTTAATTTTAATTTATTATAATAATTTAATTTATGTTAGCCTAGTCAAACTGAGAAAAAACTTAAAAAAAATAATAATTATAAAATAGAAAAAATAAGACATAAAGGCAAAGGAGCACAGGGTCCCGGGAGGGTCTTCGTCGAGCACATCTTCTACTCGGCTCATGCTAAATAGAAGATGTGCTCGAGGCTGCCGTCTTGTGGGAGTGTGCCGACGACGCTGGCAGCATTACCTCTTTGGATGGCGATTGATATCCGTTGCCCGAGGTACGCGCCAGCCCTTCGGTCGCCGGACACTTCGACCAATCGCGACGACAGCTCTTTGAATAGTTGTCGGGCGTCTGGTCCCCATGGCCCCAGAGTCTCCACACCGAACGGCGCCAATAAGTAACCCTCGCCGAGGGTTACATATTTGCGCCGCTTCTCGCTCTCTGCAGCAGCCGCCGCCGAGCCGGCCCTTCGAGAAGTGGCAGAGAGGTGTGAGGGCGCAATTCAGAAGAAATGGTGTAGTGTGATTCTTGTAAAACTGGTTATAAATCTGAAATCGAGCTTACTTTGCTCCTCTTTTCTATCGAGAAAATTTAATAGAATCGTGTTTTCAACGGTTAGATGCCCTGCAGAAAGAACGTATCTACACTGTTATGTGAACTATATATATTAAATGTAATAATTTGGTTCTCACAAATCGGTTCGAAAACAGACAAAATAGGTATGACCCCCTCTTAAGTAGGTATATCGAAATCGCGTAAAATACAGCTGTTCAAAACAAAACTTATCGACCCAAATGTATGAGACCCTGCGATAAATCAGTCCAAATCAAGTCATTATAGCACGAATCTACAATTCATTAAAAGCAAAAACCACAAAACGATAAAATATTCACATGATCTTGTTCATGGGTCATGAACATGCCTTTGTATTTTAACAAAACACATTCTACCATAAACTTGAACTCTAATTCAAGTACATTAAAGCTGAAAATATAGTTTTATAACTGCAAATATAGCCTTGGAGATGATGTTCACATTATGCAGTCTTCTAAATCTTTATGCTGTAAGGAATAAGGTAGAAATAGGTTTGTAGGGGCGCAAGTGAAGGTTGCTTAAAGTTTTGCCAGCGACCTCTAAACGTGACATCTCTATAGCGTAGTACCACCACGTTTTTGCATTTTGTATGCAGGAATTTTGTTATTATGGGTAGGTATGGTTCACGAAGAAAACTGCTGGCTTGGGTTGTGCTGTGAACTTGTAAGTCAGATTATATGTTTCACGAAAAAAAAGCCTAGCTAGAAGGTTCCCTAGCTTCCCCATTTCACCATCTTTTTCAGTTGAGAAGGATACATAAAAACTTTGCCTTATTATTATTATTTTTTTTTGATTAAATTAAAATAGGGGAAGATGTTCTTGCCTTACTTGGGTTTAGGTGCTCGAAAAATGGAACTGCTTTTCATTTACTTACGAGTGAAAATTAATGCCGTGAGATTTGTTTTTTTCTTTTTGAATGATTTGTACAACGAGTTTTAAGCACGCAAAGACATTGTGGTTACTTTATACCGTCTAAAACAAAAAAAGTATCTCAATCACGCAATGCCGGTACTAAGCAAATTAGGCGACGGGACTCAACGATCTTGCTATTTCAATTTAAACAATGCATAAAAAGTTTAAGCCTGTGAGCCTTGCTCCCTCCCTTCAGGGCAAAACTCCGTTCAAGAACAAGGAGAAAGGGAATGAACCATTCTCCTGCAATGGGCTAATATGCTTTGATTAAATTAATTTAATCAAAGGCAGTTAACAAATAAGATGCTGATGATGATGACAAAGATTAGACTAATGAACCATGAAAGGCAAATACGACGTGAAATCAGGAATTACCGAAGAGTGCATAGAATATTAAATTGTTGTAAGTTGCCAGATTTCGTTGTGAGCGATATACGGGTTTATATTCAAAGTTAATTTTAGAGTGTTTGTGTTGATGTGTCAGTCAGTTACTTTGTAAAACGTTGGCATTATAATGGAAGAGATAATTGAATTTTATACGCGACAGGATAATTCGGAAAAACGTACAAAAATGTCTGCGAAGTAAAGTGACCATAAAATTGTAGATCCTTTATTTCTGTGTTGATCTTATCATCATTATATTTAACTTTATGATATCGTAAAGTGGTGCAGATTATAAAATTTATGACGGTACTAAACTAGATCATTATTAGTTGAAAGAGAAGATGCAAATCTTGAAAACCATCGATTTAAATGAACAACTTTTGATATGCTTCTCACAACTATTATTGCTATTCCATTCAGATATTCTTACTACAGCAATATAAAAATATCTGCCACGGCTGCAAGGGTGCATTCAGACCATGAATCTAAACGCATGGGTCGAAAAACGATAAAAATTTTTGGACCTTCCATACAAAAGTGCGGATCGGCCGATCGATTTTCTATGAGAGGTCCAAAAAAATTCTCGGTTTTCGACCCATGTTTCTTTGGGAAAGTTGTTTAGATTCATGGTTTGAATGCACCCTTGCAGCCATGGCAGATATTTTTATAACACCTTATACAACGTGTTAATAAATTAGCGCAAAACCTCATACACCCCAACTGATTTTTATAACAAAATAATTAGATTGAAACAATAATTTCATTATTTTGATAGTTAAAATTTAAAGTTATTCGCATTTTTAGTTTTGAGGTTAAAATGATTTGGTATCATTTCAGCCATGAATGAAAGCGCTAACGTACTCATGAATAAATTTTAAGAATCTTGTTTCGGTAGTAAGTAGGGTAAGTGTGTCCGTGCGGTGGGTTGACATCGGGTTCAGAAAATTTTAAATTTTTATAAAAAAATATTTAATATTTTGAAAAAAATTACGTATGTTGAAACCATGATAATTCGATTCTGCTCTCGATTCTAAACAAACTACTTTCTAGTTTTGCGTTAATTCATTAACACGTTGTATATTTTACATGCAGTGTACAAATCTTTTTGATTCATATAATGTTTTTTGAAAAGTGTTTTCGGAAAGCTAGCTTAATTTCAATTGCCCATATTTTCTTTTCTGAATAAAATATTGTTTGTGATCTTTAAAAATAACTAATACACTTTTATTCTTTCTACTTACTTTCTAGCCCTACTTTTTTTCTTTTTAACCTGTTCCGCAAAGATCCTTCTCCAATCTTCTCCATCCTTCTCAATCCTGTGCCACCACTTGACTTGCTTTGCTGAGCATACATTATTTTTCTTGGTCAACCCAAAACTGCTAAAAGTAATGGATGCACTCATTGACTAACTTAGTTATGGAGGACGCGACGCGCCGGCGGCGCCGGGTCTAATACAATATTTTCGAAATAATATCCCAAACTAACCTACTTAAACGAAAGTACGTGTTAGTACTATAAATCTAGCTAACAACATTGAAACTTATGACATTTAATTGAATTTTGCTTGCGGAGTTTTTATAAATTCTTACAGCACAGTAGCACGGCATAATATGCAGACGTGCGCGTAGTCCAAGACTGGCGCGTAATTGTTTCTCTTTATACGTTTTGTTTCTCTTTCGGTTCAGACACTTTTGAGCGCGGACCCAAGTCCAGTAAGACAATTGATGTACACACGGCGTCAGATCAACCTACCCATAGTTCGACCTTATGTCCATGAACATAGAGTTCAACTATGGGTAGGTTGATCTGTCGCCGTGTGTACTTACACGTTATTTTAAAAGCTAGAGTTGTATTAAATATCAACGTTTCTGTTCGCCCCGAGATTGATTATAGTCTGTATGTAGGATTGTGATTAAATCAACATTATTGTGTCGTAATACCACAACATACAAACAAACATATTATTACATTCGTTTCTCAGCATCGTCAAACAAAAAGCGGGCCCGAAGTGCTCGAAGCCTGCGCGCACGCAGTCTCCATCTCAAGACCGTTATCGTTCGAAATTCGAAAGCTGTCAGAAATAGATTCAGAATAGATCAGCTTTAGAATGATGATCGAACCAGTCGATCATCATTCTAAAGTTCATTCCTAGTAAGTCTACTATCAGAACTCTTATGACAAAGTTAATAGGTTTGATAGTTGCTTGCTTTGCGTGACTTCGCGTGTGGATTTAAAACGAACTTTATGTTTCAAAATGAAAGTCGCGCTAATCAAGCCAATTTGATTCTTATTAAGTAGTCTCAAGAGTACTTTAAAGGGTTGTTTTATGGGGAGTAGCCTAGTGGAACTAATGGTCTCATTACAGTGGAAAGCACAAGTTTTTCCTAAAGTGTCCTTCTAGATTCCGATGTCGCAGAGTTTGATGAGTCGCATTTTTAATTAAAATGTTGATTTATGGGAATGGTACTTTAACTACATATATGACTAGTTGATTTCTTGGGGTAGACAGGCAGACCACCTGCTTGGATAGGTACGTGACTATGTGAGGTAATTTTTTTAATTAATTTACTAGCTTTCGCATACGGCTTTACAGTGTTTGCAAATGAGAAAAAACACATATGCTCACGACTATTCATTCCCTGAGGGATTCATTCAGACCTATTCTGAAGAAGATATTCAAACTCTGTCCAGTATAACGAGTAATGATCTGATTCTTTTAATGGAAAGTGGATAAAATACCAGCCTCGGCCTCGTAAACATACAGGTTTCCTCACGACGTTTTTCTTCACTGAAAAGCCAATCATCGACCTGCACGTTCCACTCTGGCCTACCCTCAAAAAGAGTGTACGGACATTAGCCACCACCACATGATGATGATGATGATTCTCCAAATACATACCAATTTCAGGAAATTTTATTACAATTTCCTCGCAAGTGTGTTGAAAAACGTGGAATGAACGCGTGAGCGTTGGTTATTACAGCCTCGGCTAGTATGTGCAGCACTCGCTTGCGCTCATGCGGCCTGCCAATGCCATCCCGTCTCGGCTGTAATGACCAACTTTCTGTGCCAACTTTACTCAGTTGTATCATTATTATTAATGGTATGGCTTTTTTCTTTTCATTCCTGCGGAGATTACAAATTGATGTCTATGGTTTTAAGCCATAGTTTGGCTCTCGGGGTTAGCTCGTTTAGCTCCTGGATTCCACCGTCGAATCTTCGGTCAGCATAAAAGTTGCAAAACTTATTTTTCATCTAAATATAATAGTGAAATTGTATTGTTTTTTAGGGAAGTGTAATAATAATAATCTATATATATAAAAGAAAGTCGGGTTTGTTCGAACACTTATAACTCGAGAACGGCTGGACCGATTTTCATGATTTTTGGTTTGTTGTTTTTGTCTCCGTCCCGAATAGCAGAATAACTATTAAAAACATTGGAAAATTGACGAAAAAATAAAATGTCCACGCGTACGAAGTCGCGGGCAAAAGCTAGTAAGTAATAAATAATAATGTAAAGTGAAATGATAGAATTTTTTTTTATTGAGAATAATTTAACAATGTCACAAACTCTTAGGTATTTTGATTTGTTTATATTGCATGACACATAGGATTAACAAATATCAGTATTTTAAGTTATTTAGATATGTAAGAGAATGAAATGAAATTAATTTTTCTGTGTTATGTATGTTTTTTTTGTTTAAAGCAAGAAATTAAAAGGCTTTAAAAAAAAATCTTCGGTCAGGGCATTCGTTAACAATATGCTCGACAGTCTGTTCCGGAGTACCGCAGTCGCACTCGGGTGAGCTCTTTATGCCGCACTTGTGGAGATGGAAGTTGCACCGAGCGACTCCCGTTCTTATTCGGTTCAGTCTAGTCCAAGATTTTCGGTCCAGTTAAAAGCCAGGAAGCCGTTTTGTGGAATCGGAGACCAGGGACTCAATCGTCCTAAGTTTGAACGAAACTACCAAAACAAAACCACAACCAAAAACGTTACGTTATGCACAATTCGTATCGCGCAAATTATATTAACGGTAACGATTTAGCTTTTTTTCGGAAGATACGTTGGCGTAACGTTCGACCGCTGTCCAACGAACGTTTTTCATTTAGTTGGTGTCGGGAGAGGTGTATAGAGGTGTATGGAGAGGTGTATGAAGAGGTGTATGGAAAGGTGTATGGAGAGGTGTATGGAGAGGTGTATGGAGGTGTATGGAGAGGTGTATGGAGGTGTATGGAGAGGTATGGAGAGGTGTATGGAGGTGTATGGAGGTGTATGGAGAGGTGTATGGAGAGGTGTATGGAGAGGTGTATGGAGAGGTGTATGAAGGTGTATGGAGAGGTGTATGGAGCTATGGAGAGGTGTATGGAGGTGTATGGAGGTGTATGGAGGTGTATGGAGGTGTATGGAGGTGTATGGAGGTGTATGGAGAGGTGTATGGAGGTGTATGGAGGTGTATGGAGGTGTATGGAGGTGTATGGAGAGGTGTATGGAGAGGTGTATGGAGAGGTGTATGGAGAGGTGTATGAAGGTGTATGGAGAGGTGTATGGAGCTATGGAGAGGTGTATGGAGGTGTATGGAGGTGTATGGAGGTGTATGGAGGTGTATGGAGGTGTATGGAGGTGTATGGAGAGGTGTATGGAGGTGTATGGAGGTGTATGGAGGTGTATGGAGGTGTATGGAGGTGTATGGAGGTGTATGGAGGTGTATGGAGGTGTATGGAGGTGTATGGAGAGGTGTATGGAGGTGTATGGAGGTGTATGGAGAGGTGTATGGAGGTGTATGGAGGTGTATGGAGAGGTGTATGGAGGTGTATGGAGGTGTATGGAGATGTATGGAGGTGGTTGGAGGTGTATGGAGAGGTGTATGGAGGTGTATGGAGCTATGGAGAGGTGTATGGAGAGGTGTATGGAGAGGTGTATGGAGAGGTGTATGGAGAAGTATGGAGAGGTGTATGGAGAGGTGTATGGAGAGGTGTATGGAGAGGTGTATGGAGAAGTATGGAGAGGTGTATGGAGAGGTGTATGGAGGTGTATGGAGAGGTGTATGGAGAGGTGTATGGAGAGGTGTATGGAGAGGTATGGAGAGGTGTATGGAGAGGTGTATGGAGGTGTATGGAGAGGTGTATGGAGAGGTGTATGGAGAGGTGTATGGAGAAGTATGGAGAGGTGTATGGAGAGGTGTATGGAGGTGTATGGAGCTATGGAGAGGTGTATGGAGAGGTGTATGGAGAGGTGTATGGAGAGGTGTATGGAGAAGTATGGAGAGGTGTATGGAGAGGTGTATGGAGAGGTGTATGGAGAGGTGTATGGAGAAGTATGGAGAGGTGTATGGAGAGGTGTATGGAGGTGTATGGAGAGGTGTATGGAGAGGTGTATGGAGAGGTGTATGGAGAGGTATGGAGAGGTGTATGGAGAGGTGTATGGAGGTGTATGGAGAGGTGTATGGAGAGGTGTATGGAGAGGTGTATGGAGAAGTATGGAGAGGTGTATGGAGAGGTATGGAGAGGTGTATGAAGGTGTATGGAGAGGTGTATGGAGCTATGGAGAGGTGTATGGAGGTGTATGGAGGTGTATGGAGAGGTGTATGGAGGTGTATGGAGAGGTGTATGGAGGTGTATGGAGGTGTATGGAGAGGTGTATGGAGGTGTATGGAGAGGTGTATGGAGCTATGGAGAGGTGTATGGAGAGGTGTATGGAGAAGTATGGAGAGGTGTATGGAGAGGTGTATGGAGAGGTGTATGGAACTATGGAGAGGTGTATGGAGGTGTATGGAGGTGTATGGAGAGGTGTATGGAGGTGTATGGAGGTGTATGGAGGTGTTTGGAGGTGTATGTAGAGGTGTATGGAGGTGTATGGAGCTATGGAGAGGTGTATGGAGAGGTGTATGAAGGTGTATGGAGAGCTGTATGGAGCTATGGAGAGGTGTATGGAGGTGTATGGAGGTGCACGCACAATCGATCGTTTTGGTTTTGCTTTGGTAACGTCGACTATTTAACCGTTCAGAAAAAAATAGCGCGATAGCATTTTTACATCAGCTAAACCAAATCTAAACCAAAACTAAACCAAAGCCATAAACGTTCCGTCCGAATGGTAAAACCGTATAAAACAGCGCAATCGAGGCCCAGAACAGTGCCTGCCTGCGCTTCCGGCTACAACGCGGAAAGCCACCGGGAACTGACATCGTGAGGCGTTTTGGCTTCTTCGTCTGACCAGATGGGTTTACTTGTATCATAATGTACTTTTAAGTAGTAAGTTTTTACAGTTTACTTCTTTTAGGGTTGTATCTTTAATTATTATGATGAAATTTATGCGCTTAACCATTTTAAAAGGTATATTTTATAACTAAGCCACACCTACATTATCATAATAAACATATAACTCAAGCTCAGCTATTTCTATAAGCTCAAGGCATGCCGAACGGAGGCTTATGTTTCAACTAAACTAATAATTTATGATGTCTTAATCGCTACTAATTGACTTTTAAATGGTTAATTTGAAAATATTTAGGTATTACATTAGCATATAGATTTGCTCCTATTTGGTAAATTGAAAATTGATTCAATAGTTTTTGGAAAGTTGTGATTGAATTAGACAGTTATGTCTTTAACATTAAACACTTTCGAAGACGAAGATGTAACTTTTTATTAATATTTGACTGGGCTTGGTCAATGACCAATAGCAACTGCGACCTGAATAGATCTATTGTAGCTGTCACCCTAGACCTAAAAGTCATTTCCTAGGCCCACGGACTTCATGAACCGTGTTATGCTTTTGGAGGGGAGGTCCCTAATGTCAGTAGGTGTTATTACGTATCCACCTAGATGGCGACTCCTGCTGTGAATGAGCACTTCGCATTCGCAGAGGAGGTGTATTGGCGTTTCCTCTGCTTCGCAGCAGAATCTGCAGGTGGGTGAATCTACAAGCCCCATTCTGTGTAGATGCTTATTTAACTTGCAGTGTCCTATTAAGGCTCGCACTAAGAGCCTCAAGTCGTTGCGGTTTGAATTGATGGCATCTGAGGTCTGTTTGAGAAGCCGGTCACAAGTTCTTTTGCGTGCCTCAGTCACGGCCCATTCCTTCAGCACACGTCTAGAGGTGTTGCGAGAGATTCCGCAGTAAGGCTCGGGGCCTATGGCGTCTTCTTCCGCCCCTCTTCGCGCCAGCTCGTCAGCAGCCTCATTTCCATCGATACCGCAGTGTCCAGGCACCCAACCTAGGGTGACAGAATTTTTCGAACCTAGATAGACGTTTAAAAACCTTCTTAGACGTTGAGGTATTAACTTTCAAAGAGGAGTGCACTACCGAATTGACAGCTCGTCGATGTTTGAACGACGAAGTTTGGAGCTATGTTTGTGCTTAGAGAACTATATTGCTGTACAAAACCAGACCGAAGTTTAATATTTAACCATTATAAACACATCGAGGACACCAAGGTCCTTTCATTATAAACCTAAGTAATGCGACAAGTAACACTATACAACTAAATCCTGAGATAAATTGTCGCCCATGCGTATACGCCGCCGATCCAAATTTATGTTACAACTTATTCCTTAAACAAATTCCCCTGACAGAACCTTTATACCTTTGTGATAAGGAGTGGAATAGCTTGTTTCAAGTGATCCTCGTAGAATGGATTATTATAGTGCTCGGTTTATGTCTCCATTCTTGAGTGATAATCCTGAACTTTACCGAACACTCCCGACATTATAAAAGATTACAATCTTTACGGTGAGAAAAATATCAGGTAAGCTCGGTTTAAGATAAGTTGCTATCATATAACCGCACTTATTTTGAAAAATATAGACACTATCCGCTTAGAGGTTTAACTTTGAATGTTAAAAGTCTAGAAACCGCAAATAAACAATTCATTTAATACCTAGGCTAGGTCTGCCTAGGTATTAAATGAAGTCTTTTGAAAGTCAAACCAGCACTAGAAAGATGCATATTTTTCATAGTAATTTTAACATTTTCAACTGCTGAAACTCACACGTTCAAATCAGCAGTAGAAAGATGCATAATCTCCATAGTAATTTTGAAATTTTTTACTGCTGATTTCAACGTGTGACTTTCTGAAACCGAGCAGAGTTGAAAAACCATTGAAACAGAATGTTATGAATCATGAAGTCATTATAATATCAATTAGATCAAGATCCACACATTAGCAACATAATAAAACGGTTCAAACGCCCAGTTACCATCAAGCAATCTGCACTAACATTTACAGCGTTACTAAACGCATCATCTGCCATGGGAACCATTGTTCCGTCCGGAGGGAGGGGAACTTTCTGGTTCTCAGAGCTCTTAGTTGGGTCATTTGAGGTGTCGTTGCAATTGCAATATGAGGGATGATCCGCTTGCCCATGATACAGGATGATGGACGCATCTAGAGTTGGCAACCGAAGTGCGTTTCTATCTCGGCCATTTTGGGTCGACTTTAGTCTGATTGGTACCGAACTTATCTGCGAAGTCAAACTTCACAACTTTATTGCGATGACTGCGATACATAGTGTACAGGGTGTAACAAAACACCCTAGTAATACTTAAGGGGGTGCTTCAGACCATCAAACTAAATAACTTTCACTATGGAGCCAACATCGAGAAAAAAAAGAGAAAAAATCAGCTGTCCCAGTCGGTACTGCACTTTTGTATGGGATAGCTGATTTTTTTTATTTTTCTCGATGTTGGCTCCATAGTGAAAGTTGTTCAGTTTGATGGTCTGAAGCACCCCCTCAAGTATTACTAGGGTGTTTTGTTACACCCTGTATAGGTGACTTATGGTTTCCCCCGGTTTAGAATAGACTAACACATTTTCTCCTCTGGGGGATAATATGATTTCTGTTACAGCGGTTTATGTGGGCGAAATGCTAGCGTCCTATCATCACATCAAATATCGGTTCATCTTAAAACCTAGAGGCCAGAAGTGATCCTATCTTTCAAATGTGGGGTGCATTTATGTTAATGTGCTTGATAGCTGTATTCAAATATACTACCCCCGAGTCGGTCGTAGGTTTATTACTAATGTTTATCAATATCAAGTTTTTAGTATAATTGTTTCAGAACATTTGTACTTATTAGTGACATATTTTAATGTTAAAACTCAATAACTGGCCAAGTGCGTGTCGGACCACGCGCAGGATAGGGTTCCGTAGTTGCCCGTCACAATATAATATGGACTTAGAAGTTTTATACTACGCGTAGTATTTAACGGCTAATAAACTCTATATAAGTTGATCGACTATTACTCGTAAACTTGTAAAGCCTACTTAGCGGTGATAGTTTTCCTTTTAAATTCGTTATATATGCTATTGCCGTGATTTTTTTCACATCTCCAACTACAACCGTTAAGCTAGGAGAGGGGGGGGGGACTTGACTCTAACCAAAATTTTCGCTTTAAATCTTAATATTTCGCTAACGGATCCCTAAACAGATGGACGGACAGACGCGTAGACGGACGGATATGGCGGAAACTATAAGGGTTCCTTTTTGACTTCGGAACCCTAAAAATGGAACAGTGGGTGAAAAATCCACGTCGAACTAATGAACACATTGCTCTGTCAAACTGTGAATCATAATTCTTTAATGTTCTGTTATCTACCTATTCTATCTTTAATCTTAACACTCAAGTACCTAAATAACTTTGAGCCACAATACTCCGTGCGAGAAACCCATTAGAGTCATTTAGTTGCGAACCAAAATCGTGGCCAGTCCGAGATGCTATCTCAGAGAAATATTATCTCGAGAGATATTTATTAGTACTACCTTTTACACAATTTAATTACAAATTGGCGTAACAATGGCATTTTGTTCCCATACAATACAGCTGGTTATCAACGGTACTTCGCGTGAAGATTTTATCTGCCTTTTATAATCCGTGATAACTTTTTTTAATTACGGTGAAAGTTTTGTATTTGGTTGTTTATAAAATGCGGGTTAAACGGCTAAACGACGAGGGAGACATAATTTTCTAGAACAATGTTGATACCCTATCCTGTAATTAGTCCGTAAGTTTCCTAAAAATGAATAAAATAAAATAAAAATAAAATTAAATCTCTCCGACTCTTTTTTATTGTACTGTATAGTATTTCATTAACTGTGACGACTGTGACCTTTACCTACAGATTACAAAAAATCAACAATCAACAAAGAGAAACCGAAGAACATTATTTCAAAAATATAGAAAAGAGAATAACGTTTTTGCAGTAGGTACCTATCTATTGATGAGCGAGAATCTTCCTCTATTCATCGACAAGCTAATACAGCTAGCTATATGTATACCAGAATAGTCAAGTCAAGACAATCATCATACGAACCCGTCAGATGGCGCCCGCAGACAGATATAGACATCCAAGAGTAATATCAAGTCTGCATGACCACGATATTCAAATCGCGCGCAGGCTCATAAAATTATACCGCATTCTAAATAAGAAACCCCCCAAGAACACCCTTATGCTGACACCAAAAGCATTAAAACAGCTTGATTTACGGGACTTGTTGTGTGTAATGCTGAATTACCCGCGCATGCGCCTGAGTATCGTTTGCAAGGAGCCGCGGGGCATAGTGCCTTATATCGTAGTTGCAGGAATAGGGCGGGATGTAAAGGTAATTGCAGAAAAGAAAGATGTTGAGATATTCAGAGAAAGATGGAAATGACATGGTTAAGAACTGCATTCTTGAAGTTTTGTTATTCATATCTATATACAACGTGTTAATGAATTAGCGCAAAACCTCATACACCCCGACTGATTTATAACAAAATAATTAGATTGCAACAATAATTTCATTATTTTGATAGGTAATTAAAATTTAAAGTTATTCGCATTTTAAGTTATGAGGCAAAAATGATTTGTTATCATTTCAGCACTGAAAGAAAGCGCTAACATACTCATGGATACATTTTTATAATCTTGTTTTGGTTGTAAGTAGGGTGAGTGTGCTCATGCGGTGGGTTGTCATCGAGTTCAGTAAATTTTAAATATTGCAAAAAAAATATTGATTAATTTGAAAAAAATTACCTACCTATGTTGAAACCATGATAATTCGATTCTGCTCTCGATTCTAAACAAACTACTTTCTAGTGTTGCGTTAATTCATTAACACGATGTATACCGGGTGTAAGTGATAGCGTAGCAAATACTGAAACGGTGAACTCAGACCATCAAACTGAACAACTTTCATTATGGGGCCTACCTTAGTCTCTGTCTGTCCCAAACATTTTAGTCGGATAAGTACAGCAGTTTTGTATGGGACAGCAGATTTTTTTTTCGCGTTTCCTGTGGTAGGTAGGCCCCATAGTGAAAGTTGTTCACTTTGATGGTCTGAATTCACCGCTTCAGTATTTGCTAGGCTGTCACTTACACCCTGTATGTAGAAGAACGGCGAAATACTTTTTGAGGTGGTCGGAAGCAAATTTATAACTGTTCAGTTATAGTAATCTGCACTCTAAGTTTTCGGGTTGGAATGACTTTATCATGGTAATAGGTATGGTATATGGCTGAACAAATTGGTTATATGAATGAGAAGCAAAGCTTCGACCAATCAAAATCATCTCGCTTTCAACATTTACTATGTAGGTACTTAAGCCTTTAGGAATTCTCAACTAAAATTGTTGGTTTGCAACCCAGAACACGGCCTAGTAAACCCACCCAGCATTAAGATCTTTACTTTTTTATTTGAGTAGGATCATCGAAAATTCCTTTTTATTTTATTTGGAAATAAACTATACATCCATCATAATTATAAGTCTCCCTAATGAGCCATGACTCTAAGTGATCTCCGTTTAGCGTTCACAAAGTATAAAGCGCCTACATCATTCATAATTGAGGTGCTATTTTAGCGACTGAGATGAATCGTGTAACATCTCATTTGTAAAAACTGGATAACAAACGGTTCGCGAGAAAATTATGAACATTCATCACCTTTTAGCAAGTTACAGCCATCAAACACAGGGCATCCAGAGAGCTAAGGCGCGATAGCGTTATATTATTACTCTGCGGCAGAGTCTCTGCCATACTACGGCCGCTGATGTGCAAGTTTCTTCACGATGTTTTCCATCAATGTTTGAGTGCAGCAGTCGGAAGTTACATTTTCATTCTTAGTCCAAGGTAATAGATACTCTTTCTTATACTGTGGTCCAATCTAGTATAGTATTGTATTATCTTTGGACCACAGATAAGTTCACAGATAATATAATAGTAAATACATTTATTTTATATTTAGGTAGAGGGCAGGCAGTTACCTTCGTCAGCGCATAAGTTTGGCGATACAGAGGGGGAATGTTGCTAGCGTTCTTGCCGTCCCGAAGGGAGATGCTTTGGAGGAGGTTTATAGGTAGTAGATCTTTTTTAAATATTTAATTGGTATTTCCTTGACTCTTTACTAGGAATTGAAATTGACAAGGCTTGTTGCAGATATACGGGATGTTGGTATTTATTGACAAAGCCTGTTGTGGATGTGAGTGATGTATTTTTATTGAATGAATTCTTTTGGTAGCTGTACTATAGGTGGACTAAAATAAACAACTACCTTGTGTTAACATTACCGTAGTACAAGTGCTATATCAAATTGACTTATTTATTACACACACAAAAACCTCTAAAGTTTCCGGCCTATTTTTTCCATATTAATATCCATGACTTAACAGTATTCTATTCACATTATCGAGTATTCGATAGCGTAGTATAATTACATAATTGGACCTCTAAATTACAGGTTTGGGTCGCATTGTCCGTGTATATTATGTAATTAGGCTTATTATTGAATAAGTGGAATATTTCGGGGGTGAGGTAATCCGTGATGAAAGTGGTTAGAGTCAGAGAGGGGGACGATGGTATTTTAGATCAGTCACAGTAAATTATATAGGGTGTAACAAAACACCCTAGTAATACTTAAGGGGGTGCTTCAGACCGTCAAACTGAACAACTTTCACTATGGGGCCAACATCGAGAAAAAATAAAAAAATCTGGTGTCCACCCTGGTTACACCCTGTCTGTATACTTAACTCTGCTGCAGCTGTCAACTACCTAGGTATCTATTGTAAGTAGGTATGTATATGACTAACTGTTGTACATTATGTGACTAACTACTATAGTCAAAAAAATCATCATTAAAACCACTTACAATTAAAACATATTATATATGAAATTAATTATGAAATATATTATATATGATTATTATATGAAATATAAGATCATCACAAAAACGTTTTGGTATTTTTTCGCCACTTTATTTAAACCAACAGTAAATTTATTGAGGCATACACACAGAGAGACAGGCATACAGAATAGACGAAAGTATAAGGGTCCCTTGTTTGACTACGGAACTCTAAAAATAAATAAAAAACAGAACCTAATATTGAAACAAATCAGGCGGTCTAGATGTGCCCAAAACCTAAGTCGGGAAAACATGACGACATTAAAATATATTAAAAATAACTAAGATTTACAAAGTATTTATGTCAAAATGTGAAATAGAATCAAGATAAAGTATCCAATTAATTATTAATTCATTAGCAACTGACAGCACGGGCAGATAACTGCATTTTACGCATAAATTGCTCGTAATTCCGCTAATATATGAAATGTATTGCATTAATTTGTGGCGGCCACTTTCCCTGTCACCTTGTAGGTGTGTCTCTAGGGATAGTACATAACCCACGTTGGACTTTTACTAATATTTCACAAACAGATCAACCCACTGCTTCTGGATATATGCCTTTGAATCGCGAATTGTACGAAAAGCGAAAGTGAATGAATTGAGAACTTTACAAACTGAGAAATTGTACCAACTGCTCGTAATTCTTCTATTGCGCCTTGCTGATCAATGCACACTGATTAGATTTATTTTATAACATCATTTACCAACATCTAAACTTTGGTGTTCGAAGCATTACACATAGAAAACTTTTATGGGATTGATTTGACATAACCATTTATTTTCTGAATAGAGATATTGTATTGACAATCACAGATAGTTGTGGATAGTCGTAAGAAAAATAGAAGAAGTATTCGATTGTGCGGCACCTTGTACATTTGCATAGTATTTTTATACTATTCCGTTCTATGAAGTCTCCGATTTTTTTTTTTTAATAAAAATTATATTTGTGCCATGTTATATGGAAGACAGCTCCGTCAGTGTCACTTTCCTGCGCACTCCATCAAACTAATAGCGTGAACGTACTCATATCATGAATATTTTTGATCCTCTAAGATTTGATTTGATAACTTATGGCTATTCTACCGTTGGCGCGCTCCATACAAACGTAGTATGGTGATATTTTCAATACTATCTAATTAAAATCAATGAAATTTTTCAAAAACAATCAAGTAACTAATCTCTATGTCGGTATGAAGTCAGATTTTTGTTAAAATATACAGTTTCAATGCTAGGATTATTTGAAGATTTGTATGGAAATATTTGTGGCAATGTAACTTTAAAACTATAAATTTTATCGAAACTCTGACTTCATACCGACATAGAAATTAGTTACTAGATTGTTTTTGAAAAATTTCATTGACTTTAATTGGATAGTATTGAAAATATCACCATACTACGTTTGTATGGAGTGCGCCAAAGGTAGAATAGCCTTATGCGAGACTGTTAGCTTGGTCGGGGTTTAGTTGCTGGTCTTAGTTAAAATTAAGAATGATTTCTTTAAAAATCTTTGTCATTGATGCTAGTTAATCAATGCTATACAGGGTGTTAGGGTAAACAGTTGCATTACTTTAAGGGGTGATTGTACCCATGATACTGAACAAATTTCCCTAAGAAACCCATAGGAAATTGGACCCTATACTTAAACAAGCCATCGACCATCTCGCGATGCACGGGTAAGAGAACCATCGTTATTTAAATCAGAAAAAAGACCATAGACGGCGTTTGTATTGAAAAGTCACTTAAATTGCGTGATTGACACTTCCTTGGCAGCCTCCAGCCCAAACCGAAAAGGATAATGGTTTGAGAGAGCTCAATATAAAATGTTTGCCTTTTTTGGCTTCTCCTAACATAGCTGTTAATAAAATATTGTAGCTGTTCACACTCACTCACATCACATCACACTATTCTCCTAAATAAACAAAAAAATTTGATTCGTATTTTTGGGCTAAATGCCAATTTTTTTCTAATTTATATCCAAAATTAGTACTGTGCAACTAGGTACTTCATTTTACGTACCGGAAACTTAGATCAAAGTAAAATGAATGGATAGACCCAAAGCGCTTCAACTTATTGAAGCAGGCAAAACTAGGGCACCTCAATACAAATTAGGGTACTTGGTCTGTCATCTCAGTACATTTTCGAAGTAAAACTGTCAATTGTTTTGCCTCATTTTTCTGGTTTGAAATGTTCGCGTGTCCATTCTACCGGAAACAGATTTTATTAGCTCGCAAGGACATCCAAATTGGCCAAATTAATATCACTGTATCTTCTTTTAATTACCACCATCGAGCAATCAAATATAACATTTTTTGCCTCTAGAATACTCCAGGTACAATAAAATAAAAAGTTAAAAGGAAACATATCAAAACAAAAATCTATGATCTTTAATCAAACCAGTCCCCGTCTGGTGATCAAAGACCATAGATTATCTATCATCAAACAATAAAAACGAATATTTACATAATAAAGTCGTTCTTTGCCGATTCTTTAAAGGATGTTATGGCTATAGAGGAACCTGTTTGGCGACTTAAACTTAACAGAGAATCTATTGTCAAGGATTTGCGCTATCTTAAATCTAGATACTAATAAAAATATTTTGGATTTTGAGCGTTAGATGAGTGGGTGATAAGAATGATTAATTTAAATACATAAATCCCAACAAAAACATTGTATTTTCATACAAAACGTAGCCAAGACTCACAATCGTTTACTTTAAAAAGTTATGAGCAAAATAAAAAAAAAGTGCGTCTAGTCCCTAAAACAGAATCCCCATTCTCTAATCATCCACTAAATTCATTATGCTGCCAAATGATCAGATCATTTCTTTCTTACCTACCAGTTTATTTCAAGATGATTGTGTACCAAGTAAAATGTCTCAGTGAAGGCTATTATTGGACAGTAATCATCGGCCGTCTATATCATTAAATACATTCTTTTGTCTGCATCGCGATGCAGAGCGGAGCCACCGGCAAATATCCCTGGTACAGTCACCAGCAAATATATCGTAGCAAACAAGGTGGTCAAATATTTCTAAGCAGTTCTAATTTTCAATAATTTCTTTAATTATAATCAATCAAAAATATAGGAACGCCTAGAACATCAAATATATCGACGCAATCAGGGTGGTCATAAACATCTGAACAGTTTCGGAAAAAACCTTACTCCGTTGTTTTACATTTTAATTTTAAAAAACATTGTAAAGAAATTATTGAAAATTCGCTGTTCACATATTTATGACAAAATACACGTTTAGATATAATTGGTAACATTTACTGTAAAGAATTTAATGAAAATTAGCACTGCTGAGAAATATTTGGACACCTTGTATGCTACGATATATCTGATGGCGACTGTACGTCCTTAATAAGCTATTACCTGTCTGGTAGATGTTACAAGCAATGGCGACATTACAAAGTTGTAAAGCTCACTTGAGTGATATAGCCTTTGATGGCGCATTGTGGAGAGGTGCGGACTTACTGTCATGATCATGAATGAGGGTTGGGTTCGAATTCGCACGCTCAACGTGCCATGTACACACGGCGACACATCAAACTATAATAAAAAATCAATATAGGGTCCTTCTTAATATGCTGACACTTTTTTAAGGGGATGATCAGACCGCCAAACTGAACAACTTTATCTATGGCACCAACATCGAAATCAGCTCGTCCATACAAAACTTACTCGAGCCATATGTATCGGACAGCTTTTTTTTTTCGCAATTTCGATGTTGATCTCATAGAGAAAGTTGCTCAGTTTGATGGTCTGTTTGGTTTCTCTATACCCTTAAAAAAGTGTCAGCATATTAAGAAGGACCCAGTATAAGCTGGCCGCGTGACCTTATTCATTACTCGTCCTACGCACGGCCATTTTTTTTGGATTTTGTATAGCTTGAGGTGTCGCTGTGCGTTCGAATAAGTTTTGAAGTCGTTATGTCACAGAATATTATAATAGTATTACATACAGAAAGGCCACTCTCTGCTTCTTCATTACCCTAACTTCCGAGGTGCCGAGCAAGAAATACATAAAGAATGCCTTTTGTTTCTGTAGCATTACTAAGCAAAATTGAGTGCCCGGGTACTTAACTCATACTATACCGACTGCTCTTTAATAGGTTGGAAAACACTGTAAGGAAACCTAAACACCTAAAATAACCAGATGTGTGAAATATGGAAGCTTGCAAAATAATCGCCGCACTGAAGAAGTGCGATTTTTGAAAATCATACGAGCGACTTGGCAGTAGAAAGATGCATAATCTCCATAGTAATTTTGACAGTATCTACTACCAAGTCGCTCGTATGATTTTCAAAAATCGCACTTCAGACCAAATTAAGATAATTTGGTCGGAATGTGAATTAGGCCTTTTCTCAATTCTTATTTTCGTCATACTGCTTATCTCTAGAGGAAACTTTTCTTGCGTTGGAAGCTTCATAAAAGCCGATATTTCTCTGTAGATCCTATACAGAAATGATCTTATATCTCATACTACATCATACAGGTCCCTAGCACTCAATATGAACCAACGCACCCCCAGGCGAGGCCCTTCCACCACATCCCTCCGCGTGACGTCACCATACTACAATATCACATTATTTTTAATACATTACTCGTTTCTTACGTTCGCTCTTATTGTCCGTTCCATTTAAAGAAGACACGTGAAACAGGACATTTTAGTTTTTGAGACGTGGCAATAAGTGCTCTTTTAGGGGAACTTGTTAAGTGACAGACATTAACATGTGGATGGATGTACACAGTAATGAATCATGCATTTTGTTTCTTCGAAACAAACAGTTGTAAGTGTCGTAAGGTTATGGTTAAAGTCGTTTCACGGAAGAAAATGAAAACAATGGGAGTTCAAAACCTGTTTTTGGAATAAAATACAAGTTAGTCTAAAGACTGGATCGTTATAAACAGAGTTTCGTTTCGATATACTAAACAAGCAGTAGGGATTTTATTGGAAATGTACTGCACGATACCTATTTCATTCATACTGCATTTTCTAAATAGATGTCTCGCCATAGATTATTTTGTTTGACAGCGCAGCGGAAAGAACTGAAGTGCGATTTTTGAAAATCATACGAGCGACTTGGCAGTAGAAAATGTCAAAATTACTATGGAGATTATGCATCTTTCTACTGCCAGTTCGCTCGTATGATTTTCAAAAATCGCACTTCTGGGGAATTGAGGCACTGAGAGTAAAACTATTGTATTGTTGTATTCGAATAAAACTGTAAAAAATTTGAGCTTACATCTGCCAACAAACTGTCATAATGTATAGAAACCTTTTTGTAATGTCTTTTGGATAAAT